>CM060934.1:891535206-892205206 GCA_030765085.1 Allium cepa | reverse complement strand
CAAAAATTTTTCCTGTCACCCCATTTCGAGGACTCACGGAAGAATAAAGCGAGCAAATCCACTAATTCGTCATCCTCAAATCAGTCTTTCCCGGGGTATTGTTCCAACAAATACATAATTGTAGGAGTAAAGTAGTGATATAATTCACATAAGCAAACCGCATTGAGAAAGGGCAGATGTATGGAACCTTTCAACGAGATAGTGCTTTTTCAAATCTCTCAAAATGGAATCTGTTCCAAACATATATGCCATGGTTCCTTACTTCGACAGGGTGCAAATATCTAAATTTCGCCCTTGTAGATACTTTTTCAGACCCATTGCCAATACTAAGTAGCAGTCAAAAATTTGTATCCATTTTTCATGATATTATGGATATTAATGAACTCTATAGAAGAGTTATCTATCGGAACAATACTCTTACTGATCTATTAGCAACAAGTAGGTCTACGCCAGGGGAATTAGTAATGTGTCAGGAAAAATTAGTACAAGAGGCTGTGAATTTATAATAATAATTAGTTTCCTTCTTTCCCTATCTCCCATTCAGCTATTTATTTTAGTTATTCACTAGAGCAATTATGATATTGAAGTCGATCCGGGGCAAGTATATAAATTAAAATCTAAAATTTATACATATATTAATATAAAATCTCTACATTTTATTTTAAAATCCAAAACATATATTTTTCTCTCTCAATTTTTTTAGAAATCATTTAAAATAGACCAACGATGTTCATATATAGTTTTCTAACCTATGGTTAAGTGATAGGGATATTTTGTCATTTCAATCCGCAATAATTAAAATTTACGGGTATATATCGTTCCAACCAACAATCCCAAAATTTCAAAATCAGCAAAATCACTTGGGTTTATCATTTCAACCCATAATGATTTTTCATAATCCATAATATCGTTCGGGTATGTATCATTTTAACCCATAGGGATTTTATAAACTAATAGGGAACTTACAATGTGAGAACAATGGAAAAATAATATAAATAACATACATATCGATGGCAAGCATATATAATCATTAACAATTAAAATTTAATATATATACTAATAGGTTATGGTGTCATATGTCAATTAACATAGGATAACAATTTTAAATATTAACATATCATATTCAGCAATTAAATAACTAACAATTCAAGTTTAACAACAGATTTCATTCGTCGTTTCAGGTGAATTCAATATATAAAACATAAGAATGTTAATCGTGAGTGATTGCTCACCTTTCGAGGCTAGAGAAAACAACGAGATTGAGAAGCAACAGACACAGATACGCACACGATACAGACACAACACACAAAGAGCTGCGACAAGCACAAAAGCAAACCTAGGTGACTGGATTCAAAAATCAAAATGTATGTAAGTAGACTTGTATATATATATATATGCTTAGATCAAAGGAAACAAATATGTATACAACATATATATAACTTTCATATATATTTTGCACATATATCAGTAAACATATAACTTATCTGCTGCGGCGATAAGCACAGGAGGCAAAGGAAGAGGAGCAAGGTGTTAGACTACATAGGTTTGCTTGGCACAGGGTGGGTCTGGGAAGATGAAAGGCGGTGGATTAGTTTGGTGAAGGGGTGGAAAAATATGGCATGACAACAGTTTGGGTGGCTATAGGAGAAGGAGAAGTGGGTTTGTTTGGTGATTGGAAGGCATGGCTAGCGAATGTAAGTTTGGGTCTGAAGGAAAGCTTTTAGATTTGTTCGTCATGTAGAGGAAAAGGAAACGAGGGTGGTAATGTGAACTAGGCTCGCGGAGGTGGACGTTTGGATCAAAGGGTGTTGTAGAAAGGTGTAGAGTTGGTGGATGATGGCCGAGGAGCGGGCTGATGAAAGGAAGGCTTCGGCTAGGTGCTGTTGACTCGGTGCAGGCATTTGGATCTTTGATGGTGTTTTGCGGCTATGTTTGAATGTGGGAGGGGAAAACTGCTCGGGTTCAGGTGATTTAAGGAGGAGCAGGTGGCTGCATGTGTGCTGCAAGCGGGGTCAGAGATGGAGTGGAGATGGTCGGTCACTGCTATAGGTTTGGGATTTTGGAGATGCAAATCTGGGGTGGGTTTAGGGTTGCCGAGATTTGGTGATGGAAGAATGAACTGTTGGAGTACAGGCGAGCTTTATGCATGAACAATATATGCGAGAGGAGGATGGGCAACAAATTCAAGTCGTGGGTTTGGTCAGGGGTAAGAGGAGGCGGACAACGGTTGAGATGGAGACATGCCGCGTGAAGGGAGTTGGATCGGTGGATTTGACTGGGAAAGCATAGAGGTAGAGAGATGGGATGGCCAAGCACAATAGCGGGTGGCGACTAAAGATAGTGGTGAAATGAAGAGAACATGTTGAGTTTCGGCAAAGATTAACAGAGATAAATATATATGAATGCTTTATTTTATATATATTGTTTTTCTTAGTTGCAGAACGAAATGAGGAAGAAAGCATACGAAACGATCGGTAGATAAATGGAACAAGTTGGAATAATGAAATTCAAGATGTTGAATTCAGGAAGATATTAATGGCTAGTGTACATTAATTTCAACCGATAGGCAAATGAATGAACACAGAATATTTTGGAGATTCAAAATAGGTACCGGTACGGCTAATCGTTTCATAGATTTCGCCACGTACCGGACTTCGAAATGGACAAATGAATATACTATAGAGAGTAGTATGACGAGAATAACAAAATGGTACACAGATATTAAACATACGACCATCCTACCAAAATTCGATATTCGTTGCCAAAACGCTGCTAAAACGCCGAAAATAATATAAACGGAGGTAGAGCAGTCCAAATTTAATGAAACAAAATATGACGTCTCACTTAGAAAATGTTCAACATTTTTAGTATATAAAAATATTCAAATTTCAAAAATATTTTATTTCTAGCAATTTAATTGGTTTTAAATTTAAATTGAAATTTCACAACCAAACAAACTTATATATTTTCTGATGAAAATCTGACATTTGCTATGCTTCAAAAGACACATACCAAATATCATTTCATTTCTAAACTTAATTTTTTATTTTTTTAATTTTTCTTTAGTTAATTACGTTATTTAAAATCATTAAAATTCCTAGGTCATTACAACTTGTCTTGATTCAATAACCTTGCCTAACTTTCACCAGATTCAAGAGGATATGACTTAGAAGGACAGTGTTTGGGAGATGAGTATTTATCAACAACTTTAGTAGTCTTCAAATGTGGGAAGTTGGACATATGACATAGACCTTAAGGGGCTCTGGACCCCTCTTGATCACCATTCCCATCTCCTCTTATAAAATCCTTTCCAAAAGGGCTACTAAAACCATCGTTCCCTTCATTATCACCCTTGTTGTCGTCGTCAACATCATCATCACTATCCTCATTTTCTTTGTTAACTCCTTCATCCCTCACTCCCTTATTGCAACATTGATATATCATCAAAAGCCAAGGACTTAGCAGGATCAATAACATCTTTTCCTATAACCTTAGAGTAATAACCAGGAATACGCCCTAATAAAATGTCAGATCTCTTCTTATAATCGACCCCTAGGCCATCAAATGAAGTAAAAGCCACGCCTGAGTACCGTCAATGTTGTCTTTATAAGTAGTAAACAGAATTGCCTTAACACACTGCTCTTTCCATCGAAGGATGAAATCACTCAAAATGGAGGAAACCCTATATTTCATGGTATGAAGGGGAGATTTAAGTTTGCCAATAGCAATATTCATTTTATCTAAATCCTTGTCTAAAGTGGGAACCCTTGCCGAGGATGTCTCAAGAGTGGACTTTTCCAGTTGAACTTGGGAAAGTTTATCCGCTACAGATTCTATTTCTCCTCCCGTTCGTGAGACTTCTCAAGTTTCTCCTCTAAGAGCTTTGTCCTCTCCTCCAACATCTTGGATTTTTCCTTTCTAGTTCCGACAAGGCTATGGTCGTCATTTTCTCAAAAGAAAGAAAGTCGTTGTCATTTAGCTGGGTTTTAAAGCAGATATTTTCTCAAATAAAAGGGAATTTAGTTCCTACAACTTGGCCATATCCTGGGAAGAGGATGCGCATTACCATGGAAAATCAAATAAGCGTCGACCAATCCAAATAAGGGGAAAATACGAAATCATAAGTTGAAGAATAACTAAACTCAACAATTAAACCATAATAGGGGAAGGGAAATTTACTTAAATAAGGAGTTGTAAAAGAATTTCCAAGGATTCTGCAAAAAAAGAAGAGGTAGTTTTAGAAGAGCTCAGGGAAGCAAATATGGAAGAACATAGGGCCTTCATGAACATGTCCATAAAGCTAGTAGAAAAAGAAGATCCCAACCTAGGAAGAAAGAGAGGAATGTCTTCAAGAGGAGTATCAAGCCCTAAAGTCTGGTGTAAAGAAGTCATAGACTATGGAAGAGAAGGATCAGAAATGTTGGCAGTAGAATCTTATACCGGGAGGGTAGCCATAATGGCAACAGTACTAGAAGGAGCGAAAAGTGGGGGTACAGTAGGTTCATCCCCTTTCATCCTTTTAGAAGGAACCTCAGATGGGGCTAGAGCAACCTTAGAACTTTTCTTTTCATATCATCCCTTGCCTTCGCTATTGTATCCTCAGTGGTAAAAACAATAAACAGCGAATGGCTTTTGAAGCAACTTTCCCTATCTCCTTGGACAAAGCAGGTAATTTGGAACTACCCTTTACTAGGCGATAAGGCACTTATTCTTACAAGATGGACTTCATAAGTATCAATTCGCAAAAGAAAAGCATTAAAAAGTTTGCTTCACTACACCAATAAGAAAAAGAAGAACAAGAAACAAAACCTAGAGAGTATCTGGGGGTATAGTCATTGAGCATCATACTGGAAAATTTGTAGAAAATGTGTCCAGCTTATTTGTAGCGAGGGCTAGTGGATTATTCCTTCTCTTTTTCATCATGGGGGGTTTTCCAAAAACTCGATGAGTTGGCAAAATTAGAGAGCATTTCCTTAATTTCTCTTTAGTAAGAAGCCTCAACTGGCTCCTCGAGAATGTTGTAGCATCCTTAAAGTTAGGAATCCTAGCCAAAACCCGAGAATTGTCATTCTTCGAATAAACAACTAGCATTCATAATAAAAAACACGTAAATCAATAAAAACTAATATGGGCATAAAGTGAGTGAAAGATATTTAGCAAGAATGCATATAGGAGACTGGAACTTTCCTGTAATATATGGAGAATAGCATTTCATGAAGAAGAACCGGTAACTCCAATCCCAAGGCCTGTTAATAAAGTCAGTTACTATGCCACTACCGACAAAACTGAGATAATATACAAAACCTTTAGGATGATTCTCCATTTTTTGAAGAGTAACCAAGGAGTAAGGGATAGAGGGAGTCCGCTCTTCCAACTTGAGTTCTTTAAATGGGATAAACAAAGAATTTATGTAACTATAGGAGTTGGGATTTAATCGAATATGAGCAATCTTCAAGAAGGACAAGACATCATGGATAATAGAGTTGAAAGGTGGATAACATGAGTGACAAATATGTAGTGGAATTAAAGTGAAGAACGAGTATTGATTCGATCATTGGTTCTGGAACCCTCGTGAAGTAGGATTGATGAGAAGTGTTTGAATATTTTTTGGAAGAGCCCACAAGCTTGGGGGATTTTGACACTTCTTTGAAAACTGGTTTCTTATCTCTAGCCATTAAATCTGCAATAGAGTGATTTCAGTTATTTAAACAAAATCCCAACAGCAAAAGGAAGAAATCTTCCTAAACTAAAAAATAAAGAGAAAAACTACTAATAAACAAATTTGCAACAAACGGTTAAATATACAAGAGACGACAAGCAAGCGCGCATGTATATATATAGTGGTCAAGACTAACACATGTATACCTAAAAAATCCTATAATTTTCAGGTCATATATGAGGTAAGATAGTCGTGCAAGTATGCTCCTAGTCCTAGTAAAACTTTCTTTAACTAATTCTTTTGTAGAAGCCATTCCCATGTCATTCAAGTGATCATTATATGACTTGTATACTTATGGTTCAAGCTAATTGACATAGCCAATACAAGTATACAATAGACCATCCAACTCTAGAATAGCAAACAACCACAAATAAAGTCAAACCGAAAAATGACAACTAATTGCATATTCGTAAGCTATCGTCTGATAACTTAATAGTAAGATATGTGAAGGCATAAAGTGAATGATACTTAATCGGTCATGTGGTAATTTAAGGGTAAGCATTGGTTATCCAATGACCAATCATCGTACGCGAAGCTCTCATGTATAAAACTAAGAGTTAAATCCAAAAAAATAGCTCTCGTGGACAAAGTTCGAAATAAAACTTTCTCACACTAAACCCAAACATAACCATCGTGAAAAGAACTAAAGGAAATATTTTTGCATATTAAACCAAAAGGATTAGTTTCATGCAAAAGAAAGGAAGTCTCATGTGAATTAAATTCAAACGAAACCATCATGAAATAAAATCAACAAGCCCTTATAAGACAATTTGGAAACATAGGCTTTCGTGGGTAAAGCCCACGTAGTCCTCGCATTTAGAACTCTTCACGATGAGTTTGAGTGCAGTTGTCGTGAGTAAACTAAATGTCAAAGCCCTCATGTAGCAAACCAAATTATCCTAAAAAAGGCTTTCATGAGCTAAACAAATATAGCCATCATGAGTAAAATATGAAGTTAAGGCCTTAGCATAGATTACGCACGAAATCTTAGCTTTTGTGTACTAAGTCTTCAAAAGGAAACTTATCATACACTGATGGTTCAAATTTGTTAAGAAACGAGTACATAAACCATCAAACCTAAAACCCATAAATAGAAAAGTGGCCACGTAAATAAAAAATGTAGACCAAAGTAAAAAAAACCAAGGATGAAAGTATGAAGAAATTATCAAAATAATATTAATAAGCAGCTAGATCGCTCGAATCTTTATAAGGTCGAGATTAACCAGATTGAATTAAGATCCAATAATGAGATAAATAATAAACAAATTAATCAGAAAGTTATATACTAGACGAAAATCCCAAAGATAAGGGTTTAATTTTGGGAATATGATAAGAATGGAAAATTTTCAAAGCCAGTAAAGAAGAAAAAGAGGAAGGAGGGAGCTAATTATCGGAAGGAGAAAGTAAGATAACCATTAGACTAAAATAAAGGGAATACCAATGGCTTGGATGAACAGTTTTGAGAGTATGAAATGTTATTTGTACTAAATTATGACAATACTGTAAATCTGTAATAGAGGGGCAGGGCAAGTGTTATACCTAAATATGTTAAGTCATCACAAGACAACGAAAAGGAGAATTACAAAAGACAAAGTCATCGTGAAACAGTTCAGGGAAGCTATCGTGCGATGACAATCAAAAGCCTTCGTGATATTAAGATAGAATCTTTCATGAATCAGCTTATAAGAGCATTTGCTCTATGTCATAGAACATAAAAAGCCGAAGCCATCATGATGTATTAATGAGAACATCAAAGTCATCTAAAGCTTTCCATACTACCATTGTATAGAATCATGAGGAGGGAAGTCAAAGCCATTGTAGGGAATCTTACAAAATCATTGGAAGACTATTATACTAGTTGTGATACAGTTCATGGGGTGGTCATAAGGCAAAGCTATAAAGCCATTGTGGGATGTTCAACAGGGCCATCGCACACTTTGTTCAAATAATGGACCAAAGCTATTTTGGGAAGATCATAAGGGTTATTGTGGACAATGCTCTAATGATGGATCATGGTTATCGTGAGGAGTTTGTTGTAGACAATGTATGCTATCTTCAAATGATGAATTGAAGCTATCGCGGAAAGTTCAATAAAGTCATTGTGTATAATGCAGCTAACATATACTATCATGATGAAACACTTAAGGCAGTTGTGAAATAAGGCCACTAAGCCATCATGAGGAGATCCATGAAGCCATCGCATACCATCCTCCAAGTACTAAGTCAAACCATCATGGGAAGTTTCATCATGCTATAAGATGAGATGGATTAGAGCTTTCGTGAGAAGATCCAAAGAGCAACCGTAGGTTACTGTGAATGACTTTGGAGTAATTTTAGCCATCATAAAGAGTTCTAGATCATTACTTGTTGTTTGTAGGAACAAATTAAGGCTATCATGAAGCATTCTAACAAGTGCCATTGTGCATAGAAGCTATCGTTGAGTATTCCAAACAAGTGTGCCATATGTCATTTCAGCTATGTGCCATATGGATTGATTATGATCATCTATTTCTGATGAAGCGCCACATATCGAGAATCCAGTAGCTCAAGTTTTCTATAAATAGAGGGTTACCCCACAAAAATGCGTCGAATTTCTCAAGTTCTCCTTCTCCTCCATTTTCATAATTTTTTCTACTTTGTAAATAAAGCTTGGAATTGGGAATCCATGATCATTAGGGAAAATTGTAAATGAAATTTTATAATAAAGGATGCTTGCTTGACATAATTTGAATCATTACCTTATTGGATATTTAACTTGGATTTTGTTATGTTGAAAGACCTTTATGTTGGATATATCAAAGTATTCCATTGTGAATTCTAGTATAACTATAGCCTTAATTTATCTCCACTTGTCTTGATTCAATAACCTAGCACAACACTCACCCAACAACTTACTCTAGACTGGTGTCTCTGTCTCTCTCTACCCTTACTCTGGGACTACGTCTACAGATCATGTGCCTTAATGGTACAATGGATTTCATGCACCAAATGGTAGCCCTAAGTCGGACATACCGAAACTATATATAAATGCTTTAAACAACATACCAATGAATATATATAAAATATTATGTGCATCCCGCATTATCCCTAAGTCGGACGTACCAGAACAATATATAAATATAGACATATATAACTCACATAAATTGTATGCATGTATATATATACAACTAATCCAACTATATGGAACTAATAAATACATATCATGCACATTTACACACATGAAGAAGATACACAACCAGAGTAACAAATTTATCATCTCAATATCAATAATAATTCACACATATAATCATATAAATAATTCAATAAAAATGCATCATACTAATGTAACCAACCTACCAATTTTATATCTTCTTTGTATTATCTTATATAAGTCTTACACTTATTGTACAAAAAAGCACTTTCTTATCAATCATATATAGCTTATTTTCACTTAATTCTTCTACTTAAATTAAGTTTAGCGATTAATAAGGCCTTAAAATATTATATAGCTCATGTATGTCATTTCTATATATGCATGCACATATATCTAAAACTATTTATTAGGGGCTAAGTTTATCAATCACATTAATATTCGGGATTATAACCTTATTCAAACCCTATTAAATAATATTATACTTCTTTGTAATTTCTAACTTCTCAACTCACCTTTATAGAAATTCACTAGTTGGTTAGTTATTGATTTACACAATAACAAACCCAAATCAGTCTAGGTAAACTTCAAAGCCACTTTAATGCAAGTTTAACCTGCCTAAATCAATATTTTTGCGTTACAACTTATTTTAAAGGCCATACTTCTAATTTCCATTGAGTAATAAAATATATAATATTTCTATAACTAATACAACTACAAATTATAGTTCTATCTAGTTTATAACCATGTTATAAATTGATATCAACTCCATCAAATTCTATTCAATATGAACATATTGCAATATTTATATATACGGGATCTCAATCAATTATCTAGTATATCAGCAATAAAATATATAATAGTATATCTATCATTAGTCTAACAATAAATTAGAGTTTAGTTAATTTATGAACATATTATAAATTAATATCAACTCTATCTAACTCTATTCAATATGAATAGGACACAATATATATACACATACATGATATCTTAATCAATTATTCCGAATATCTACTCAAAACAATCTAACAAATAGGGAAATAATTAATTATATATATTATTCTACCACTCTTAGGTAATATTGTTGAATACATAAAATTATGGGAATTTATAGTGAAATATAAATCCAGTATTATAATTACGCTCATCTGAACTGAAAATTCCAGAGCATCTAAACCCTGTCCAAGCCCAAACATGTCATAGATAATCCCACTGCGAGTGCAACGACGAAAACCTCATCTCGATTGGACCTTATATGCAAGAGATACAAATTTTATATTAATACAGATTAGAAACATTAATTAATTAACTTAAATTAATTAATTAATTCGTAATTACCTTTATAATCCCTCTAGCCGCCATTCATTAGCATTAATGTGCCTATTAGCATACATGGCATCTTGCATTTGGCCGCCACCCTTGAGCATTGGATAGCCTCCGACCACCACCAGTCTTCTTCACTTCGTGAGATGGACATAACTACGCTACCACGATGAAAACTGCACCCCAAAATAAAAATGCGACTCCTTCATAAACCTATGTCTAGGTGGAACATGCAACCCCAAAACGACGATCATACGACACTTGTTGATCACATATCTCTGTGTCTTCCTCTCTTAAGTGCATCCCCACATTCCCTTTTTCCAAACACCACCTACAGCTCCTCTCAAAGCCAAGGAACCAAAAACCTAAATTTTTTAGCTATGTTAAATCACCACAACATCGAAATTGGTGGATATCACCATGTGTATCTCTCCTAGAGGAACGTCGTGCTGCTCTCGGTTTGTCCACACAATATTTGTAGCTCTTGATTAAATTCAAGAAGGAGGAAGCATCTATGTTCATTTACTGTTTAGAGATAGAGCAAGAGAAAAGAAAAGTAAGAGAGGCATATTTTAGAGAATATTTATATATAATATAATATACATTTTATTTAATTTCTCAAATAAATCGCCACACGTTTCGAGCTAGTACGATTAAAGACCATATCAGATCGCTACAAAATTCGTCGGCGCATATCACCTTATTTTTTCGAACCCAATGGTAAGAATTTTATCACCATTCAAAATAGCACTTCGGGATGATAATTTCATGCATTTCGAGGTTGTTTCATCCATCAGATTGCCCAATTCCGAAAATTCCCCTACCATATGTCTCATAATGAAGTCCTTATCCTTGAAACACAAGCTGTCAATCAAGATCCTATTAGACTCGATTGCACATATATTTTTATAAAGTACGAATGATAATATGTAAATTATAAAAATGCTAAACTCTAAAAATATAGCGATATTTATACACATTTTAATTTTCAATGTCGATCCTGACTCAACGGAACTAGGCTCGAGTCTTAATTTGATCGCATATGAAAAAAAAAATTAGATTTTGGACCTTCAATTAATTAGCAATCTAATATTTAAATTAATTATTTAAATATCTAGTTATTAAAAAATGCGGGTTGTTACTTTCACCCCCTTAAAAGAATTTCATGCCTAAAATTTCTATAAGTGCAACAATGTAACCCGGCTAACCAAAGAACAGAGTACAACTCCTAACCCTTAGGACTCTAAAGCTCCTGTTGTTTTGAAAAAATTTGGCAGCACCTCCTTTGCATTGGTGTCTCCAAAAAAATTCCAAAATAATGCACACACTCATATCTCATATCTAAAGCATCCCATATCCGAGGCATCTCAATTCTACGGACGTACAAGCATATATATATATATATATGTGTGTGTGTGTGTGTGTGTGTGTGTGTGTGTGTGTATGTATATCATCTACACTACAGATCTTACGTACCTCTTTCATACCAAGAGATGACATTTGGATGTGAATCCAAGCAAATAAGCATTCTGATAGCGCATAACTGCTTCCATGTACCTAATTGTGTACTCAACAAGGAGGATTAAATGCAATTGTAACATTAAACTATGGATTTAAGCATGCTAAATCATATATATAAATTTCTCAAATAAATATTCGATATCAAACCATGCAACAAGCATCTTAAATAAATATGTTACATCTAACAATGCAACAAACACATGTAATGCAACTAGCCTCTATGTACACTTAGAGGCCTAAAACTAATGGCTATGGATGCTGTAGTCTTTACATAATCCCATAATCGCAAACCATGTTCATAAATATATAGTTATTACAAATACGCCAAGAGCGACATATGAATATGCCTCCTTGATTGATCAGAATACTTAATAAGTAACTTAAACAACTTTGCCTTTACAAAATCACAACAGAATCAAATTAAAAAGAACTCTAAATACCTATTCTGCCTCTTGCACGACTGCGAAAGCTTATTCGTCTAATAAGGTACCTGAAAACCTCAACCCTCAGACTACTATAAATCAATTGAGCATCCAAGAGTTTAAGTGGAAAACAAAAACTTTGAGTCAGACATAAAGCCTAGTATGAACAATAATCTAACATCTCAAACCATTTAGATATCTAATGAGACCACGCCGCTTAGCAAAACGTGTTTTTGCCTCAATAGTATCTTAAAACCTTTATAAAACCATCTATTGTGCTCCTGCATCAACAATGGTTAAAACATAGTCATTTCAAAATATTATGATGATATGCATATAAGTTAAAAACATTCTTAATTTCGCATCCCCTGTTTAATTGACCCCCTATCATATTTATAGTTTCTAGGGTCACTATTATCATATTAGTTTTCATGGGCTTACTAATAACCTGTTTTTATCTTCTGGACTCCCTGCCCTATTTCAAAATTTTCATCGATGCACTATGAACCTATTGGCCCCTACCAGTTAACTTAATAAATTTATGGGTTCCCCTGAACCTATTGGTGACTCCAATAACTTCTCTTTTATCCTAGTTTTCATGGATTGACTAGGAACCTAATGACTTTGTCTATAACTTAATCGGGATACAGTTTTCATAGGTGCACTACAAATCAATTGGCCCTTGCCAACATTCTTTATAAACATAGTTTTCATGGGACCACTATGAACCTATTGGTAACTCCAATAACTTCCTAATCTTAGTTTCTTGGGTGCACTATGAACCTGTCTCCCCAACAACTTCTTTATTTAGACATCCTATATTCTGGTCTTCCTGGCCTTCTGGATGAAATTCTAGTCATTCAAGAGTTTAATCAATTTATATTCACTGCCGGTTCAACCTAGCTGGTTCTTCTGCCCTTTATCCCCAAAATGCTGTTATGGGTCCATTAATTTGGATATATTTATAATTGATTACCTCTATTGCGGGTTTAATGTCCTTGAAATTAATTCCATATAAAACATGGTTAATCCCTTTAACCTAATATTTTATCGAAGAAAGCTTCTATTTAAAACCATTTGAAAACCCCTTTATTTAGCCATGGGTTTTTCCTTTAAAAATGTGTTTGAGTTATTTTTTTTGAAAAACAAAGCCTTTCGAAACATTCAAAACCTTGCTTTTGACCTCAGTGGATAACCTCCTACAAAAGCATATAAATCTATCTTCGAAACATTAGGCCCGGCCTTTCGAACACTTTAAAACCTCGAAGCCTTTCAAATGCATTAAATTATTAGCATTTAACTTTAGAAGCATAGCTTTGAAATCTGTTGAAAGCACCCCTTTCGAAACCATTGAAAGTACCCCTTTCGAAACCTTTGGAAGTATCCCTTCCGAAAACATTGAAAGTACCCCTTTCGAAACCTTTGGAAGTTTCCCTTCCAAAACCATTGAAAGTCCCTCTTTCGAAACCAATAATTAAAATAACATTTGGGTCAAGTGAATATAAACGAAAGCATGTCTTTCGAAACCATTCATTATCATTTAAATGTATTAGGGAAAACTTGATGACGTTGGCACCACTCTTTCAAAAGCATAAGTCGTTTGGGTAAAATACTTGAAGGTTAGCTTTGTAACCCTTTTCAAAACCATTGCCTTTGAAACCCCTAACCCTCGTTCGAAAGCTACAGGAAATGGCTTACATTTACAAAACAAAGATTACCTTCCGAAAGCATTGATATCTTCAATACCTTCAAAAGGCATAAGATCGTAGAAGGGTTTCGAGTTAGTCAAAACTACATCTTCTGAAAGCATTAATTTGAAAACTAAGTAGCTCCTTCATAAGCTACTTCTTTAATCAATAAGGCGGCAACCCTCTTTCGAAAGCTTGTTTAAAATATCCTTTCAAAAGCTTTTATTTCAACTCCTTCGAAAAATTTTAATAAATAAAGCTAGCGCTTTTCTTTAGAAACGAAATAAAGGTATTGACCCCATCAGAAGCAATGCTTTTGACACCCAACCTTATGTCATTCTCCAATCCACTACGTACCAACTAAGTGATACCATGTGCATTGGTTTCAGCACAGTTGGGTTCGACCTGGAAGGTTTCGAATTGATTGAAGGCAGAAGTTCTGAGTCGAAAGGTACCTCTATAGGAGGCGGAACCTACTTTTTCTGGCAAAAGGCCGTTTTTACCAAATAAAGTAATTTCTTCGTAACTAACTTGCCTACATGTAAACAATTGATTAGTTTCCTCAAACTTTTCAAATTATCTTACAAGTAATTGCTGCATATTTTCAGATCTAAACCATGATTAATTTTAACAAATAAGCCCTAACTGTTTAACAACAATTAAATCATTTAGGTCCTCCTTTCGAAATAATTTAATTTCCATAATAAATCTCTTAGGAAAAATTCCTAAAAAATCATAGAAATTCATATTTTTAATATGTTATCGGACGTATATAAATTACCCATATTCATCATATAACAACCGAAATAAATTTCTAAGCCAATTAACAATATTTTCCTTTGAAAATTCATAATAAATTATCCATGGCTTAGAAAATTATAAAAATTGAAACCCAACTCCAAAGTCATGTTTCCCATTACATATAATTTTTTTCATGGCATTCTAAAATCATTTGCTATTGGTTTTGCCCTAAAATCGTGCATATCACATTTAAATAATTTGATTTTAAATCAAACTTGTTATAAAACCAAGCATATCATCATTCAATAATCATAAAATGGATTAATTCACAAATCCAAAATAATATGATTTGAAATAAAATAGAGATGATTAGGATTATTATTCGCCTTAGTTTGGATAAGGAAATTAGAGATTTGTTTGAGATTAAATCCCCCTAGCTTGTTCCTAAGCTTTTACCTTGATTTTTCTTCTTCTTCTCTTAGTAATGGCCGGCTTGCTCCTTTCTTTTGTTTGTGTTTTTGAGTTGTGATAAAATGAATGTGTATGGTTTGGTTAAATGAGTATAAGGGTAAGGAAATATGGGCGACAATTACTCTAATTCCCTCATGTTAATTTAATTATCATTTATAACCAATTATAAGCCCATTCAATTTAATTAAGCACGACCTTTAAGTTTGTTACAAATCTCAATCCCCTTATCACTCTTATATTTACATTATTTTATTTAATTTATTTAATTAACTCTCTTGAATAATGTTATTAAAAATTAGGGGTGTTACGAGCTCCCTTCCTTAAAGAATTTCTTCCTCGAAATTCAGTGAGGACTAAATACTAAACATAGCAATCATCTGTAACGAATCTTAACAACTATACAAGCCTACCTGACTAGCAACCATCTATATATATCTAATATAGACATACCGTTAAAGAAAATCAGGGTAAGTATCTCGAATCATGTCTTCTGTCTCCCAAATATAGTCCTTCTCGTTGTCGCTCTACTGAACATTCACCAACATGACTAGCTTGGACCTCATTCTTTTCTCATCTCTCGCTACAACCCAGACTGGTTGTCTAACAACTATCAAATTAGGCTCCACTACCAAATCTTCCAACCCTATTGGAGGAATAGTAGTCTCTGGATCATGCACATACTTGTGAAGATAAGACACATGAAATGCATTATGGAAACCTGCCATACTGCTCTGCAACTCTACTCTGTATGCGAGCTTTCCAATCCTCTCTATAATCTGGAATGGACCAACATATCTTGGGGCCAGTTTCCCTGACTTTCCAAATCATATCACACCCTTTATCCGTGACACCTTAATGAAAACCCTGCCCACTGAGAACTTTAGATCTTTATGCTTCTCATCTGTGTAACTCTTCTGTCTGGGTTAAGCTTCCTTCATCCGTCCTTGGATCATCTCAATCTTTTCCGCCGCCTCTCTAACCATACCTGGACCTAAGACTAATCTATCTCCAATCTCCAATCAACATGTTGGTGATTTGCATGGCCTTCCATACAAAGATTCAAAAGGCGCCATTCCTATACTAGTCTGCTAACTACTATTATAGGAAAACTCAATCAAATGTAGGCGATCCTCCCAAGATCCACCAAATTCCAATACACAAGCTCTCAATAAATCTTCGAGTACCTTATTGACCCTCTTTGTCTATCCATCCGTTTGTGGATGATATGCAGTAGTCATCTTGAGCTTGGTAGCTAATACCTCCTGTAGACTCTTCCAGAATTCACTAGTGAACAAAGCATTTCTGTCACTGACTATACTACTAGGAATCTCATGTAGTCTACCTATGTTCTTCATGAACAACTTCGCCAAAACAGGTACCGTCCTTGTTGACTTGACTGGAATGAAATGGGCACTCTTGTTCAACCTATCCACTACGATCTATATACTTTCATTTCCTTTGTTTGACCTTGGCAACCCGTCTATGAAATCCATGGACATCGAATCCCATTTCCAAACTAGAATCTCTAAAGGCTGAAGCAGTCCACTCAGCTTCTGAGGCTCGGCCTTCACTTATTGAAGGTTTGCACACTGCCTAACCTACAAGCCAACATCCCTCTTCATGCCTTCCCAATAGAAGATCTCTTTATATCTTGATACATCTTTGTGCCTCCAGGATGAATCGTAAACTTGGATCGACGACATTCTTCTAGAACTTCTCTTCTCAAGTTCTCTACATTTGAAACACATAAGCGTCCCTTCTTTCTCAACCATCCTCTTTGGTCAAGGCTAAAATCGTTTAGATCATCGATCTCTGATCCTACCTCAAGCCTTTTAATCCTTTCGGCTAATAATGGATCCACTTTTTGTTAGAAGCTATCCTTTCAATCGGCACTGGTCGCACTTCTAAACACACCAACATAGTGGTACCTTGTCTAGAACTAATTATCGATCTCGACTGTGCACTACAAGTAGTCAAAGCCTTTAAATCCTTCCATTCTGCTAACATAGCTAGCACCACATTCTGATGTTTCCTGCTAAGAGCATCCACTACCTTATTTCCTGTCCCAGGAATATACTCTATACCAAAGTCATACGTAGAAAAAAATCCATCCACCTCTGTTTTCTCATATTCAAATCATTCTAAGAGAATAAGCATTTTAAAGACTTATGATCTGTGTATAGCTCAAATCTGTCCCCTAAGAGGTAATGTCTACATATCTTCAATGCGAAGATCACTATAGCCAACTCCAATCATGAGTAGTATATCTCACTTCATGTGGTCTAAGCTGTCGTGAAGCATAAGCAACCACTTTAACCTTCTGCATCAACACAGATCCCAATCCAATCCCACCAGTGTATGCTACCAACCATTGGTTTCCATCTGGAACAACTAATACTGGTGCATTAGTCAACACATGCTTTAACTTAAGGAACCATTCCTTACATTTGTTAGACCAAATGAACTTTACATCCTTCTTGGTTAACTTAGTCAAAGGTGCTGCTATACGCGAGAAATCCTTAATGAATCTCCGGTAATAACCAGTAAGTCCAAGAAAACTCTTGAACTCAGTTACTGTCTCTTGTCTATTCCAATTATTGACAACTTCAATCTTAACTGGATCGACGGGCAAGCCCTCCTTTAAAACTACATGACCAAGAAACTTAACCTCTTTCTTCCAAAAATGACAATTAGAAAACATCGCCTTTAGCTGATGCTGCCTCAGCGTCTCAAGCACTACTCTCAGATGATCCTCATGTTCTCTTTCATCCTTCGAGTTTACTAAAATGTCATCTATAAATATCAATACGAATCTATCCAAATATTCTTCAAAAGCTCGGTTCATCAAGTCCACGAAGAAAGAAGGTGCATTTGTTAACACGAATGGCATTACTAACCACTCATATGAACCGTACCTAGTCTGAAATGCTGTCAAAAGCATATTGTCCTCTGCCACTCTTAACTGATGGAACCCTGTTGCCAAATCCATTTGCGAAAACACTCTGGCTCCACTCAACTGATCGAATAAATCATCTATTCTCGGCAAAGCATATCTTTTGTTGATCATCCTTTCATTCATCTTACAATTGTCGATGCACATCCTTAATGACCCATCTGGCTTCTTCACGAAAATCGCGGCCGCTCCCCATGGCGAAATATTGGTTTAATAAAATTCCTTCCTTCTAGATCCACTAAACGCACCTTTAATTCCTTAATCTCAGTCAATATCATCTTGCTAGGCTGTCTACTGACAGGTTCAGCTCCTGGTACAAGATCTATCCAAAATTCAACAGCTCGTTGCAGTGGTAATCCTATAACCGGCTCAAAGACATCTGCAAACTCTTTTGCTACTCGTAACTCTTCACCCACTTCCATAGCACTTAACAAAGCATATATACTCCGGTCGAAATTTTCCACTGAGAAGATGATTCGGTTATGACTATCTGGGTGTCTCAATGATATTTCCCTATCCTGGAAAAATATCCTAGCCTGATACTTACCCAACCTATCCATATCCAAAATGATTCTAAAATCTATGAAATCATAGACATATAGACTGCATGCAAACTTATAATCTTATAAATCAAGTCTAACCGGTCACGTCTCATCCCTAGAGTTCATACCCTCCTATCAGATTTGCAACCCTTAAGGCAGTAACAAGGTATGTGGGTTCTATGCATAACCTATCAACCAAATACTATGCTATAAATGAATGTGATGCACCGGTATCAAGTAGTACCATAACTGAAATACTCCAAATCAAAAGCGTACCTTCCATCGTAGTCTTTCCTTTATCTGCTAACAGAAGTTCTTGAAGAAGATGGTGGTACAATGGCAAAAACCTTTCCTTTGTCTGCCTGACTAGCTCTGGACATTGGTTCTTGTGATGCCCAACTTGATCGCAGCTAAAGCATTTCACATTCTTATTTCCAGACTTCTTCCCCTTGCCTTTTCGACATTCATGGGCATAATGATCCTTCTTATCACATTTGAAGCAAACTAACACAGCCTTTGCCTTCTTGGTAGCATCTCCCTTTTTGGCACCCTTCTTCTTAAAGAACTTCCTTTTCTTTCCCTAAGGACCCTGAGATTCAATTGGCTTCTCTCTAGCACAAACAACAAGCATCTCTTCCTGCGAATTTCCATCTCCACAACCAAATTACAAGGATCTCGGATATATGGCAGGGTCGCCCTAGTAAGCTTGGGCCTCAGTCCCCGAATGAACCTCTCATTCCTTCTGATACCAGTGTCTATAGTAGCATATCTATATCGAGACAGTTCATCAAACCTATTAGCATACTCGATAACTGACATATCTCTCTGAACCAAATCCATGAGCTTCCTCTTTAATGCTCGTTTAGCAACCTTAAATAAAAACCTCTGCTCTAATCTCCTTCTGAAATCAGCACACGTCAACTCTTCCTGTGGAACTTCGGCAGTAACACTGTTCCATCAATGAAGCGCTACTCCCTTGCAGCTGCCTAGCAACCAGCCTCCTTTTCTTCTCATCATCTAATCCTAGATCAGAAAAGATTCTCTCACAATGCAATAGCCAATTTTCAAATTTAATAGCATCCTCCATTCCTAAAAACAGATTTTCACCCAAACTGGTGTAGTCTCTGTTCAGCTTAGCATAAATATTCCCAACTTCAGCTACATGATTAGCTACTCCTAGATTACCAGCAACTCCAGCAGCAGCTCTTGCTTGCATCAGATTAACAAAGAACTGATACAACATCCCACATCTACTTGCGGATTTTCAGCATCCACATTGGTTTCAACATTTTGGTTAGCATTAGCATGTCGACCTTGTTCCTCCGAATGTTAAGTCGAGCATTTCCGTTGGTTATGGTGCTTCCTCCACCTAGTTGTCCTCTTCTGTTTCCTGCTTCCACATCTTCTTTCACGTAAATCTCCATATGAGCCTTAGTGAGATACAAAAGAATGGTCTAAGGGAGAGGGGAATACGTACTTACATATATATATATATATACACACACACCCCTATATGTCAAATACAAGTACATTACAATAGCATTATCCCAAACCTTGATCACATTTTTGATTCATTAGATTATGTTTTGAAATATATTTTTAGGTTTAAATTGCTTAAGTTTTATAAACCTATGCTCTAATACCAACTTGTAACATCCCCCACTTGGAGGCATAAGATTAACAACTACGGATGCTATATTTATCCATGGTTATCAATCCTCGGTGACCAAATATGTAATGTTAGATACATTGGTATATTAGAAACACATGGATATGGAATTTTTTTTAAATTTATAAACAACATTCTCATTCCATTCCAAAAACCATTTCAACAATCATTACATAATCCGAAAATCACAAACCACGTTCAAATATATATAATTATTACAAATACGCCAAGAGCGACATATGAAGATGCCCCCTTGGTTGATCAGAGTATTTAATAAGGCACTTAAACAACTTTGCCCTTACAAAATCACAGCAGAATCAAAGTAAAAATAACTCTAAATATCTATTCTACCTTCTGTACGACTACGGAAGCTTATTGGTCTAATTAGATATCTGAAAACCTCAACCCTCAGAATACTCAAAATCGATTGAGCACCCGAGAATTTAAGGGGATAACATAAACTTCGAGTCAGGTATAAAGCCAGGTATGAATAATAATCTAACATCTCAAGCCATTTAGATACCTAATGAGACCGCGCCGCTTAGAGAAATGGGTTTTCGCCTCACTAGTATCTTAAAACCATTATAAAACCATCTACTGTGCTTCTGCATCCACAATGGTTAAAACATAGTCATTTAAAATATTATGGTGATATGCATATAAGTGTGATATGCATATAAGTTAAAAACATTCTGGATTTCCCATCCCCTGTTTAATGGACTCTCTATCATATTTATAATTTCTAGGGTCACTATTAACCTATTAGTTTTCATAGGCTTACCAATAACCTGTTTTTATCTTCTGAACTCCCTGTCCTATTTCATAGTTTCATGGGTGCACTATGAACCTATTGGCCCCTACCGGTTAACTTAATTAATTTATGGGTTCCCCTAAACCTATTGGTGACTCCAATAACTTCTCTCTTATCCTAGTTTCATGGGCTCACTAGGAACCTATTGACAATTGTCAATAACTTAATCCGGATATAGTTTTCATGGGTACACTATAAACCAATTGGCCCCTGCCAACCACTCTTTATAAACAAAGTTTCCATGGGATCACTATGAACCTATTGGTAACTCTAATAACTTCCTAATCATAGTTTTCTTGGGTGCACTATAAACCTGTCTCCCCAACAACTTCTTTATGTAGACATCCTATATTTTGGTCTTCTTGACCTTCTGGATGCAATTCTACTCATTTGGGAGTTTAATCAATTTATATTCACTATTGGGTCAACCTAGCCGGTTCTTCTGCCTTATATCCCCAAAATGCAGTTATGGGTCCATTTTAATGTGAATATATTTATAATTGAAGAAGCAAACATAATAGCATAACAATACTTATGCTATGGATTTAATGTCCTTGAAATCAGTTTCATATAAAACGTGGTTAATCTCTTTAACCTAATATTTTATTGAGGAAAGTTTCTTCTTAAAACCATTTCAAAACCCCTTTATTTAGCTATGGTTTTTTTTCAAAAATGAGTTTAGGTTATTTTTTTTGTAAAACAAAACTTTTCGAAACCTTTCTTTCAACCTCAATGGATAACCTCCTTCGAAAGCATATAAATCTATCTTCAAAACATTAGGCCCCTGCCTTTTGAACACTTAAAAAACCTTTCCGTCGAAGCCTTTCAAATGGATTAAAGTATTAGCATTTAACTTTAGAAGCATATCTTTGACACCAGTTGAAAGTACCCCTTTTGCAACCATTGAAAGTACCCCTTTCGAAACCTTTGGAAGCATCCCTTTCGAAAACATAAAAAGTACCCCTTTCGAAACCTTTAGAAGTAACCCTTCCGAAACCATTGAAAGACCGTCTTTCAAAACCATTGGGTTTACAATTAAAATAAGATTTGGGTCAAGTGAATATAAGCAAAGGTATCTTTTTCGAAACCATTCATTATCATTTAAAAGTATTAGGGAAACTTTATGGCGTCGGTAATACTCTTTTGAAAGCATAAGTCGTTTGGGTAAAATTCTTGAAGGTTGGCTTTGAAACCCCTTTCGAAACCATTGCCTTCAAAACCCCTAACCCCCCTTTCAAAAGCTATCGGAAGTGGCTTATATTTATAAAATAAAGATTACCTTCTGAAAGCATTAATATCTTCAATACCTCCGAAAGACATAAGATCGCAGAAGGGTTTCAACTTAGTCGAAACTACCCCTTCCAAAAGCTTTAATTTGAAAACAAGTAGCTCCTTCAGAAGCTGCTAATTTAATTTATAAGGCAGCAACTCTCTTTCAAAAGTTTGTTTAAAATATCTTATCGAAAGCCTCTGTTTCGACTCTTCGATAGCTTTTAATAAAATAGGCTAGCGCCTTTCTTTAGAAACAAAATAAAGGTATTGACCCCATCAGAAGCAATGCTTTCAACACCCTACCTTCCACCTTTCTCCAATCCACTACGTTCTAACTAAGTGATACCATGTGTATTGGTTTTGGCACAAATGGTTTCGACTTGGAAGGTTTTGAATTGATTGAAGGCGGTAGTTCTTGTTTGAAAGGTACCATTATAAGAGGCGAAACCTACTTTTTCTGGGTAAAAGTTGGTTTTACCAAATAAAGTAATTTCTTTGTAACTAACTTTCCTACATGTAAAAAACTGATTGGTTGCCATAAACTTTTCAAATTATTTTACAAGTAATTGCCGCATATTTTCAGATCTAAACCATGATTAACCATTTAACAACATTAAATCCTTTCGGTTCTCCTTTCAAAATAATTTAATTTGCATAATAAATCTCTTAGTAGAAATCCCCAAAAATCATAGAAATTCACTTTTAATATGTTATCTGACATATATATATTTTAGACTCAAATTCATCGTATAACAATCTAAATAAATTTCTAACCCAATTAACCATATCTTTATTTGAAAATTCATAATAAATTCTCCATAGCTTGGGAATTTATAAAAATTGAAATCCAACACCAAAATCATGTTTCCCATAACATATAATTTTTCTATGGCATTCTAAAATAATTTGCTGTCGATTTTGCCCTATGACCATGCATATGTTGTTTAAACAATTTGATTTAGATCAAACAAGTTATAAAACCAAGCATACCATCATTCAAATCATCATAAAATGGATTAATTCATAAATCCAAAAATATATGATTGAAAACAAAATAGAGATGATTTGGATTATTATTCATCTTTGTTTAGATAAGGAAATTAGAGAATTTTTTTGAGATTGATTCCCCCTTGCTTAATCCTTAGCTTTTACTTTGATTTTTCTTCTTCTCCTAGTAATGGCTGGCTTGCTCTTTTCTTTTGTTTGCATTTTTGAGTTGTAATAAAATGAGCGTGTATGGTCGGTTACATGAGTGTTGCGACTATTCTATTGATTAGAAAAGCACAAATTTTAATTAATTCTGCAAGCACGTAGGCGTGTAGTATGTAGGTCGAACATAGGGAATTGTGTTTTAAAATATTTGAAATCCATATTTAAATCATAGGTGTGTTAAACAAATTCGATGGTGGATCTTGAACAGGAAATAAAAACAATAATATACTCCAAATTGATTTTGAATCTAATTAAAATTGCAATTAAAATATAAAATTGTAGAAATCAGAGTAGAAAATAAAAGTTCTTAAAAGAAAATAATAGAGCAAACAACTGAAATAAAATGAACAGAATTTATTAACTAACTGGAAAGAGTGCGGAAAATAACTAAGAACAGGAATAAATAAATTGCTAAATCTAATTAACAATCCAACATATTGTGTTCGAAAATAAAAACACCGCTGAAATTAAAACTAAACTAGAAGAAGAATGATGGGGTAGGAGATGTATTCTGTGTTGCTATCTGCACTCTATATATAGACTTTCCGCCTTGTAGTGTCAGTCCAGCTATTCACGAAAGAACGGGTCCACATCACTTGCTCTGCCGAAATATACGTACTGAACTGTTCTCACTTAGATTTTTTTGAAGTTTCAATTAGTGGAAGAAAATAATGTGGCCACGTGGCCATTGTTTGAATAGGTATTCATGTCACCTTGCTTACTTGAAATCTTGACCATGCTTTAATCTTAAATGAAGCCCAATTACATACGTTAGCTGCTCCTTGAATTTGTCCCTTTTTTTTTACCAAATGTGACCGTGTTTGAACTAAGTATGATGGTGAGTTGGCATTTTTGAAATGATGTGCACTTTTGCTTTGATTAATTCGATGCTCAAAATGTTGCACCCTTTGCTGCATGTCATTTGAACCAATGGATGACACAACCGATTAATTTCAACGTTGCACTTCGGAATCTATAATTTGCAAACCATATTAAAATACCCGTATAATACCGCTTAAAAAAATAAAAATATATGAAACAAATGGTTTAAAATGCAGAAAAATACGTTCATCAAATACCCCCACACTTGATCTTTATTCATCCTCGAATAAACAAGAAAATAAAAACTAACTAAATCTTTTTTCATTGGAAACACGATTGCATTGAGCGTATGCAACAAGCCGTTAAATCTCTAGGTGTCCCTAGTAGGACGAATGGTGTCTCGTGAGGGTTTTCAGCAGATACTACCCACAAAATCCAAATGCAGTATGTGATGATTCTAACGTACTACATGAATGCAAAATTTTAAACAAATGGAGACTCGATTTACTTCAGAATAGTTGCAACAAAATAATGTATATCAGTTTTATTCAACTTCTTCAAATTTTTGGTTCCTCACTAATCGCAAATTTCAATATAACTAAAGTTTTCATACATTAGATTCTAGTTTGGCCAGTTGTTTTAGTCGATAACATAGCACGACCATGAAATAAATTCTTCACTGTTAATCACAGTTTTTTTTTTCAAAATGGTATTTTTCATTTCCATTAGTATAATATGCCAAATCAATAAAGTCAAGAAGTGTTTGGGTTTCAAAGCTTAGTCTCTCTTTACTATTTTTTTTATACACCTAACTTTTTGACAAAGGTATACCACCCATGCACTGCCTCGCGGGCTTACGTGAGAGTTGGGATAAAGCTTGGCGGATCGTGCAAACCGACGCCGACTATGTCAGAAAAGGTCGGCAATCCTTAGGTTATTATTTATTTAATTTGTTTATACACCTAACTCAGAATGCTGAGGCCAGATATACCATCCATGCACTGCCTTGCGGGCTTATGTGAGAAGAGTACAGAGCGTGGCGAGTGCACACACTTTCATAAGTGTGCACACCTATTGACTCTAGGTGTTTCTTATTAGTTTCTTTTTTGAAATTAACTAAAGAGAGTTATGCAAATCAACTTAGCACCATTTAACTTTAATAATTTGAAATGTCAACGCATGTACTTTAAATCTGCCATTTTTTTAAACAAAGACTACAATTTAGAAAGGATTTCATAACCATCACCTATGAATCCCCCTTTATACTAACCTCACTATTATTGCTTGTAATTTAACTTTTCATTATATTTTACGTTTAAAATTAGTGATTCACAAAAATTTTCATCAATTGACTTCAACTGTTTACTTACTTCGTCTTAACTAATTAAAAATAAATCGAAGTCTTAAAAAAAGATGGAAAATGAGATGAAGCTTGAAAAATAAAAAGAAATTTGAAACCAAATAATGAGATGATTTTTTTTAAATGATGCCACACTGTGAAATATGAACTAACAGTATGAGATATGCGTCCCCCCACACTAGAATGAGACAGTGTCCCGACTGTCGAACAGAATGCAAATGCAAAATAAAAAAATACAACCTGATATGCACAAGATAGTGAGTGGCTTATGCCGAATAGCTAGGTTCGTGGAGATCCACGAACTCGTCGTCCTCGTGTTGTTCAAACTCTAGAAATGGCTTCAAGCATTGTCCATTGACCTTCAAAATGGAACTGTCCCTAGGATTTTCAATTTCAACTGCACCATAAGGGTATACTGTTTTCACAATAGATGGACCTGTTCATCGAGATCTCAATTTTCTCGGAAAAAATAAAGTCTGGAATTATATAAGAGAACTTTCTGACCTACTTCGAATGTCTAACGAAGTATGGATTTATTATGATAAAATTTATCTTTCTCTTTATAAATCTTTGTATTTTCATACGCTTCATTTCTTAGTTCTTATAATTCTGACAATTGTAATTTACGATGCGATCCGGCTTTTTCTATGTCAAAATTAAGATATTTGATTGCCCAAAGTGCACGGTGCTCGAGCTCAACGGGTAAATAGCATGCTTTTCTAAAGACTAATCAGTATGGTGACATTCCTAGATTGGTTTTATAAGCTGTGCGAAATGCCCAAAGGGCGTTTATCAATTTAGATGACCAGTCTTTTCTGTTAGAGTTAACCTTCTTTTCAAAAATTTGTTTAATTTGCCTATTCGAAATCTCGACTTGACCGTTAGTCTGTGGATGATATGGAGTAGATAGTTTATGAGTGATAGAGTATTTCTTAAGAAGAGATTCAAAAGCACGATTACAAAAATGAGAACCATTATCACTTATAATGGCTCAAGGTGTGCCAAAACGGGAAAATATGTTTTCTTTCAAAAATTTGACAACAACTTTATTGTCATTCGTTCTGGTGGGAATGGCCTCAACCCATTTAGAAACGTAGTCTACTGCAAGTAGGATGTAGAGATTTCCAAAAGAATTAGGAAAAGGACCCATGAAATCGATACCCCAAACATCAAAAATTTCGATGACAAGGATTGGGTTTAGGGGCATCATGTTACGTTTGGAAATACGACCTGTTTGCTGACATCTAGCGCATTTGGAGCAAAATTCATGGGCATCATGAAAAAGAGAAGGCCAATAAAAACCACACTGTAACACCTTGGCAGCGGTTTTCTTTTCTCCAAAATGTCCTCCACATGCTTGATTATGTGAAAAAGAAAGGATGCTATGGAATTCATGTTTGGGGACACATCTACGTATGATTTGACCGGTACAATATTTGAAGAGATAAGGATCCTCCCAGTAAAAGTTTCGAACATTGAAGAGAAATTTTTGTTTATCTTGTTTTGACCAATGGGAAGGTGTTTCATTTGTGACAAGATAATTTACGATGTCTGCGTACCATGGTGCATTGGAGAGGGAAAGAATTTGTTCATCGGGAAAATGATCGTTGATTTGAGAGTTATCATAGTTTTCATGAACAATACGAGAAAGATGATCAGCTACGACATTTTCAGAACCCTTTTTATCCCGTATTTCTAGGTCAAACTCTTGAAGAAGGGGAATCCAATGGATTAAGCGGGGTTTGGCATCCTTTTTTGTGAGTAAATACCGCAAGGCGGCATGATCGGTGTAAACTATGACCTTAGAACCTATGAGATATGATCCAAACTTATCGAGGGCAAAGATAATTGCTAAAAACTCTTTTTCTATGGTTGAGTAATTCAATTGAGCTTCGTTAAGAGTTTTGCTAGCATAATAGATGACTCGAGGAAGTTTATCGATTCGTTGACCTAAGATGGCTCCAACGGATTCAAAAGGCAAAGTCCAATTTGGAGGTTGGATGATAGGTGCAATGGTCAAGATCGATTTAAGGGTTTCAAAAGACGTTTCACTTTCATTGGAAAATTCAAATTTAACGCTTTAGCCAGAAGATTCGAAAAAGGTTTTAAAATTTTTGAAAAATCTTTAATGAACCTCCTATAAAATCCTGCACGGCCGAGAAATGAGCGAATGTCCTTTACGGACCTTGGAGGAGGAAGGCCAACAATAAGATCAAAACTTTAGATTTGTCAACTTCTAGGCCATTTTTAGAGACAACATGACCTAAGACTATTCCTCGCTTAACCATAAAATGACATTTTTCCCAATTAAGAACAAGAGATTTCTCCTTACATCGCTTTAAGACACGTTATAAACGAAGGAGGCATTGATCAAAAGATGACACATAGATTGAAAAATCGTCCATGAATATTTCTAAGAAATCCTCCACCATATCAGAAAGTTACTCATCATGCATCTCTGAAAGGTAGCGGGAGCAATACAAAGACCGAAGGGCATGCGACGATAAGCGAAAGTTCTGAAGGGACATGTGAACGTCGTTTTGTGTTAGTCCTCTAACGTAATGAGAATTTGATTATAGCCAGAGTAACCATCAAAAAAACAATAATATTCATGACCGCCTAAGCGTTCGAGCATTTGATCAATGAAAGGGAGGGGAAAATGATCTTTTCTTGTTGCTGCATTGAGTTTCGATAGTCGATGCAAACACGCCATTTTGTTTTGACTTTTGTCGAAACAAGTTCGTTATTCTCATTTTTGGTCACAGTGAGTCCAGACTTCTTGGGCACAACTTGTACCGGACTTACCCAAGTACTATCAGAGATAGGGTAGATAATGTTATTATCTAAACATTTGATAATTTCTTCCTTTACCACTTCTCTTATATTAGGGTTTAATCGCCTTTGAGCTTTGCGAGTGGGTTTAGCCTCGTCGACTAAATGTATTCGATGTTCAATGATTGATGGACTAATTCCCTTAATGTCAACGATTACCCATCCTATTGCCTCTTTATTTTTCCTTAAAATTTTCAAAAGTCTTTCTAATTGGTCCTTAATGAGATCGGATGCCAAGATTATAGGGAAATTTTTCAAAGAATCTAAGTATGCGTACTTAAGATCGTTTGGAAGAGGTTTGAGGTCTAATTTAGGGCGTACTTCTTTTGAGGCTTTAGTAAACTTCAACTGATTGAATTCTAGTGAATTATGAGAAGAGCAGAGCATACCATTTAATTCATAAATGTATTCATGTTCATTTAAATTGGAATTAAAATGATCTAGGCACATGTTAAGAGACTCTGTAATATCACTAAAATAATTTTCTACAATTGTTTGGATCATGTCAACTTCTTCTATTTCAAGATCCCTTGGCTGTCTGTTGAGATTGAATATATTTAGTTCAATGGTTAGGTGCCCAAAGGAAAGTTGGACTTGACCATTCCTATAATTCCTAATAGCATTTGATGTTACTAAAAATGGACGACCTAATATCAAGGGAATCTGACCATTAGGATTTGAGACAGGTGCGGTCTCTAGGACTACGAAATCGACTGGGAAATAGAATTGCTCGATTTGTATCAAAACATCTTCAACTGGGCCCAATGGTTTTTTGACAGATCAATCAGCTAGTTGAATTGTGATCTTTGTAGGTTTTAATTCCCTTAGTCCAAGTTGACAGTACACAGTATAAGGCAAAAGATTCACACTCGCTCCAAGATATAGTAAGGCATGAGTAATGTGAGTGTTACCTATTTTATTGTCAGGGTCCTTATACTTGATTGGGGAGGGATTTGAAAGAACAGAGCTAGTGTTTGCAGTTAGAAATGCAGTCTTAGGGATGTTAGTGGCACATTTTTGAGTACATAGCTCTTTCAGACATTTGGCATATTGAGGAATTTGCTCGATGGTATCAAGAAGTGGAATATTGACTCGAACTTGTTTGAAGATTTCAAGAATTTGGTCAAAATTAGCAGGCTTCTTCTTTTTGTTGAGTCTATGAGGAAATGGATCTATGGGTTTATAGACTCGTTCGGTAGTTTTTTCATTCGAAGAAGAAGGTGTGATATCAGAGGGTGAAGATAAGGGCGTTGAAATGTTGGGGTTGCCAACATCAAAAAGCAAAGAGTGGTCGGGATTGCCGACCTTGGATGAAGAATTAGAGTTGTTTGGATTGACAACAGTGGGTGTTGACTGAGTTTCAGAATTGTAAACAAGGGAAGACTTAAGAAGGATGTTGGGGTTGCCGACTTGGTTGTCCACCTTCTTTCCAGACCTTAATGTGGTGACAGCATTAACTGGTTTTACATTTTCGTCCTCATAAAGATTTACTCCTCGAGAGTTATACTTTGGATTCACTTCAGTTTGACTAGGCAATTTACCTTTCTCATTTATTTTCGTGAGATCCTTCATCATTATCAACATTTTTTCATTTTGTTTAGTGATTTTCTTAATTCTCGCATCTTGGTTAGTGATTTGTTCATTTTGTTTAGTGAGTTGTTTTTCCAATCGAGCATTTCTTGTAAAGGCTGAGAAGGTTATGTTGATGGGTTGAAATTAGGATGTGTGTATGGTTGACTCAAAGGTTTTGTTTGAGGAGTTGGTTGAGAATTTTGAGCATTAGAGGTCAGGGCTCGATAATTCAGATTTGGTATCATCGGATACATATGTGATGGGTTAGCCACATTGTTAGGATTTGACCATGAAAAAGGGGTAGTGCTTCCAGTTAGGATTGTATGTGGATGAATAAGGACTATTTTGAGCTATAGCATTGATTCGGTCTTGTGTGTAGTAATGGGGTAGTCCTTCTCCTTCTTGAGGAGTTTGGGCATCTATAGGAAGATGTGATGGGTCAATGGCATGTACTCCTCTGTTTGGAGTGCGAATTGGAACACGAATTGTTTCCCATTGCATATCCTTTTCCGAATACTCCTCTAAAATTCCCAAGCTTCCTCATCTATTTTTTCCATGAATTCTCCTCCGCACATTGATTCGAGTTGGGATCTTGTTTGATAGTTAATCCCTTCATAAACGATTTGGCACAAAACGTGTTTAGGGATTACATGATGTGGGCAACTATATAACAATTGATTGAACCTTTCAAAATATTTTGAAAAAGTTTCTCCTTCATTCTGAGAGAATTGGTTGATTTCAGTTCAAATTTTAAGAGTTTTGTGGAAAGGAAAAAACTTTTTCAAAAATATAGTAACCAAATTGTCCTAACTTTTAATTGAATTTTTAGGAAGAGAATTAAGCCATCTTTTCGCACTTTCTAGAAGCGCGAAGGGAATAAGTCTTAACTTAATGGATTCACTAGAAAGTTGTTGCATTTTAGTTGTAGAAGTGTATAACTCAAATTCACTAAGAAATTCATATGCATTTTCAGATCCAGTGAATTTTGGTACCCCTTGGATAAAAGAATGTTTTAGCTCAAAATTATTTCCTTCGGCTGGTGGAAATGAAATAACCGAAGGTTGAACAGTCCTAGTTGGATAGCATCGGTCTCTGAGGGATAATGCTCGGTTCTCATGAAATTCATTATTTCCAACATATGATTTAGGTGACGATTTTGGTGAACTATGATGTGAACTGTGTTGTGAACCGTGATTACTCATATTTGTTTAATTTGAAATTTCCGTTGATTTGTTTAATGAGATATTTTGGCTTTCTAAACGGTTAAAATTATTTCTTGCCCAAACGTGCGTAAACAAATCAAGATGAAACAGCCAAAAGTAAATTTAAACAGTTTTTAGTTGGGCACATGTAGAGTAGAAAATTGCTTACAGAGGGCTATCGCAGTCCGTCCAGTGCAACTGTGTAAGCGAATGACCGAGATTTATTGAGTTGGAGCTATCTGAGTTGATATGTTGTTGCTAGTACCGAAAACATGGTCAAGTAATTTGCAAAACATGGTGTATGCATAACTAAAATGAAATTAAACTGCTACTGGTTATGTGTGAATTAATATATGCAAAAATATGAGGGCGTGAAAATGTGAAAGTGCAAAATATAACGTGAGAACTAAATGCAAGTGGAAAAAAACTCTAAATGAAACTAAATGTAACGAAATATAACTGTGCACAAATTGAACTATATGAATGCTAAGAAAACAGAGGCTAAATGCATATAGTTACATTTGCATCAAATGGTTGTTATGTGAGCAAATGAATTGGAAGCGTTATATGCGTAAAAACGAGAATGAAACTAAGAATTACTCAGACGAAAAAAAATTCGGCTGCAAATGGAACTCAAAACCTGACTTATACAGAGCTAGCTATATAGGGTAAGATAATTGCCTTGATAGAAATACTCAACCATTATTGTAGAAGACCTTGGTTGCTACCAAACCCATCTTTGCATGCAATAAGCACCCATCGACTCAAACAGAACGAAATGCTTAAAACATAACATTTACCATTTTTTTATTGTTCAGCGTCAACACATATATAGATTGAATAATCTCAAAGTCTTAACCACAATAAAAGCGCAAAAAGAAAAGAAACATCAACTTATTTCAATAAAAACACAAAAAAGAAATTCAACTTATCTCCTCTGAGTAGGCGAGCAGAGCAATCTAGAAGCATCAGCTCCAACCACCGCCAGTTCACAAATAGCACATATTGGCCCTCATAAGCTGGTACGAAGTAAGTAATGCAACTAAAGTGTAAATGGATGAAACTAAATGCAACGTGAATGTGAAACTTGAAAATATGCAGCGTGAAAGGAACTGAAAAAGGAAATTTTTTTATATGAACTTGAAATTATGCATATCTGAAGTGAATGCTTGATGATATGTGAATCAAGAAACAAATATGGTGAATGCTTTGATACATGAAAATGCAATTTGTGAAACGTGATTGACTGACAGTAGAATCAAATGGATACGTAATAATAATGCAAGCAACACGTAATAGAAACGTGAATGGTTAGAATAAAATGCAGAAATAAAATGAATGCAATCGTGGAAAATAAACTTGCTATGTGAAATAAATATCGGACTTGTTACGCGAAAAAGACTAAAACATAGACTTAAACAAATAGAAATGTGAAAATGAATGCAGGGAACAAAAAAATAATTTTTTTTTGAAAACTAATGTAAAAATAATAAATTAACACGAATAGACTTAAAAAAATTGAAAATTTGAAAATTTCAAAATAACAATTCCCTGGCAACGGCGCCAAAAACTTGTTGCGACTATTCTATTGATTAGAAAAGCACAAATTTTAATTAATTCTGCAAGCGCACATGCATGTAGTATGCAGGTTAAACACAGGGAATTGTGTTTTAAAATATTTGAAATCCATATTTAAATCTTAGGCGTGTTAAATGGTGGATCTTGAACAGGAAATAAAAACAATAATATACTCTAGATTGATTTCGAATTTAATCAAAATTGCAATTAAAATATAAAATTATAGAAATCAGAGCAGAAAATAAAAGTGCTTCAAAGAAAATAATAGAGCAAACAACTGAAATAAAATGAACAGAATTTATTAACTAACTGGAAAGAGTGCGGTAGATAACTAAGAACAAATTAATAGCACAAATTTTGTTTGCTCGCATAATTTCCTACAAGGTCGGCCACCTCATCCTCACAAGCGAACTCCGATCTGGTTCTTTTGGTTTGACCATCGAAATTTCCTCGCATGACTAGAATCACATTTTGGAAATCCCTTAATCACCTCAAGAATCCAACTCGAGTGGTCGCCATGAAGAATCAAGTGAAAAACTCTTGCCCAACTGGTGCAAATCACTAAGAAACCCTACACTCGAGCTAGGGATTAAAAACTGGTTCGTGAATGGACCAATCTTTAAGAATACCTATGTAGTTCATATGACTATTCCCACCACTTAAGGTGTGCCAACAAAAAATTAACGCTAAATGTAGAAGTCATCTGCTCAGTCCTTGCTCATTTCGAGAAACCACCGGATCCTACTTAGATACAGATCTAGGTCACACTTCATTGAACAACCCCACTTTACTCAAAAACTCATTCATCAAGTTCGAATGGAAGTACTCTCGGTCTCCATACCTTAGCTTAATATCCATGGTTACCTATACCAAACTAAACATTTTAAAAAAATACCTATAATATGAGTGGTCACGAATGGGATATGAGGAACAATAGATCCCAAATTTATGCATTAAGATGCTAGGCAAGCTTTCTTGCCTACTCCAAAGGAGTGATAATCATCTCCATCCTCATTTAGCTAAAGGAATAAATTGGCTAACATACCCTTCACTGACAAGCTACCATGATGAAAATGGATGAAATGCTTAAGCTGCACGTCCCTTTTGATCTCAGAAATAAACCGAGACTCAAAGCGATGTTTTGAATCAATCAAAGTCATGGCCTGCTCATCAACCTCTTTTATCACTATATCCCGAGGGCTACACGACCTCCAACACCTACCGTAGCTATTGTAATGTTTGTGGGTAATGAAACATTCCTTGTGGTATACCAATAGTCTCTGAACCAATCAGGCATCTCAAACTATCTATCTTTAGCCACTCGTGCACCCTGTTCGTTAATATAGCTAACCTTAAATGAAGATACCTAGCCCCTAGCGACTGAATAAATCAAAGTTCAAGTGACAAGTGGTGTATGCAATATAATATAGGAGAAAAATACAGGAATGCTCTCTTAACATATCTCCATCTACCGATTTGCCTAACCATACCTAGCCTATTTGGTCCTAAGGGTTGAGCCTAAGCTCTGATACCAACTGCGACGACTCGACCTTTGTAATACCTTGAATCAATGTTGAGTGATAATGTCTGACTCCTGAATACCACAAAAGATAGTCCATTGGGGTAAAAATAAGATAAAAATAAACATCACTAAGCTACAATGGTAGAATGTCGCAGCGGAATGATAATATATAATATACTAAATATACTTAAGCAATAGAATAAACAATATATAAGAGACTGTATTGATCGAAGTAATTGATAGATGAATATCAATATAAAAAGCCAGAATAAATATCTGGTATGACAAATCTCATATATAAATGTCATATATATCATGTAATACCACAATATGAAGTATATTCCAAAGTATCGACTTCGCCTCCACATCTTAACTGAAAGTGTATCCCCAAAAGCACCTAGCTTCCAAACTACTCAATCGAGTACCTAAGATTGTCATGACATAAACAGAATGACAAAATGGGTGTCATACATCAGCCTGGTGTGACTGGAACCATCTTAAAATGTTACATATCAAAACCATATATAAATAAATAAGGAACTACTAAAGTACAGTCGGTCCTCTCCATAAATGTGGCTTAGGGATAACCAGAACTACTCATAAACAAGTAAAGTAAACCCGACTCAAAGGTAAGGAATCTACCATAACCTACTCTTCTTATATAATCAATGAATCAGCACAACTAATATAATATAACTATAACATAAAAATATATGTACAAATGAAGGAGTAATATAAACATCCTAATATAAGTGTAACACATAATGTTCAATAACAATAATCAACGAACCAATAAAACATGCATAATCATAATGATACAAGACACGCAAAGAATAAGTTAACACCTATCATTGCTGATGGGTGGAGTACGCTATAGACTCCAATCGATTCGATGATCCCCATCAAATTATCAGAAATGCAAAACAAGTGTGGTGATATAACAATGCAACTAACATAGTAACTCCATATCCAAACTAAAATACGGATATCTATAACTAATTCCCATCTTGAATCGCTATTAGATACATAGGCCTATTGAGAGCCACGACTAATTTGTGGACTCTCCTGAAAACCAACACCTTAAATGTAGTTGGCATGTAGGTCCAGTCGCAGCACCCTAGAATATTCCAATCCCTCTCTGCCCCTACTCCGGGATCATGTCTATAAGTCTTGCACCTAAATAGTACAATAGATTCGCTCACTTGCATCCTTTTCCTTTCAGTTGTCTATATTGACATACTAGAACAGTATATAAATGCTAAACCCCACCTATACCCTTTCCACATGGGTACACAACACTAAAGTATTATCATCTCCATGTGGATCACGATTCGCTCTTGAAGTGCCTCACACTACCTGGTTGCCACAAATCGCCTAAATTGTGCATCTATAATTATATGTAAAAATCACTTAAACTACGTATTTATACATCTGTATAATATATTTTGTCCACTATCCAATAACCCCAAGTCAGGCATACCAAACTATACATATGCATAAATTGCGCATCGATAAATTGCGTAAAATTCCATTAGCTATCAAAGAGACCTATCGAGAGTCACAAATATACGGTGGACTCCTTTAAAAACCAACATCACAAAAGAAGTTGGCCTATAGGTCCTGTCACATCACCTGAGAGTACTACGAAATTCTATATGACCTACTCTAAATTGGCATCCCAGTCTCTCTCCGTGACTCCATCCTGCTCCGGGATCATGTTTATGAGTCATGCGCCTTAATGGCACAATGGATTCCATGCACCAATTGGTAACCCTAAGTTAGACATATCGAAACTATATATAAGCGCTTTAAACCACATATCAATGAATATACACAAAATATTCCATGCATCTCCCAGTAGCCCTAAGTTAGACATACCAGAACGATAAATATAAACATATATAACTCACATAAACAGTATGCGGGTGCGTGTGTATATATATATATATACATACAACTAATCCAACTATGTGGAACTAATAAACACATATTATGCACATTTACATACATGAAGGAAATACACAACCAAAGTAACAAATCTATCGTCTCAATATTAATAACAATTCACATATACAATTATATGTTCAACAAAAATGCATCATACTTATGTAACCAAACTAACAATTTTACATCTTCGTGTTATTTTATAGAAGTCATATACTTATTGTATAAAATACGCACTTTCCTATTAATCTTACTACAGCTTATTTTCACTTAATTCTTTTATCTAAATTAATTTAGCTATCAATAAGGCCTCAAAATATTATATAGCTCATTTATATCATACCCATATACGTATACACATATATCTCAAATCATTTTTTGGGGTCTAAAGTTAATAAGTCACGTTATTACTATATTCAAGATTTTATAACCTTAATCAAACCTTATTATTGACGCCAAAAATGGGCATCTATACCCAATAGAATCTAGTAGATATTAAATGAAGAATAAAATTAAAAAAGAGCAAATATCATAAATGAACACACAGATTTTTGTAGTGTTTGGCAATCTTGGCCTACGTCCACTTCATATTTTTATTGATCTTCAAGTTGATTATGATTACAAGAATGTTTGGAACAATGGGTTCCATTAGTAAAAAAGTGAAGAATAAAAATGGCAGACCCTTGGCCAAGAAAGCATGATCCCTTTTTTGACGCCATGCCTGTTGTATTTCTAGGGGAAGACATACACAAATCAGACTGAAATTTTGGCAGAAGGTTCAGAAAACCAAGATGAGGCTACCCAAAAATTTGCAGGCCCATTGGGACCCATAATAAGGATAGATAAAGTCCATATTAATGCATCTAAATGGGCTACGATCCCTATAAGAGATGCCACATGATGTTAGCTACTTGTTTCTCAAATTTCGTGCAATTCCAACTGACGGTTTGTGAAATATCGTATTATCCGTGAAGTAGCATTGCTTGAATTCTGATTTCTGTCAATCCCTTGAAAGGGAGTTATGCCGATCCCTCCAACTTCCTCCAATTGGAATGAGATCCCTTGGGGGTTTTTTCACATTTTGGATTAAACTTGTACTCCAAGTTTCATGTTGATAGCATGTGTATATTTTGAGTTACTAAACGATCATCAACGCAAAATTGAGTTATGGAATCGATACGGTATTATCCATAGTGTTGAATATGGATCATATCCGATCCATCTTATGGAAGTAGTGAGCTTTCATGCTTCTACTTTATATTATCATCCATTTTTGAGTTTTGGACCCTACAATCATTGCTCTGTGCTACTGGCCTTGATGATAGTCGAATCTAACTTGTCCAGTTAGTTCGTATATAGTTGAGTCAAAATGACGGATAACATTTGTCCCCCAAAGTATGTCTTATTGCATACATGACGTGCTTTAAATTGAAGCAAGTTAGAGTTTCCAGAAAGAAATCCATCCAGTTTCCTGAATAGTCGTTATCCTTCCATTTTATCTTCCTAAAGGGTTGTATCCCTCTTTGATCATCATGACACTTGGTCGATTTCCAATAGTATAAATTCAAGATTTTATTCCATTAGTTGCTATCTGTATGCGGTTCTATAAGGCTAGTAAGCTTTGGCTATCTTATCTATTCTTTTCTTTAATTACTCTAGGTGAAAATTCAATTTCTGTTGCTTTCAAGAAGTCGAATTCTTTCCAATACACATTTGCACGTTCAGGTGCACGTTTAGGTACACGTTCTTGTCATTGGCTCCTGGATGCATTTGTACGCTCAGGAGTCATTACCGATTCCTTCTAGTTTAATTGCAATTCCTTGTTTATAATTTTTGTGAAACAGAGGTTGTAATCAGTTAGTCGATGAGAGGGGACTTCAAGTTCTTTAGAGATGATGGCCTTAGAGTCGTAAGCAGGGGTGAATGGAGTATGACCAGTTGCGAACTCGTGGGTGGTTTTGTAAGCCTATGATGCTGTTGGGAGTTCATCCACCCATTTACCTCTAGCATTTTCCAAACGTTTCTTCAGAATGGACTTTATGATTTTGTTCACAGCTACAACCTGTCGATTTTCTTGAGAGCGAGCAACTATCGCAAATCTCTTTTCAATATGATGCCGAGGTAGAAGTCTTTAAATTTAGCGTTATTAAATTAGGTTCCATTATCAATTATAATGGTTTGTGGAAGGCCAAAACGACCGATGATGCTCCGGATAATGAAGTTGATTATTTTCTTCATTGTGATCGAGGTTCAAAGTTCAGCTTCATCCCATTTAGTGAACTAATCAATGCTATAATAACTTATTTCACACCATTTTTAGAATCGACAAGAAGTTGATGACATTAATATCCCAAGTGGAAAACGGCTATGGATTAGCCACTAAAGTAATTTCCATCAGCGGGGCTCTTGGAATCTTTGCAAACATCTAGCACTCGTTGCATTGTCTAGCGTGATCAACTACATATTAATTGACAGTTGGCAAATAATACTCGTAGTTGTGTATTTTCTTTGTCAGGGTTTGCCCCTTGGTGTGATTGCTGTATTCTTCTTCATGGACTTCTCTCAAGACTCTTTCTTGGATGACGAGCGTGAAGCTTTTAGGAGGATCTGTCATTTTTCATTCCTCCATTTAGGAAGAATTCTCTATTGTATAAAGTCTTTGATAGGACTCATCCATGACTCCTTTCTGGCTCTGTCTCATAAGATCTAGTCGATCTCCATCTGCCAATGCTTGAAATGTTAAGTACTTCAACCGGGACAATGTCTATTTATTGCGCATCCTCAGAACTGGCCAGCATGGCCAGTGACTCGGCTATTTCATTTTTTCTCCTAAGATGTATGTATTAGTGTAACACTCAAAGTCGACCAGTAGCTTTTGGACCCTACTGAGGTAAGGAGCAAGACGCTGTCCGCTAGCAAGATAATCTTCCCTAACTTAGCATACTACTAAGCATGAATCACAAAACATATTTAAAGTTTCTACTCCTAATTCCCTAGCAAGTTTGAGGCTGGCTATCAAGGCTCCATAGTTAGCTTCATTATTTGTTGCATGGAAGTCAAGTTTCAGGGCATAGTAGATCAACCGTTCCTCAGAATTCATTAACATAACTCTTGTGCCAGAACATATATCATTAGATGCTCCATCCATGTACATTTTCCATCGGTTTGTGGTTCTTCACTTCTCTTTGGATCGTCATCTGATTTAGTGAATTCAGAGATGAAATCTGCTATTGTCTATTCCTGATAGCTCTCTAAAGGAGATAAGTAATATCGTATTGGCTTAGCTCGATATTCCATTCGAACAACCTTCCAGACGTCTAAGGTTGTTGTAGAACCGGTCATAACGGTTTGTTGGCATAGCTGTTAATGGGGTAAGCCCGAAAGTATGAGCGGAGCCTTCATGATGAATTCAACAGGCGTTATACGAGGTTTTGCAACTTTGGGTAGTTTTCTCTTTGTACCTATCAATCGCTTGGTTACAAACATTCCGGTCTTTGGATCCGATTCTCTTCGCATAACATTGTGATGCTTAAGGCGTGTACCAACATGGCTAAATAGACATAAAAATCTTTATGATCCACCTGCTTTGACAAGATGGAAGGTTTCTTTAAGTGGTTCACCAAAGCTTAGAATGCATCTTTACAATTCTGTGTCCATTCGAAATTCCTTTTCCATCTCCTAATCAAGTTGATATGAATCAACTTTGGGCAATGACCACCTATTTAGACTCTATACCTACTTGATTGTCTTTGGTACCTAGTTGATTGCCCAAATCTTCTTAGGGTTGGCTTCAATTCTACGAGAGTTGAGAGTTAAATCTAGGAACTTCCCTGATGCAACACCGAAATAGCATTTCAAGGGACTGAGTTTCATTCCATATCTTCCGATAAAACTTAACATCTCCGATAAGTCATCGATGTAGTTGTTTGATTGTTGTGACTTCAAAAGCGTATCATCCACATATACTTTTGTTGATCACCCGATTCGGTCTTTGAACATCCTGTTGACCAGTCTCTAGTAAGTAGCTTCAGCATTGTTTAGTTCAAATGACATCACAACATAACAATATAGCCCTAAATCGGTAATGAAGCTAGTGTGCTTTTGGTCGAGGACCTGCATCAGGATCTGGTTGTATTTGGAGTACACATCCATAATGAAAGCAATTAATATCCAGTGATTGAGTCTACTAGTTGGTCGATCCTCGAAAGTGGAAAGCTGTCTTTTGGGCATGCGTTGTTTAGGTCAGAGTAGTCGACATATGTCTGCCAATTTCCATCAGCTTTTTTTACATTAACTGGATTGGATACAAATTTTAGGTAGAGGGCGTCGTGGGTAAATCCATTTTTTAAGTTTATCCACCTCCACTTTTAGTGCAGCAGATCTTTCTGGATCCATGCCGCGTTGCTTTTGTTTCACGGGACATGCTTCGGGTTGGTATACAATGCACGGCTCACGATAATTGGTAAGATCACATATATGTCTGAATGGGTCCAAGCGAACACATCAAGATTCATTCGGAGAAAGCCAGCAAATTCCTTCATAATCGTTTAACTGAGCTATGATCCGATCTTCAATACCCATGATGGGTCGCCATGGCTGACTGTAATGTCGACTATCAGCTCAACGAGTGCAGTCTTGGATTCTTTGAGTTCAAATGTAACCGTTTTACGTAACAATCGAAGTGAAATCTAGTTGGGATGTTCAATGATGATGGTTACTCCGGTCGAATCCCAGAGTCTTGTCATGAGTTATTAAGTCTGATAGTAAAGGGCTCTAAATGCTTTGAGCAATTATCTGCAAATGGCCAAAGACCAGGCTTGGAAGCACGTTGATGCAAATGTTGAGTAGGGGTCAGCCTCGAGTTACGTGCAACTGCATAGATGGCTCTTGCTTTGAGTTTGAATCTTCTTGTGTATTCGAGTAACGTGCTTTCCATTCAATGTACTGATGATCTGTTGCTCGTCGTTCAGGTTAGAATGATAGCCAGTTGCTCATAAGCTTGGGTATCGATTTAGCAATTCTATTTCTAGACATCCTTTCGGTCGTAGCCTCGAGTCATCATAAACACCAGGTATAAGTCACAGTATTGAGCTATCGCAGTCAGTCACACTTCTTCCCATAGTCTCGGGTTGATAAATGTACTACATGGACGGTCGAGTCTCGTCCTAGCTATGTTTATACTCTCACCTTAGCTCCAAAGACATAGATTTGATCGATGAATGGTCGGCTCACATTCATCTTTTTCTTTGCTCATGCCTCCTTGTCTAGGGCATACATCGATAAGTAGGAAGGCAACCATGTCCACTTTAGCTTTACACTCTTTCCCGTTGAATCACAGGATCAGGTTAGTTGATGGAAGGCTAAGCCTCGCCTATCCTAGATTGTATTTTGGTTTTTCATTCCAAAAAGATAACTTCGATGCCCCATCGGATTTCAAGCATAAATTGGGTATTGGACGGTCAATCACGTCCACTTTGATTCATATTCACTAATCAGATCTAGGGATAGAGTTGTCTCAGCTGCAGTTGGGTCATGCTCCTCCAGTTTCGTACTCCTCCCGACGGATGGAAGGAGGGTGCTGAAGAATTAATGATCAAGTATTGTGGTTTATTCTCTTATCCACATTCTGATGATCATAGTTTTTCGAAGGACATCTGGGTTACATCAGTTTTGTTTGGTGTGGATCGATATTTACCGTCCACCCAGCGACACAATATTGTCAGTCGCTCGTAACTTCGGATGTCGTTCTGATTAGTTTTGTATTAAGGCCTCCTTGCGATTGTTGCTTTAAGTCATGAAGAACACTAAGATAGAGCTATATTGAGCTGTCATATTCAGCTTTTAGTGATTTGTACTCTGCCCCCAGTCTTGGGTTAATGGGGTTAGTCCATCGATGGTCGATTTCCATTCGTAGTGAGTTTATACTCCTTCCATCGGTTTTAGTCCAGAGTTTGTGGAATAGAGAACGGTCGAACTCCACTCATATATTCATTCATGTTTGTATCTACACTTTGGGGATAATATTTGGTAGATAGATGGTCAAATCGTAATTTGTGTTTATACTCTAGGCCACGTTCTTGGGACTAGGGTTGGTGAATGGATGGTTTGTCACACCCGTTTGATGATTATACTCCAATCCACGCTTTGGGGACCAAAGTTGGTCGATGGGTGGTCAGTTACACCCATTTGATGTTTTTAGCCCAATCTATGCTTTGGGGACCATAGTTGGTCGATGGGTGGTCAGTCAAACCCATTTGATGTTTATACTCCAGTCCGCGCTTTAGGGACCAGAGTTGTTTCGCGGGCGGTCTGTCTTCACCCGATTTATGTTTATACCATAATCTGCACTATGGGGACTTAGAGTTGTTTTGTAGGCAGTTAGTTTCCACCCGATTTATGTTTATACTTCAATCCGCACTTAGGGACTTAAAGTTATTTCGTGGGCAGTCGGTCTCCACTTGATTTATGTTTATACTTCAGTCCGCACTTTGGGGACTTAGATTTGTTTCGAGGGTAATCGGTCTTCGCCTGATTTATGTTTATACTCCAGTCCGCACTATGGGGACTCAGAGTTGTTTGATGGGTAGTCAATTGCGTCCTTTTTTGATTTATACTCCATCTTCCAAGTCGAGGTAAGAGTTATCGAATGAAGGTTGAATCACATTCATTCATGGAATGGAATTCTGCCCCAGCATCACGAACAGAATTTGGCAAGTGAGACGATCGATTCGTATCCACTTGGTGGTTGCAGCTCCTCTTGTCAAGTCAAGGAAGGGAGTAGGTAATGGATTGTCGAATCACATCCATGCTTGGGTTGGACAGTCATGTCACATCCACCTCAAGCTGTAGTCGTGTCAACGAGTCGAGGGCGATGGTTGACGAGTAGGCAGTTAGTTACGCCTACTTTAAGTCGAGCTTTCGAACTACCTCCTTTGTTTAGGGTAGGATTCGATGTGTAAACGATCAAATCACGTCCACTTTAGTTGGATCCCAACATCGCAGAGCTTCGGGAGAGGCATATGTATTTTGGCGAACTTTAAGTATAATCCAAGGAGTAGATGATCAGGTCACATCCTCTCCATGTCTTTCTTTGGTCCCTAAGTCAAGTGTGGAGGTTGACGAGTGGATGGTCAATCGTGTCCACTTTGTATTGGATTCTGACCTTGTCGGTCTTTTCTATTTCGAGCCCTTAGCCCTATGTCAAGAGCATATGGTAGCTGATGAGCGGTTGAATCAAGCTCATCCTGGTGATCCTCCAAAGGTCCGATCATGGTCCGTGAAGGTTAGTTGGTGCCCAATTCTAAGTACTTGGTCACATGCATTGTTTGGAAGTAGTTTAGTTCAAGTTGGTCAAAGTTCACAACATAATTGAAATTGAAATAAATCTTATTGATAAGTGAGAAGCATCGTATGCTCGCTATTCTACTTTTCCCCAGCCCTTCTCAACTAGAAGTCGACCATAAGTGGTCCAATTGATAATCAATGTTCTTTCTCGATCGGACGTTCCTTGTCGGCCATTCCACTGGGCTTGCATATTATTAAAGCTTTCCATTTTAGATCACATCTCAGAGGTGTCTGCGATAGCTGGTGTTATGACTATATGTATCTTGAAGTATATAGCATTTCATGGATTTATTTCGCGTTTTGATGGATTTTCCCGAGGATGGTTTCCAGTACTGCTCTGAGCCATGAGTGTCTAAGCAGACGTTTTCGATTGAATCGTTCAAAGGTATATATGTGTCGAATTATAAGATTCTAGGTTGTCTCCTAGAATTTGAGTCCTCATTTAGGGCATCATTGTTTCTCTTGTTGTTTGTGCCAAAATTGGGCACAACACTCTCTGAAAGTATTTGAAGAGATAAAATGAAGAAAGTAAATGTTAAAAGAGGATTATCTAACAATCATTTCAAAAACAGATAAGAAAAACACGCAGAAACATAGAGATTTAGAGTGATTCGGCGTATTGCCTATGTCCACTGTGATTTAATTGATGTTTATTTACTGATTACAACTGAGTATAACGGATTGCAGTAGTAGATTTCGAGTACAATAGTGATTTTTGAGTGCAAAAATGGTTTCGGCAGAGTCTGGATGTAGAAGAGCTTAAAGTCCATATTCTATAGACTCTGGGATGCTATTTATAGGCGTAGGATGCAAATATCTCGCTCAGATCTCGGAAGACCTCTTCTGGCATGTGGTTGGGCCCACGGGATCGATCTCATGTTGTTTGCACTCGATCCATGGCCGACAAGAACGAATTTCGTATCGATCAAGATTTGGCCCAATCGAGTCGAAATTGAGCATGAACATTCTTTAGGTTGTACATAAGCTCCTTTGAAAATTTGGTGGCATTTGGACTTGTAGAATGTGAGTTATGATCAATGCAAGTTTGGACTTTTTGGTTGCTATTCTCTTCGTATCGATGTTGTTCGAATCGATCATTTTGCATCGATCATTTCGCATTGATGATTATGCACATGATGCCAGTTGACGTGACACATGCTTTTAGGATCGATCCGAAGTTCATGCCGAATCGATCGAGTCTTCCCAATGTTTTCGCCTCGTTCTTATAGACTGACTTGGTCTTGTTCGTATCGATTGCAGTTGCTCTGTTCGTGATGATTGCAGTTGCTCTGTCGTATCGACGGCGGTTGAGTCTTGTTCGTATCTATCGAAGTTGTCCTATTCGTATCAATTGCCATAGCCTTGTTTGTATCGATACTCATAGGCTACTTCGTATTGATAGCTGAGGGCTTTTTTCATATCGATAGATGGAGGTTGTTTTCGTATCATTTGTTTGATGTTTTATTCGTATCTATCGTTGATCGATCGATATGAACTATGTGATTGGGATCGATGCGAATTGACTCCAATTGATCGATACGAAGTTGAACCAATTTGTTAGATATGAAGTAGAACCACACTGAGTGGACATGCAGTATAGTGTACGTGATGGATGCGAACAACAGATAACATAATGGATAAGAATAGATGGATGTGAAATGATGGATATGACCAGACAGATGTGTGTGAGTTGATTTCCTTGGATTGCATTGATCGGATCTTGAGCATACGAACTCCTATTGACTTGAAATTTGAAACAATGGCTTTCATAGCTTTGCTTTCCTGTCATATCAATTGTAGCTTGATCCGGACTCAGACAAAATTTATCGACATCCATGGTGAACCTGTATACAATATATCTTCGGGACTGACCGTCTTTTGTTTCTAGTCAATTCCTTGGTGTCACGGTCTTGCCAAAAGGTGAGATAACATTTGTCCCCCAAAGTACGTCTTGTAAGAATATGACGTGCTTTGTAAAGTTGCAATCTTCATCCTGAATAGTTTTATCTGACTTATTTGAATTGTTGTTGTCTTTTCATTAAAGGATGTAACCCTTGATTAATCTTCAATAATATGCACTGTTGACTGCCAATTGTTGTACCGTATACTGTTGTAACTGAGTGTTGTATGATAGTGATCCGTTGTCTATTGTTGTAATCATTACCATATGAATATTCAATTTCTGTGAATTTTAAAAATTGGATGTTAGTTCGTCATGCATGAGTTTTTGTTAGCCCGACTCCCATTAACGTTTGCAGGCTTACGACTCTTTGTCAGATTTTTTCATCGAATTCCGTATCGATCCTCTCCTGAATCAATGTGAAATTCGAGTTGTAACAATTCTTGACGGTTGTTTTGGAGTTTTTCTTCGCATCGATCCTCTCCTGGATCGATGTGGAAGGTTGAAAAGTCGTTTTCGTATTGATGGTGATCGACACGGATTGATTGATCTATCTTTTTTATTTTTTATGTCTCATATCGATGTATACGAGTACTAGAGGACCTCAGAGTTATGGATACGAAGTTGTCATGTCGCATTGATGAATTGCTGGTGGGTCAAAATTTTCCATGTAAGTCTCTGCCACCTTACTCGTACCGATGGATACGACCTTCAAGGTCACTAAGCAGATGGATATGAAACTGACACTCTATATGATATGTTGTCGATGGGTTCGAACAGTGTCATCTCGGACTGATGGTGAATGGATATGAGCAGGTAGACTTTGGATCGCTCTGGATCGATGGATACGATTAAGCTTCTTCGTATCGATGGTAGTTGTGACCGTTCCAACCGGTACTTGGCTACTGGGAGATGCATCATCTCTTGCTTGGGTTCGAACCATATAAATACATTTTGTACTTAGAGTTTTTTCATTTTCTCATTTTTTAACTCTCTACTTTCACATCGATCAGGACAAAAAGAAAGAAAACTGTCTTCGTCTCGAAACCGAGCAATCCATAAATCTTTCAAACCGATTGTTTTAACAAGGTAATTAGCCAATCCATTCCATTCTAAAATGAAGAGACTCATGTTTCCGTGCTAATTCATACAAGGTGCTGGCCGATTCTAGCGATGTCATCACCGAAGTTGGGTCGAAGCAAGGTTGAGGAAGGAGCAATGGTGTTCAAACGTCTTGGGTAAGAAAATCGAACGATGGATTCGAAGTGGAATGTTGCAACATTGGGAAGTTATTCTCATCAATCTGGAAACACTAGGAGTGCATATCGATCCTGGAATGGAAGGATGAGATTTTGTGTCGATTGAGGATGGTAGGAGTTCATATCGATCTGGAGTGATAGATATGATGACTTAGCCCGCGTGATCGATACGAAGACTCGTCCTGCACGATCGATACGAATTCTTGACTTCGGTGATCGATACAAAGGCTAGGTCTATGATCGATGCGAAGCTAAAGGTATTATGATCGATGCGAATCCCGCTCTTACCTGACCGATACGAAATTGAGTTGTTGCTGAACGATCTAAGTTTAAACCTTGATGGATACAAAATATCGCGCATACTCGAACCTGACTCCAACGAGCTTCGACCTCACATATGTCGACTTAATTGTTAAACTGCATACTTGACTGCCTTTCGAAGCTCGTCGATGGAACTTTAACTTGAAAAAATTAATGAACTTTAGTGTGGAATGTTGAACAAAGTCTGAATGGCACCTTGTGATGGTTAGTGTATGACGGTCACTCCATTTGAATCTCAAAGTCTTATTGTTTCAACATTCCTCAAATTATGTAGAATTTCTCAATATGTGGCACTGCACTTCATAACATATTCACGCACTTCACACTGGGGAACACGCGGGCTTATTATCATCTAATGATGGTTTTTGATAAGTTGATTAGCTATGGAATCCAGAAGTTCTCAACATCAGTAAACTCGAAGTTCATCTCTTGCAATAATAGAGTTGCCGACCATCACGGCAAAGGTCATCGATCCATCTTCGGATGAGTTGCCAAGAGCAACTTCTATTGCAAACCCACAAGATTCTATGCCGTCCAATATCTCCGAAGATATGTTGGGACAAATATGCCTAAGACACGACTTGTCATTGGACGACGTCTTATTACCAAGGTTGAACGATAGACCACATGCTCCCCTGGAAGGGTTTACTGCTTTCAACAGGCATTCATGCATATCTGGAATACTTCCCCCATTCAACTAATACATTCGGGAAGTGTTGGCTTTTTTTGGAATTGCCCCCTCACAACTACACCCTATGGATATGCGCGGATGAATAGCCTATTCGTTATATTCATGGAGCATCTTTTCCGACCCCCGACTCTAATCGAAATCAGATACTTATTTAATGTTAAAAGTCGAGGAGATAGTTCTTCGTTCACATTCCTAGAGGCAGTTAGGAACTGTCAAGTGGTGACGGGCTCTTGGACTAGGCTCAGCTATTTCAAGACAGAATGGTTTTATTTCCGATGCCCCCTAGGATTAACCATTTGATGGTTAGCTAGACATAATGTCATAATTTTCTTCAGTAATTGATGAATTTGTCGTAACCGATGCTGAATCTCATATCTTCTTTTCTTTTACAGCCGTAATTCCACGACCTGAAGGCGCACATTTCAAAGAAATAGTACGGGTCCTTCAAGAAGTGCCGAGTGAAATGTGGGACATAGACTCGGTGCTAACATATAGAAATTTGAGGACCATTCGGCTAATCGAGCGAAATCGGAGCATTAGGCTTGAAGGAACGCCGAGGGTGGCTCTGGTGAAATGGGCTAAACATAGAGCACTTGGGATCGTAATAACCGAAGAGGGTGAGGAAGAAAATACGTCCACCGTTGATGAACCCATTGTCGGGCCTTCTGATAGCTTTCAAAGTCTTAAGGGAAGGAGAAAAGGCAAGGCTGCAGCGCATAAGCGCCATAAATCTTTAAGATGGAAATCCGTAATTATGTCTTTCCCTTTGCCCGGTATTAGAATTTCAAAGGCTCCTCCCTCGCAAGTGGATAACCTTTTCTAAGGGATTGCCGTTATCCCAATCCCGGATTATGTGTTAGTTCGACATGACGCTGGATTTGAGGAGTTTCAAAGTGCTTTAGACTTGAGTGAGTCTCTTCCTACAAGTGTGGCCGGCATTTCCGTTTGGTCGGGGGATTACACACATATATACACTTTACGACACTACACGATTTTCGATCACAAGTTGTTTACTTCAAGAGATTACTAAGTCTGCTCTTCTTTCTTCTTTAAGATTCAATGACTAGACGAGACTCCATGCTTGGCAGCCTCCGCTCGGCACATCAAGCATCTAGCTTGTATTACGAGTTCCGTCTGAGGCAGGATGACAGAAATTGCGATCGTGGTTATTCAAGCCAAGAACGTCATGGGAGAGAGAGGGATAGAGATTATAGATATCGATCCCGATCACGTTCTCCTCCTCAAGCCCCCATACAACTTTCGATCCATGGAAAACAACCATGGAGCGTCCTCGCCAAAAATTATCTTCTCAAATATCTAGGCTTGAATCACAACGTCGTAGGCATGAGGCTGAAACTTCCATTACTACCAACAAGCTATCACTGAACCTGCTGGGGAAGAGGCTATTAGAATTGCCCAGTTGAAGAAAGATTTCCCAAACTTATGCTTTGACGGCTTCATCTTCCCCCCTCACTTAAAGAGAATTCCATCAGAGGCAGAGCACATAATGCATGATGATATTCATGATTTCTATACCCAGTACAAGGAGTGGGGGAAAGCAGCAGAAGAAGCATCGAAGGTGGCCTTTGAGCGGGCGAATACCATGGAGAAATTAGAAACCAAACTCGCTCAAAAGGACCGGATTATTCAAGTGCTTAACGATGAAGCCGAATCCTCTCGGATATCAGAAATAGAGGCCACCCTAAAGGACGACGAGGCAAACTTGGAAATGGAGAGGATGCAACAGACACATTTTGCCTTGGTGGAGGAGAGGGGCCACTGAAACACCACTATCACAGCCGAATGGGATGCTGCTCTTAAAGAACTTAACGAGCTCAAAGCCAAATTTTTTGAAATCATCAAGGAAAGGGATGATGCAAATAGTGCATCCCAGGAGGCATGTGAACAGGCTATAGTGCTTCGGGGCGAACGGGATGCGGCAACAGCTAAGGTCTGGGAGGTGGAGACTAAGGTGGAGGAAAAAGTCCAAATGGCGGAGTCTAGGCTAGAGGCTGACATTGAAGATCTTCTCATTACTTATAGTGCTAATGTCTTGAAGCATAGGAACCTAGCCTGGCTCGATAATTATCCGATACATCTATACAACGCCTGGGGGCGATTAATTGAAGATAAGAAGACTACCATCATGGTGAATCGATCGATGAATTCGAACTTGAGAACCGAGTGCTGAATGAAGATGAAATAAAAGTTCTTCATGATGCCATGATTTTATATGAGAAGGAGAAGCTTGGCACTCAGCACTCGGAGGTCGGAGAAGGTTTCGGTGTCGAGTACCGCGACATAAGTCCTGAAACTCTTGTGCCGACTCAGCCTAAATCGACTTCTACGGTTGATTCTCAATTTGTTCCTGCTTACAACCTGGATCAGCGGTAGATATCTCAAACTAGCAAGCAAATTTCTGAGGCCGTTCACCTGCCAACGAGTCGAACTGAGGAAGGTACTCTGAACATTTCGTATGCTTGTTCAAGATCGGAGCTTCATTTGAAGTGATTATTAATAGCTTTTATTTTTTCTCTTTCCAGTGATTGGAGCCACATCGGTTGCGCCTCCTGCAACTCAAGAGTCACATCATGCGCAGGAGGTGATTATTATGGAAGCGACCATGACATCGACCACTGCACCTATAGATGATGTACAAGGGAGCACACTTTCATTCGACGAACAGATGATGGAGGAACTTCTCAGTCATCTTGGTGACCCTTTCTCGGACTTGGCGTTTGTCATGAGTGGAGTAGTGCCGGGGACCAGCTCCTTAGTCCCAACAGCAAGCGTTTTCGGTGAAGCACAAACACTTCATAAGGAAGAAATTATAGCCAAGATTAACACAGAAATGGAAGCAGCTGCTCTGGCCAGCAACTTTGGAGGTGGAATAGCGGGCCCTGGTCTGGACCCGTTACAGATGATATCTCCTAGTGGCACGTTTTGTCAACACCAGCGTGCCTATTCCGTCTCCTGTAGTGAACCCGACCCCTCCGACTCCGCCTGCTGAAAGTATTCCCATACACTTGATTTCGAAGGAGGAAATCGATGTAATGCCCCTCGAAGGAGATCGGCCACCAAAGGGAAAAGGCTCAAAGAGGAAACTCAGTGGCAGCTCTAGCAGGTCTACGCCGAAGAAGAAACTGAAAAATAAGAAAGAGCATATATGCTTCTTCGGCTCACTTTTGAGTAGATAGGAATTTCTTTAGCTTTTGTTGGCCGTGTATAGATGCGGGTTCGGCCCCTACTAGTAGGATTTTTTGGAAATAACTTGTACATAAATTCCTTCTACAAATAGTTGAAATGAAATTCTATTTTGTCTTCAACTCAATTATTGTTTATTTGCTTAAGTGTTCCAGCATTTGAATTCTTGTTCGGTAAACTTGCGAGGTTTCGACCTTTGGATCGGGTCTTGAGTTTATTTGTTAATTCTTGGAATCACGATTACGAGTCTTGTCCGAACACTAAGCTGAACTCCGATGCTGCACTGCTTCAGTCAATGATCGACACTTAAGTTCTGCGCCCAATTTTAAAGATGAGTTGTAAAAATCGGCTAGCGATTGCATTTTGCTTCCAATACATCAAGCTTAATGTCGTTTAATTGATGTTGAAATAAGTGAGGGTCGAGTGGTCGAATCACACTTGCTCACTTATTGGTGATGGCATCCACACTCCGAGGATTGCATTTGTGCATCGGCGGTCGGTCATGCCTGTTTAAGTTTTAAGTATATGTCCACGCTCCGGGGACTTAAATTGGTTTGTGGGTGGTCAGTCACACCCGAGTTGTGTTTATACTCTGATCACACTCTAGGGACTCAGAGTTGGGTTACGGATGATCGATTAGTATCCGGATTGGGTTTATATTCTAATCCACTCTTTAGGGATTCAGAGTTAGTCGATGTTTATTCCCCAATCTATGCCCTGGAGACTAGAGTTAATTATGGTCGCTACTTCGGTTCACACTTTGGGAATCAGAGTTAGTCGACGTTTGTACTCCAGTTCACACTCAGGGAACCTGAAGTTGGCACACCATGGAAATCCGGAGTTAGTGTTTATACTCCAACTCGCACTCTGGGACTTGGAGTTGATGTTTGCACTCTAGCTCGCACTGTGGGAACTTAGAGTTGATGTTTGTACTCCAATTCGTGCTTTGGAAATTTGGAGTCGGCCGACATATGGTCAATCACTTTTGTTTAGGTGTTTGAATTTCGTTCACACTCCAGGAACGATGGATTTATCAAGATCGTGGATGGTCGATTCATATCCTCCCTGAGTTAACAAGCGAGGTCGTTAGATGGACGGGTCCATCTTCCTTAAACTTGGTCAAGATAAGGGCAAAGTCGTTAGGTAGATGAATCCACCCTCTTCGAAACCACATTTATAAGTTTATACTCTAGCTTGCACTCTGGGAGACAGGAGTTAGTTAAGGGATTGTCGTGTATCAATCCTTTTTTGGCTTCAGTGTGGTGACTTGCCCCTGAGCTCGGGTTTCACTTAGTGAGTAACCGGTCATATCACAATTACTCCCTCTTTGAATAAATCCCACCATATGATGGAACTTAGCTCTTCATGCATTGTTATGGTTGTATGACACATTAATAAATCACAGCTCTGGCTCGAAGAGATTGCATTTTATTGCTGAAAAAAGAAAATATGGCAAAGTCAGTTGCCTTATAACAAATTCAAATTTCGAAATGCAGAAACAAATTGTAGATGAAAAATAGACTAAATAAATAAAGCTTTTCATGTGTAGTGGCGACGAAGGCTTTTGCTGTTCTAAGCTCTTGGCAGAATAAAACCATCAACGGTCGATAATTTAAATATGCCATCTCCGAGCTTTCGTTTAATCAGAAGGAACCGGGTAGATTCTTTTGAGTACGAGATCACCGAGTTCGAAGGTTCGGTGTCGAACTTTGGCATTGCACAATCGGGCGACTCGACTTCGATATGCGGTTGCCCTCAAATCAGCCTCTTCGTGCTTCTTATCTAAGAAATCTAAGGATTCAGCAAGTAATACAGCGTTTTTCTTCGGATCATAATAAGTCACATGATGAGAGGGTACTTTCGTCTCTACTAGAATAATGGCTTCTGAACCGTAGGAATGAGAGAATGGAGTGTGTCCGGTCGCGGACTTATGGGTTGTTCGATAAGCCCATAGAGCCATACGAAGTTCATCGACCTACTTGCCCTTGGCCTTTTCCAGTCATTTCTTCAGAATAGACTTCATAACTTTGTTCACAGCTTCAACCTGTCAATTCACTTGAGGGTGTGCAACTGTAGAGAATTTTTTTGAATGTGGAATCGCTGACAAAAGTTCTTAACTTCAACACTATCGAATTGGTTTCCATTATCAGTGATGATGGTATGTGGGAGATCAAATCGGCAGATAATGTTGCGGGCTATAAAGTTGATCACCTTCTTAGTCGTGATTGTAGCAAGGGGTTCAGCTTCAGCCCACTTGGTAAAGTAATCAACTGCGATGATGGAGTACTTCGCACCACCTTTGGCTAGAGGTAGAGAACCAATAATATCAATGCCCCAGACTGTAATTGGCCATGGACTGATCATCTAGGTTATTTCGGTAGGAGGGGCTCTAGGAATCCGAGCGTGTTTTTGACATCTGTCACATTTTCTGGCATAGTCCGATGCATCCAGATTCATGGTCGGCCAGTAGTATCCATATCAGAGTACTTTCTTAGCTAGAGCTTGCCCCCAGGTGTGATCGCGACATTCTTCTTCGTGTACATCATGCAATACTCGTTTAATTTCATCATGAGCAATACACCGAAGTAGAGGAACAAAGTATCCTCTTCTATATATGACTCCATTCTGAATAGTGAACCGCGAGGCTTTTCAAAGAACTTGTCTTTTTTCACTCCTACGCTCGGGCAGTGTTCCACGCTCGAGATAATTTCTTAACGGAGTCATCAATGACTCCTTATCGGGAACGACTACAAACACCTCATCTGTCTCCATTCGATCGATGCTTGGGGAAGACAATGTTTCCGTAGGAACGAGTCCCATTTGTTGTGCTTCACCTGTATTGGCTAGTTTTGCTAGTGAATTAGCTTCTTGATTGCGCTCTCGGAGGATGCAGTAGATAGTGTAATAATCGAACTGATTCAGTATCTCCTGGACCCGAGCTAGGTAAGCAGCCAATCTTCGATCTTTGGCCTGGTACTCACCCCGAACTGGACATACGACAAATTGTGAATCACAATAAATCTCCACAGCAATGACTTTTAAATTTTGGGCTAGTCTCAATTCGACAATTAAGGCTTCATACTCAGCTTCATTGTTGGTCGCACGAAAATCAAACTTCAAAGTATAATGTATAGATCGACCCTCGGGAGTTTCAAGTACAATCCTGGCACCTGAGCAACGGTCATTTGAGGCACCATCAGTATGCATCTTCCATATATATTTGGAAGATTCATTGGTTTCAGGCAAGTCCTTTGGGATGGAAAATTCAGCTACGAAATCTACTAGGACTTGTCCTTGAATGGCTCGCCTTGGAGTATAGGTAATATCAAACTGACTTAGCTCGATATTCCACTAGGGTAACCTACCAGACGTCTCAGGCCACGTAAGGACCTATCGTAACGATTGGTCGATGTAAACGGTGATAGGATGAGGCTGGAAATATGGATGGAGCTTCCTTGAGGAATTAACAAGACAGTAAGCCAACTTCTCTAGCTTTGGATAATTTCTCTCAGCTCTGGTTAGTTGTTTACTAATATAGTAGACCGGTTTTTGTACTCGGTCTTCCTCTCGAATTAGGGCAACACTGATTGCTTTTTCTAATACCTCCAAGTAAAGGTATAATTTCTCATGATCGACAGGCTTTGACAAAATAGGCGGTGTGGAGAGATGTTGAATTAGTGCTCGGAATGCGCCCTCACATTCCATGGTCCATTCAAAGTTTTGTTCCCTTTTCGATCAAATCGAAGAAGGGAATGCATTTGTCAGTGGATTTTGAAATAAACCTGCTTAGCGCTGCTACTTTCCCCTTAAGGCTTTGGACTTTTTTTATAGTTCTTGGAGTCGCAAGGTTTCTGATCGTCCAGATCTTTTTAGGACTAGCTTCAATTCCTCGAGCATTGACGATAAACCCTAGGAATTTTCCGAATGCGAACCCAAAGCGACATTTCAACAGATTGAGTTTCATTCTGTATTCTAGGAAGACATTAAACATTGACTTTAGGTCTTTAATACGATCAGTGGAGAATCATGATTTCACTAGCATGTCGTCCACGTATACCTCCATAGTTTTCTCAATCTAGTTGGTGAACATTCGATAAACCAATTGTTGGTAAGTTGCACCGGCATTCTTAAGTCTAAAAGGCATAATTTTGTAGCAATAGAGTCCCAAATCGGTCACGAAGCTGGTATGCTCCTGGTCAGGCAAGTGCATGGGTATCTGGTTGTACCCTGAATACATGTCTATGAAGAATAGGAGTTCATGTCCAGCTATTGAATCTACAAGCTGATCGATTCAAGGAAGTGAAAAATGTCTTTGGGGTAAGATTTATTCAAGTCTGAATAGTTGGCACACATTCCTTTTCGCATTTGGCTTTCGGACGAGTACAGTGTTAGATACCCATTTCGGGTATAATGCATCTCGAATAAATCCATTCGATTTAAGCTTATCTACCTCTTCCTTAAGGGCGGCAGATCTATTTGGATCCATACCACGCCTTTTTTGTCTGACAGGGGTGTACCATGGGTCAATATTCGATGTGTGACTCATGCTGTCCGTGGAGATTCGACACATGTCAGAATGTATCCAAGCAAACACGTCAAGGTTTGCTCGGAGAAATTCAACTAGCTCCTCTTGCATTTGTTGGCTTAACTGAGATCTAATCTTTATCATTCTAAAATCCTTGCTATCGTCAATCGGAACGCCGATCGTCAGTTCAGCCAGAGAAGCTTGACTGTCTTTACTTTCATCTTCGCTTTCGTTATCTCTCCGGTCAAGAACTCTTTGGAATTAGTTGGGGTGCCTGGGCCTGGGCCCCGACATTAATTGTCAATTTTCAACAAAGCGAACGTGGAGAGATTCCTCTATGCCCCTTCCTTTCTCCTTTCGCTTCGCCTCGTGCAGCTCAGCAACATAACAGGCTCTCCAGCAGTCTGATCTCCTTGAACGACTCCAACTCCATGATCGGTTGGAAACTTTAGAGTCAAACACCATGGGGAAATGTTTGCCCTGAACTCAACTAGGGCCGGTCAGTCTAAGAAAGCATTGTACGATGAGTCGATGTTCAGCACAACAAACTATAATATCCGGACTCTCCGGCTTTCTCCTGTTCCTAACTCCACTGGCAATTCTACCACTCTAGTGGGTGTGGTTATACTTACGTTGAAGCCATAAATACGGGACTGGCAAGGCTTTAAATCTTTAGCCTCCATCTTCATTTGGTCATAGGCTCTCTTAACCAGTATATTCACAAAGCTTCCACTGTCGACTAAGATCCTCTTCATCCAAGAAGAACCTACTTTAGCTATTATGACAAGTGGATCAATAGAGGGGCTTCGACTTTATCGGCATCTCTATCTTGAAATACGATGTCGTCAGTCATCGTCTTCTGTTTTTTGGCTGGAGCCCCATCTTCCAAATTACTACAGCACTCGAAGTCCGCATGCTTAGTAGAACTGGCACACGGCTCCATTTCCTTCCAGCTTCGGTCTGAGGGATGAGGACCACCACTAATAATATATATTACCAACTGTCCGCCAGTACAAGCGAGTTCCTCTTGTCTCGCCTGATTAGGTACACGATTTTGATTTGATAGGCCCGCACCTTCAGACTGCGGCGCCCGAACAAACTGCTACAACTTCCTTTCTCTTATCAACTTTTCAGTAAGATCCTGCAGGTAACGACACTCATACGTGTCATGGCCATAGCTACCATGGAATCTGCAAACTTACCCGTCTGGATTTGTTTCTTTGTTGATGGTCTTGGGGCAGGTTTCTTATATTCAATGGTATTACAAGTCTGTAAGTACACATTCTCCAGCGACGTATTCAAATGAGTGTAACTATTAAACATGGGAGCCCTACGTCGCGGACCACGATTGTGATCTCGCTTCTTATTTCGATCTCCATTATCTCTCTGCGGTTCTTTTTATTTTGTATATTCAAATGCACTTTTTCGGAGCTCTCTTCGGATTATTTAACAGCTACATTACTCTGGATCCCTTTGACATTGGGCCCTACGTCATCCTTTTTCCTAGACTGTTTCACATCCTCCCTTCTAAAAAATTGGGCTGCCTTGGAACAGAAACGATCTAATGATTCAGGGGTTTTTCGGCCAGCCAGTTGCCGAATTCTAAATCGGGATCAATTCCCTTAGTTAGTGCCATCGGAATAGAGTTATCGTTGGGATTGCTAATCTCAGCACATGTAGCATGAAATCTTTCTAGGTAACGTCTGAGTGTCTCTCTAGGAGCCTAAGTGACACTGGACAAAGTGTTAACATCCTTCGGTCTCGTCACATGCATTCGAAACTGCTCTACAAACTTTTTTGCCAACTTATCAAAACATGAGATAGATCGAGGTGGTAAATGGGTAAACCACATGGTAGCTATGCCCCCAAGAGAGATCGAAAAAATCCAGCATTTAACTGCATCATCAGCTCATGCAGCATTCATTAACCATTCGTACTTCAAAATATGCTGATTAGGAATTGAGCTTCCTTCATAGATGGGTAGAGCTGGCATCCTGAATTGCCGAGGTGGTTCAGCATAGAGTATGTCATCACTGAAAGGGGTATGACTTCGAGAGATTCCCCAGTTATCATTGAGTGAGACCCTGACTTTCACGAATCATTTGATGTATCATCATCGGTATATCTGGCACCTGAACATTTTGAGCACGATGGGCCAAGGTGTGGTCGGATTCCACAATGCAAGGCTGGTGGACTGGCCAACCCTTGGTCGCCCAAGTCTCATTGTGTGCTGATATCCAGTAGCTTGGGTATAACTCCTATCTAGTCGTGGATGAGTAGATCTGTGATGATATTCTAAAGAAGCTGAACTCTCGGTGGATGAATAAGATGCCTGATCCTTCTTGGATCTCCTACGCCTTTGGCGATTCAGCAGATCGGTTAATTCTGCATTGGCACGCAGCCGTTAAGTAAGTTGTTGATGACTTTGTGTCAGTTCCTGCATTAGCATATGAAAATCTTCCCCGGTGACAGGGCATTGTGGATCTGATGGTCCAATAGCATTCTGATCAATCAGAATTGATTGCACGGGATTCTATCGATCCCGTCCTTCTAGATCTGCAGCAGTAGAAGTGGTCCTTGTGTTTAGCATGGTGAATAGCGAAGCTCTTTCGTAGATTTGATACACATCTGAATAGGATGGAAGAACTTTTTACATGAGATCTGGATCTTCTTCTTAGATTTATGCAATCCGATATCGGTAGTAGATCCAATGAACAGGAGAAAACTGCGTTCTCTCATTAAGAGCACCGAAGTATTTGTACCAAAATCGGGCATAACACTGTTTGGAAGTTTTGAAGAATAAAATAAAGAAAGTAAATGTAAAAAGTGGATTATCTAATAACATTTCAAAAACAGATAAGAAAAACACGCTAAAACATAGAGATTTAGAGTGGTTCGACTTATTGCCTACGTCCACTATGAAATTGATGATTTTATTGATGTTTGTTTGCTGATTACAACTGAGTACAACGGATTACAGTAGTAGACTTTGAGTACAACAGTGATCTTTGAGTGCAAAAATGATTTCGGTAGAGTGTAGACGTAGGAGAGCTAAAAGTCATTTTTATGCAGACTCTAGGATGCTATTTATAGGTGTAGGATGCAAATATCTCTCTCAGATCTCGGAAGACCTCTTCTGGCACGTAGGTGGGGCCATGCGATCGATCTCATGTGGTTCGCACTCGATTCGTGATCGAAACGAATGAATTTCACATCGATCGAGATTTGGCTCAATCTAGTCGAAATTAAGCATGAACATTCTTTAGGTTGTACGTAAGCTCCTATGAAAATTTAGTGGCATTTCGACTTATAGATTGTGAGTTATGATCGATGCAAGTTTAGGCTTTTCGGTTGCCATTCTCTTCGTATCGATGTTGTTTGGATCGATCATTTCGCATCGATGATTATGCACGTGATGCCAGTTGACGTGGCGCTTGCTTTTAGGTTCGATTCGAAGTTCATGCTGAATCTATCGAGTTTTCCCAATGTTTTCACCATATTCGTATCGATCTGACTTGGTCTTGTTCATATCGATTGCAATTGCTCTGTTCGTAATGATTGCAGTTGCTCTGTTCGTATCGATGGCAGTTGAGTCTTTTTGTATCGATCGAAGTTGTTCTGTTCGTATCGATTGCCATGGCCTTGTTTATATCGATACTCATAGGCTACTTCGTATCATTCGTTTGATGTTTTATTCGTATCGATCGTTGATCGATCGATACGAAATGTGCGATTGGGATCGATGCGAATTGACTCCAATTGATCGATACGAAGATGAACCAATTTAATGGATACGAAGTAGAACGAAGCTAAGTGGACACGCAGTTGAGTGTACGTGATGGAAACGAATAACAGATAACATGATGGATACAAATAGATGGATGCGAAACGATGGATACGAAAAGATGGATGCGAATGAATTGATTTCCTTGGATTGCATCGATCGTATCTTGAGCACACGAACTCCAATTGACTTGAAATTTGGAAATTCGGCTTTCATAGCTTTGTGTGTCATTTTATATCAATTGTAGCTTGATTCCGACTTAGAATTTTTTTATCAATATCCATAGTGAACCTGTGTACAATCGATTTTCGGGACAGACCGTCTTTTGTTTGTAGTCAATTCCTTGGTGTCACGGTCTTGCCAAAAGGCAGGATAACACTTGTTTTGAACCCCTCCAGCCATCGGGCCTGCATTGTACCCTGTCAATGTTAGTCTCACATCTTCCTTGCGTAAACATTGATTCGCTTTGTAATAGAAGTGATCCAAAGTCGTAGGAGGCTTTCCAGCTAACCAATCCTCGAAATCCGATATGGGGTCGATTCCCCTTATCAATGCCATTAGTTTGCTATCCTCGCAGGGAGTGTTCACTTTAGTGACGGTGATGTTGAATTCATGCAAGAAATTTTTGAGCATCTCGCTTGTAATGACATGCATCCTTAGGGCGAGTCGCATGAATTCTGAATTGCTCGGCAATCTTCTGAGCCGATTGTTTGAATGAGGAGATGGATTTGGGCGATAATAGCATAAACCGCATGTTCGATACACCTTTAAGGAATATAGGAAATCATCTACATTCGGTGGCACATATCGCTCTGGCGGAATTCATATGCCACTTAAATTTCATAAGATGTAGTCCTGGGTCAGTTTTCCTTAAGTAATCCAATATAGTTGGCACATTGAATCTCCTCGGATATTATGCACACTTAACTGCTTCGATGAATAGGCTTAGACTAGGGGAGATGCTTCAGTCATCGTCAATCTGGTTCATTTTTAAATTATAGCTATTTGTTATGCTTGTGAATGATGTATGCAAGCCTGAGATTTGACCAAAGCAAGATCAACAGGTGTTGACGGATTAGTGGTAAGTTACTTGGAGTCAGACTCGAGAAAATATGTATTTGCTTGGAGTCAACAATTGGTTTTTTTGGAGTCACTGAATTCAAAGTGCTAGGTCAGTAAAGAACGGTGCTTGGAGCCATCTTGGTGTTTTCTTGGAGAAAATCTTTGTTTTACCCGAGTTTGGCTCTGGGCCAAAGTTTCCTTGGTTTCTTAGAGTCATATCATCTATGTTCTCAAACCTTTTGGGAGTATCGTTTAAGTAGCGGTTGCTTGTCAGTTCCTTGGTTGTAATTTAGAAGCTACCGCTTGATCCTCTATGCCCCAGCTGGTAACAGGACGTTAGGGAAGTGGACAGAATGCACCGTCTTTAGGTTGAGTTTCGAATCCAGAATGTGGGGGCACAATGCTGCAGCATGGGTTAATTGTTTTAAAGCTATTTTTTTAAAATGGATCGTACTCGATTTATAATATTTTAAAAAAATGGATCGTACTTGATTTTTTTTTTAAAATGGATCATACCCGATGCATATTTTTTTGGGTATAGGGATTGGCAGTTTGCTATAAGAGAGGGATCAGTCATATGGAGGGGTCAGTCATATGAGGGATCGGTATTATGAAGGGATCGGTCATATGAGGGATCGATAATATGGAAGGATCGGTCATATAGAGGGATCGGTCGTATGAAGGGATCGTAATATAGAGGGATCAATATAGCTATTTCGAAGGGATCGGTATATATACCTTGTAGAGAGATTGGTATATATACACCTTGCAAAGGGATCTCTATATATACCTTGTAGAGAGATTGGTATACATACCTTGGAGAAGGTTCGGTATATACACCTTGAAGAGAGATCGGTATAAACATTGTAGAAGGATCGATATATACACCTTATAGAGGGATCAGTATATATACTTGCAAAGGGATCGGTATACGTACCTTGTAAAGGGATCAACATATACACCTTGGAGAGGGGTCGGTATATATATCTTGTAGAGGGATCGGTATATATACTGCAGGGATCAGTATACATATATGTTGAAGGGATCGGTATTGCTGTTTAGGAGGGATCAATATTGATGTCTTTGGATGGATGGGTATTGAGGAGGTACATGTATTTAGGAGTCGGTTGAATTACCTTGGTGAGGGTACGGTCATTTAGCCTAAGGGATCGGTTGTGGTTGAGATTGGAGGGATCAGCCATTTTGGCTAAATTGAGTGCAAATTTCAGCATCTGATCCCAAGAACTTGCATACATAAGTGAATCCAATCCTTTCAAATGGACATGAACACATGAAAAAACTCCATAGAAGAACACTAGCATAATCAAATCCTCTAAAAACACGGGAAGTAGACTTCATTCCTCTAACCATGGCTATCGGCTTCCTTTAGATTTCCTTCAAATCTAAGTCAAATAGGAAGTTTATCTACAGAATGCTTGATCCATCTCGTGAATATGAGAATCTGCAAGTAGATGATGAGATACAATCAAGCTGAGAATTTGACTCTCAATGAAAGCACCAAAATGTTGACGCCAAAAATGGGCATTAACACCCAGTAGAATCTAGTAGAGATTAAGTGAAGAACGAAATTAAAATAGAGTAAATATCATAAATGAACACATAGAATTTTACAGTGGTTCGCCAATCTTGGCCTACGTCCACTTCATATTTCTATTGATCTTCCACTTGATTATGATTACAAGAATGTTTGGATCAATTGGGATCCATTAGTACAAAAGTGAAGAATAAAAATGGCAGAGCCTCGGTATTGGAAGTAGGATTTCTTTTTCGATGCCATGCCTGATATATTTATAAAGGAATACGTGCATGAATCAGATTGAAATTTTGATAGAAGGTTCAAGGGACCAAGATGAGGCTACCTAAAATTTGCAGGCCCATCTAGGCCCATAATAGTGATCAGTATCAATCCTTATTAATGCATCTAAATGGGTTGTGATCCATATGAGAGATGCCATACGATGTTAGCTACTTGCTCCTCAAATTTCGAGCAATTTCGACGTACGATTTGTGAGATATTGCATTTTTCATGAAGTAGTGTTGCTTGAATTCTAATTTCTGCCGTTCCCTCCAACTTCCTCCTATTGGAATGAGACCCCTGGGGGGTGTTCCACATGTTTTAATAAGCTTGTACTCCAAGTTTCATGTTGATAACATGTGTAGATTTTGAGTTACTGACTGATCATTACTGCAAAATTGAGTTGTGGAATCGATACGGTATGATCCATAGTGTTGAATATGGATCATACCCGATCTATCTTCAATGAGTAGCGAGCTTTCATGCTTCTGCTCCATATTATCATCTATCCTCGATTTTTGGACCCCACAATCATTGCTCTGGGCTACTCGCCTTGATGGCAGTTGAGTCTACTTGCCCAGTCAGTTCGGATATAGCTGGTCAAAATGCCGGATAACACCTATTAAATAATACGATACTTCTTCTTAATTTTTTGTAACATCATTAAATTTTGACAACATTATTTAAGAAATTTAATAAGATAAGTTAAATAGAATAACGATGACAATGAGACTGAGGTTTGAATAAAATTTATAAGAGGGTCAGCTTAATAATAAAATGAATGGACTTTAAATGGGTTATTAACTAATTAGATTACACAAGGGCATATTAGTAAAAATAGCCACATCATCATACACAGCTATTGACATCTCACTCTTGTCCATTCACATTACATTTTTATTTTTGACAAATGAAAATCGAAAATTTAAAGTAGAGCCGGCCATTATAGAGGAAGAAAGGAAGAAAATTTATCTAAAGTTAAGGATCAAAAGCTATGAAGGATTAATCAATAACAAATCTCAAGTTCCTCAACATATCTAAGGTGAATAATAATTTTATACAGTCTCTATTTTATTCTATGATTATTGTATGGATTTATGAAGAAATTCATATTTATGTTGATATGGATGATGATATGCTAGAATTATATCATGTTGATTAATTTTAATTCAATTACATACGAATTAGCACGGTTTTAGGGTAAAACCGAGAGTTTATGATTTCAGAATGCCATGGAATTTTTTTTATATTAAGCAAAACATGATTTTGGGGATTGTTTTTTATTTTCATAATTTTCCAAGCTATAAAAAATCTGTTATAAATTTCCAAAGGAAAATATGATATAATTGGGTTTAAAATATTATTCAAGCATTTCAGGAAGAAATTGGATCTGAAATTTTAATATGTTTGATTACATGATAAAAGTGATTTCTGTGATTTTTGGGGATTTTTCCCAAATGATTTATTAAGGAAAATAAATTATTTTAGAAAAGGGACTTTACTGCATATGTTGGTTTTGGTAAATGGAAGGGCTTAAACGTTATATAAAGGCGACGGTTTTTAATTGTAAAGTATATGGAAAGTTTTAAAGTAACCAATCAAGGAACTATAACAGGTAGGTTAGTCCTAAAGCGAATGCTATATTTAGCTATAATCCATCGTTTTTCAGAAAAAGATGGTTCCACCTATTTTAGAGGCACCTTTCGACTCCTTCACCTCTGCATCAATCCAGTCAAACTATTAAAGTCGAAACCAATGCACATGGTATCAATGGAATTGGTACGAAGTGAATTGGTAAGTAGCGGAAGGTAGGGTGGCGAAAGTAATGCTTTCATCAGGGTTGAAACCTAGGTTTAGTTTTAAAAGATAAGTGCCTGCCTAATTTTTGAAGAGCTTTCGACTAAGTCGATACCCTATAAAGTCAAAACCTTGGTTCGTTTTCTAAAGTTAAATTCCTACCTTGTTTTACTTAAAGCTTTTGACATAGTTGAAACATATGCTTTCGAACGAAGTTTTTATAAATGGTTTTGAAGAAGGATTGCCATACCTTAAAAAGGTGTTAGCCTTCGAAGGGGAACTTTTTTCTTTAAATACGAGCTTTCAAAAAGATTGGTTTCAACCATGTCGAAACCCAACCGCTAATTTCTCCTTTCCACTGTATTGAAGCCATCTATGTTATCGAAGGGTTTCCTCTGTTTTAATTTAAACTAAGCCTTTTTCCTGAACGCTTTCGAAGGGGGTTGAGGGTTTCAAAGGTAGTGGAGTCGAAAGGGGTTTTGACTCCATCCTTCAAAGTTTTAATTTAAAAGGTCGTTGCTTTTGACTAGATGGTTCTGACACCATCAACTTTTTCCCTAAATCAATTTTATAATCGGTTTCGAAAGAGTTACCTTCGTATATAACCATTTTGACCCTAAGGATGTTTTTAAAGAGTAAACCCAATGATTTTGAAAGGTACAGTTGGTTTCGAAAGAGAATATTTAACAAGGGCTTCGAAAGGTATGTTTATTATGTTTTGAAAAGAAGTTTTTGCTTTCGACGGAAGACATCCAGAGGTTTCGAAAGAGATATTTTAAGATTTCAAAACATGAACCTAATCTCAATTTAAAGAAATAACCATGGCATAAGCATATTAAAGTTTTTGAAATGAAGAAGTTTTAATTTATCAAAAAGGTAAAAAGGTTTAACCAGGATATATAGATATATGATTCAAGGATAATCAACCACAGGTGTGGGTATTATTTTGTTGTTATGATTACTTTTTCATGTGTTTATTCACATTGTAATTAACCCATAACGATATTTTTGGAAAGGTTGGAATAACCAGTTAGGTTGACCCAGTAGTAGATATAACTTAAGAAATTTTAAAATCTTAATTAAAGATATTGGCAGGGGCCAATAGGTTCATAGTCAGCCCATAAAAACTATGATTGATATTTGTAGGGGCTAATAGGTTTATAGTTAGCCCATGAAAACTACATCTGGATTAAGATATTGACAGTTAGTCAATAGGTTCCTAGTAGCCCATGAAAACTAGGATAATAAAAAGATATTGGAGTTACCAATATGTTCTTAGTGATCCCATGAAAACTATGAAATTGGGCAGATAGTCCATAAATATTTAACAGGTTAATAACAATCATAGAAACGATAATTAAGACAAATAGTTAGAATAAAAAAAGATGGGTAATCTAGATTTGATTTATTTATTTTGCATGTCATCATAATGTTTTGAAATACTATGTTTTAACCATTGTGGATGCATGAGCAAAATATATGGTTTTCTAAATGTTTTAGAATACTTGTGAGGGGAAAACCCACTCCGCTAAGTGGCATGGTCTCACTAGATATCTAAGTAGTTTGAGATGGTGGATTATTATTCATACCAGAACTTATGTCCAACTCGAAGTTTTTGTTTTTCCTTAAAACTCTCGAGTAACTAATTGATTTGAGTAGGTTGAGAATTAAGGTTTTCAGATGTTCTTTTAGACCAATAAAGCTTCCGAGGACATGCAGGAGGCAAGCTTATTATTAGAGTTCTTTTATTTCCGCTATGTATTTGATTGTAAAGGCAAATTGCCTTAGTGCCTTATTATATATACTCTAATCATCGGAGGGGGCATCTTCAAATGTCACTCTTGGTATATCTGTACTAATTATATGTTATCTAAACGTGGTTTGTGTACTGGGATTATGTAATGAATTTGAAATATTTTGTTATGGAATGCTTACATTGTTTGTTGTTTAAATTTTTCCCATATTCATGTGTTTCTATGTATCAATGAATCTAACATCGTCGTATTTGGTCGTCGAGGATTAATAACTATGGATGACTACAACATCCATAACTATTAGTTTTGGGCCTCCAAGTAGGGGGATGTTACAAGTTGATATCACAGCATAGGTTTATGAAACTTTAAATGAAACTTAAACCTAAAAGGATTTTCCAAACATAATCCAATAAATCAGATAATAAGATTGGGGTTTGGGTTAACGCTATAGTAATGTACTTGTATTTTCTATATATAGTTATATATATAAGTATGTATTCCACACTCTGGTCGACTGTTCTTCTGTGTCTTACTAAGGCTTGTATGAAAATTCCATACTTCTACGATCGGTGGAGGAAGCACCACAACTAATCGAAATGCTCGACCCACTATCAAGCGAAATCCGGGTCGACAGGCTAATGCTAGTAATTAAAATGCTGATGCCAATGCGAGTGCTGAAAATCCACTAGTAGATATGAAGGTGGTGTATTAGTTCTTTGTCAATATGATGCAAATAGGATTTTCTACTGGAGTGGATGGAAATGTAGGAGAAGCTAATCCTGTAGCTCCAGTTAGAAATAATTATGCTAAGCTGAGTAGAAACTACACCAGTTTGGGTGGAAAGCCATTCATGTGGATGGAGGATGCTATTGAGGTAGAGAATTAGTTGTTGCATTGTGAGTGTACATTTACTGGTATTAGATGTCGGACAAAAGAGAAGGTTGGCCTCTAGACAGTTACATGGGTCAGTGCTTCATTGATGGAATAGTGTTACTACCGGAGTTCCGAAGGAATAGTTGACTTGGGCAGATTTTAGAAGAAGATTTGAGAAAAAGTTTGTATCTAAGTTTTCTAAGTCAGAGCTGATGAGGAAGTTTATGGATCTGAAGCAGGGAGATATGTCGGTTGTGGAGTATGCTACTAAGTTTGAGGAGCTGTCCCGTTATGGACATAATATTATAGACACTGACATCAGAAGGAATGAGAGGTTCATTAGGGGAATGAGGCCTGAGATTGCTAGGGTGACCATGCCACATCTTCCTGATTTTAGTAATTTATTTATAGAGATGGCCATTTGCCATGAAGAGATGCTTGTTAATTGTGTTAGAGAGAAGCCAGTGGAAGTTCAGGGTTCTCATGGGAAGAAGAAAAGGTTCTTCAAGAAGAAGGAAGCTCAGAAGGGAGATACTGCCAAGAAGGCAAAGGCTGAGTTAGTTTGCTTTAAGTGTGACAAAAGGGTCATTATGCAAATGAATGTCGGACAAGTAATGGGAAAAAGGCTTAATTAAGAAGAATGTGAAGTGGTTCAACTGTTACCAATTTGAAAATTATGAGAATTAGTGTCCAGAATCTGTCAGGACAGACAAGGGAATGGTTTTTACTATTAAACCAACTAGGCCTACTGCAGTAGATAAAGGTAAGACTGTGATGGAAGGTTCACTTTTGATTCTGAGTATACCATTTAGGGTATTTTTTGATACCGGTGCATCACATTCATTTATATCTCAGTGTTTGGTAGATAGGTTATGCTAAGAACCCACCTACGTTATTACTTACTTAAGTGTTGCGAATCCAATAGGAGGGTATGCAACTCTAGAGTTGAGATATGACTAGTTAGAACTTGATTTGTTAGGTCATAAGTTTGCATGCAGCTTGTATGTTATTGATTTCATAGATTTCAGAATCATTTTGGGAATGGATTGGTTAGGTAGGTATGAGGCTAGAATATTTTGCCAAGATAAGGAGATATCACTGAGACACCCTGATAGCCATAACCAAGTAATATTTCCAGTAGAGATCTCTAACCATAGTGTTAGTACATTTCTTAGTGCTATGTAGACAGGAGATGAGTTAAGTCAGGTTCGGGTAGCAAGAGAGTTTGCAGATGTCTTTGAGCCAATCATAGGACTACCATCGAAATGAGAAGTTGAGTTTCATATAGATCTTGTGCCCAGAGCTGAACTTGTGAGTAGACCATTTATCAAGATGACACCGACTGAGATGAAGGAATTGAAGGTGCAGCTAGTGGATCTAGATGGAAGGAATTTTATTAGACCAAGCAGTTCGCCATCGGAAGAGGCCACTGTTTTTGTGAAGAAACCAGATGGGTCAATGAGAATGTGTATCTATTATCGTAAGTTGAACGAAAGGATGATTAAGAATACGTATCCTTTGCCAAGAATAGATGATCTGTTCAATCAGTTGAGTGGAGCCAGAGTGTTTTCCTAGTTGGATTTAGCAACATGTTTCCATCAGTTAAGAGTGGCAGAGGGCAGCATTCTTTGGCATCATTTTAGACTAGGTATTGTTTGTATGAGTGGTTATGATGCCATTTGGATTGACAAATGCACATGCTTTATTTTTAGATTTGATGAACCGAGTTTTTCGAGAATAATTGGATAGGTTTGTACTGGTGTTTATACTTGACATTTTAATACACTCTAAGGATGAAAGAGTGCATGAGGATCATCTTAGAGTGGTACTTTAGATGCTGAGGCACAATCAGCTGAAGGCGAAGTTTATCAAGTGTCATTTTTGGAAGAAAGAGGTTATATTCCTTGGTCATGTGGTTTCAGAGAAAGGATTGTCAATCGATCTAGATAACATTGATTTTGTGAATAATTAGAAGAGATCAGAGACAATGACTGAGATTATAAGTTTTCCTGGACTTGCTGGCTAATACTAGAAATTCATCAAGGATTTCTCGTGGATAGCAGCACCATTGACAAAGTTAACCAGGAAGGAGGTGAAGTTTGTCTAGTCTGACAAATGTGAGGAACCATTCCTTAAGTTAAAGAATTTGTTGACCAATGCACAAACGTTAGTAGTTTTAGATGGAAACCAAGGGTTGGGGGTGTATACTGATGCATACGGGCCTGGATTAGGAGCAGTTTTGATGCAGAAGGGTATAGTTATTGCCTATGCATCTAGAAATAGCTTTGACTATATGAAGTAAGATATCCTATTCATGATTTGGAGTTAGCTACAGTAATCTTTGCATTGAATATTTGGAGACATTATCTCTTAGGAGAGAGGTTTGAGCTATATACATACCATAAGTCTTTAAGGTACCTATTCTCCTAGAAGAAGTTGTATATGTGGCAACAGAGGTGGCAGGAGTTTTTGGTTGCTTATGATTTTGATATAGAGTACACCTAGGAAAGGTAATAAGGTAGCGGATGCTCTTAGCATAAGACATCAAAATGTGGTGATAGCTGTATTGGCAGAATAGGAGGATTTAAAAGCTTGGGCTACTTGTGGTGTGCAGTTAAGATCGACTCCTAGTTCTAGTCAGAGTACTGCCTTGTTGTCCTATTTAGAAGTTCGACCAATGCTGATCAAGAGGATTGCTTATAAGCAGAAAGAGGATCTAGTATTGTTCAAGAGGATCAGGAGGCTTGAAGTTGGAACAGAGATCGATGATCTAAAGGAATTTAGTCTTGACCAAAGAGGTTGGTTGAGAAATAAGGGACGGTTGTGTGTTTCGAATGTGGAGGACTTATGGAAAGAAGTTCTTGGAGAACGTCATCAGTCCAAGTTTACGATTCATCCTGGAGGAATAAAGATGTATTAAGATATGAAGAGAAGCTTCTATTAGGAAGGTATAAAGAAGGATGTTGGCTTGTGGGTTAGACAGTGTACAAACTGTCAACAAGTGAAAACTGAACATCAAAAGTTGGGTTGCTTCAACCTTTAGTGATTCCCATTTGGTAATTGGATTCAATATCTATGGATTTTATAGATGGATTGCCTAGGTTAAATAGGAGAAATGAAAGTATATAGGTCATAGGGGACAGATTGACCAAGAGTGCCCATTTCATTTCAGTTAAGTCAACAAGGGTGACACCTATTTTAGCTAAGTTGTTTATAAAGAACATAGTTAGACTACATGGAGTTCATAGTAGTATAGTTAGTGACAGATATGCTTTGTTCACTAGTGAATTCTGCAAGAATCTACAGGAAGTGATGGGTACCAAGCTTAACATGAGTACTGCTTATCACCCTAAGACAGATGGGCAGACAGAGAGAGTCAACAAAGTACTCGAGGATGTTTTGAGAGCTTATGTATTGGACTTTGGTAGATCTTAGGAGGATCACCTACATTTGTTTGAGTTTTCCTATACTAATAGTTATCAAACTAGTATAAAAGTGGCGCCTTCTAAAGCTTTGTATGGAAGACCATACAAATTGACATCATGTTGGAGACTGGAGACTGAATAGACTTAGGTCCAGATTTGGTTAGAGAGGCGTCAGAGAAGATTAAGTTGATCCGAGAAACGTTGAAGGAAGCTCGGTCTAGACATAAGAGTTACATTGATGAGAGGTGTAAAGACCTAGAGTTCCCAGTTGGAGATAAGGTTTTCACTAAGGTGTCACTAATGAAAGGTATGGTGCGATTTGGAAAGTTAGGAAAATTAGCACTAAGATACGTTGGATCATTTTAGATTATAGAGAGGATTGGAAAGCTCGCATACAGAGTAGAGTTGCTAAGCAGTATGGCAGGTGTCCATTAAGTATTTCATGTGCCTCATCTTCGCAAGTATGTGCATGATCCACAGACTATTGTTCCTCTGACAGGGTTGGAAGACTTGATAGTAGAGCCTAATTTGACTTTTTTTAGACAAACGGTTTGGTTTGTAGCAAGAGACGAGAAAAGATTAAGGAACAAGACAATCGGGTTGGTGAAAGTTCAGTGGAGTGACAACGAGAAGGACTATACTTGGAAGACAGATGACATGATTAGAGATACTTATCCTGATCTACTTTGAGGGTATGTCTATATTAGATTTATTATATAGTTACTAGTCAAACAGGCTAATATGGTTGTTAGGAGTTGTTACAGATGATATGCTTTGTATAGTATTTAGTCCTTACTGAATTTCGAGGACGAAATTCTTTAAGGGGGAGCCTGTAACATTCCTAATTTTTGATAACATTATTCAGAGAATTCAATTAGACAAATTAAATAGAATAATGATGATAAGGAGATCGAGGTTTGAATAAAATTTATACGAGGGCCGAGCATAATAATAAAATGAATAGGCCTTAAATGGGTCATTAACTAATTCTATTGCACATGGGCATATTAGTAAAAATAGCCACATCATCATACATGGCTATACATATCTCACTCTTGTCCATTCATGTTCCATTTTCATTTTTCACAAATGCAAACCTAAAACCTAAAATAGAGCTGGCCATTACTAAGGAAGAAAGGAAGAAAATTTATCTAAAGCTAAGGATCAAAAGATATGAGGTGAATAATAATTTTATACCATCTCTATTTATTCTATGATTATATGTTCGGATTTATGATTAAATTCGTATTTAAGTTGATATGGGTGATGACACGCTAGAACTATATTATGTTGATTTATTTTAATTTAATTACATATGAATTAGCACGATATTGGGATAAAATTGAGAGTTTATGATTTTAGAATGCGATGTAATTTTTTATAAAGTAAAACATGATTTTGGAGATTGGTTTTGATTTTCATAATTTTCCAAGCCATAGAAAATCTGTTATGAATTTCCAAAGGAAAATATGATATAATTGGGTCTAGAATATCGTTCGAGTATTTTAGGAAGAAATTGGGTCTAAATTTTTAATATGTTTGATTACATGATAAAAGTGATTTCTTGTGATTTTTGGGAATTTTTCACAGATGATTTATTAAGGAACATAAATTATTTTAAAAGAGGGAATTTACTGCGTATGTTGGTTTTGGTAAGTGGAAGGGCTTAAACGTTATATTTCTTTGATTTTGATCTAATTAAAGGCGGCAGTTTTTAATTGTAAAGTATATGAAAAGTTTTAAAGTAACCAATAAAGGAATTATAATAGGAGATTAGTTATAAAATCCATCGTTTTTCAAAGAAAGGTGACTCCTCCTATTTTGGAGGCACCTTTCGACTCATTCACCTCTGCATCAATCCAGTCGAAACCATTAGAGTCGAATCCAATGCACATGGTATCAATGGAATTGGTACGAAGTGAATTGATAAGTATCGGAAGGTAGGGTGTCGAAAGAAATGCTTTCATCGGGGTCGAGACCAAGGTTTACTTTTAAAAGATAAGCATCTACTTAGTTTTTGAAGGGTTTTTGACTGAGTCGATACCCTATGGAGTCGAAACCTTAGTTTGTTTTCTAAAGTTAAATTCCTGCCTTGTTTTACTTAAAGATTTCAACATAGTCGAAACATATGCTTTCGAAAAGGGTTTTTATAAATGGTTTTCGAAGAAGGATTTCCATACTACAAAAAGCTGTTAGCCTTTGAAGGGGAACTTTTTTCTTTAAATAAGAGCTTTCGAAAAGATTGGTTCCGACCATGTCGAAACCCAGCCCCTAATTTCTCCTTTCCACTGTATTGAAGCCATCTATGCTGTCGAAGGGTTGCCTCTGCTTTAACTCAACTAAGCCTTTTTGCCTGGATGCTTTTGAAAAGGGTCAAGGGTTTCGAAGGCAATTGAGTCAAAAGGGGATTTCGACTCTATCCTTCGAAGTTTTGATTTAAAACTTCGTTGCTTTTGAATAGATGGTTTCAACCATCAACTTTTTACCCAAATCAATTGTATAATCGGTTTCGAAAGAGATACCTTCGTATATAACCATTTTGATCCCAAATATGTTTTTAAAGAGTAAACCCAATGCTTTCGAAAGGTACAATTGGTTTCGAAAGAGAATATTTAACAAGGGCTTCGAAAGGTATGTTTATTATGTTTTGAAAAGAAGTTTTGCTTTCGACGGATGACATCCAGAGGTTTCGAAAGAGATGTTCTAAGGTTTCAAAACATAAACCCAATCTCATTTTAAAAGAATTACCATGGCATAAGCAAATAAAAGGTTTTGAAATGAAAAAGTTTTTATTTATCAAAAAGGTTAAAGGGTTTAACTAGGATATATAGATATATGATTCAAGGATAATCAACAACAGATGTGGGTATTATTTTGTTGTTATGATTACTTCTTCATATGTTTATTCACATTGTAATTAACCCATAATGGTATTTTAGGGAAAGACAACATAAAAAGTTAGGTTGACGTAGTAGTGAATATAACTTAAGAAATGTTAAATTCTTGATTAAAGATATTGGCAAGGGCTAATAGATTCATAGTCAGCCTATGAAAACTACGAATGATATTGGCAGGGGCCAATAGGTTTATAGTTAGTCCATGAAAACTATATCCAAATTATGGTATTGACAGTTAGTCAATAGGTTCCTAGTTAGCCCATGAAAACTAGGATAATTGAAAAGATATTGGAGTTATCAATGGGTTCTTAATGATCCCATGAAAACTATGAAATTGGACAGATAGTCCATAAATATTTAGCAGGCTAATAGTAACCTTAGAAACTATAATTAAGACAGATAGTCAAAATGAAAGGGGATGGGTAATACAGATTTGATTTATTTGTTTTGCATATCATCATAATGTTTTGAAATACTATATTTTAACCATTGTGGATGCAAGAGCACAGTATATGGTTTTCTAAATATTTTAGGATATTAGTGAGAGGAAAACCCATTCAGCTAAGCGACATGGTCTCACTAGATATCTAAATGGTTTGAGATGGTAGATTATTATTCATACCAGGCTTTATGTCCGACTTGAAGTTTTTGTTTTCCCCTTAAACTCTCGGGTACTCAATTGATTTTGAGTAGGTTGAGAGTTAAGGTTTCCAGGTGTTCTTTTGGACGAATAAAGCTTCCGAGGACGTGCAGGAGGCAAGCTTGTTATTAGATTTCTTTTATTTCCACTGTGTGTTTGATTGTAAAGGCAAATTGCTTCAGTGCCTTATTATATACTTTGATCATCCAATGGGACATCTTCATATGTCGCGCTTGGCGTCTTTTGTATTAATTATATGTTATTTGAACGTGGTCTGCGTACTGGGATTATGTAATGAATTTGAAATATTTTGAATCAAAATGTTGACATTGTTTGCTGTTTATTTTTTTTTCCATATTCATGTATTTCCATGTACCAATGAATCTAAAACCGCCCTATTTGGTCGTCAAGGATTAATAACTATGGATGACTGCAACATTTGTAGCCGTTAGTTTTGTGCCTTCAAGTACGGGATGTTACATTTTTCACATCTCAGATTGCCTTTATAGAAGTCTGCTAGTTGGTTAATTATTGATTTACACTATAATAAACCAATATCAAGGCCCGATAAACTTCAAAACCCTTTTGGTACAAGTTTAACCTACTTGAATCATTATGTTAGCGTTACAATTATTTTAAAGATCATACTTCTAATTTTCAATTTGTAATAAAATATATAATATGTAACGACCCTTATTTTTAACGATTAAATATTTAAATAATTTATTTAAATATTGAATTGTTAATTAATTGACAGTCCTAAAAATATGATTTTACGCATAAGATTGAATCTAGGCCCCAGACCACATCCATTGAGTTCGTATTGACATTGCGAATTAAATAAGTATAAGGATCACTATATTAGGAGATTGGATGATTCAATGGCTGAACCGTCCTGAAAATCACGAAACTACCATCCTTGAGCACTGTCTCGTATAGCAACAAAATTTATACCATCGAACTAAAAAATGAGACAATGCATGCAAACGAGTTTCATGGCGATCAGACGCACCATTTGATCTTGAGAGCTCGAAACGCATGATCGATTATTTGAGAAATCAAATAAAAGAATATTTTATAATTTAAACAATCAAAATCCTCATTCCCCTAAATCCATTTTCACCGTTCCATTGCTGTTAACATAGACATGGCCAGCTCTTCCTACTTGATTTTAAAAATATAAATTCAGCGACATACTCCACTACAATTCTTGGAACCAACTCCTTCGAGTCCGTATCGAGAAATACTTCAAGCCCATGTCCATATTGTAGGGTGTAATCACCACTGTCGTGATCAACCCATTCATGGCCACGCTAGTGTTTCATATTGGTGGAGGTTGAAGTGACGATATGCAAAACAAAGGCCGCTATTGATTTTCTCTTACTGATATATACCTTGCCACCAAGTTTCAACATCTCTGAAGCCCTATGTAAAATCGCTTCACTTCACGCTGAAGAGGAGCATCCCAGATCGTGCATCATGAAGGGTGGTTGAGCTTCTCATTTTTGGTACCGTCGCAGAGAGTTTGCATAGATGGAAGATTTGGTAAAGGCGGTGTCGAGAATCGTTGTGAAACGGGTGAGAAATCGATTGGGGAATCAAGTGGGTTTTGGGGTATTTTTGTACAGGCATGTACGAGTGTGCATCATGGAAGAAGAAATAAATCAGTAGAGGCAATTAACCTAGTTAATTATTTAGTTAAGTTAATTAAATATTTATTTAATCTGTTATCTTCTATTATGCGTATCTTTTGCATACGAGGTCCGTTTTGCATGCAGTTTCTTGCGTTGCATTTGTTATGGAGAGCTCTACGACTTGGCGATGACTTGGACAGATTTGGATGAGGTGAGTGATAATTTCTCTCACTATACAATAATTGTTAGTATAGTATTAAATAGACATTTTAAAATGATTTCTAACTTTAAAACATGATTTTTGACATACTTAAACCTATATATTATTTTATAAAAATTTGAAAGTGTTTTAAAATGGTTTTAAATTTAATATCACATTTTTTCCATTGATACACTAATTTAACGATATTGATTGATTTGGGCTATTACTGACATTTATACCATATTAATTACTTGGATTTATTGTATTATGTTATTATAGACATCTTATGCTTGTTGGTTGTATGTCTACTTATTTGCATAGTTTGGTTGAAAACACCATTCGAAGGTGATATAGTATTAGGATATATCACATAGGATAAGCTTCGTCAAATAGAGTGACGTGCACGTCGATTGATATGAAGATGGATTTGAAGATCTGCTTCAGATTTCGAGACAGATACCGGATTTTTTTCATTTGGTCTGTATTTAACTACTTTTAGTTAAGCACACGACCAAAGTGGTCATTATTGACTATTCTGGAGTGGTCGATATCTACCACTATGATGATGATCGATTTAGCCAAAGTTTGACATGGACGATGGATACGATTCAAGGAGCACGATGTAATGGTTCGTCTGACGTTCTATTTTGGTGTTACCGCTCTTCAACGAGTGGTTTTGGTGGTGAAGTGAAGATGTGACGCTTTGATGCGATGACTTCATGATTCGACGATGATGATTCCATGATGGGAGGTGACGGCTTCAACAACGCATAGTTGTACTTTAAGATGCAGAGTAGTAGACTATGAGTCATATTAAAGGAACTATTGGAGGAAGGGTATAGGATGCCCAATGACACTTTATGACTTATGATGGTTGTCTAGAGTAGTTCTTAACCAAGTCGACTTCAAATGGAAGTTGTGATGATGGTTCCAGGATGTGCTTTGTTATTGATGACATGTTCAAAGGCATTATCGATGCTCGAGATGATGGGCATACTCGGGAGATAAGGGTATATGAGAATGTTATTAGTCCGTCGATGTTAGGACCCGATCTGCTCGTACCCCTGAGTCCATTGATGTTAGAACCTAGGTAGGGTTATATATTATAGTCTGTTGACATAAGGACATAGCGACAATATGCTAGAGTTCATTGGCATTGAACATGTTAGTGCTCTAATGGATTGAGTGGCCGAGGACATTAAGTAGTCCTTGATGATGAGATGGAGTATCATATATCCAATGCACTGAGTAAGTGACGTGAAGATGGATGATGGATTCTATGTTTGCTTGATTGTTTATCATCTTAGAGATGTCACACGATGTTGATATTATCGATGTAGATATCTAGGCACCCTTAGTACTTTGATGTATAGTACACCCTTGACGACAATGATATAGAGTAGCCTATTATGTCATGTGTTATGTGCTAGCATTTGGATGCAGGTATAGCTCAGGTATGATTCTACATACCCTCTGTTCCATATACTATACTGATTTTTATAGTGTTTTGAGATTATTTATCGCTCATACCAGACCATTGTCTGACTCGACGTTTTATGCTTTGCTTCTTATTATCTCGGGTACTCTTAAATGAGTAGTCTAGATAGCAAGTATAAACAACACTTGGGGCTGTGCAGAAGGACTAAAAGAAGGTGACACTTTCTCATACTTATGTTTTGAGTTTATTATTGTTTATGACGTTATGTGACACCGTGAAGCCTTGATTGTGTTAACTAATTATTACCATAGATAGTTTATCGGTTGAATTTATTTATCAGTTATGTAAACTCTGTTACTATTTTGTATAACTGTATGAGCCTGTGTACTTTAATTCTATGTTTCATGTAGTTATTATTATCTCGCCTGTTTTATATCTGTATTGAGCATTACATTTTATCTTATGCATTGTTAGATATATGATAAGTTATGTGATTGTGTGATGTTTTCTTTCTTTCTCTTGTCTTATATTCTCTTCTCTTCTCTTCTTTTCTATTCCTCTCCTATATTTCTTTTTTTCCTTAACTATCATCCTACATCAGCTGGATGCTCTAGCAGCGAATTATTCAGTTATATGAGCATTAGAGGTGTAGGGCGGTCATCACATTTAGTATCAAAGCTTAGATTACGTGATTAACCTGAGTTGATACCCTGATCCAATAGAGATAGGGTAGGAGTTATCACCTTAGACTGGATCAAGAGAGTACCTATATACAATAGAGTGTGTTTTTGTTATATATTTTTGTTTTTAAATCTATATAGCAGCATATAAGTTGTATTACACACGAGCATTACTAACGCATTTTTCTCTGTGAGAGACTGATTATTCTTATTATGTATCAAGAGTGGTCTGGCATACGAGAAATGATGTTATTGACTCCATCTCTGAAGTAGAGGAGTGGGTAGGATCACATACCACTAACCTCGATTACAGAGTATATTTGTATAAGTGGTGCAAAACCTTATTCTGGAATGCCTAAGTTGCACCAAATGATTATAGTGCTCAAGTGCAAACACCTAGATTCAACTTTACTGAGCTATATAAAGACTATGCGAGGCGGACCGTTCCTTAGAACGAAGTCGGCTATTGAGGTGCAAAACGGGATGGATATTTGCAAAAGGATCTTTGATGACGTGGAATTAGATGTTTCAATGGGGGTAGAAGTAACCTCTAGATTATTCTAGGGATGAACAATGAATTGATGGAATGCGCCTATAGTTTCGATTAACAAGGACCATTTTCCTGGGGATTATTTCATTGTTCGCTTCGAAGAAAATTTATCTCAACTTTCAAAAGTCAATGTTGTTTAGGAAGTTCGTTGACTTAAAGGCGACATGTTTGTGTTGGAGTATGGCCGAATTTGATATGCCGTTGAAGTACGGTCTATCTTCCATTGATTCTCCACTCAGAAAGAATGAAGAATTTATCATTGGGTTGAGCAATCATCTTAGGAAGCGGTTGATTGTTCATATTGATGAGAGCTTCGACAAGTTGATCAAAAAGGCTTTATGATGTAAGAGCATGTACCTAGTTTAAAGGATTGCCTCGAACAAGTTGAGCGGGGGCAGATAATGAAAGCATATGATTGTCATTTCGATTTTGTTGAGTGCTCCATCGATGAAAGAGAAGAGAAGAGCATTACCATTTAGGGCATGCTTTCAATTTATGGCGTTTCCATATGTATTTTATTTGAAGTTGAGGTTTCACATTCCTTCATATCTAGTGATTTGTAGAGAGAATGGGATTGAGGCCCGAAATTATTGATCGACATTTAAATTGTTGACGAAACTTGTTAGGAGATCAACCAGCTTATACATATATAAGATCCTATATTTTGTCATCAAAAATTAATACCATGGATGACTATAGTATTCATAATGCTTAGTTTTGATCCTCAAAATAGGAAATGTTACAACATGGTTTGGCTACACTTAACCTTTTCGAGTCATTGATGTTTGTTTGTTTGTTATTGATTTTTCATAGGTTTAATTGGGTTTGTCATTATAGTCTAGGAATTTACTAGCTGATGGGGTACGAAAAGGATTGTGAGAGGCCGTTGGTTCTGATAGGGACCGACGATGAGTGGAAGGTAGTGTTTGGCTGCCTACTTGATGATGTGGTGATGGTTATCTTTCTATATTCTCTTGATATCCCATACGATGAGTTGTCATCTGTGCTTGTAGCTAAAGAGTGTTCGGACACATTCGATGGGGTGACCAGATTACCACCATATTGGGATTGAGTTCCGTATCGATCTAGTTAGATGGCTAAACTAGTAGTCGGGCCTTTAAGGAAGATGATGCTAAAAAGGAAAAGGAGATTAAAGGTGCAAGCGGATGACCAATTGAGGTGAGGGTCCATTCGTAGGATAATATTTGAGTGGGATGCACCTGTAGTGTTTGCTAATAAGGCGGATGGTGCTTTGAAATTGGACGTTGATTAGCATGAGCTGAATGGGATGACAAACAAGTAGCCACTCCCACTTATTGATGGCTTGTTCGATCGACTCTATAGCACAAAGAGTTTCTCTTAGTTGGACCTTGCGATAGGTTTCATCCACTGAGAGTATCTAGAGTGAGTATGTCGAACATAGCATTTCGTATGCTACTTTGATTTTTGATAAGTTGGTTATACGGTTCGGGCTAACCAATGTGTCGGCATGCTTTTTTAATTTGTTAAACCGTGTTTCAAGAGATCACTTGGGTGAGTTAGTGCTTGTGCTTGTTGATGATACTTTCATTTACTTATGGATGAAAGAGAAGCACAAGACAAGATTGATGATTGTATTATAAGTATTGAGAAAATAACCACTGATGGTGAGAAGTTTCATTGGCTTAGCGAGATGTTATACACGTTTTACCAAGGACTTCTCTAAGGTAGAAGAACGGTTAACCGATTTGATGAGAAGAATCAAACTTTTTATTTAGGATGCGAGGAGCGGACATGCGTTAATGAGTCTGACATAAAGATTGACGAGTGCATCGATGTTACTCATTCCAAACGAGAATGAGGAGTCGATAGTACACATATGCTTATGGTACTTGACTAGGTGCAGTATTGATGCTGAAAGGTAAGGTTGTCGAGTATGTTAATCGACAACCAAAACCGCATAAGAGGAAGTATTCAACTCATGATTTGGAGTTGGTAACTATAGTATTTGCTTTGAGTGGAAGACCCACTAGTTCGTGAGCAATATTCATAGAGTGGACATTGGTTGGGTTTATTACTGGTTATGACTTCAGAACTCGATGTGAGCTAGTGCCAAGATGAGGCTAGTTTGACTATTAGACCTACTTTGATTTAGCAGATTAGTACTAGTTAGAGGCCTAAACTAGACTAGTAGAGATCATGGCCAAATTAGAGGAATGAGTAATGTCTGTAGAGGTGATGTAGTGTGGACCCAACTGAGACAGTTGGTTTCGTAAAGATGAAACTTTGTTTGTTCTTGAGTAATAGGAATAAATATCTATAGTCTACATTAATGGATTATCGAGGACTAAGGATAGTATAAAAGCATTTGAGTCACAATCGATTGACTGACGAAGAATTCTAGATTTGTATTCCTTAAGTCTAGTAGAACGACTTTCGAATTTATTGAGCTATATATGAAATGGGTAGTGTGATTCCACGATGTGTTAAATAGCATGGTAAGTGGCTGAAACCCGATGTTCACTGGTGGGTTTTGGAAAGAACTTATAAGTGGCATTTGGAAATTTTGCACCAATAGATGATATCGAGACTGAACCAGAGTTTTCACATAGACTTATTCGTACCAATAGACATGATACGAAACAAGTTAAAAGGAAGGTGATGGAGTCGTAAAGGTTAGTTAAGTGAAAGCGAACGCGATTGCACATGAATGGTCAATGAGAGCATGAGTATCGTTGGTTCAGAGCTCTTTGTTAAGGGAGATTTCTATTTTTCGTTAGCTTTCGTATTAGATATCATAGTTGATGCATTATATTAGATAGTTTAGTATCCTGCATGAACGTGGATGCTACTTTTTGATGTTTGACCTTATATGCCCGTTTGATGTTTGATTGTTGGCATTAGATACGATTACTTATGATTATGTGGTTATTAGGCATGCAGGATAGTTATTTGTTGATATAACATGCTTATTTGAGAAGATTACCATATATGCGATTTAGTATACTTATTTACACAATGATGTTACTATTGTTCTTAATCCTCTTTGTTGAGTACATATTCAGGTACATAGAAGAAAGTGTTGGCTATTTGGATGCTTACCCACTTGTATTCACATCTAATTGAAATGCTCTTGCTATAAAAATGTAACATTTGTAGCGTAGATTTGGTGATATATGTTTGGTTTCCTCGAAAATGAGATGTATGTGCATATATATATATATATATATATATATATATATATGTTGTACTGGAATTTTTCTTGGACCTAATCGCGCAAAGGAGGTGCTATTGAAATTTTCCGTGTCATAAGCCAAAATTTAAGAAAAGTCAATGTATAGGATATTAGACATTGCAAATAGTTGTGAGAGTCGGTAATGTATGATATTTAGTTGACTTGCCTTTCGATTAGTGAGTTGGCACCTTTAGTTCCCATTGTCCATTTCTTTAGAAATAAGTACGTAACTTAGACGTTTGGTTTAGCCACATTGATTTCAGATTTGATATTGATTGTGCTTAGGTATGAGGATAATGAATACAGCTAATTCTAAGTCTATTCCCTTTGTTGTAATTTCTTCCAGTGATTATTGTCGTGAGTTTATAAGTGATGATTTTTCCTGTATCGTTGCATATGTGAGGATGTTGGGTTATGTGGCTTCGTCCTTGGCATTTCGAGGATGAAATCTTTTGAAGGAGGGGAACATAACTACTTATGTTTTTAATGATTGGATATTTAAATATTGAATTAAAATTAACCGACGGTCCCAAAAATATGATTTTTGGCATGTTATCCAATCAGGACTCGAGACCACTTCTGTTGAGTTCGTATTGAAGTAGCAAATTAAAATGAGTATAAGGATTGCTATATTTGGAGATCGGACGATTCGATGGTCGAAACGGTCTCAAAAAGCATGAAACTACCATCTCGGAGTTCTGTCTCGGCTAGTGATAAAATTTAGACCATCGAGATTGGAAAATTAGGTGTTGCACGCAGATTGAGTTTCGTGGCGATTGGACACGCTGTTTAATCCTGCAGGCTTGAAACGCATGACTGTTTATTTGAGAAATCAAATAAAACAATATTTTATTATCTAGATAAGCAAAACCCTCATTCCCCTAAATCCATTGTCATTGTTCCATTGCTATGAACAGGGGCATGGCTGCCTGTTCCTTCGTGATTTCAAAAAATAAAATCCACTGATATAATCTATTAAAAAAATGTGAAACTAACTCTATTGAGCCCATATCGAGAAAATCTTCGAGCCTATAGCTATATTGTCGGGTGCGATTGCTACTGTCGAGATCGATCCATTCATGGCCACGATTAGGGTTTCATATTGGTTTAGGTTGAAGCGACGATACGTGAAATGGAGGCCTGCATCATTTTTCTCTCACCGATATACATCTTGCTACCAAGTTTTAGCATCTCCAAAGCCCTATGTCAAATCGCGTCATTTCACCTGGATGGGGAGCATCGCAAGTCACATGTCATGAAGGGATGCCGAGCTTCTTATTTTTGGTACCTCGTGGAGAGTTTGCGTAGATGGATGCTTTGGTGAAGACATCGTTGAGAATCATTGAGAGATAGGTGAGAAATCGATTGGGGAAGCAAGTGTGTTTTGGGGTATTTTGTGCTGGCATGTACGAGTGTGCGGCATGGAGGAAGAAATAGATTAATGAAGGTAATTAACCTAGTTAATAATTTAGTTAGGCTAATTAAATATTTGCTTAATCGGTTATTTTATATCATGCATATCCTTTGCATATAAGGTCCATTTTGGACATGGTATCTTTCGTTGCACTCGTCGTGGAGAGCTCTACGACTTGACGATTGTTTGGACAAATTTGGATGAGGTGAGTGATATTGTCTCTCACCATACTATGATTGTTAGTATTGTATTAAAAATACGTTTTGAATAATTTCTAACTTTACAACGTTATTTTTGACATACTTAAACCTATATATTATTTTAAAAAAGAATTTAAAAGCATTTTAAAATGGTTTTAAATTAAATATCATGTTTTTCCCATTGATTCACTATTTTGACGATATTGACAGATTAGCCTATTACTGATATTTATCCCACATTGGTTGCTTGGATGTATTTTATTATGTTATTATAGATGTAGGTAGGCTACTATAGAAGTTTCTATGCTTGTTGATCATATGTCTGCTTGTTTGCGTAGTTTGGTTGAAAAAGCTGTCCGAAGGCGATATTGTATTAGGATTTATCCCATAAGATAGGCTTTTGTGTATGGAGTATCGTGCATGTTGATTGATATGAAGATAGAAGATGGATTTGGAGACATGCTTTGGATTTCGGGATAGATGCCAGACATTTTCATTTGGTTTGTATTTAACCACATTTGGTTTAAGTACACCACCAAAGTGGTCGTTATCAACTACTCTGGAGTGGTGGAAATATACCATTATTGATGATGGCCAATTTGGTCCGATTTTGACATGGACTATGGAGGTGCTTCAATAAGCATGATGTGATGGTCATTCGTTTGTTTGACGTGCAATTTTGGTGTTGTTTCTTTTCGATGAGTGGTTTTGGCGGTGAAGCGAAGATGTGACGCTTCGACGCGATGACTCCATGATTCGACGACGACGACGCACGATAAGAAATGACGGCTTTGAAGATGGATAGCTGTACTTCGAGAGAAGACTAGTAGACTGATTCGTATTGAAGGAACTGTTAGAGGAAGGTTGTGGGATGCATGATGACACTCCATGACTTATGATGATTTTCTAGAATAGTTCCCAACCAAGATGACTTTAGACAGGATTTGTGATGATGGTTCCAGGATGTGCTTTGCTAGTGATGACATGTGCAAAAGGATTATTGATACTCGAGATGATGGGGAACATTTGGGAGACAAGGGCACAGTTGTGCCCGGTCGAGTGGTTGAGGATGTTGAGTAGTCCTTGATGATGAGATGGAGTATCATATACCCATCGCAATGAGTGAGTGATGTGAGGATGGGTGATATGTTTGCCTGATTGTTTATCATCTTAAGGATGTCACATGATGTAGATATTATCAATGCAGATATAAAGACACCATTAGTACTTGGATGTATAATACACCCATGACGACTATGATATAGAGTAGCATATATCCTACGTTATGTGCTAGCTCTGTGGATGTAGGGATATGCCAGACATGATTCTCCATACCCTCTATTTTATATACTATACTGACTATTACAGTATTTTAACATTATTTATCGCTCACACCAGATTTTTGTCTGACTTGAGGTTTTATGTTTTGCTTCTTATTATCTTGGGTACTTTTAAATGAGTAGACTAAGTAGCAGATGTAAACAACACTTGGAGCTGTGCAGACAGACAATGAGGAGGCGACACTTTCTCGTACTCGTATTTTGAGTTTATTATCGTTTATTCTACTGTGTGACACTATGGAGCCTTGATAGTGTTAACATATTATTATTAGAGACAGTTTATTAGTTAAGTTTATTTATCAATTGTGTAAACTCTAATACTGTATCGTGTAACTGTATGAGCCTGCGTACTCTGATTTTGCGGTTCATGTAGTTATTACCATCTCACCTATTTTATATTTGTAATGACTATTATATTTTATCTAATGCGCTGTGAGATATATGATAGGTTAAGTGATTGTGATGTTTTCTTTCTTTCTCTTGTCTTCTATTCTCTTTTCTTCTTTTCTATTTCTCCCATTTATTTCTTTTTCTTTCCCTTGAGAATCATCATACATCAGCTGGATGCTCCAACAATACACTATTCGGTTATATGAGCATCAGAAGTGTAGGACGGTCATCACATAATAATATTTCTATAACTAATATAACTACAAGTTAGAGTTATGATTAAGTTATAACCATGTCACAAAATAATATCAACTCTATCTAATTCTATTTAATGCGAATAGAACACAATATTTATATACATGGAATCTCAATCAATTATCCCGTATGTCCATAACAAAATATATAACAATATGCATATCACTATACTAACTATAAATTAGAGTTTAATTAATTTATACATGTTATAAATTAATATCAACTCTCTCCAACTCTATTCAATATGAATAGGACACAATATCCATATATACATGATCTTAATTAATACGAATACCTATTAAAACCAATCCAACCAAATAGGAGAAATAATTACTTATATATTATTCTACCTCTCTAGGTGATAATTTCCAACATATAAAATTATGGTAATTTATACCAAAATATAAATTCAGAGTTATACTTTAGCTCATCTAAACTAAAAATTCCCATGTGTCAAAACCTAGTTTAATCCCATACCATTTCATAGATAATCTCGTACCAATGAAGACCTCGTCTCGATTGGACCTCATATCCAAGAGATATGAATTTTATAAGAATACAAATTAGAAACATTAATTAATTAACTTAATTAATTCCTAATTACCTTTATAATCACATTTCTTCCTCATTTAAAAATCACCTGCTTGCACCTACTGGCGCACACTACCCGTTGAGTTTCCATTCGGGAGCATTAGAGAGCTTCTAACCACCACTAAGCTCCTTCGTTTCATGGGCCAACCCTAATTACGCCACTGCGATGAACTCCGCACTCCAAAATACAATTACAACTCCTTCTTGTACCTACATCCAGTCATAAATGCCACCCCAAAATGGCAATCACACAGCACTTGCTGACCACCTATCTATGCGTCTCCCTCCCCTAATTCCATCCCCATACTCCATTATACAAACACCACCTACAGCTCCTACTTAAGCCAAGAAAACAAATCCCTAAAAATGTCGCTTATGAAATCACCACCGCGATGGAATTGGTGGATATCATCACACATGTCTCGCCTAGAAGAACATCGTGCCGCTATCAGTTTGTCCACACGATCTTTGTAGCTTTGATTAAATTCAATGAGGAGGAAGCACCTATGTTCGATTATTGTATTGAGATGGAGAAGGAGAAATGAAAAGTATAAGAGGAATATTTAAAGGGATGAGTATATAATATAAAACATATTTTACTTAATTTCTTAAATAAACTGCCACACCTTTTGAGCTCCTACGACCACACAAAACATTAGATCGCTATGAAACTCTTAGGAGCACATCACCTCATTTTTCTGATCCCAATGGTATAAATTTCATCACTATCCGAGATAGCGCCGTGGGATGATAATTTCGTTCATTTCATGGTTGTTTTGGCCATCGAATTGCCTGATTTCATAAATTCATCTACCATACTCTCATAATAAATTCCTCATCCTAGAAACACAAGCTCGCTCATAGTTTTATAGATAACACATAATAACATATAAATCATAAAAATACTACGACTCTAGATATAGCGATATTTATATACTTTTTAATTCGCAACGTCGTTCCTGACTCAACAAAAGTGGTATTAAATCCTAATTCCACTACATGTGGAAAGAAAATCAAATTTTGGACCTTTAACTAATTAACGATCCAATATTTAAATTAACTATTTAAATAACTAGTCATTAAAAAAGGCATGTTGTTACACAATTTGATAATAACCATCAATCAACTGATATGCTTTGGCCAGAGACTTTTACTCTGCATTATAACAACCAACTTTCATGACACTCGAAAAGCAACTTTAAACATTAATACCTAACTTTCAAATACCACAAAAGACATATTGCCATTGCAAAATTAAAAATGAACACTATACCTAGGCATAACGATATAATCTCACAATGGGATGATAATATATAATATGTCGAATATACATGATCAGAATAGGAAGAACAATATATAAGAAACTACACAAGTGGAAGTAACCAATAAGTAAATACCAATTGAGAAAGTCAAAATATAATATATGATACAATAAGTCTCATGTACAAATTGCATATGTCATGTACTAATACAATATCATATGCGTGTGTGTATGTGTGTATATATATATATATCCAAGTATCATCTTCATCTCTAAAGCTTCGGTTGCGCCACTCTGATAGCGTATTCCCAAAAGAACCTGACTCCCAAACTACTCATTCGAGTACACGAGAGTTGTAATGACGTAAATAGACGAGACAAAACATGGATCAGACATGAAGCCTGGTGTGTGGGTAACTATCTCAAAATACTATATATCAAAACTACATACATACATCAAACATGAATCCACAAAGGCATATCCGCTCCTTTCTACAAACATGGCTTAGGGGTAATCTTAATATCCCATGAACAAGTAAAGTAAACTCATCACAAAAGTAAGGAATCATACCATAACCTGCTCTTTTCTTGTAATCAATGAATCAATACAACTAATGTAGTGTGATGCATATGTAACATGATACTATGATAAGGTAACCCAATATGCAAATGCAGTGACAATATAATAACATAATATAAATATATCCTAGTATACACAATAATATTATCAACCAACTAATTTAACACACATAATATAATGATAAGTGATAAACAAAGAATATAAATTGATACTTATCAATGTTGATAAATGGAGTCCGTGGTAGACTCGTGCCCAAGAGAAGTAGAGTCAGTGCCAAATTATGCCATAGACCCTGAGCCACATCCAGTGTGATCGAACTTGTGTAGATCTCATTGTAATCCTATAACGAGCATATGTGATATAAGATATACTCTAGGTATCTAAAAACTAAGTCCGCATTGGACGTCCATATATGATTTAAATTATCATGATCCAATGGTTCATGTCAAGGTTCCAAAATAAATAGAGTCGGCATCTAAATGTACCATAGAATCTGAGCTGCATCCAGCTTTGATGGAACTCATGTAGATCTCACCATACCCCTATAATGAGCATAAGTGATAAATGACTCACTATAAATATACGAAACTATATGGATGTCAACATACCAATATAACAAGAACAAGAGATATGTGACCCACTCTTAGATGATCATTATCATCTTTCCTAAGCCATCATGGATTTCTTAACAAACTCACATAATGTCTCTACAAAAGAGAATGACGAGCATATCCCGTATAATTTTCCATCAGGACCATAAAGGAACACCGATGCCGTATAATACATACATACATACATACATACATACATACATATATATATATATATATATATATATATATATATATATATCAAATATAACATCATATAAACATATATGCCTATTACAAACGAAGACTAATATTGCTTCATCATTTATCTAAACATATCGTCACTATTGAAAGACCAATAACATGCATGACTATTAATATAAGTCAAATACGATGTATGATCACTAATATAAGACCAATACCATGTACGGTTAATAAAATAAGACAAATAGAATTCATCGAACTACGCGTACCCCAAGGTCAAAGCCCGAAGGTACGGATTTACTCTGTTGGATCGTATATGTTGATCGCATATGATCGGGTGATCAATTGCCATACTGATCTCGTACCCGATCATTGTTGATCCTTTCTGAACCACTTAACTTTAATATCTAGATCCAAGTTTCACCTTTCAGTCCGCCTTCCCTAGTAGCCCATCGTCTTCCCCGAAGTTGCACCAAATCTCCACACGAACCCGCATCCAAAATCGAAGAAGAATCCCTAATTGAATCCAAATTTCCTAGGCCTTACTATACAGGCTGATGCACTACTGAAGCACCATTGGTAAGCTACCTTAGATCGGTTGTGGCTTGTCCCAGGCAGGAAACCTAAGGTAGATGAAAACCATGCCACCGATAGTCGATTCGAGCTCCATCTTCTCCATTGCTTTGCATGATGAGTCACCGGCTCCTCTAGCTTGCCTTTAACACATCGAAACTCTTCCCAAGTCCATTAGTTAGTATTTTGGAAGTGGTTTTTTAATTATTCGAAAACCGATTTCGATACGGAAAACCACTCTTTCGAGTGTAGAGATCACCAGGGCAATTCTTTCGATGCAACCTCATCTAACATGCTAAAACGAACATAATCGACCTTCTTGCCCCATGTGATGCGTATGCATGTGCCAATACACCTATTTGTGCACATTAATACACACACGCACACACAACCACACTACGCTATACAACTCTAATTTCGGGCTTCACCGGAGTGATTACTCGACACGGTGTCCTCGTATGCGATTTAATGCACACAATATTCACTACGGCTAAAAGAGATTGCTCATAATGTGTTTATATACACATATGGATATTTCCATACATATATATTATCAGCCACACAAATATATCCATACATTCACATTCATACATCCATTATTAACAATTCTAATTATAATAAAAGAATTGTATTTATTATTATATTACCTCAAATACACTTGTACGTATACTTTCCCATTGTTTGCATGAAAAATGGGCAAACACCTCCAATCAATTTTTTAACAGTGATTAAATGAAAATATGTGCATAAAAATTAAAGTACACCAACATTTACAGTGGATCAGCCATAAAAGGCCTACGTCCATTGTTCATATTCATTTCTTTTCTTATAATTCAGCCATTACAAGAACTTGATACAAAGTATAATGAATTTATAACAGAGAAAAAGGATTTGGATGCTCCTTGCAGTTGACATTGTAGCTTGGAGGCTCGTAGATTATAGAAAAAACTCTTCTGAATGCCAAGTGCTTGCATATTTGTAGGAATAAGGAAGTGGTGTCATGAGTCCAAAAAATTATGATGTTTCCATGTATAACTTGCCCAGAGGGATTATTTCTTAATATACAAATATAATTGATAATTTTCGATATATACAAATTTCATTCCTTATAAGACTTGCTTGGTTCGGCTGGAGCTCTATTCGGGATATGTCGATCTAGTGGTATGCATGTGGCTACTTTGATGACTAAGTTCATGTCTTTCCTCTCTTGGTCCGGTGGTTGTCCTAGGTGTCGGGAACGGTGGGTTCTTTGGTGGCTTGGTTCGGTGTATGCATCCCTCCTTGGTTCGCAGGACTTCACAAGTGGTTGGTCTTCATGTAGCACCTCTTACGTTCTTAAGCAATGGGCCTCGTTCAGTACCTTGGGGTACCAAACAAGATATTCTATTCAGTACCTTAGGGTACAGAACAAGATACTCTATTCGATACCCTGGTGTACCGAACAGGAAATTCTATTGGGTACTGTGGGTACCAAACAACATTGAGAGAGAGATGGGCCGCCTTCTGTACTTTTCCTTTGCACTTGCCTTGCCTGCTATGCCACCTTCTTCTTAACCGAATCTATGTTATCTTCCAAGCTTTCCTCCTTCTCGATCATGTGGGCGAAATCACCCGTAACACTTGCCCTCCAAAGTCCATCTCATGAACTATGAGATGGACTTTTTTTTAATTAACTCCTCGAATGAATGCTTTGGTAGATGCACACCACTATTTCTCTTTCTCCTTTTCGGTACGGATCTTTATCGTCCGATGGGAGTTGCTGGTTTGGCTTGGCTTGCTGTTGGCCAAGTATAGGACTGATCCGGTACTTCCAACCCTATATAAGCTCCTACGTGCATCCCACCGAACAAACTCATTTACTTTCCAGCCTTCTCAAACTTCGGCGACCCCTCGTCTCCCTCAAGCTGCCTTTTTCATTCTCGGTTTGTACTCTTCCAGTCCAATCCCAATCTCAACTCAAGACTACTTTGTGACCTGGTGAGAACCTCCTTTAACTTTTAGCATTCATTTCATCAATCCTTACTCCTTGATTCATGTAGATTGGCTGTATTATGCTCCCTGCTTTGTTCGACACTCATGTTAGGATTATCGCTTGGAGTGGTCCAGTTGGTAGATGGACAGAAGCGTGTATATTTTTTATAGTGAACATACATACACACATGCACACATCTTAACACTTCCATCTTTTGTGATAATGCATGAGACAATTTACCATGTTAGATGGTATGTCGTACCATCGTCATACCCTCTCCCATACTACTTATGGAGATCAGTCTCCTTCTTCTTCCGCACCTCCAAGTTCTATGCAATCAGGGTGTCATTCTAATCAACCTATCTCATCTCATTCTCTCATGCATGGTTATAGACCATCTGACCTGCTAGTGAATCCCATCAACCCAAAAGCTTTGTGCTTGACCACCATATAGCTAGACCTCGTTATTGCTACCTATGATATCCCAAGGGAGAAACTCCTGCTGCCAATTCCAGAACAATGAGAGCATGCCCCACTCAAAAGATATATGGCTTCTCTAGATACCGTTGCATAGTCGGAGCTCCACCCTCTCTTCCTCAGTGGATTTATAGGTTTCTTGTTTACTCGAAAATCATTCCAATTCAGTTGCATCCTAACGGATATGCTATCTTCACTAGTTGTACATTTCCTCATGATGGAGTTCCAAGTTGGAAACACTAAGGATTGTGTAATAGAAATAATAACTAAACTATTTAATTGTGTGGAATATAAATAAAAGAAGCAGTAATAAAGTAAATGACATTAGAGATTTTTATACTGGTTTGAACTTATCGTTCTACGTCTAGTCCCAGACTCCTTTTGGAGTTAATCGATATCCTTACATAACCCGGTGGAATAGGTATTACACTGCCTGAGAAACTGAATAGGACTTCAACCACCTAAAAAACCGAATAGGACTTCAATCGTCTGAGGATACTACAACGGGACTTCAATAAAAATAGTATAAATGTTTTTGACTGAGTATGCTCTTAAATAGCACCGATAAGTCGATAAAGTACACTCTTTCTATAATCTTCTCCTTCGTAGTATATCATGTAATTTGTGAAGAAGGAAGTAATTTTGATCACAAGAAAATAATCACGTGATCGAAATAATAAAGCAATTTGGAAATGAATGCTTGAGAATTCAATAGAAAAGATAGAAAGAATTATAAGTAAAATTCATTATTGAAACAATGATATGAATTGCTTTATAGAGAGTTTAACAGTTGCAATCATTCATGAAAAGAAATAGTGAAAACTTATGACTGCAACTCTTGATTTAAGAGATGTATCTCTTCATGATGAAGAGGAACACTTTTAGAAAACTAGCCATTATATAGATTCGGCTGTCTGAATAAAATTTGCAGCCATCTAAATCAACGATCTTTTAAAACAACAAGAAAACAGTTAATTTTAGCCCATTTTCAGCCAGCTAAATATTGTTAGTCAATCAACCGAATATTCAAAAATAATATATGCACTGCACAGATTCAGTCGGCTGAATGATCTTGGTCAGTTGGCTGAATTCTGTTAATGAATAAAAATTGCCTTAGCTTAGTTGGCTAGAGCACTTGCTTTCTAAACTAGTGAACTAGGTTCGAGTCTTGCTCTGTGCGTTTTTGAAAACTTGATTTTCATTTAAAATATGATTTCACCAATGATCCAAGTTCGAATCCTGCTTCATATGTTATTATTTAAGAAAATAAACTTTCATTGCTTTTATAAAATGTTTCAAATGTGTATGTATATGTATGTATACAACTTTGAGAAGATTTTAACATCTATATACTCTAGACATGACATTCTATGACTAATAATACTTTTTTGTCGCCTTTATCTTGTCTCTATTGTGTATATCTCTTCTTGTATCTATGTATATACATACTTTTATCCTCTTTTGTACCGTGTATCTTCATTTTGAACTTATTTATTTGTCTCTTTTTGATACTTATGTGCCTAAAAGTTAGCATAGAGGTTTTTTGGCATAATTGTATAGTTGTTGTCATTAAAATCCAACAATAGAAGTTATAACACAGGTGCTCCCGACTTATTTCCATATAAGATTTCTATACACTATAAAGAGTAAGATAGAGAGTTAACCCTTTATTTATCTTAAGATAGGGAGAAAATTCAAACCAGTTGAGAATATATATTCCAAGTATAGTATGTTTAAGTGGGAATACTTCTTCATTTGGAACAACTCTCATGTTTCCATCAGTGGCGCTCGAGATGTAAGTTTCTTCCTCCCAATTATCTTTCTTCATTGTTTCAAGATAATCTCACGCTAGAGGCTAAATTTTATTTCTTTGGACTTCCTTTTAGGTGTATTGAGAGCAACAGCTGGAGATGACCTAGAAAAGATGTTCTGCAAACTACAACGTATCCTAAAGGAGCTTCGAAAGGTTCCCTGGCTTGTCATCGACGATAATTTGAGGCAATTTGGATTTCTTGCAGCTGGTTGCTCAATTTGGAGAGGTAATTAAACTTCTACGTAGAAGCCTACTAAGAAAAAGAAACAAAAGGATTTGGCTACCGGTGAAATAAGCAATGTGCCTTCCTCTCAACCTTTTATTTTTGGTGCGCTCTTAACTACAGACCCACATGGTGCCGCTCCTGCCATCCTTACGGGTTCAGAGGAGTGGGTGTTAGATCCCTTTAGGGTTGAAACTTATAAAAGTGGTCAAATTAAGACTTTAGGTAGTGGGAGGATGACAACATTCACATGAAGACAATAAAAGAGGCAGGCTCCCTTTCTCATGACATCGACCGTACTTCCGACTGTGACGAAGCACATTTCTCTGGACATATTGGTTTAGCTACCCCGCCTTACAGAGAGGTAAATAATTACTTGTACCATGTTTTTGGGGTCTTGAAGAGGAGGAGTTGTCCTCCTCGAAGATATAAATGTTTCAGAATACCTTAAAGATCCGGCTCTTGGGATTGATTATAGGGACTCAACGTCTATAGCGGAAATCCAATGATAACTAGAGACTCAAGAGGACCCCAAGGGTTTGTGTTTATTATGGTTCTATATGGTACTTTTTCATTGTAGGCAGCATAAGCTCGAGAAGGGAAAAAATTTCACCCTAAGATGAAGCAGATAGGGCAAGAAGCACCTCCCAAGGATGTGAAAGAGGGGGCTTCTCTATTTGGGCCAAGTGTAAATATTGGGTAGCCATCAGTAGAGTTGAAAATGGGGGAGACTTTTCACCACCACCTAGTTAGGGACACAGGTGGCCAATAACCCAAGAACGGCCTGCAAAAGAGATCTCGCTCCCTAAGTGGTTATCAAGATCCCAGATTCCAGTCCAGCCTTCTAAGTCTCCTTGGCTTTCTCCTTTCCCCTTGTTTGATCCAGTAGCCTCCAAGCAGCAGGCGAAAATTAATAAAAGAAGAGCAATAATTCCTACCCCTGAGCAGATAGATAAAGGGAAGGAGACCGAGGGAGACACCGTCATTACCGACCCCTTAGATTCATGCTTTGATGAGTTCCAACAGCCTTATCGAGGAATCCAATGGCAGGTCTACTTGTTGAGGCACCTCCCCTCTCCTTTGTGGGGTTGATCAATCTTTTCGTAGATGGATCAGGCGACATCAAGGCCTCTTTGGATTTCCACGATAGAGTGATTAAGTCAACGAAAGAGATCGACAAGAAAAATGCCAATCATTACATAAGCATCTTTGACTTAAGAAAATAGTTGCACCATAATAGCTTGGATCATAAACAAGTGTTAGATGTTCTGGAAAGATCTCATGCTAATGAGACTTAGAAGCTCAAAGTTTCCCATACCTAAGAATTCGAACAGTTGAAGAGGAAGTGCTCAGACGGTATTAAAGCCGCCAAAAAGAAATAAATGATAAGGACGGTCGGTTCCTCGACGATTACGAGAATGTTAAGGCTAAATTCACTAAAAAGCTGGATGAGATTCGAGCAGTAGCTAAGAAGGTGGAGCCCAGCCTAGACGAATTGAAAAAGTAAGTGGCAGAGCAGAGAACTATTAGAGTTTCTCTCCAAGTAGAGGTCAAGGCTTTAATTGTGGGCAAGGTTGCTGAAACTTCCAGGGCGGACAAACTACAAGCCGAGTTTGATGAACTAAATACCCAACTAGATCAGGTGGAGGGAATCTTAGACAAAATCTACTATAGAATGTTCATAGAGAAGAGTCGGGCATGGATGGAAGATTATGAAAAAGTCATGGTTTCTATCCACAAGTCACTAACCAAAGAAAAAAATGCCGCTAGTGAGCAAGGAGGCCGCCTTACCACCATGAGGCCATTGATGCTCGCTTATCTACAGATGAAATGAAGGTCATCTGCCTGGTTTACATTAAATTAGCCGACACTAAGAAGGCCTTGAAGGAAGAAGCGGTTAAAAGGACGAAAGGTAGCTAGACTTCTAAAACGGTGATGCAAGGACAGATTTCGAAACCGGTTGTTTATGCCCCGATGCACGATGTTCCACTAACTATTTTCCAAGTTTCTTTAGATCCATCGACTAGGAGACACCCTTTGGGATCATCTCTTCCTCTAGCTCACATTCAACCTTCTAGTGATGCCCCCGGGTCCTTTGAAGGAGGTAAGACTTTTCTCTACAGTCCATGGGTCACCATTCAATATGTCCGAGCTCGTTTAAGCGAGCTTATGCCTATTTCCCTCCTTACTTCTCTGTAGGTGATGAGCTCATGACAGATCCTGATGGCCATGTGATTACTTCTGATATTCCACCATCAAGTGTCATGCCTCTGGCTTATCTAACCCACCGGTCCGAGAAACCTACCAAGAGATGATTGCTTCTCTCCAAGAGGACATTGGCATTTAGATCATGGGCGGTTCTAATCCTATAGAGGACTTTCATAGGGTGGTAGCTAAGGACAACAAGTCCCGTTAAAATATTCTGGTGACTTGGCAAGGGTTAAGCTTGAGGCCTACAAGGAGTTGAAACAAAATGCAGAAGAAATAAGATGGACTTGATGCAGCTGCCACCGCCTAGAAGGAAGAGGAGAGAAAGGATGGTGAACACAAAGGCTCAAGGCTCTATAGCAAGAAGACCTTTTCAAAGTGTGGGTCCAAATGATGCCATATCTGTATTCTATATGAGTCATTTTCTTTTCTTTTTTGAAACAGACTTGTTTTGCATACATACTTTTTGTATTAAACATCCCCACTCGCGTTGGACTAGTTTTGATGTGTTGTTGAGGTCGAGCATGTATTGTTTCCTGATGAATTGTGATTTTTTTGACTTATAATCATCTAGATTTATGACAAGTATGACTTGATTGCATGATTTTGTATCTGTTATTATCCTAATGGATTTCCATTTCCTTTTTGTCTTTTATTGCATATAATGCAACCCCCGTATGTCTTGGGCAAATCTGAACTGATAGTCACCATTTTCTATCGTCGAACTCGTCAGTATGCCAGGGGAGAACCAACTAGCGGCTGTTATGTCCTAACTGGCGGTAAGTCGAGTTCTCCTTGATCTTTTGTGAGTTCGAGGCCATCGGCAATAGTGAATGCCGAAGTAATGTTACATTGGCTTAGAAATTTTAATGGAAGGAATTAGGCCGAATGTCAACCATGGACACTAGAGTAAGGATCACTCTGGTCCACCACTACCAACTGAGAATCGCCAGCTGTAGACACCCGAATAGGGACCATTCTATTCTACCACTACCAGCTAAGAAGGTTGAGCCAATCATCGTGAGTGGACACCTGAATAGGGATCACTCCTGTCCACCACTGCTGGCTAAGAAGGTTGAGCCAATCATCTGCTATAGACACCCAAATGGGGATCACTTTGGTACTGGTAGCTAAGAAGGTTGAACTGATCATCAATTGTGGATACCCGAATAGGGATCATCCCGGCCTACCTCTGCTGGCTGAGAAGCTTGAGCCGATCGTTAGCTGTGGACACTCGAATAGGGATCACTCTGGTCCATCACTGTCGACTGAGAAGGTTGGGTCATTTGTCAGTTGTAGACACCCAAATAGGGATCACTCTGATCCACCACTACCGCCTAAGAAGGTTGAAGGGTGAGCCATACCTAGTGCGGCTTTTCCCCTAAGTCATCTCCTAAGACTCGGGTGATGCTCCTTCAAGGTGATATTGTTAGTTTATCGCGTTTGAGTGGTGATACAAGGTTACGTTTCCAACTAATTAACTGGCATGACAATAGATTAAGGAAAGCACACTTTATTAGAATCCATTTCATAATTGTTTCAACTACAAGGTTGCAATATAAGTAGTATGATAAAAGTTGTAAAATAGGCAGAGATGGTGTGCATTCCAAGCCCTACTAAATATGGCTCTAGCTATGGTACTAAGAATGAAAGCCCCATTTCCCAAATCCTTATGAATGACATATGGTCCTTTCTTGATTGGATCGAGGCCCCCGAGCGGGGAAATATTCTTTTTAGCACCAAATCCTCCTCCTTAAGTGGATGATATTTTAACCTCAGAGTTGTATTGTGCAGCTATCCTACGCTTGCGTGCTTTAACTTTCAAAGCGTCTTCCTCCTGTCTTTTGTTAACTAAGTCAAGTGACATGTTCAGCAACTTCTCATTCTCTTTTGGGTCATAGTGAATCCTTTGGTGTGATGGTACTGTTGTTTCTACAGGCAGCATTGCCCCTGACCCATAAACCAAAGAGAAATGAGTATGACCTGTTGTTGTCTTGAAGGAAGTGCGATATGCCCATAATGCCAAAGGAAGCTCATCCAGCAATGCTCCCTTAGACTTCTTTAGTAGCTTCTTTATATGAGTCTTTAGAACTTTATTGATTGCTTCTACCTATCCCTTAGCCTGTGGGTATGCTACGGATGAAAAACTTTTCTTTATCCTAGGTTGCTGACAAAAGCCAGTGAACTTTTGACTATTGAACTGCAATCCATTATCGGATATGATCTGAAGGGGCCTCCATACCTGCATATCACATCATGTATTAAAAAGTTTATGACTTGGCCATTAACATTTTAATAAGGGGTTCTACCTCCACCCACTTAGTAAAGTAGTCAACCGCCACTATGACATACTTAGCTTCACCTTGCACCATTGGAAGCTCTCCAATCAAATCTATCCTCCAGACCGCAAAAGGCCAAGGACTGACCATGTGAGTTATTTCAATTAGGGGCTTCTTGGGAATCTTGCCTAATCACTGGTAATTGTCACATTTCTTCGCATACTCCATCGCATCATGATTCAATGTCGGCTAGATGTATCTGCACTGCAATACTTTTTTTCCAAAATGTGTATCCCTGTATGATCTCCATAGCTTCCTTAATGTACATCCTTCGACACTTTTCGGCCTATATTTCGGCAACAAACCTTAGCACCTGGTTAGAAAATCCTCTTTGATAAAAGATCCCGTTTTAGATGCGCCTTCTGTTGAACCTTCTAAGCTTCATTCCCGCTATTAGATAATACTCCTTCACTTAGGTACCACCAATGGTGTGATCCTGTTTTCCTCATCTTCAATAGCCGCAACCATATTAACCTACTCAAAGCTGGGACTATGTAGGGTCGCAACAGGTACCGATTCTAGCAAAGGCCCATCTCTTGAACTTTCCAACTTCATTAGCTCATCCGCATCCTAATTCTCCTCTCGAGAAATGTGTTTGATCACATAGTGCTCCATTTCATTAAGTAAGACCTTCACCTTCTCCAGTTAAGACTTCAAGCGTTCTCCTTTAGCCTTGAATTCTCTAAGTACCAGGTCATAACCAAGTTTGAATCACTGTGCACGCATGATTTGACCCCTAGCTCCTTTTTTATCTCCAACCCTATGATCAAAGCCTTATATTCCACTTCATTGTTCATTGCTTTAAATCCTAGTTGAATTTCATAACTTAACTTTCTCTCTTCGTGTGTCAGCAATACTACTCCTGCACCAGAGTCATTATCATTAGACGCTCCATCGATATATACTAGCTACTTGAGAGCTTCCTCCTCCCGGGGCTTTACTTTGTCATCTCGAACAGTAAACTCAATAAGAGAGTCTGCTAGCACTTTCCCCTTTATTGCAGTTCATGGGAGATAGGTTATCTCATACTGGCTTAGCTCAATGCTCCATTTGGTAAGTCTTCCCGAAGTATCTGGTCGGCGTAGGACATGCTGCAGGGGCTGATCTGTGAGTACACGGATAGGATGTGACTCAAAATAATGCCTTAGTTTTTGAGGCACAATCAATAGACAATACCAAATTCTCCAACTTAGGATATCTAGACTCTAGCCTGATAAAGAGTTTGCTTACATAATACACTAGATGTTGTACTCAATCTTCTCTCTAACCAATGTTGCCCTCAGCACATGGTGTGAAATTGCCAAGTATAGGTAAAGATCTCCCCCCTCAACTGGTGTAAAGATAGCCCATGGTTTCTGTAGGTTCTCTAGTAGGTTACGAAGGCAGCCAGGCATTTGTTTGTCCATTCAAGTTGGAGAAGTCGATGTAGGTTCCCTTAAATGGCGACATTCATTGGTGTTGTACCCATAAGATTCATGGAATCTATGATACTTTCCAATATTCATTTCATCTTTGGTCTCTTTTTTTTGAAACAGACCTGTTGTACTTGAGCTTCGCTTGCATGGCTAGGTAGATGTTCTCTATAGTATCGTACAAGTTCGTATAGGTGTTAAACTTATTTTTATTCTTTAACCCACTTCACTCCATTTTCTTCCTATTAGAATTGCCTAGATTATTGTTTCTCTTTTTCTTCACACTACCACCTTCACCGTTTTTAACCATAGCATTCGCACTACTAGAAGCTCCTAATGTTTTGGCTATGATATCAGTCTGCCACGCCGATGTGGCTTCCTCCAACTGTATGTACTTCACAGCTTCATAGAAGAAATCCTGAAGCGTAGCTAGTTTCTCCTTAGTCAATCTTCGAGCCATCTTCGTGTCTAGATGTACACCTCTACACAATGCCATAAGAGTCAACCGTTCATTAGTGATCTAAATATTGGCAGCTGCAACATTGAAGCAAATGAAATACTACCATAGAGTCTCATCCTCTTATTGTTTTACATCCGAAAAAGAATATAGATCCTTAGGTTATTCCATGTGGACTCGGAATTGATCGATAAACTTTTCCTACAGCATTTCCCATAGGTGAACATGCCAAAAGGAATACGGCAGAACCACATAGTTGCTAAATCTTTTAAGAAGTGGGAAAAAAACTTGCACATAACTTCCTCAGTAGCTCCACTCATTATCATATGTTGTTTATATCGTTAGAGATGTACTATGGGATAAATCAACCCTTGGTAAGGACCATAGTAGGCATAAAGCTTCTTATGTTCGGGTAGTCTCTATTTTTGCAAAAAATGGGTCACCAACTCTTACGCTGATTCCACGCTCTATCTGCTCATGACAATTACATTTCTTTATGAGCCATACTATGTGGTCTCTCGGTTTGTGGGATGAGCGGAGTTGGATCATCTCTCCCATTGAGGCGATAGATTCTCTCATGCCTTATATGATGAGTGGGTTAATTATCCGGGCTTCTTTCCCTTCTTTAGGATCGTTTACGGCAATGAGCCCGCCTTCCATCAACATCCACTTCTGCTAAGACTGGAGAGTGTTGCCTAGGTCGAGGAGGTTTAACCATGTCCGTCCCTGGTTCATTCTCTCCCTTGTTTGGTTCGGTTCCGAACTGATCCTTGGGTGCAATGTGCGATGTAACTCGCGCTGAGGGAATATTCCTGAATACGACAAATGTAATCGATAATTTTCCATTATATGCATATTTCATTCCATATATGACTTGCTCGGCTTGGCTGGGAGATCTATTCAAGGTAGGTCGATCCAGTGGTACGCACATGGCTTCTTTGATGGCTAGGTCATGCCTTTCCTCTCTGGGTCCGGTGAGCGTCGTAAGTGCTTGGTCCGGTGGGTTCTCTGGTGGATCGGTTCGGTATGTGCATCCCTTCTTGGTTCGGAGGGCTTGACTGGTACTTGTTCTTCACACGACACCCCCACGTTCTTGAGCAAAGGTTGGTGCCACAACCTCGTTTGTAGCAAACATGATCAACGTACAACTGCATCGATGCATTTCACCGATCGATTTTTTTTACGCTTCCATCATTTTTTTCGCTTGGATCATTTTTTTCTTTTATCTCCGCATCATCTACTCATATGAACCTTCTTCAGTAAGCTCCACTTCATCCATTATCGTTCAAACAAATTCCCCAATGACGCAGCAAGTTAAGATTTCTAGGTTATTTTTGGATATACGTTATTTTTAACCAAGTAAACTATCTTTTTCTGAATTTGCTTACTTTTCTGAATTTTATCCATTCTCCTATTAGTGAAAATATGATCATTTCGTTCCTTCCAGACATGGTAGATTGTTGCAGTAATGGAGGCGAACTCTAGATCCCTGAGCTGGCTTCCTGAAAGTCAATATCGGATGCTCAACTTCGGTTTGCAGAGATGAAATGATGGGTATAGTTGGAATTAAAATTTTAAAATTTTAATTGGGGGATGAAGAGAAGATAGCGGGGGGTTAATAGACGGAGCCATCTTATTTTAAGCAATAACTTCCATATAAACGATGCATTGTTGTCTTCTTGAATTATCTAAAAATTATTCTTTTTATTGGAACCTCAGCTGCATCCACTTTGCCCATATGCTTTTTTGTTTTAAATAATTCCAAATGATTTTTAGAGCATGACAATTAGCAAGATCATTTAGATTCCTTAGCCCCATACCTCCTTTATGTTTGGGTTTACAAACAGTATTCCAATTCACAAGGTGTTTTCTTCCTTGCCATTAGAAATTTGCATAAAAGCTTTCGATATGGGAAATTACATTTTTTGGCATTTGACAAATCTGTATATGGTAACTGATGGAGGGTGTATAACTATTTTAATAAGCTCTAATCTCCTACTTATTGTAAGGATTCTACCACTCCAACCATTTACCTTATTCTTAATCTTATCAATTAAATTATTAAAAGACCTTCGCAACTTAGAGCCAATACGTGGTATCCCCAGATATACCATTGGTAGCTTGTGACACTCTACTACCGAGATTTCTGCAATTATGTTTTTCTGCTGCACACCATTGCTCATAAAAAGTTATGATTTTTGCGTGTTCATAGCTAGTCCAACATTGTCTTGTAATCTTTGCATAAATTTTCTAATGATTTCTGCATTATCTGCGGTTGCTTTAGCAAAGACTAATAGATTGTCTGCATATAGAAAATGGTTAATTATAGGTTCATTTTTGTAAATAGGGGTTAAATTGCCTTTTATGTGCTCTACATCAAACATTATAGTTAACTATTCCATTGCAATTACGACAATTACGAACAAATAAGGAAAGAGAGGGTCCCTTGCCTTAAATCTCTATTGCTTTTAATGAAGCCTTTAGGAGACCCATTGATCAGTATAGAGAAGTGGCAACGAAATAATTGATAGATTAGAAAGATGATTTTATGTGGAAACTATGTCGATGATAAGATATGACATATAAATTCTCTACTAATTTTGTCATATGCCTTTTAAAGGTCAATTGTAAGGCATAAATTGTTTGAATCTTTTCGGTTGAAGGTTCCTACCATTTCACATGCTAAAAGAAAATTTTCACTTATTAATCTTCCTAGGATATATGCATTTTGGTTTTAGGAAACCAACTCTTCTAAATACTCTTTGATTCTTTTGCAAATGATTTTAGATATGATTTATAGATTACATTGCAACAAGAGATAGGCCTGAAATCTGATATGGATTGAGAATCATCTTTTTTGGGTATTATTGACCTGAAAAATGGACCAACGCCCTGATTTGGATTTGAAAGCACCAGCTCTGTCCTAACAGAGCAATATCACAGATCATAGATATAAATAAAGAATAGTAAGAGAAAGTAGACGAAGAATTTTTATAGTGGTTTGGCTATTAATGAAGCCTACGTCCACTTTATAGTTTTATTATAGACTGATTGTTATTACAAGAAATGTTTGATTACAAGGCTTTGATTATTTTCTAGCTAGATTGAATCTCCAAAGTTGGAACCCACTGGAGAATCACAGTGTATTCCTTTGAAGATTGTTGTGAGGGAGGTAGACAATGAAGAATAATTCCAGTAGAGCCTCAACAACCAATCCGGAAAAGATCCTCTTTATGTTGCAGGTAGTTTGGTATTTATATGGATCAAAGAGCTTCTATGCTAGGCCACGTATTCATCAGCTCGCAGGTAGGTAGGAATTGACCTATAGAGCATTTGGCACACAAAACGAGGAAGAACCATAGGTCGCTAGCGATCCATAGACTTGGTTCGTTTTGCGAGCCAATGTCTTGGTCTCTTCTCGTATGTCTCCTCTCGTAGTATTCTTTGGCCAATTTGTTTGAAGGTTTGTGGAGAGTTATGGGTTGCTGATGATCCAAGCACTTAGGCTTTTTCTGAAGTTTGGAATTGGATATTTTTGATAGTCCTCTATCCTAGTTGCATCGTTTTGATGGTAGTTCACTAGCTGTTTGTGCTCAGCTGCTGATTGGACTGAAAGAATGCTGATCTCTCGGCTTTGTCGTTTCCAGTTATTGTCATAACCATATAGCTTGGCCCTTGTTGATTCCTTATCTTAGCTTTTTTTATTAAGTTCCGAACCATCATATTTACACAAAGTTGTTCTGTTCTCTATTGGTTTCTATTGGGTTAAAAACCCGGATAACATTTGCCCCTCAGAGTACGTCTTCGTTGTAAACAAGGCATGCTCTAGAAGTTATCACTCTCAATATTCATCCGTCAATCTCCAAGAGATTGCATTAGATCTTTATGAATACACTAATGCATCATTGTTGGTTGTCTTCCTTTGGTTTCGACTGCTTATGCTACCACAACGTATCACATTTATGCCCGTAGTTTCCCGACATGCCTTGGAACGATGAAAAGGTATTTATACTACTCGAGTCGACCCAAATGATTCACTCGATCCGAACCATTCCTACTCCTTCGCACGGTCAGGCTTTTCTACGACTTGATTCCCGAGAACCGATTCATCACCTTGTTTGAATCCACTTACTATCGATCCATCCAAGCTCGCCTATTTCGTGAAACCCTAATCAAACCCTAACTCGCTGTCGAATTATAGCCGGCCCATCATTAACTCACTACCTTCTTTAGTCGCCACCGATCCTCTAGCTCGCCTTTGATCCATTCAAAGTTTGTTGAATTTGATTCTTGATTCTTCTTGTGCCTTAGAAATCAATTTGAGGTGGGTCTGCTTAGTTAGTTTTTTAATTATCTCATTGGTATAATGACTTAATGGTGAGTCTCCATTCGCAATGTTGAATGCGAGAAGTTCAAGTTGATTGCGGTATAAAGGAGGAGGATTGTAATTTGGGTCTTGAGTTGCCTCCTAGAATGACATTCGGGCTCTGGCCCACGTTTTTCTATCTTCTTCCTTTAGACCAGAATTGACTTGTGCCGAGTTTTATGGATGTTACTGCATGACATATTACTGGTCTATCCTGATTCTTCCAAACAATTTGGGCTCACCCTACTTGTTTATTCCACACTTAGGGTTCCTATGGTGAGAAATATTTTCCGTGTCGCTTCAGACAACTGATCCTTTATCGATCATCGATCGATAATGGGTAAGTGTATAAGGAGTAGAAATAAAATCAGAAAACGAAGTAACACGGGAATTTTCTTCTTCCACTGTGAGCAAACTACCTACACGGGTTAGAGCATTTGCAGTGTATCGAGCACCGAGTTTATCCCATACAGATAACACACCGCACTTGCCCCCGTCCGCATTTGAAATCCAACAAGTCGATTACAAGTATGTGTTTCTTCGGAATTCAAGCGTGACAGGGGAAACTTGTGAAATTAGGATAGATTTACCTAACCGTTTTCGAACACGAGTTCTGTTATATAGAATGAAGTAGCCATCTATGCACCATAAGTCAAGCAGGCGGAGCCCGACGCTCTCAGAAGATGAGTCATCATCCACTTTGCAGGCTCAATACGGCCAGTTAGTCACGATTGGGTACTCCCCCAAACTTTCGAGCCCTGCTTAATCCACCTAAGAGAGCTTCATCGGTGGTTACTGCCAAGGTTCTTTATAATATATGTACGTAGCATGGAATTCCCAAAGAGGAAGTGCGTCTGCCAGTGAAAGACAAATTCACTTATATGCCCCCCGGGGTATACTGCTTTCCATCAATACATGTGTCTGAATGGATCCGAGCCTCCCTTCAACGATTTTGTGGATGAAACTCTCTCAAACTTGGGTGTTGCCTCATTCCATCTTCATCTAAATGGCTACGCCATCCTTACTACTTGCATATCCTTTTCATGTGGACGTTCAACTGCACTTTAAGTTTTGATGAGTTGCGGTATTTTCTGGCATTCAAGAGAAGAGATGACTGTCCTTCTTTGATTATAACCGAGGCTCAAAGAAATCAAAAGATCGTCGTGCGCTTGCAAACCAATTTATCACAGTTCAAGACGTAGAACTATTTTGTTAGATGCCTCGAGCGATTCAACCATCGGTGAACGATAGGGAGTACGCTTTTCTTTTCCATTTATTGAACTCTGAGGCCTTGTAATGGAGTTTCTAACTAATTTTATGTCTTTAGCAGTTATCCCTAGGCCGAATAGAGATGTGACTCTTGATGAAGTTTGTGAAACTTTAAAGGCTATTAACGCATAGGAGAGGTGCATTAAAGTTCTACCAACCGATGAGACCTTGCATCGATATGGACGTTGGCTCTGGGTAGATCCGCCGTTCAGATTAAAACTCCCTCACCTGGATGATCCAGGGTTCACACAAGATCCCTTCTTCATCCCACGGTTCCAAGGAAGGTCAAGAGAGAGGTATCACGTCCGGGGGATCACTTGATGAGGCCCGTGAGGAGGAAGACGCTGCTGCGACTGGAATAAGCGATTCAGTTAGAATGCCCCCAATCTCGGAGGAAGCAGAAGACGAGTTCATGCATAGAGAAGGCGAAGTCGCGATGGACTTGGAGAAAGAAGAAGGAGAATTTGAGAGTAGTGGCAACGAGTCTAATGCTAAAATCTAAGGGTGAAGACTCAGAGTCTTGCGATGAGACTTCAGGAATGAGTCTTGATCTCCCGAGTCTATCTCATTCCGATACAAGTAGCAAAGGAAATGCCTCTGAAATTGGAAAACATCATGATCCTTCGAGTAAGGATGTCGGTGTGGGGTTTAGAGATTTCAACGATGTTTTGTCGACTTCCATGTGCTCATGAAAGGAGACTTAAATTTGACATGTGCCTTCGTGTTTGGGCGATATCGCGCCAGTTTTTAGCACGGTCCCGCCTACAACAACCAAAATAAATCCGATCCAACCTACGACAGTCGTTCGTTCCGGTTCGTGACAATGTCTTAGCCCCATATTAGAAACACACAACACGTTGCACTAGGATTAGACTTATTTCCATTCATTTTTCCTTTATATATTTGTTTAGCTTATGTTATGCTTCTGAAACCTTTTGTGCATGCCTCATTCTAGGTATGACAAGGGGTCGAGGCTTTACGACGACTTCGACGATTGCACCGATTCACAGCGGCACCCCAAGCGCTCCTCTAGTCACCATCAAGTCTGAGAGACGGAAGAAGAGTACAAGCAGAGGAAAGAACTCAAGGCTAAAACCCGTCACCAAGAAGAGAGTTCGAGCTTGTTCTCATAAAGGCGGGTATGAGAAAAGAAGATCTATTGAGGAAAGAGATGAACCGTCTAAGAAGTCAAAGTTTGATTACCGCCCCTATCCTTCAAAGCTTGCTTTGAAACACTCTTCCAAGGGCCAAGAAATGCCCATCACTTCTATACCGATTATGTCCCTAGCTCATATTTCATCCTCTTCCATCGTTACTGCTGCTCCTGGTGGCTCTCACCTCCATCGGAGGCCTGCTTACGTTCCTCCTTCGCCCCCTAAGCTTGAGGCAACGCTTCCAGGCTAATTCTTAAAGGGGGTCAAGCTTGAACTGGATCTCAACCCTGTTCGTAGGGATTCTTTCATGCCACATCTCCACACTACCCCGAATGACCAAGAACAGGCCGAGAGATGGGAGAAGCTCTGCAAATAGCTGGCAGATACAAATAGAAATAACTGTCAGGAGATCCTTTCCTTCGAATCTGAGAAAGATGACTTCGAGAAGGCGTTAGTTGATCTGGATGCTAAAATCAAACAATTGGAGGAGGAGAAGGAGGCGGTGCTTCGTGAAAGTAGAAGAACTGCCGGTCTGATGAAGGATTTGAAGGAGGTGCATGAAAAAATTGAGATTGTCTAGAGGGACGAGATTAAGTAGAATCATGTGGAGGAGGCAAAGCTAAAAGAAGAAGTGGTCTCTTGTAATGCCATCATTGAATCTCAAAGAAAAACCATCGCGGACCACGATTAATTGTTGAAGGGCACAACAAAACTATCTCCGACCAAGTCGAGACCATTGCCAAGCTATAGGCTCAAGTCGCGTAGCTTAGTGCCGACAAGATTGCCGCTGAAATTGAGAAGGCTATGGTGAAAGTGGATTACTTGGACCTCCAACATGCCTTCGACTGGAAAATGGAGAAGTTGGATGTGACAATTCTGAACTTTTATGTTAACTCTTTGTTGCTTCAGGGGAGCCTCGGCTATCTCTGCCCGATGTATCCACGCACTTTTTCCCTTGTTTGGGATGAAATCTTATCTCGCTTTGCTGAGAGCGGCGACGTTTATTTAGATCAAGAGTTATGAGACGCTTATCTTAGCGATGAATCCAAGAAAGCGCTACTCGAGGGCTAGGAGATCCTTCGAGTTGAATGAGAGAAGGAGGCCACCAATGCTGCCTGAATGACCGCCATCGACGTGCTTACTAGGCCTTCTATCTCTGGTGTAGGTGAACCATCAGAGCAGCTCCATGACTAGCCAACGAGTTCAGGACTTGATATTATTCCTCATGTGATGGAGCCCTCAAAAGAAGGCAATGGTGGTGAGTTCGAGGTCGCCATTTATGATTGTTCCTCTGGTGTAGGTAACGTCCATGTTTTTCCCAAATCCGGAAGCTTCCAACTTATGCCACAAGAGCAAGATGAGTTTAGTGCTTTCATTTTTGATCCTATAGGTCCATCCACTTTTCTTGTTGACATGCTAACTACTTTAGCACCCGTGTCTGCTGCCATTTTCACATCTTCTGCGGTTGTATCTGTTCCTGCTCTGGTTCCCACATCCGAGTTTAGCTCACAACTGAGGCCAAAAACCGAGAAGATAGCCGCTCTCCACGGCCTGGATGACCCTTCGGCGTCTTTGAAAGGTGATACAACTGCAACAAAAGCCAAGGAGCAGGAAATGCAGACGGAGCAACCAGTGAAGACCCAACACGATTTGATTACCATAAAGAAGAAAAAGGTGGAGGAAATTAAGGCTTAGAACAGCAACCAGAATGGATAAAACACAAAGGGAAGGGAGGCTTTTTTGAGAAAATTTCGGAGGAAAAGGAGAACATTGCCACCGAAGTGTTCATTGATGTCACAGGCAGCGAAAATTCTCCTAAAAAGAAGCAGAACTACCAACCAAAGGTGGCAAAGGTAGCGGTAGGAAAAAGTGTTGAGCGGCCGGTGTGAGAATGGACTTGATTTTGGCTTACAGCTTACAGGAAGAATGACTTGTTTTTGTTTCTTTTTGAGTCATTCCATTTAAGTGCAGAATCTGCACTTTGCGTCCTTACTATAGAGTCTGTATTTTTTGTTGGCCGTTGTTGTGTGTGTACGGCCCCCACATTCTGACCCCCTGTATAGAAAATTATAAGCGATACAATGATATTTTGACTGTACTTTTATCTATCTATTCGTATATGTTCTATGTACTTGTGCTTGTTTCATTTCATACTTCTCTAATTCTGTGTTTATAGTCATAGCCCTTCATTCGAAGTAACAAAACTTAGATATGATTAGCGCTTTGGAAGTTATAAAACTTTTGAAATTAACAGAACTTAGAGAATGTTTGCTTAGAAATTCATAAAACTCTTAAAAATTTTAAACCTTTGAATGTTTTGTTTAGAATTTTATAATAGATATAAAATTAGTACAAAACTTTGCGACAGAAAATGAGGACCTGTTGTTATTTGGAGTAACCGAACTTGTGAACTAACTGTTTTCACGCGTTTTTGTCTCCGTACAGGCATATGCCCCCCAATTCATAAGGCTATTTACTTCAAGCAGTCTTCAAGTAGCTGATAACTTTAGGGTTTAGACAATTTTTATCAAAAATTTGGCTAAGTCACAACTTGGTTCTCCTTTTTTATCTTTTACTTTAGCACGTAACCCAATCTTCTTGCGATATCTCAACGAGTATGCAATATACGCATATTTCAAATGTGCAAAGCACATAGGTTAATTGAAGGCAGTTTTAACCCTTAAGTGTCCACATTTGAGGCTTTTCATTAGGTTTGTAGCATTCCAATTTTGTTGAAATTGCGTTCATTATTTCCGACTATGGGAGCGGTTGGCCTTGATTGTGAAATACGCGGTTTCTTGCATTTCTCGGTGTTGCCTATCTTCGGGCAGCGTGAGGAGTTGGTATTTTAGTGCGCGACTCATGAGGTGCACGTTTTTTATTTCTCTTCGATGTTGTCTATCTTCGGACAACACGAGAAGTTATAATTTTGGTGCGCGACTTATTAGATGCGCGGCTTTTGTCTTTCCTCGGTGTTGCCTTTCTTCGGTCAACACGAGGAGTTATTATTTGGGTGCTCGGCTTATGAGATGTGCGACTTTTGTTTTTCCTTGATATTGCCTATCTTCAGGCAACGCGAGGAGTTATAATTTTGGTGTGCGAATTATGAGATGTGCGGCTTTTTTTTACTCGATGTTTACTACTTTTGGGCAACATGAGAAGTTATAATTTTGGCGCGCGGCTTATGAGATGCGCAGCTTTTGTTTTTCCTTGGTGTTTCCTATCTTTGGACAACATAAGGAATTATAATTTTGGTGCGTGGCTTATGAGATGCATGGGTTTTATTTTTTCCTCAGTGTTGCCTATCTTCGAAGAACACAAGGAGTTATAATTTTGGTGCGCGGCTTATGAGATGCACGGCTTTTGTTTCCTCGGCGTTGCCTATATTCGGGTGACACGAGGAGTCATAATTTTGGTGCATGGCTTATGAGAAGCTTTTATTTTTCCTCGGTGTTGCATATCTTCGGTCAACATGAGGAGTTGTAATTTTGGTGCACGGCTTATGAGATGCACGGCTTTTGTTTTTCCTTAGTGTTGCTTATCTTTGGGCAACACGAGGAGTTTTAATGTTGGCCCTCTCGATGCTACCAGAGCAGCACCGATTTTCATAGTGCAAAGATTGGGTTCCGCTGATCCAACGATGTGAGTCGATTTGCTTCCATCGACTCAGCGGGTACTTATTATGCACACAGTTTGGCTGGTTCAAAAAGCAATCTTTATTATGGAAAGCATGGTAGATTCTTTACCTATCTATAGTGCCTCCGGCATTTCCTAGATGGCTTATCTGCTGAGAAATAGAAAATAAATAATGTAGTTTTTTAAATGAAATAACGACGGAGCGATTCGCTATTCCAAGCTTTGGGAATTGCGACCTCGTCGACGGCTGTCAACGTCCCATCCTTGGGCTTTTGATTAACAACATATGGTCCTTCTTAGTTCTGTCCGAAGGCCCCCGGAATAGGGTAAACTCGCTTCAGCACAAGATCTTTAACTTCAAAGGTTTGGCTGTGAACTTTGAAGTTGAAATAACATGCGACCCTTTTCTGGTGGGTTGCAGTTCTCAACTCTGCTTCTTCTCTTTTCTCATCAACCATATCTAACGATTCGAGTAGGAGCTACTCATTTTGCTTTTGATCGATATTCTACCTTCGTTATGAGGGACTTCTAATTTGATATGAATCATTGCCTCTGAACCATATGCTAGGGCAAACGGAGTGTGGCCAGTTGCCGCTTTGTGTGTTGTCCCGTATGCCCATAATTCTAGTGGAAGTTCGCCAACCTAATCTCCTTTTGCTTTTGTTAATCGCTTTTTGATGGTGGATTTGTTTATTGCTTCCACTTGCCTAATTGTTTGCAGATGAGCCACTACGGAGAAGCTTTTTTCGATTCAGAAGCACCTATAGAAATCTTTGAACTTGGTACTCTCGTATTACGTTCCGTTGTCAGTGATGAATTTTTGTGGCACACCAAACCTGCAAACGATGTTTTTAGTAACAAAGTTAATAACTTTCTTTGTGGTTATGGTGGCCAGCGGTTCCGCTTCGGCCCATTTTATGAAACAATCCACTGCAACTATAACATATTTGGCTCCTCCATTTTCTATTGGAAGGACGCCAATCAAATTGATCCCCCATACCGTAAACGGCCAAGAGCCAACCATCTACGTTAGTTTCGTCGAAGGAGTCCTCTTAATTTTGTTGAATCTTTGATAGTGATCGCATCTTCTGACGTGATCTACCGCATCGCAATTTATTATTTGCCTGAAGTATTCGTATCGAAGGACTTTCTTTGCCAAGGTCAGCCCTCCAGTGTAGTCTCCATAATCACCTTAACATACCTCCTTCAGGATTCGTCATGCCTTATCATCGTTCACACACCTAAGAAGAGGGGTCGAGAATCGCCTTCAATAGAATATCCCGTCCTGTATCATGAAATATGGCGCCTTTTCGAGGAGCTTCTTCCATTGATTTTGGTTAATTGATAGGGTTCCTGCAAGAAGATAGTCCTTTATCGGTGTCATCCATGTATCTGGCTCGATGATGGTCTCTAGAATCCAGTCTACGTCCATTTCGTCTACGCTTGGGTTGGTTAGCGTTTCAACCGGAACCAATCCCCATCGGAACCAATCCCAATGACTGGGCTTCTCTAGAGCTTGCCAGCTTGGCCAAATAATCTACCTTGGTGTTTTTCTTCCGTAGGATGTGAGTTATGGTGTAGTGCTCGATATCGCTTAAGAGCTCTTGTACTTTAGATAGGTATGGGGCGAGATTTTCTCCACGCTCTTGGTACTCCCCTTTCACTGGATAGACGACCGGTTGGGAGTCGCTGTATATGTAAATAGATTTTATCTCAACTTCCTTCACAACCAGCGATCAATGCTTCATGCTCTACATCGTTATTTGTTGTTGGGAATTCCAAGCACAAACATAGCTAATGGCTCGCCCCTCGGGGGTTTCAAGCACTACCCCTGCCCCTGAACATAATTTGTTTGATGCACCATCGACGAAGAACTTCCATTGCATGCCTGTTTCCGACTGAACTTCCTCCTCATCGTCCCCTACGGTAAATTCGGCAATGAAATTAGCCAACACTTGTCCATTGATTGCTTTTGTTAGATGGTATGTGATATCGATTGGCTCAACTCTATATTCCACTTGAGTAGTCGTCCGAAGTTTCTGACTGGTATAAAACTTGCTTCAGGGCTGGTCGGTCAATACTTTAATCAGATGAGCCTGGAAGTATAGTCGTAATTTTCGAGATGCGATCAGAAGGCAATACGCTAGCTTCTCTAGTTTTGGATAGTTCTTCTCAGCCCCAGTGAATCATTTGTTAACGTAGTATAAAGGTCATTGGATTCTTGCTTCTTACCGCACAAGAGCGGCATTCAGTGCATGCGGGGAAACTTCTAAATAAATGAATAAGTCTTCTCCATCGACTAGTTTTGATAAGATGTGTGGAGCTTCCATGTGTTGTAGTAATTTCTCGAAAGATGTTTGACAAGCTTCACTTCATTCAAAAATTTTCTTTCTCTTCATTAGCGCATCGAAGAACGGTACACATTTGTCTTTATCTTTTGAGATGAATCGAATCAGTGCTGCAATTTTCCATTCAAGTTTTGAAGTTCCTTCTTATTTTTAGGGGCTTGGACTTCCGGTAACGCTGTTATTTGCTCTGGATTCGCTTCGATGCCCGAAGGACTTACTATGAATCCCGAGAATTTCACAAAGGCTACTCTGAAGTGGCACTTAAGTGGATTAAGTTTCATTCCATACTTCCGGAGTATTTCGAACATTTCAGCGAGGTTGTAAATATGGTTAGCAATATTCGGGATTTGACTAACATATCATCCATGTAACCTTCCATAGTCTTCCCGATCTGGCATTTGAACATGATATTCACTAGCCTTTGGTACGTTGCTCCTGCATTTTTCAAACCGAATGGCATTACTAGTTATCAGTACAATCCCAAATTGGCAATGAACCTGGTGTTCTCTTGTCTGGTTCATGCATCAGGATCTGATTATAGCCCGAGTATGCATCCATCCACCAGTTGTCAATCCTAGGGAGCGGGAAGCTATCCTTCAGATAGGCTTTGTTGAGGTCCAAGAAATCAATACAACTTCACCATTTTCCCTTGGACTTCTTGACTAGGACTGGGTTCAATACCCATTCCGGGTAAGTCGCATCTTGAATGAAGCCATTAGCCATTAATTTATCTACTTCCTCTCTCAATGCCTTGGACTGTTCGTGGCCCTAGCTGTGCCTTTTTTCTTTGCTGGTGTGAATTTGGGGTCAATATTAAGAGTGTGGCAGGCAATTTCAGGTGATACCCCATACATATCGGAGTGTGTCATAGCAAATATGTCCAAATTGGCGCAAAGGAATTTGGTTAGTTCTGACTGCATCTTGTTTCCAAGCTGCGATCCAATTTTCAGGACCCGTGTTAGGTCATTCATACAAACTGGGACAGACATTGTCAATTCAGCCGGTGCTGCCCGATCCTCCCCCAAGCTCTTCTTTCTAGGGACTAAAGCCTTATCGAGTCGGCTATAGTCCCTAAGCCAAAGGCAGTTCTGTAGTTGCTTTTTGGAGGGTTCACAGATGTGAAGGAATTTCCCGACATCCTTTCCTTTTCCTTTCTTCTTGGCTCATGTAATTATGCTATGTAGCATTCTCGGGATGTGCTTTGGTCTTCTTTCATAATTCCAAATCCTGTTCCATAGGGAACTTTATTATAAAGAGACAATGGTTCAGTGCTATTTTGAAGTTGGCTCATGCGGGCCATCCCAAGAAGGCGTTGTATGTTGACATTTCATCAACGATCACAAAAGTCTGAATGAGAGTGAACCTTCACTCACCCTCTTCGAGCTCCATAGGTAGGTCAATCATTCCCACCGGTTGCATGGGTTCACCAGTAAACCCTTGAATCTTTGCTTGGCACGCAGACACACTTTTCATGCTAATCTTCATTTGATCGAAAGTGCGCTTAAAGAAAATGTTAACGGGCTGCCTCTGTCAACCAACACCTATCGAACTACAACAGGTCCAATTCCTACCGTCACCACGATCGAATCGAGAGTTGTAGCTTTAATACCTTCGATGTCTCGATTTTGGAACACAATATCATCATTTAAGATCCTTTGCATCTTAAATGGAGTTTCATCTTCCATAGCCAAAAACGATTCCTTCGGAGCATGCTTCAACGAACTTGCATATCGCTTCATTTCCCCCCAACTTCTTTATGCGAGATGTGGTCCACTAGATATTGTTCCATTAACAAGCCTTTGGTCAGTTCGTTTCGAACCTTCTTCGATGGTTCCAGTTGATTCCTTCGTTCTCCTAGATGCTGAGGGGTCGTAGATTGATCGAGGTTTTGTGGCTGTCTTACATACTGCTGGAGTTTGTTGTTCTGGATTAGTTCCTCAATGAGATTCTTTAGGTGGTGGCATTCATTCGTATTGTGGTGGTGTGTCTAGTGGTAGTGGCAAAACTTTCCTGAGTGCTTCTAATGCTCAATCGCCTCCTTTCTAGGTGGCTTTTTGCATTGCTCGGTTCCTTGAATTACAAGAAAAATGTTTTTTAGTGTGTCCCTCAGGGGAGTGTAGCCTTCGGTCCTAAACCCTTTGAGCTTTTTATTGCTGCCATTAATATTCTTCTTATTAGAGTTTTGACCCTTTCTCTTTGAATTCCTTGTAGGATCTAGATTAACCCTAGAGGAGGGGGATGAATATGGTTATAGCAAATTTTCTCGAACTAAACGTAAAAAAAAACTACAGAGAAGTAAATATGCTGAAAAGTAAATCACACACAAAATTTACCCAGCTTCGGCAACCCCTGCCTACTGCTGCATTCCCAGATTGCTATTAGAATTAAACAGTCTCCCGCTTACAAACACTCTAACAGACTCGCAAACCCTGCTACCGCCTATAGAGTTTTGCAAACTTGCAAACCCTACTCACTGAACTAATCCTAACTAGACAATCTGACACAACCTAAAACCTAGGTGGTGATTTACCAGGATTTGATTTGAAAGATACAAACTTAAAAAGAGAATTTAAATTTAAAACAAACTTAAAACAATTTTCAAACTAAAACCCTAATTAATATATAAACTAAAGCCCTTTTATAAAAAACAAGGCCAGCCTAATTTATTTCTTCTGCCCGTTCCTTTGTGATAATGGAGGCTCTGTTGTATCTTCGTTCGATCTGAATTAGGGCTTCGTTCCCTTGCGAAAATTAGGGCTTTCTTGGATTCGATTCTCTGGTTTGTGTGTTGCCTTACTCGACCGAGTATGTTGCCCGCTACTTCTCTAATGATCGGCTGCTTCTGGAGTTCGACTTCAATTTTGGTATGTGATTTTTCTTTATGCTTTTCTGTTATGCTCAATTGAACTCCGATGATTCGAGTTATCGATTTAATGTTCTCTGTTGTCTTGAACTCGAATTCTAAGAGCACGTCAATGATGAACCCTTGTGTTTGAATTTATATCAATTCGACACTTTCCTAATTCTTGCTTTCCTGACTTGATGCGCACGGCTTTGATTATGCAACGTTCGATTTTTCTTGAGTCATACGGCAAAAAACCTTTCCTCTTTTGATTTGTTTTGACTTTTTCAAAAATTGCAGATACACTTGATTTTATTTTATGATATTAATTAATTGGTCTGCATTTTTAATCTTTTGTTATCTTCAACTTGTTTAACATCTGCTTTGACTTCGAACTTGTCTTCTGATCTTTGTTACATTGTTTCTCGGCTTCACATAAATACTAACGGCCTTGATCTTTGTATACTCTGCTGATGTTGCTTCTTTTTACTGTTGCATTGTCTTTGTGGTCTTCATATTCAAGTGTGTCTGTTGCACTTGCTATGCCTTTGTGCATTTTACTGTATTCATTTGAGTTGGGCATTGTTCCATGTATTTGTGACTTGCATGAAGCATTTCTTTGTTTCATATATTCTGGTTGTTGACTCGACTTGATGTTGTAGTCTTCCTTGTTGAGTTCTTGTAGTTGCATTCACTTCATGTTTGCATTGTTGTTCACCTCACTTGAGTCTGTTGTGAGCAGTTTGTAGTTGCTGGCTAGCCTTTGCTAGTTTATTCATGTTGCTGTGCACTTGTATACTGAGTATTGCTGAGTCTTTGGATTTGTGCATCACCATACATCTGTTGCAATCCATTTGTTTGTTTGTATATACCACTTGCTTTTGTTCATTCCACTGGTATACCTGGTGCATTACTTGACTTGTTGTATTATCATTGCATCTTTGCACTGTGTTTTTTAATGTTGGCCTTCATTTTTGAAACTTTATTTTGTACCGAGTCTTGATATCATTTGCTTCTACACGCTTGTAGTTGCACTGCACTGTTTCCTTGAGTAGTTGTTGACTGCATCACCATATATCAGTTATACTTGTTGCAGTCCTGTCCACTGCCCTGACCTGTTTGCAATTGAATCTGGATTTGTGGTATTTGCATTTGTTGCTTTTTATTGACCGCACACACAAGTTGGCGAGGCAGTGCACACATGTATAAATGTACAGTACACGTGTGTATTGCAGCCGCTCATGATTACCTGTCCCTCATAAGAATACTGATATGCACAGATATTATACAATCAAAGATGATGACAATAACCCATATATCTGAGACACCAATAAAACAAATTTATATTTTTGCAAATTCAAATTTGTTTATTTTCGTATTACTGTTGTAGTTGCTAATTATACAGGTACACAAGAGACAGGACAAGAACTGGAGCTGGACAATGCAGATAGATGCAGATGTGCAGACAGAGTGAGAAACTAAGTGTTGAGCGTTGTAGTGAAAAAAAATATGAATGTGAAATGCATGAACTGGTGTACATATATAGAGAGAGCTTAAAACTTTGTACTGTATAAGTGTTGAAATAAAATATTATATTGAATATTTATTCCTATATGTATATAGTACAATCTGGAAACCCATATATAAGTTGATATATATTTGTTATCATCAAACAAAAATTCACATCAACAAATCTCCCCCTTTTGATGATGACAAATATATATATTAAAGATTTTGAAATTCTAATAAATGAGTTTGAGCATGAAATATTTAGCTCCCCCTATATGAATGCTCCCCCTATAACTGAAACCACTCCCTATTTAGAAGATTAGAAAATTACAGAAGAATAAAAAGAACTAAAGAAAATTAACTAACAATATTTAACAAATTTGTTGAAGTATTCCAAAAAATATTTACTTCCTTATCAAAATCTTGTTCTTCTCCCCCTTTTGTCATTATCAGAAGACTGACAAAAACTAATGGAACGGTAGGAAAAAGCATAATATTTCATAACGAGATAACAATTTCCACATTGTAGAGAATGGATCGATGATTTGGTTTTTATATAATTAGAAGAGAGATATTTTAAAAATAATTTGACATTTAAGCACAAAAATAAGCACGTACTAACCACGCATAACCATAAGGACTTTTAAATGGGATTAGCAGTTACTTATTAGTCTAAGCATCCAGACTTTGAGACCAGAAAAATACTTAGTTACCATACTCCATCCATGCATAACCATAAGGACATTAAATGAGAATGGAGTGATGATAAAAATAATTCACTCACATGCTCCATCCATGCATAACCATAAGGACTTTTAAATGAGAATGGATGCATGAGAGATATATTTTTTTATTTTTTTATTTATTTAAAAGATAATGCACTCTTCTCATTTTACAAAACCATTATGAATGATAGAAAGATGGTAGAAATAGAAATGGTCATGGAATAAGTTACCAAGTTAATTATCTTATGAAAAATCCACCACTGAATACCATATTCGAACCAATCTTTGAATAATATCCAAAAACTGGTTTGAATCCTAGAAATTGAAGTTGAAAGTAAATATCCAAGAATATTTCAATCAACAAATGGAAAATGATTAGTCAATTTCTATAATCCCCAAATCCAAACGTAATCTGGAAAATCTGTCTTCGGGGAGGGGTTTTGTGAAAATATCAGCAAGTTGAGCCTCAGTTGAAATGTGTTCAATGCAAATGTCTTCCTTAGCAATGTGATCTCTAAGAAAGTGATGTCTCACATCAATGTGTTTTGTGCATGAATGATGAACATGATTATTTGACAAGTCTATTGCACTTTTACTATCACATTTTAATGGAACTTGCTTATAAACTAAGCCAAAATCAGAAAGAGTTTGCATCATCTATAAAATTTGAGCACAACAGCTTTCTAAAGCAATATATTCTGCTTCAGTGGTGGATAATGCAACACAATTCTGTTTTCGGCTTGACCATGAAACTAATGAATGTCCTAGCATGAAACATGTCCCACTAGTGCTTTTTCTATCAACCAATGAACCAGCATAATCAGCATCAGAATAGCCAACTAAATCAAAATTTTCACAAGAAGCGTACCATAATCCAAATTTGTGTGTGTGTGAAAGATATCTCAAAATTCGTTTAGTGGCTTTCAAATGAGATTCTTTAGGATTAGATTGAAAACGTGTACACAAACACACAGAAAACATAATATCAGGTCTAGAAGCAGTAAGATAGAGAAGTGAACCAATTATCCCTCGATATTTCTTCTGATCAACAACAATTCCTTTCTCGTCTTTGTCCAACTTTGTTGATGGGCTCATAGGAGTTCTCAGTGGTTTGGAGTTCTCAACTCCAAATTTCTTCAACAGTTCCAACACATACTTGGATTGTGAAATAAAAATACCATCATTGCTTTGCTTGATTTGGAATCCAAGAAAATATTTCAATTCTCCAACCAAGCTCATCTCGAATTTAGCCTGCATGAGTTATTCAAATTTCTCGCACAAGAGTTCATTAGTAGCACCATAAATGATATCATCCACATAAATCTGAACAATCAAAAATTCACTTTCTTTATGTAATAGAAATAGTGTCGTGTCAGCACTCCCCTTTTTAAAGCCATTTTCCAAAAGATATGTACAAAGGCAGTCATACCAAGCTCTAGGAGCTTGCTTAAGACCATATAATGCATTTTCTAATTTATACACATGATTTGGAAAATCATGATTTTCAAAACCGGGGGGTTGTTCAACAAAAACTTCTTCTTTAAAATCACCATTCAGAAAGGCACTTTTTACATCCATTTGTTTAAGTTTGAAACCCTTATAACATGCAAAACTTAGCAAAATCCTAATGGCTTCTAACCTAGCCACTGGAGCAAATGTTTCATCAAAATCTATGCCTTCTATTTGGTTATATCCTTTTGCGACCAACCTAGCTTTGTTTCTAATTACATTTCCAGATTCATCAAGCTTATTTTTGAAAACCCATTTAGTTCCGACAATTGGATAGTCATTAGGCCTAGGAACTAATTTTCAAACTTTATTTCTCTCAAATTGATTAAGTTCATCTTGCATTGCTAAAAACCAACTTTCATCATTAAGAGCCATTTCAACAGAATCGGGTTCAATCTCGGAAATAAAACCATTGTGGCAACAAAACACACACAAATTTTTATCAAATGAAGAGCGAGTGCGTATACCTTCCGTAGGATCACCTATAACCAATTTAGGAGGATGATTGGATTTGAACTTCAATCTACCAGCATCAACAGTCCTACTTTCAGTTTTCTCACTAGATGTCCCTTCTTCAATGCCTTCATGATCTACTCCATCGTCAACCGTCTTTTCAGTCGTCCTTTCTAGGTCAGATTCATCGAATTTCACATTGATTGATTCAACAATTGTCTTTGTTCGTTTGTTGTATATCCTGTAAGCCTTGCTCCTTGTTGAATAGCCCATGAAAATTCCCTCATCAGCCTTTGATTCAAATTTTCCAAGTTGATCACCTGTGTTAAGAATGAAACAAGGACATCCAAATACACGAAAATAAGAAATGTTAGGTTTCCTTTCATGCCATAATTCATAAGACGTTTTGTCAAGTATTGGTCTAATCATTACTCTATCCATTACATAGCACGAAGTATTCACTGCCTCTGCCCAAAAGGTTAGAGGTAGTTTATACTCACTCAACATGGATCTAGCCAATTCCTGTAATGTACGATTTTTTCTTTCAACCACCCCATTTTGTTGAGGTGTTCGTGGAGCAGAAAATTCATGTTTTAAACCATTTTCTTCACAAAAGCTTTCAAATTCCAAATTTTGAAATTCGCCTCCATGATCACTTCTCAAATTTTTAATTGAAACTCCTTTTTCATTTTGAACAAGTTTTGCAAATTTTGAAAAATAATCAAAAGATTCAGACTTTTTGGCTAGGAAATAAACCCATGTAAATCTAGAATAATCATCAACCAATACATAACAATAACGTTTTCCATTCAAGCTTGCAATTTCATTTGGTCCAAATAAGTCCATGTGAATTAATTCAAGGACCCTTGATGTGCTAAAAATGTTTTTAGGGCGAAATGATGATCGACTAAGCATGCCCAAGGAACATGCTTTACACGCTTTATTATTTTTAAATTTCTGATGTGGCAACCCTCTGACTAATTCTTTCGTTTCAAGTTTTTCTAAGAGGCTCATGCTAGCATGTCCAAATCTCCTATTCCATAAAGATGCCTCTTCGTCAGTGGCTACCAAACATCTAGAAAGATTTAGATTATCAAACGAAAGCGAGTAAACATTTCCTTTTCTTTTGCCCATAAAAACAATGTTATTAGAAGATTTATCAATAATTTTGCAAGTATCACTATCAAAGACCACATTCATACCTTTGTCACATAGTTGGCTAATAGAAATGAGATTGTGATGCAAATTATCAACGTATAAAACATTAGTCAAGGAAAAAATACCGTTACCTACTTCACCTTTACCAATAATCTTACACTTGCTATTGTCTCCCATGATCACATTTCCACCTTTAAAATTCTCTAGGCTAAGGAACTTCGATTTGTCACCTGTCATATGTCTAGAACACCCTGAATCTAGAAACCATTGTTGTTGCTCCTTAGCCCGCCAACAGAACTCACTGGATTCCTATGAGCTATTATTTGGTGGATTCATGACTCTAGAGCTAAAGAAAGATAACCTCGCTCTGATGCCACTTGTAGGATCTAGATTAACCCTAGAGGGGGATGAATAGGGTTATAGAAAATTTTCTTGAACTAAACGTAAAAACAAACTGCAGAGAAGTAAATATGCTGAAAAGTAAATCACACACAAAATTTGCCCAGCTTCGGCAACCCCTGCCTACTGCTGCATTCCCAGATTGCTATTAGAATTAAACAGTCTCCCGCTTACAAACACTCTAACAGACTCGCAAACCCTGCTACCGCCTATAGAGTTTTGCAAACTCGCAAACCCTGTTCACTGAACTAATCCTAACTAGACAATCTGACACAACCTAAAACCTAGGTGGTGATTTACCAGGATTTGATTTGAAAGATACAACCTTAAAAAGAGAATTTAAATTTAAAACAAACTTAAAAAAAATTCAAACTAAAACCCTAATTAATATTAAACTAAAGCCCCTTTATAAAAAACAAGGCCGGCCCAATTTATTTCTTCTGTTCGTTCCTTTGTGATAATGGAGGCTCTGTTTTATCTTCATTCGATCTGAATTAGGGCTTCGTTCCCATGAGAAAATTAGGGCTTTCTTAGATTCGATTCTCTGGTTTGTGTGTTGCCTTACTCGACCGAGTATGTTACTCGCTACTTCTCTAATGATCGGCTGCTTCTGGAGTTCGACTTCAATTTTGGTATGTGATTTTTCTTTATGCTTTTCTGTTATGCTCAATTGAACTCCGATGATTCGAGTTATTGATTTAATGTTCTCTGTTGGCTTGAACTCGAATTCTAAGCGCACGTCAATGATGAACATTTGGGTTTGAATTTATATCAATTCGACACTTTCCTAATTCTTGCTTTCCTGACTTGATGCGCACGGCTTTGATTATGCAGCGTTCGATTTTTCTTGAGTCATAGGGCAAAAAAACTTTCCTCTTTTGATTTGTTTTGACTTTTTCAAAAATTGCAGATACACTTGATTTTATTTTACGATATTAATTAATTGGTCTGCATTTTTAATCTTCTGTTATCTTCGACTTGTTTAACATCTGCTTTGACTTCGAACTTGTCTTCTGATCTTTGTTACATTGTTTCTCGGTTTCACATAGATACTAACGGCCTTGATCTTTGTATACTCTGCTGATGTTGTTTCTTTTTACTGTTGCATTGTCTTTGTGGTCTTCATATTCAAGTGTGTCTGTTGCACTTGCTATGCCTTTGTGCATTTTACTGTATTCATTTGAGTTGGGCATTGTTCCATGTATTTGTGACTTGCATGAAGCATTTCTTTGTTTCATATATTCTGGTTGTTGGCTCAACTTAATGTTGTAGTCTTCCTTGTTGAGTTCTTGTAGTTGCATTCACTTCATGTTTTCATTGTTGTTCACCTCACTTGAGTCTGTTGTGAGCAGTTTGTAGTTGCTGGCTAGCCTTTGCTAGTTTATTCATGTTGCTGTGCACTTGTATACTGAGTATTGCTGAGTCTTTGGATTTGTGCATCACCATACATCTGTTGCAATCCATTTGTTTGTTTGTATATACCACTTGCTTTTGTTCATTCCACTGGTATACCTGGTGCATTACTTGACTTGTTGTATTGTCATTGTATCTTTGCACTGTGTTTTTTATGTTGGCCTTCATTTTTGAAACTCTGTTTTGTACCGAGTCTTGATATCATTTGCTTCTACATGCTTGTAGTTGTGTAGTTGCACTGCACTGTTGCCTTGAGTAGTTGTTGACTGCATCACCATATATCAGTTATACTTGTTGCAGTCCTGTCCACTGCCCTGACCTGTTTGCAATTGAATCTGGATTTGTGGTATTTTCATTTGTTGCTTTTTATTGACCGCGCACACAAGTTGGCGAGGCAGTGCACACGTGTATAAATGTACAGTACACGTGTGTATTGCAGCCACTCTTGATTACCTGTCCCTGATAAGAATACCGATATGCACAGATATTATACAATCAAAGATGATGACAATAACCCATATATCTGAGACACCAATAAAACAAATTTATATTTTTGCAAATTCAAATTTGTTTATTTTCAGATTACTGTTGTAGTTGCTAATTATACAAGTACACAAGAGACAGGACAAGAACTGGAGTTGGACAATGCAGATAGTTGCAGATGTGCAGACAGAGTGAGAAACTAAGTGTTGAGCATTGTAGTGAAAAAAATATGAATGTGAAATGTATGAACTGGTGTACGTATATAGAGAGAGCTGAAAACTTTGTACTGTATAAGTGTTGAAATAAAATATTATATTGAATATTTACTCCTATATGTATATAGTACAATCTGCAAACCCATATATAAGTTGATATATATTTGTTATCATCAAACAAAAATTCACATCAAACATTCCCATCTTTCCCAGTGGTTCCTTTAGCAGTTCATGAAGTGTGCGCATTTTGATTCATTGCTGCATCGCTTTGCCCGACATTTATCGGCTGCAAACTAATAGACTTCCCTTCTAATTCCTGCGCTTCCTTCAACCTTAGGTACTAACTTTCTTTGCGATTGAAATCTTTCCTGGTAGTAGATTGCTTCATTTTATTCCACTTTTGGAATTCAGTTTCCGGGTGAATGGCACAAACTAATGCCATAAAAACCATGTCTTCGTTGGGGTTGCACAAACTAATAGACTTCCGTCACCGCGATATTAAATCTGTTCATGAAAGACTTTAGTGATTCGTTACGCCCTTGGAACAACCTAGATAGGGAGATAAATCTTTTGGCTGCGCAATATGGATTCTGAACTGATAAAGGAACATTATTGCTAGTTGGTCAAAAGTAGAGATAGATCTTGGTGAAAGCCTAGTGAACCACATTGACGCAAACCCTTCGAGAAAGATAGGGAAGCATCTGCATCGAACAGCTTCAGAGGAATTCGCTTCATCCATATACCAACTATATTTGTATAAACAAGGCTTTGGTTCTTTGTTCCATCATATGATGGAATAGTTGGCATCATGAACTTTTTATGATAACTCTCATTCAGGATTTCATCGATGAAGGGAGTCCGACTTAGTACCGATCCCCATTCATCATCTCTACTATCTTTACTGTCCTCCGTTAATCGTTTAACCATATTCGTTATATATGCCTCTGATGTCCGGTAGTCCCGAGGATGGCGTCGATCACTGCGCCAAGTTTTTGACTTTGCAATCGGTATTGGGAGTGAGTTAAGGTCTTGGCTCTCCAATCTTCGGGAGAGCCACTCTTGTAGGGTCCGTTGGCTTGAGGTTGGTCTCACTGGAGCAGTTTGAGTATTTTGTCGCTCTATCAAATGCATTGGCATCTTCTTCCAATTTGTCATTTGGCTCTCCGTCCTCTGAGTCGGAAAGATCCATAGCTATGTCTTCTATGGGGGTCTTGGCTCCCTGACTTAAATTCAGAATAGGTTGCCTTGTGGCATATAGAGTACTTGCATTTCCATCCACATTAAGTCCTGTTGTCACTCTTTTTTATGGTCGTTTTCCGTTTCTTCTATGTAGATCAGAAATGGAGGAATTCTCTTGTTCCATAGCGGCCGCCGGTTCGGGCATAGTCCTTGGAGTGGGATTTGACTGCAGGATTAGGAGAGCTTTAAGCTTATCCATTAGGGCCTTTTGGAAACTCTCCAATTTTTGGTTGATCACGTCAACCATCTTATTTAACTCATCCCTGGTAACAACTTAGTGTTGACTGGAGGAGGCAGATGCTTGATTCCCTAAGTTAGTGTCATTCACTTCGGTTTGTTGGGGATCAACATCTTCTCCAGCTACTACTGCCCCTATAGACCTTCCAAAGGCAGTTATTCTTCTTCCAGGAGCCATTGATTCCAAACAGTGGATTCTTCAATCAAAGATTAAGGACCTAACCTCTGGACCTACGGGATCCAAAGTAGATAGCTAGATTTAGAATTTGAATTGGATCTTCTCAATGAAAGCACCAAAATGTTAACCCAAAAAATGGACCAACACTCTGGTTTGGATTTAAAAGTACCATCCCTATCCTAACAGAGCAATATCATGGATCACAGATATAAAGAAAGAACGGTAAGAGAAAGCAGAAAGAGAATTTTTATAGTGGTTTGTTAATTAAGCATACGTCCACTTTATAGTTTTATTATAGACTTCTTGTTGTTACAAGAAATGTTTGGTTGCAAGGCTTTGATTAGTTTCTAGCTAGATTGAATCTCCAGAGTTGGAATCCACTGGAGAACCACGGTGTATTCCTTTGAAAATTGTTGTGAGGGAGTTAGAGAATGAAGAATAATTCCAACAGAGCCTCAACAACCAGTTCGGAGAAGATTCTATTTATGTTGTAGGTAGGTTGGTATTTATTTGGGTCGAAGAGCTTCTAGGCCAGGCCACGTCTTCATCAGCTCGCACGTAGGTAGGAAGCTCGCAAGTAGGTAGGAAACAAACCATAGAGCATTTAGCACGCAAAATGAGGAAGAACCATGGGTCGCTGGCGACCCATAGACTTGGCTCGTTTTGCAAGCCAATATCTTGGTCCCTTCTCGTATGTCTCTTCTCATAATACTCTTTGGCCAGTTTATTTGAAGGTTTGTGGAGAGGTATGGATTGTTGATGATCCAAGCACTTAGGATTTTTCTGGAGTTTGAAATTGGAGATGTTTTGATAGTCTTCTATCCTATGTTCTTCGTTTTGATGGCAGATCACTTGCTATTTGCACTAACCTACTGATTGGACTGAAAGAATGTTGATCTCTTAGCTTTGTCAATCACAGTCATTATCTTAGGCATATAGATTGGCCCTTGTTGATCCCTTGTGTTAGCTTTTCTGGTTGACCCTGAACCTTTACACGAGGTTGTTTTATTCTCTATTGGTTTCCGATGGGTTAAAAATTCGGATAACAGGTATAAGAGTAGCAAAAGTGTGATTAATTTCTTTGATAAAATAAGCATTGGAAAAAAAATTATGGTTGTCGTCGAAACATTTTTAATCAACTCCCGATGAGTTTTATAAAATTGTGAACCAAAACCATCCAGGCCAGGACTAAATGTTTTCATCGATTTGGAATGTAGCCATTTTAATCTCTTCTTCTGTAATATCAGGTATAAGTATTTCCCTCTCATGGTCAGTTAAAAATTTATGCACGTGATCTGAGGAAAGTTGACGAAAAGATGCTCAGTATTGTACATGTTACTAAAAAATTGTGTGGCTTTTTCTTTAAGTAACTTATTGTCGGGGGTTGTATGACCTTGGCTATCAATGAGATTATGTAAAAAAAAAAAATTTGCTTCCATAAGGTGTGTAGAAAAACTTAGAACATTGGTCACCTTCTGTTATTCATTTGATTTTTGACGATTTTCGATCGCATGGCTGTGAATTAATCTCTCCAGTTTAAACAAGCTTTCTTTACACCTATTAACTGCATTAGCATTTGAAGGCTCTTGTGTCATCTTTAAATACAGATTATTGTTTTCTTCCCTTGATTTGTCAATTAGGTCATGTATACTATTTTTACATTTGTTCCACTCTTTTAGCTCCTTCTTAACCTGCTTTAGCTAGTTTAAAAGAGTAAATAAAGTGTTGCTATATGTAGAGTTTCGTCACACGTTACAAATAATGTTATGATAACATTTGATTAAGGCTGTGAATTTTTATATCTGAAAAGAATGTGTTTGACCTCTTTCTTAGTTCTCAATAAATCAATCACTATTGGATAGCGATCATTTGTGGAGTGATTCATAATTTGAGCACGAGAATTTAGAAATCGAGCTTGGAAATTTGCATTATAGAACACCCCATCATCCTTGCTACGAAGAGAATAGTCTTTCCCTCTAAGCTAAGTAAAGTCATTACCGTAGTATTGAATTTATATGTAACACCCCATGTTAAATTACAATTCTATATGAAAATAATTTAATTAAGTTATATACGTTTGAAATTTTAAAACAAAGAAATGTTTGTAAATGGGGCAACTAATTAATATTATTTGGAATACATATATATTTGTGTAACAAATAAATTAGAGGGAGAAATTACATAAAATCAATTAATAAGGAAGATTAATGACGGTGTTTGTTTAAAAGGGAAATTAATATTCAATTAAATAGTAGAGGTGATTAATTGTTAGGAACTGACTTAAAATGGAACATATATTGTAGCAACTAATTGATATGATTAGAAACACATATGTTAGTGCAAGAGAATAAAATGGAGGAAGAGTAATGTATGCAAGTAATCAATTGTCAATTAATAAACATGGAAACTTATGGTAACATATATAGTTAAGATTGTGATTCAAAATTCAATTGTAAAATATATGCATGCAATAATTATGGGAATAAAATAAATTAATATATATATGTGACGAATTAATACAGTATTGATTGGAATATTAATTTGGCAAGAAATCACAGTGCAGGTAGGGGTTAACTGGATAGTAAATTAACTTTAGGTATATATGAAATCTATTAATTAGATGATTAACATGGGAATCTTATTTAAAAGAAACGTCACATTTAGAAATATATGTTTCCATATATTTCGAGAGAGAAGGGGAAAGTGATTAATGAAAAGATTGTTGGAGATTAAATTTGAAATAAAAACAAATGTAGAAGAAAACATATTAATTTAATGTCCATAGACTGAGTGTGCGCTTTAGATTTTAAGGTTTTATATCTTTAATGGTTAGCATTGATTTGAACCACTATAAATATAGGAGAAAAGCCTCATTTTTATTCTCTTTATTTTTCTCTTCCCTACAGAAGCTGCCATTTTTCTACCTCTTCTACACTTTCTTAATAAATTATTTTAGATCTAATTCACACAAATTTAGATCTAAATAGAAAGAGAATAGAATTAATTAGGGAATTTGGAATTGGTTCAAATCAGAAGGCTATGTCGAAGGTAAAACCCTAGATCTGAGTTTTATTTGCCATTTCTAACCCAAATCTCTTCCTTTTATCTTTCAAATATTATAGATCTATAAATATATCATTTGTAATTTCAAATAGGGATTACAAAAAAGGTGAATATAGATGATAGGGACAGATCTGAAATAAAAACAGGGAGATTTGGAAAGCCAGCAATGTGAGTGCATTTAATTATATCTTTTACATTTATGATATATTATCATTAAATACCCATTATATAATTTTATTCAGTATTTCAATAATGAATTCTGTTAATTAGTTATGCTGGACTGTAATAAATTTATAGTTATTTACATTTAATTTGAAGCTATAATTTAGCATAAACGCTGGTTTCTTTTTATTCTCTTTTTACGCGAATAACATAGTTAAAAAGAAAATTCGCGATTATTTAGAATGGAAAAATACTAGATTGGATGTAAAATAAGAAAAGTTGGAATAAAGATAGAAAAATGGAATTCTGCAATAAATTACGCTAAAACGAGAATGATAAATTAATCTAATAACTTGATTCGGAAGTAAGTAATAGATTAATTGGTTGGTTTAGAAAATATGATACATTTCTATAATTTAATATTTAAAAGACAACAATGAATGTAATTGCTAGAATAAAAGAAAGAAAAAGATAATTAATGTAAAATAGAGAAACCACTGTATTTTACACCATTCCATAATAGTTAGAAATATCTAACAGTTACGGATTATTGTTTATAGTATTATTTTATATTAAAATATGGAAATGGATTTTTAAATATAGTTTTCGTAACCAACTAAATAAAATAGAAGTAGAAGATAATAAAGCAAAGTATGGCATGAATTAAGTAACCTATTAGATAAGAACTCGAAGCAGTAAACGATAATGAACTTAGGTATGATATATATATATATATATATATATATATATATATATATATATATATATATATATATATATATGCGCAGGCTACTTAAGAAGATGGTTATTATGATAAGTGAATTATATAATATAAGAGAATAAAAGAATATTCTATATCATAATAAAAGAAGGCAGATTCGAACAAAAAAAATGCGAGAATTATGTACGGACTATGAAAGAAGAGAAAATGAAAATTACAGGTAGAATTATAATATATGTTAAAATTTAGTAATAAGAACATAAAAGCTTATTTTGAGACTTTGAATAAATTAATGAGCAATAATAATGGTAGAAGCTTATTTAAATAAGTTATATTAAGTCAATAAGCAAATAAAGCAAGAATGATAAAATAAGTAAGATAATGAATGTGGCTCATACTAACAGCATTCGCTATAAATAAATGGAAATCCCATAATAGATAGAGGTGAAACGAGGGCAAGAATATGCTAATCAGGGTAAATAAGTAGCCAATAAGATAAGAAGGTAAACTAAATGCAAATTAAAAGATTAGAATTAGGGTCTAATAAAAGAATTGAGATTCATTTGGAGTAGCCCAAAGGATGAAGCGTCTAACGAAGCAGTTCATCACGAATTTCAGAAATGGAGAAGCACTTCTAACTTAGTTATTCTGGGCTAGAAGGAAGTACGATACTTCAACGGGACATGAGGATACTCTAGGATGACCCTTTGGGTAGGCCTAACGAAGCTGCATCCACGGAGGCATGTCTGTAGGTGTTTCATCACGAGAGTATGTCTTGATTGCATTTGCATTGTAGGCCTAACGAAGAAGACCTTTGTAGGCAATCAGAAGGGCTTGGCATTCGAAGTAGGGTATTTGTATGTCCAATACTTGCAAGTAAGTTTAAGGATAGTCGCATGCAGATATCGACCAGCATCAAGGCCAAGAGCGATTTTGGGAAAGATAGAGTTAAACCAACAGGCCAACAATTCTTTCACTACCGTGACATTGGATGCGGGGTACCTCCATTTGGACATTAGATTGTTTGCAGGAGGGCACGGCCACTTAACCTTTTAGAAGTCTTTCGGTTAGTTGAGAGGTGGCTGCATGGGGCCATAGCCACAATGAAAAAAGATAGACTAACTAAAATATCTGTATTGTAGGCCTAACGAAGCAGTCCTTTACAGATATTAAAAATCCCTGACTGAATTCTGTATAAGGTAGATCTTGTTGGCGGGATTCAAATAGTAGACGGAACGATAATGTAGTCCTTAATGTACGCACTGGATGGTACATTGTGGATGTCCAAGCACTAGCATAGACTAGTGTAGACACGATTCACGTTTTCATATTAAGTAGTGGATCATGTGTATTGTCAGCCTTACGAAGCAGTCCTTTACAGATGTATCTATGGAATGCTCGTGGAGCAAGACGATGGATCATCCATATTGTAGGCCTTACGAAGATGTCTTTTACAGATGTAGTTACGGAATGCTCTCGAAGCAAGACGATAGAGCCCTTTTCAAGGAGGATACGGAAAGTACCATGGGTGGTACCTGGGACCAATATGGTCATTGGGCATATAAATACATATATGTAAATATTAATTATTAGGTTCTAATCTACTATGGAGTAGATGGGCATAGTTCACGAACAAAGGTGAGAGTATTGTAACAAAATGAACCTAATATAAGAGTAAATGGAAATAAAATGATATATGTAGATTTGAGCCAAGAAGTATATAATTTATTTATTCAATAGAACTTTTATTCCGACACCCTCATCATAACATCCTGAAGGTTAGGTAGATGGTACAGACTTCTCAGCTTTATGACACTTGCTTAGAAAGTGTCATCATTTGGGTGAGTATTTACTTACTATTATATTTTAGTCAATCCCGCCGTGAGATAAATTATTGAGCTCTGATATATTTGTCTTTTCCTATTTCCAGGATACCAGATACCCAACACGGGCTTCAGTGGGCTTGGTTTTTAGCATTTTTGCGAAAAATCCGGACCACTGAAATTCGAGTTGTTACATTATGCATATCTATTTCCAGTACAGTTGTGTAAAAGTCCTCATCAGTTCTAGTTCTTATTTTGGTAGGACCGAACCTGTAAGAACTATATAAGATGTAGTTGAAATCTCCTACAACTATCCAGGGCATATTTATGTTATTTATAGTATGCTTAAGGTGTTGCCAAAGAGGTTTCCTACGAGTTTTAGTGTAAAGTACATAGACACATGTAAAACACTTTTTCATTCCTTTATTATTTTGGATAATTGATGATATATATTGCTCGTCACTTGAAAAATAGTCAACTTGCCAAATATATTATAACAACCCACACCTTAATGGGCTCAGATTTTCACTGAATCAAAAATCCAAGTCCACTATAGTGTGGGTCATTGGTATTGGTATTATGTAATATACAAAGATATATCAGGGAGCTAGACGATAAAACTCATAGCAGAGTAATAAAGTATAACAAATCTCATATAATATATATACACACACATTCTAGGGCCAATAACTTGTGTGTCTAGTGCCATTGTCAGTATAGAGCATGCATGAGGAAATTTTTCCTTCCACCGTTCCCACCTTGTGCTAGTTCATGTCTCTATAAATTATCACATGGGTTGTTGTGACGACCCAGAATTCCTGTCATTTGAAATTCGTATATTTAATTGATTTTAAATATTACAAGTAAAATTTGTAAGTCGAATAAATTTTATTTCGAATATCTAGATTTAATTGGATAATTAAATCGATAATTTAATATTTGAAATTACAGAAATAATTGGAAATTGGGTTTAGTGTGACTAAAATTGATTTGTAAAGTTGTATTAAATCATATTGGAGTTAGAATGACGTTATAGAACTTTTAAAATTGAATTAAAAGTTAAATTATGGAAATTGAATATTTTAATATTTAATTAACGAGTAAAAATAGTCATTTTTCAAACAGTCTCGGATTTCGACGAAACCAGTTTCATCGAATCCGTAATGTCAAATTATTGTATGTTTTCAAATTTCGTGTCAATCAGATTTACGGTTTGTCCGGGGCAAGCTAAAACGCACTGAAATCGGTTTAAGTGAATTTTAAATTTAAATAGTCCATTTGAAAACCTATCTTTCAAATATGATCGAATTAGCTCCCAATATATATTCCATTACGTTCAGAATGGGGGTAAAACCTTATAAACGCCAGGCAGCACGCTTCGTTTCGAGTTCGGAAAAAATCCGGATGAATAGTGTCATCAAAATTTCTATAAAAGCCCTTCATTGTTTCTTTTTTTTCAGAAACCCTAATTCTTTTAAACCCTAGCCGCCATTATCTATTTAATGGCTAGAATTTCGCAACCTTTTCCCCTCGATTTCTTCCAATCCATAAATAATTTGAGAAAACGTTCAACTACAAAAGTAAAGAGCAAGACGAGATCTTGAAGATCAACGGTAGAGATTTGATATGGAGGCTCGACGTGGGGGCTAGGGGGTTGCGTTCGTCTAGGCTTTGGGTTCGTTTTTCTCAAGCAAAGGAGGACCAAGCTCGGGCTATGCTCTGGCCGTGGGTAGCTCTCGTCGACGGCAGTTGAGTGGAAGTTACTGATCGTCGGCAAGGTGATGGTAGTAGGCTCGATAATTGATGAGAAGACGGCGACAATGGGTTTTAACGTGCGCGACTTTTGCATGGGGAAGAAGAACAATGCGTGCGGCCCTGATTCAAGGGTATTGAAATGCACGGCCGAGATCAAAGGTTATAAAAATAATAAAAAAATTTGTAAATTAGTATATATAATAATTCGTGAATGTTTAAAAACTATAACTTTTTGATACGAGGTCCGTTTTCGACGAAACGAATTGCGTTGGGTTCGTATTCTCGAATACTACGCAATGGAGCTGGATTGGAGTTTATATGAGCTAGTGGAATTTTGGGTAAAATTAAACGTGTGTTTAATTTTATTCGGAACGAAACACTGCAACTGTTATTGGAAGCAAGGTGAGAACTTCTCACTCAATCGAATTTGTTTCGATTTAAATTTTAAATAGTTAGATTTAAAATTGCTTGATTGTGTGATTGAATGATAAATTGCTATCTGTTGTATTGAAATAGACCCTATACGACGCATATTAAGCGGAGGTTATTATATTAAACACATATACCACGATATTCCACTGTGAAGTAGAATTGGTATTATATATGTACTTGGAGTTGATTTTCCGCATTATATAGCGGATGAGACCCAATTGCGCCGCATAATAGTGGATTTTATTTTATATAAACCCATGTACCGCGATATCCCGTCTTGAAATAGGATTGGTATTGTGCTAACATCTGTGGATGCAGGGAAACAGGTTGGAGGGATCCAACTGGATTCCTCAAATAATTGAATTTGTTTCAATGTTGTATGTTGATTATTTATAATCTCTGTGTGATTATCTTTGTGATTAAAATCGTTGAAGGCTAAAATTTAGCCGAATATAATTTTGGAATCGTTGGATACCGGAAATAAATAAAAATTTGATTTTTGAAAATTTAGGTTGAAAGTTTATATTAAAATTTATTTTTGAGAATTGGACAAATTTAAAAGAAGGAATTCTAAAATAATAAATTTTTATTTTTAATCTTATTGAATAAAATTTCAAAATATGGGAAAAGCTTTAATAAATGGATTTCGGGTAATATTATTCAAAGGTTGGAGAATTTATTCAAAATACGAATTTTAAAGAGTTTGAAAAAAAAGAATTTGTTTTCTTTAAACGAAATTTATTTTTAAGAAAAAAAAGGAAATAAAATTTGAAATCCATTTGGGAATTGATTTTTGGTGATTGAATTTAAATCTTTTAAAAACCCATTTGGAAATTTATTTGGTGTTTTGAAAAGAATTTGGAATCAATTTGAAAATTGATTTGGGGTTTAGTAGAAATTGATTTCAATTTGAGATTTGAATGAAATTCAGTTGGTGTTTAATTTCTTGGAAAATCAATATGGAATTTGATTTGGTTGTTTTTGAAATCAGTTGAAAAATTGAATTGTTGTTGAAAGTGAATGTTTGAAATCGATTTGAAAATCGTATATCAATAGATATTTTGGAAATGTGAATTCACATGGAATTTATAAAGAAAAGGGAAATTTATTTAAAAAAATAAACATTGATTTATTTTTGAAGCATGAAAATAAATTTACGGATTTGGAACATAAATTTAAAATAAATCAGTAAGGATTTATTTAATTGGTTTAAATGAACCATTTTGAAATAAAAGTGTATTCTCCCTGTAAAGCCGAATAAAATTTCTGAATAGCTTTGAAAGATATATATATATATATATATATATATATATATATATATATATATATATATATATAATTCTAGAATTGGTTTTGAAAAGGATACTTTGGAGAAATTAACTTCTTAAATTGTTTTGAATCCTTTAAGTAAAGATTTATTAAGTTGATATAGAAATGATTATTTCTAAGATTTAATCAATAATTGTTTTATAAAATAGTTTTAGATAGTTATACTCTATCTACTAATTTTATTTTGAAAATTAGTTTGGACTTAAGTTATATGTAATATTGGTATAAGATTTTTATAACTAAGATTTTAAGTAAAGTGTTTAAAGAGAAATAGTTTTATTTCAAAGTGTTTTCCCGATATATTTTGGATAAATGTTATAAATTATTTTAAAGTATTTGAACTCGGCAGATTTCCAGTGAAAATGAATAAATATTTGGAAGTGTTTCCGGGTAGGAAAAGTGATTTGAAATTGATTTTCAAATGGTTGAAGTATGGAAAATATATCTTGTAAAGATATTTTTTTGAAAAATAAACAATTTGGGAAATTATTTGGAATCTGGTGATGTTGTGCACATCTATTGATAGTTAAATAACCGACTATCAATATTTACCTTTAAATGGGTATTTGTTGTGATTTGCTTGAATTTGAATGCTACACTTATTTTGAAATAAGTGCTCGTTATTCGGTTTAGCCGGGAGAGGACCTTTGGGTCATAAATCCCATTTCGAATAGTGATACGTCATAATGGATAGCATTTGAAGACCGGTGTTGAAGACCGGATATTTTCGAAAACGGAAGGATTACCGTCGAATGTCTCTACATCGGTTGATCCTCGATATAGAGATTTTATCACCCTTTGTGATAGGAAGTCCGGACGTGATTAGTGAATATCCGGATTTGCAAGGGCTTCTTTGGAAGTGCCTTCGGTTTTGTTCGATCCCGGAACGGACTTGTATGGATGTGTGTCTGACATTACAATTTGAGATGTAAAGCTGGTTTCTATCAAACACATTTCTGTTGGTGGCGGAGAATTTATTCTCTTAACTTAATAGCCTTCTCTGAGACGTACGAGCTCAAAGGTTATGTAGTTGATGGTTACTAGTGATACATTCCCAATTTGGTAATGTGACATACGAAGTGCGGCTGATCATTTGTTGATCGAAGCATGGCTTTCGTGAAAAGCGTAGCTTTGCGGACGAGACTTCGTCAAACCTCACAACCCGGTAATGGTCAAAACAGGAAGAATGCAGCAAGGTTATTTGAGGATAGCGCCCCCATAGGGTATGTACATTTCCTTCTGGATAGAGGTGGTATTATGGTATGGAGCCCAGATACTTAACCTATGTGGTTGCTGCAAAATTATTTCTTTGTGGTTGTTGGTGAATCCCGGGATAAAGGTCAGTTACGACCGGGGGATGGCATACTCGTGTCAGTAGTTACCTTGTTCAGAGGTAACCCGGCCTTGTGTTGGCAGAGATCCGGTTAGGTTCTCGGGGCGTCCTTCCAGAGGCGTAACCATGTGGCAATGGGAAGTTCCTTGGCTTGACCATTTGTTGGGAATCCAAACTCCAATACGCACCTTGTATGGTTTTAGTTGTAGAACCTGCCATTTACTTATGGTGGTCACCACTGTTTAGATGGTAGCTATAGTAAGCATACGATAATGGTCGTATGTTGGCTAAGATTTATATTATACTTTCGAAATGTTTTCCTGCACTTTGCACTTATAGTAATAATATCAAAGAAATTTTTCTGCGTATCAAGCATGTTTGACTATCATAAGGAGAAATCTCCTCCAATTCTGCGTTTGCATTGTGTGTGTGGCGGGAGGCCTTATGGTGGTTACATTTTTTAAAAGCATTGCGGATCTATTTTAAAAAAAAAATTTCCTTGTATTTTTTAAAGATAAACTGTTTAAGTTCTCACACCAGTCCCATGACTGACCTGGAGTTTATTGTTCCCTTCCTAAACTCTGGGTGCCCATCATTCTCCAAACGGGCAGCCTAAAGTCAGGTTATCAGGATGTTCTAGAATTCAGGAGGTGCTGTGAAGCTCAAGAGGCGAGCTGGATGGCGAGACGTATCACTTGTATACGATATTATATTTTCCGTTGTGTATTCAGTTGTGAGGACATGTTTATATAACTGTCCATTACTGTGTTGTATATTGACTCTGATGATGTAATGTATAAAATGTACAGTTCTTTTGATTTAAAGATATTCATTTATCTATTATATGTTGTTCCGCTGCGATTGTGAGATTCTGATATTGTTCTGTTGCTTCTTCTTTCTTACTTCTTCTATCTTTTTCTTCTTCGTAAACCCTAAGGGTTCGGTTTTTCGTCCTTCGATTGCTCGGCAGTTGATACAGGGGACGTATTAATGTCGATTTTCGGAAGTCGAAGAATCGGGTCTTGACATTTGGTATCAGAGCATTTGGTTAAGCAACAACCTTGGCTCTGTTGGGAATTACTCATTAGAGATAGAGTCAGTAGTACTCTAGAATGAGTGTGAGTGTAATAATAGATATGAGCGCGTATTTATTAGTGAATATAAAATTGTTTTGTATTGTGTTGACTTATCGGTTGATTGTTTATAGATTCTAGTCGGTGCAGTCTAGCTAGCTGTGTCGATAGGAGTTTCTAAACTCTTAAACAAGATAAACCGACACAGTATTGTTTTAAAATAGGGCAAATGAAATAATTTTACCCAGACTATTTCGTAAATAAAAGGAATGATTTTCCGAAAATTATTATGGTTGCTTGTTTGTTAGGAAGTGATAATATTAAATTATTATCATTGATTATTGAATAAGAAATTGAAATCATAATCAAAAGCTGAGGAATAAATCCATATACAAATGAGATTTGTAAATATAAATTGTAAATGTGATTCATAATTTGAAATGGAATTCCAGAGTAATATTTGAAAAAAAAATTAAAGAGTTCGAAATTTTGAGATTTGGGAAATTTAAATTCTTTGGAGTTTGAAAATGATTTTCATGGGTTTTTAAAAATTGTTTTGAAGGGAACAAAGCACTAAACTCTTTTCGGTCGCTGGAAAATAATTCCGATGATGATCGCGACATCATCGGTGTTCATTTTCGAGTTTCCATGAGAGGAATTGCTGCCGAATTATAATTAAATGGAAGTTGTTTGTGAAATTGAGTTTGGTTTTGGAAATTCAGAAGATAACTTGAATAGATTTCAAAAATAATTTTTGAAAGATTGAAAAGACTCTGGAATGTTATATAAAATGTTTATGGAATAATAAATAAGTTTGGATGACTTAGGAAATTCAGATTTAAACTGAAATTGACCTGAGTTAATTGGAATAAAGGTGAATTTTAGAAGTCAAATAGACTAAATGATTGGAATACAATTATTAAATTGGAAAATAAATTGCGAATGAATTAATAAAATTTGCAATTGCAAGTGCAAGAAAATGAAATTGAATGTTGAAATTCATTTCGAATTTGTAAGTAAATAGAACTGGAATTGGAATTGAATTTGATTTGTGAAAAATAAAGTGAAATATTAAACTAAAATTAGTAAATGCAACTAATTGAAGAATGACTAAATGGATAAGGTTTAAAATGAATTGAATCCAATATTTCTTTTTATGAAAGTAAATTGTATTCATATAGAATTGGAAATCCAGTATAATATATGCAAGTGAAACCAAATGATAAAATGGTTAAACAATTCTGTTAAGCAAAACGAGATATGAATTTGATTAAGTGATGAAATTTGACTTTGGTAAAAGTTAAATAAAATTGGAATCTGAATTGGATTTATAAGGGGAAATTTAAGCAAGTTAAACAAATGATGTTTGAAATGGAATATAACTTAAGTAATGTTGAATGAAGTTGATTTTGGTATCGAAGTATAATAATAAAGTGAATTAGATGGATGCGGACTTGAGCTATATAAATGAAATTCAACCTTATTTGTTAAATGAATTAGCAATTGAATTAATAAATGGATTGAATGTTAATCAATCTAATGTAAATGAATTGATATGGAATAATGGATGTAAGTGTTAATTCATTAAAAACTGGTAAGTTGGAAAAGTTGAATAATTGAAAGAAAGGTCAACTAGATATTAAACCAATTGGAAATTAAAAGTGTTAAACCAAATTGAATGTAAATTTAATAAATTGGTTATGTTGGTTATGATTTGTTTGTTATATGATTGTTAGTTGATTGTATATAATTCATTAAGTGTTAATGAAATTGAATTGATAAATGGAAAGCTATGTAATTGAATTTGAATTGAAAGTGAACTAATGTGAATTGGTTGTAAGCAATTAAAATTTGTATCGAAGCCTTATAAATTGCTTATGGGAATTATTTTGATTGCATTGCCTATGAAAACTATGTGTTTTCTATTGAAAATTAGTGAAATGTAAATGAATTTCCTATATATGTCACGTACATGTTTAAATTGAGTACGTACAGGTACCGGGGCTGTAGTTGGTTGGATTTGGTCACGCTAAAATGCTAATAAATAATTACTTTGCTTAAATGCTAAAAAGGTACGCCTACGAAATAAAAATAGGAAATATGAACTGTTTTTCTGTTTTCCGACCGTGTGGGTCGATGTATATAAAATTTATATCTATTGTGATATTGCAAAAGCTCCTCCGAACAAGGGAGACTCTGCCAAAATTTTCCGTAAATTTTGGGAGTTAGAAAAATTTTGAAAATTTTTGGAAAATTTTTGTTGACGAGAAGTCAATTTCTAAATTGAAATGAAATGTAAGAATTGAACTAGAAAAGTGTAACCATCGGATTTTGGAAAAGTTAAGAAATTAAAATGAATCTGAAATCAAGTTGGAACGGTTTGTTTTTGAAAAAAAAAGTTAATGGATTTCAAGACTTTTTCTTACTTGGCAATTTCGAGGACGAAATTCTTTTAAGGGGGGAAGTTTGTAACGACCCAGAATTCCTGTCATTTGAAATTCGTATATTTAATTGATTTTAAATATTAACAAGTAAAATTTGTAAGTCAAATAAATTTTATTTCGAATATCTAGATTTAATTGGATAATTAAATTAATAATTTAATATTTGAAATTACAGAAATAATTGGAAATTGGGTTTAATGTGATTAAAATTGTTTGTAAAGTTGTATTAAATCATATTGGAGTTAGAATGACGTTATAGAACTTTTAAAATTGAATTAAAAGTTAAATTGTGGAATTGAATATTTTAATATTTAATTGACGAGTAAAATAGTCATTTTTCAAACAGTCTCGGATTTCGACGAAACCAGTTTCATCGGATCCATAATGTTAAATTATTGTATGGTTCCAAATTTCGTGTTAATCGGATTTACGGTTTGTCCGGGGCAAGATAAAACGCACTGAAATCGGTTTGAGTGAATTTTAAATTTAAATAGTCGATTTGAAAACCTATCATTCGAATATGATCGAATTGGCTCCCGATATATATTCCATTGCGTTCGAAATGGGGGTAAAACCCTATAAACGCCAGGCGGCACACTTCTTTTCGAGTTCGGAAAAAATCCGGATGAATTGGTCATCAAAATTTCTATAAAAGCCCTCCATTATTTCTTTTTTTCAGAAACCCTAATTCTTTTAAACCCTAGACACTATCTATTTAATGGCCAGAATTTCGCAACCTTTTCCCCTCGATTTCTTCCAATCCGTGAATAATTAGAGAAAACGTTCAACTACAAAAGTAAAGAGCAAGACGAGATCTTGAAGATCAACGGTGGAGATTTGATATGGAGGCTCGACGTGGGGGCTGGGGGGTCGCGTTCGTTTGGGCTTTGGCTTTGTTTTTCTCGAGCAAAGGAGGACCGAGCTCACTTATGCACTGGCCGTAGGTAGCTCTCGTCGAGGGCAGTTGAGTGGAAGTTACTAATCGTCGGCAAGATGATGGTAGTAGGCTCGATAATTGATGAGAAGACGGCGACAATGGGTTTTAACGTGCGCGACTTTTGCCTGGGGAAGAAGAACAATGCGTGCGGCCCTAATTCTAGGGTATTGAAATGCACGGCCGAGATCAAAGGTTATAAAAATAATAATAAAATTTGTAAATTAATATAACACTATAACTTTTTGATACGAGGTCTGTTTTGGACGAAACAAATTGAGTTGGGTTCGTATTCACAAATACTACGCAATGAAGCTGGATTGAGATTTATTTGAGCTAGTGTAATTTTGGGTAAAATTAAACGCGTGTTTAATTTTATTCGGAACGAAACACTACAACTGTTATTGGAAGGAAGGTGAGAACTTCTCACTCAATCGAATTTGTTTCGATTTACATTTTAAATAGTTAGATTTAAAATTGCTTGATTGTGTGATTGAATGATAAATTGCTATCTGTTGTATTGAAATAGACCCTATACACCGCATATTAAGCGGAGGTTATTATATTAAAAACATATACCATGATATTCCACCGTGAAGTGGAATTGGTATTATATATGTACTTGGAGTTGATTTCCCTCAATATATAGCGGATGAGACCCTATTGCGTCGCATAATAGCGGATGATATTTTATATAAACCCATGTACCGCGATATTCAGTCTTGAAACGGGATTGGTATTGTGCTAACATCTGTGGAGGCAGGGAAACAGGTTGGAGGGACCCAACTGGATTCCTCAAATAATTGAATTTGTTTCAATGTTGTGTGCTGATTATTTATTATCTCTGTGTGATTATCTTTGTGATTGAAATCGTTGAAGGCTAAAATTTAGCCGAATATAATTTTGGTATCGTTGGATACCGAAAATAAATAATAATTTGATTTTTGAAAATTTAGGTTGAAAGTTTATATTAAAATTTATTTTTGAGAATTGGATAAATTTAAAAGAAGGAATTCTAAAATAATAAAGTTTTATTTTTAACCTTATTGAATAAAATTTAAAAATATGGGAAAAGCTTTAATAATGGATTTCGGGTAATATTATTCAAAGGTTGAAGAATTTATTCAAAATACGAATTTTAAAGAGTTTGAAAAAAAAAGAATTTGTTTTCTTTAAACGAATTTTTAAAAAAAAAAGGAAATAAAATTTGAAATCCATTTGGGAATTGATTTTTGGTGATTGAATTTAAATCTTTTAAAAATCCATTTTGAAATTTATTTGGTGTTTTGAAAAGAATTTGGAATCAATTTGAAAATTGATTCGGGGTTTAGTAGAAATTGATTTCAATTTGAGATTTGAATGAAATTCACTTGGTGTTTAATTTCTTGGAAAATCAGTATGGAATTTGATTTGGTTGTTTTTGAAATCAATTGAAAAATTAAATTGTTGTTGAAAGTGAATGTTTGAAATAATTTGAAAATCGTATATCAATAGATATTTTGGAAATGTGAATTCACATGGAATTTATAAAGAAAAGGGAAATTTGTTTAAAAAAATAAACATTGATTTATTGTGAAGTGTGGAAATAAATTTACGGATTTGGAACGTAAATTTAAAATAAATCGATAAGGATTTATTTAATTGGTTTAAATGAACCATTTTGAAATAAAGTGTATTCTCCCTGGAAAGCCGAATAAAATTTCTGAATAGCTTTGAAAGATATATACATATACATACATATATATATAATTCTAGAATTGGTTTTGAGAAGGATACTTTGGAGAAATTAACTTCTTAAATTGTTTTGAATCCTTTAAGTAAAGATTTATTAACTTGACATAGAAATGATTATTTCTAAGATTTAATCAATAATTGTTTTAGAAAATAGTTATTTAAATAGTTATACTCTATCTACTAATTTTATTTTGAAAATTAGTTTGGACTTAAGTTATATGTAATATTAGTATAAGATTTTTGTAACTAAGACTTTAAGTAAAGTGTTTAAAGAAAAATAGTTTTATTTAAAAGTGTTTTCCCGATATATTTTGGATCAGCGTTATAAATTATGTTAAAGTATTTGAATTCGGCATATTTTCAGTGAAAATGAATAAATATTTGGAAGTGTTTCCGCGTAAGGAAAAGTGATTTGAAATTTGTTTTCAAATGGTTGAAGTGTGGAAAATATATCTTGTAAAGATATTTTTTGGAAAATAAATAATTTGGGAAATTATTTGGAATCTGGTGATGTTGTGCATATCTATTGATAGTTAAATAACCGACTATCAATATTTACCTTTAAATGAGTATTTGTTGTATTTGCTTAAATTTGAATGCTACACTTATTTTAAAATAAGCGCTCATTATTCGGTTTAGCCGGTAGAGGACCTTTGGGTCATAAATCCCATTCCGAATAGTGATACATCGTAATGGATAACATTTGAAGACCTGTGTTGAAGACCGGATATTTTCGAAAACGGAAGGATTACCGTCGAATGTCTCTGCATCGGTTGATCCCTGAAATAGAGATTTTATCACCCTTATGGAAAGTCCGGACGTGATTAGTGAATATCCGGATTTGCAAGGGCTTCTTTGGAAGTGCCTTCGGTTCTTTTCGATCCTGGAATGGACTTGTATGGATGTGTGTCTGACATTACATTTTGAAATATAAAGCTGGTTTCTATCAAATACATTTCCGTTGGTGGCGGAGAATTTATTCTCTTAGCTTAACACCCTTCTCTGAGACGTATGAGCTCAGAGGTTATGTTGTTGATGGTTACTAGTGATACATTCCCAATTTGGTAATGTGACATACGAAGTGCTGCTGATTATTTGTTGATCGAAGCATGACTTTTTGAAAAGCGTACCTTTGCGGATGAGACTTTATCGAACCTTACAACCCGGTAATTGTCAAAACAGGATGAATGCAGCAAGGTTATTTGGGAATAGCGCCCCCATAGGGTATGTACATTTTCTTCTGGATAGAGGTGGTATTATGGTATGGAGCCCAGATACTTAACCTATGTGGTTTCTGTAAATTTATTTCTTTATGGTTGTTGGTGAATCCCGGGATAAAGGTCGGTTACGACCGGGGGATGGCATACTCATGTCAGTAGTTACCTAGTTCAGAGGTAACCCAGCCTTGTGTTGGCAGAGATCCGGTTAGGTTCTCGGGGCGTCCTTCCAGAGGCGTACTCATGTGGCAATGAGAAGTTCCTTGGCCTGAACATTTGTTGGAAATCCAAACTCCAATACGCACCTTGTACGGTTTTAGTTGTAGAACCTGCCATTTACTTATGGTGGTCACCACTGTTTAAATGGTAGCTATAGTAGGCATATGATAATGGTCGTATGTTGGCTAAGATTTATATTATACTTTCGAAATGTTTTCCTGCATTTTGCACTTATAGTAATAATATCAAAGAAATTTTTCTGCGTATCAAGCATGTTTGACTATCATAAGAAGAAATCTCCTCCAACTCTGTGTTTGCATTGTGTGTGTGGCGGAAGGCCTTATGGTAGTTACATTTTCTAAAAGCATTGCGGATCTATTTTAAAATATATTTTTTTGTTTGTTTTTTTAAAGATAAATTGTTTTAAGTTCTCATACCAGTCCCATGACTGACCTGGAGTTTATTGTTCCCTTCCTAAACTCTTGGTGCCCATCATTTTCCACACGGGCAGCCTTGAGTCAGGTTATCAGGATGTTTTGGAATTCAGGAGGTGCTGTGGAGCTCAGGAGGCGAGCTGGATGGCGAGACGTATCACTTGTATATGATATTATCTTTCCCGTTGTGTATTCAATTGTGAGGACAGGTTTATATAACTGTCAATTATTGTGTTGTATACTGACTCTGATGATGTATTGTATAAAATGTACAGTTCTTTTGATTTAAAGATATTCATTTATCTATTATATGTTGTTCCACTGCGATTGTGAGATTCTGATATTGTTCTGTTGCTTCTTCTTTCTTACTTCTTCTATCTTTTTCTTCTTCTTAAACCCTAAGGGTTCGGTTTTCCGGCCATCGATTGCTCGGCAGTTGATACAGGGGACATATTAATATCGATTTTCGGAAGTCGAAGAATCGGGTCTTGACAGTTGTAACGAGGAGAGGGTCAGAATAACATTCTGATGACTGGTAAATTACATAATTTATCCATAACACTTGTTTATTTCGATTGTTTTTAATAGCGTGTTTTGTCTATTATTTAAAGCTTAGTCATTTTGACTGCATATACATGTATGATAAACTCAACCTACTTTAAGGTATGTGTGTGTGTAAACAACACTGTCCATTATAGACAAGGATACATTCCGTAACTATGCATCACACCTTTGAGATCTAACAGCTTTGTATCGTATACTCAATTCGAAATCCCAAACTACGACCACAACGTATTGCACTTACATATTGAGAGGATACTACAATGTTGGCCTGTGTCAAAGATGACTTATGGCCTATCAATAACCTCTTTCCAACACTCAATGGTAACACCATTATTTCACCGCACTGGATATTCAACAACAGTGTTTATGCCAAATTACCAGCATGCATTGAGCTACCTTCCAAAAGTGCTAGGCTATAAAACGCTCAGGGCCAAAGGCGCACTCGACCTATATATACAGTCCTAAAATATATGGTACCAACATTGTAGACATACCACTGAGCCTTCACCCATCGTCCAATTTAGATTGCCAAAAGAAAATCAAGGAAATGCCCACCTGATTACTTAATACCCCATGTTGGAACTGAAATAGACTCCAATCGGCAATTTAAGACTTTAATTCCGAGGCGAACCCACTTTGGTATATTCCCTAACCCATACGCGAATGTATATCCTAACAGTCCTACAATTGGAGATGTCTCACATTAATATAATGGATACACAGTACCAGTATCCCCTTGTGTAGGGAAAAATTATGTTGTGTAACATCACTGACATTGCATTCCAATCTTTAAATAAACGAGTCATTTATAATTAATATAAATATTGGTTAAACCCAATAATGCACACCCATCATAAACCTATTCTCGAGGCTGTATAATTTCAATTGAAAAATTATCATGCCTACTAAGTTCAGTTATTAGTATTTATTTACTTATCTTAAATTATTTCTTATTTTACTAATGCCGTTAAATATCATCTACTGCTCCTTTCTAATTAAAACGTTAAATACCATTTAGTGCTTCGTTTTCAATTAATACAATCAAGTAATTTACCGCTTTTATTCAATTAATACCTACTTTACTTGAATAATATAACCTTCCAATTCTTTATTTTGTTGTCTTATTCATACTTTCGGCGCTTATTACTTGTTTTCTCACTTATATTTAATCACGGACATTAAATTGACAACAAGGTTATTATTATTTCCATTTATAACACTTCAATTCAGAATTTAGGGATTTCTACATTTTAATACATTGAAACAGTATCTTCCCTAAAAAGTAAATGTTATCCCTGTAATTTTCTATAAATAATCTAAAAAGCAGAATTGTGTTGTGCTCAGAGTTACAAGGAATTACCCTTTCTGTTTTTATTGACATAGACAATACAAAATACGGTAAATCCCTATTTTGCACATCTCTTTCCATTAGGCAAATTCCATATTATTTCCGATGACACACTTTCATATATAATTGTAAAGTTGGATAACTTATAGAAATTCACATAGAAACATTTTTTAATTCCAATGAATTGAAATATAAACTTAAACCGCAATCAAATTTGAAACAATCTTCAATTTATGTTTAATAACTTATAACATTGAAATAACAGAATCGGGAATTAACATAAAATCTTATTAACGAATTATCTCACAACTATTAGGGACTACTTTTACCCATACATTCTAGATAGACATATACAACTTTTAATCAAAATCAACAATATGCTAAATATGCAGGCAAGAATCTCAAGTACATTTTATATATTTGAGCCAATAATTCCATAATTTTTATTTCGGTATAAAAAAGCAAATTCATAATGATATATATCCAATATTATGTTAAAACATATAATTTCCCAATCAACTCTTAGATTCCAAATCTCCATATCTAAATCCATTCTCCTTGTTTGACTCTCTTTCTTTCTGCTAAAATATGTATCAAAACCACGTACATATTTATTAAAATTAGAGATCCGAGAAGAGATTTGAATTAAGCGCAGTTATAAATTTAGATTCAAAGTTTACCTTTTCTTTGTAGGATCGATTCGTCCATATTCTTCTTCTCTTTTATTTTCTACTATTCTACACTTATATATATATATATATATATATATAATATTGTATAATTTCTACAATTCTCAGAATTAGTGGAGAAGAGAAAATGGTATAGCTTTGCTTGTTGAATTCAGAAAATATGAGAAGAAAAATAGGGGCTAGGCCTGTATTTATAGGTGCACAAATCATTTCTAACCGTTAGATTTTAATTTATTAAATCTAGACCGTTCGGCCTAAGTTCATTCTCGCTGCCATTGCATTGATCGGTGGATCGCTTATTTAGAAGCGCTCGACTACTAGCGGTTAAGTAGTCCCAATGGGAGTGTAGATTGGTCGCTGTTTATTTTAAGCGGTGATTTATTTCCCTTTTTATATTTATTTCCTTGTACATATTTTTAATTATTTTCGATATGAAATCTTCAAACGTTGATAACATTTTCATTTGAACTTTGATCGTAAAACTTTATATATAAAATTTGATCAGAGAACCGCCACGAAGACAATGGTGAAATTTTCATTGCCAAACCCGACATTTGTAAAAATTCTATTTTTGGTCTTTAATAAGTATGTATTAATTTTTTATAATTAACTACTGTTTAATTTATGGGGTGTTACATTCTTCTACCTTTAAAGAATTTCATTCTTGAAACTCCTTAAGGAATGAATCATGTAACATAGTAGACAACCATTCTAAACTATGCTATCAATTTGTGCGCAACCAATTTTGCAACCAATCCTATGCAAGTGCACCATGTATCATAATACGTATGATATGTATGCTAAAGAATACAATATCTTGTACGAATGCATTCTTCAAAACGATTTTTGAAAATATGACGCAAACAGCCTATATATACTTCTAGTTCTATATGTATGCAAGTTTTTAAAAATAAAAAAATCCTTTGTTTAGTGTAACAACCCTACCTCTATACCCATACTATCCAAGGTATTACACAATATTACTATCGGACAATACATAGAATAAGGCAATATGGTACACATATGAATATTCTTTGGGCTAACATTCGTACGAATTAAAACATCAAATATAACTCACCAAAAAACGTACACAGTATCAACACTAAGAAATAAACATATGTGCCTTTAGGATACTACAATACACTATACGCAGTAAACATCATAAAACACAAAGTCAATTGCAACGATAATATATAATATCCAATATACAGAATATATCCAAAACACATAATAATGATATACATACAAGAGACTATGCAATACAGAATGATAATCTACAATACAGAATATCTAATCTTCTTTATACCCAGAAAATACAAGCTGGTCTCATCATCCTTGAAACTGAAATGTCTCGGACTGACCTGAGTATTATATAAGTAATGAATAGATCAGATTATATCTAAATTCAAGGTCAATAAACATATGGATCATAGTATATGCTGGGTATAAATAATTATAATAATGCCAGCTTAATAGTCTCAAACAATATATTCGTAGAACACCACAAAAACAATCATAAAGAGGTCATCACCCATATAAAACTCATCAAACTTGAAATCAAGTAACAACATCAAATGGGTGAATCATCCATATCTAGAAATCATCATCTAAATTCAGAATACGTCTCTAAAAGAGATATGACTATGTATAATCAAGCTACAAGTATCACTCTATCTTTATATATAAAAGATCTTCCATATTAATATAAATAATCATCTATAACAAAATTATAAAAATGGCGACACATGTCGGTAAAGGATTTGATTGGCGACACATGCTTATAAAGAATAATAGACGACACACACCTCATAAAGATAAAACACAATACAAATATAAATAAGAAACACATATCAATGGATAGTAGTCAGCTACATATGCCAATGAAAAGATATTAATTGGGCAAAACATGCCTGAAAAAGAATAATAGATGACACATGCCAAAGAGGAATATAGAGATTGATAATACTTTGGACACGGATACAGGTATAAGTGTAACTCATTGTCTTGAATATTTATAAGCATATGTCTATACCACATACATCCGAACTAAATGGAAGAGTAACGGAGAAATCTGCTCTAGGAGGTTACATATGTGATTGGCGATCACAATACAAATATTCCACCAACATGACTCCTACTGTCTTGGTTACTTCGATGAACAACGTGACTCCTATCCATCGCATGTCGTAAACACATCGAATGACCATGCTATGCATTGGTTATGACCCTACACGTGCCCCTAAATAGTAACAGGTAGTTGGCCCAAGTGACACATAGGGGTTATACATTGCCGACACATTCCTATATAGACTGCTGACACACGGCTATGAGTGTCACAGAGCCGGGGCATGACCACCATAATCAGGCCGCTAGGATGGATATTAGCCAATTTGGTTTAACTGCTATATTATAAAGGAAGTCGAATAGAGATTGGACAGATACTAGATATATATAATGTAATAGCTGATACACAACTACATAATCGTGCCAACACACAACATGATATATGCCAACACATGGCTAAATACGTGGCTCACTGCATAAAGCCCATCATACATAATGAATCCTTGTATGAGTGTCATCCAGGAGCGGAAGGATAACCGAATAAATAACACAATGTCATCCTATATCACTACATGTCACTAGTCCGTTTATACAGTGCTCACACATTACATTCGCTTCTTTAATATTCTATATAATGAGTCCAAAAAATAACCAGAGGAATATTACCGAAATTTCCATACTACACGATAATATAACTCCGTTTATTCAAATTTCTCGTCATACGGAATTTGAATGATCATAAAGCAGGAAGTCATCATCGAATCATATCAAAACACTAATCAAATCAATATAAACGGTGAATCACTCATATGATCAATTCAACTTAAAAGAAAAGAGAATCAAAAAAGTATAATAAAATAAATAAATTAAATATATAATTAACAAAATAAAGATTTAAACATTATAATTTACTTTCAAACCTTCTTGTATATAAAAAAACATTCAAAACTACTTAACAATCTAACGTAACCTTTTGAGATTCCATAATAAACCTCTATTTTGAAATAAATTTGCAAACTTCCAAACTAAATTATATTTATTTCAAACCATAGAAAATAATTCAAAATCTTTACCCTATACTCAAATTATTTAAAATCAAGTCATTTTCATTTAAATTGTATAATATTCGAAATTCTCATATTGTAAAAGAGATTTTTATTTATTCAAAACATATCAAAAACTATTTAATTATTTTATAAAAAGAATTCCACATTTTTCTTAGATTTGATAACCCTTTCAATAACATTAAAATCTCTTTAAAATAATATAGTCATTTTCATAACATATTTTATAAATAGCATTATATTCTATTTTTCCTTTAAAAATATTCCGAGCATATAATATACTAAAATATTAATTTTATAAAGGGTTATATTAACAAAAGAAAAAATTATTTGTAATAAAAATATATTTTTAAAAATAGCTAAATTGAATAAAATTTAGTAAATTTATAAAATACTTTTAATAGAATTTTAAAACCCTCCAATAATATTTCAATGCTTTTTTAAACATGTTTTAAAATAAAAAAAACAATCGAACATCCAAAAGTATAAATCATGAAACAAAATTCTCCAAAATCATCAACTTTCAATATAAACTATATCGCTTGGCCGAGTCAATTTACATCGTATTCTGGCCATCCAAACAATGCACACACAATTTAAATAAATCACACAAATTGAAATGCTAACGAAGGACATGTCCTTTGCATTTTTAATAATCCAACACACACAAATCTGATGTCACATAATCAATCGAATATCCCAATTAAACATTCATCCCAGCAATCCAATCAATATTCACAATCAATCAAATCCCCTAACAAACATCTCAACAAAGTAATTAAATCAATATCTGGATTATACATATAGCGGATAATCAATTTTAGAAATAATTGTGAGTTAGAAAACTCAACGAATCCAACGAAGTATTTACTGTGTTCATTATATACCCAATTGTAGCCGCCTAACCACAACACGATCACACTATCTTCAAATTACCGTCCAAACCCTATAGGTCACATCGTTCATCTCTAAGTTGCATTACCACCAGGTCATGACATACATCATCCACTTCAATGTTGAACATGCTCATGTCGATTACCTCACATTTCCTATGACCTTCATCACGCATGCATGATCCTAATTCAACATCGCAACCTATTCCCCCAGTTGCAACACCAAGTCGCTCCACTCCAAGTTGCATGCTCCAGTTCCATGCCATCGTCGATCAATTTCCTTTTTTCTTCTTACCACATGATTCAAATTTGGGTACTTTTTAGGGTAAAGGATGAAAGAGGGTACAAGTTTGCAAACGAAAGCATGCCAAGGGAAGTTTCTAGAAGAATTGAGAAAGGAGTAAATTAGTAATGGGCTTGGTTTTTTAATTTAGTTTCGGCCCTTAAATTCAAATTCAAACAAGTGTTTATTTTCATTTCATTCCTTTACTTTTCATAACTCCTTTTAATTTATTTATAAATAATTTTTAATTCGATTAAAATTAATTTATGCTTATGAAAGTATTTTATATCCAATTAAAACTATTTATTCAGTCTAAATATATTATTCGAAAGGAATTTATTGATTTAATTCAATTTGTGGAATCAAAATCTTAAATAAAAATTGAATTTTATTAGCTAAAATATTGTTTTCAAACTATAAGTTATCAAATGTCAAATTTGAACAATTTTCTTTTAGTTAAATTTATTTATTTATACGGCGTAGAAAACATGGTTGTTACAGACTCCCCTCATATAAAAATTGCATCCTCATAATATGTTATAGGAAGATGTCAAAAAACTAATAACCCGACTTTCTTCGTATCTACTATCTTTTATCAACTCCACTATAAAATCCTCTATGTGGATCTTTCTCCTATTCTCTTATCATATGATACAATTTAAATAGATTCAATTGACAACTTTCTATTTTGACATACAATAATATTGTGAAAATTTTCTATGTGTCGGATTTTTCTAGAAAATTTCGGCAGTCTCCTTTGTATGGAAAGCATTCACAAAAATCAAAATAAAAAATAATTACATGATACATATATCTGAAGAGGCATTCCAACACCAGACATTCTAAAACACGAGAAAACAAGATAATATAGCAATATATGTCGATATACCGTAAAAATGTGCCTTTTAATTAGCATTTAAGCAAGCCATTTTGCTTTTACGTAAGAAAAAGCAATCCAACATAGCCAAAAATATCCAAATAAACATCTTCCGTACCTTTTCAACTCAACTTCAAATATTTACCTCATATAAGGAAGTGTAATAAGTATGCATTTGTGTGATGTAAAAGAAACACGTTTCCATATTTAACCTCTTTTCGACAAACTTTTAAATTACAAAACCACCAAATCAAGTCATCATTTCTAAAAGTAAATTGTTTTATAGTCTACTGGATATCCAAAACATCTTTTGGATTGTAAAAATATGGATTACAACTCAAGTGATGGAGGATTTACCAAACATATATAGCTTAGATTTTCTCTAAATTTACACAGCCCTACTTGTGAAAATTATATATTTAGCTTAGTAAACATCAAAATTTTGCAAAATATTTAAAATAAAAGTTGTAGCCTATACTCTAAGCTTTCTGAAATGAGAAAACTCCTCAAAATCGAATAAATCGTTTGAAAGTTATGGCTAAAACAATTGAGCCCTATTTTCATGCAGTTTACATTCCAAAACAACATATAATCATTTTCATTCATGTATAAACCATAGCCAACTTCAAAATATTTCAAAGTGATTAATATGAAAGTGGTTGCCTATGAAAATATCTTACTAATCAAAGAAAAATCATCGAAAATCTGATCAACCAATTAGAAGTTATGAATGTTATTGTAGATCACATGAAATTGAAGATTTTGACAACTTACTTTTCAAAATTTCAACTTGCTTCACTTAATTTTTAAATCAAAATTCTATTTGGTGAAATTAAAATACATCTAATTTCAAATATAAAGTAGATAAAATAATCGAGCAACTTGTAGTACTAGGGTTAAATATTGTTTTCATAAACATTACATTAAAGGAAAAAACTAATTTCCACATGAATGTTTATAGGTTAGTTTATTTCACAAATCTTGAGCAGCATTTCTCAAAGAAATAGATAAAGATTTTACATAGAATTTGGATATTGTCTCCATTGCATTTATAAAAATAGTGCTAGGAAAATTTGTAACTCTTTTTATATTGATAATGTCTCGTTTGCTATATAGATTATGATTGAATGAAATAACATTCAGTACTTGAAAAACAGTTTTCTTCATTTTATTCATTTTTAAAAGCTGGTTAACTTGGTAGGGACATCAGCTAAACCTTAATTTTATCTGGCACACATATAAACCTTGAATTAATAATTTTAATTTAAACTATAGGGTATAAAGGCACATTAGAATTACTCTACACATTTCACACTCATATTTATCTGACTCGCTTATAATTTGCTTTAACCGATACTTTAGATATGTTAATAACTGAGTAGTTTATTTGACAGTATATTAATTTATACCCATTTTTTTATAATACCCACAAATTTTTCTTTATTTGAACTAATTTGACACCTATATCTTTGTAGTAATAAAGAGAATTATAGGTAAAGCATTTAAATTCATTGATTGTAACAAAAGTATTTTTCAGAGCTTCATATGAACAATTCATTGATTACAAAATTTATTGTCGTATCTATCTCATAGCGTAGGGAATAATATTCATATTTACAATGAAAGCTTAGGTGTTAAAACTTAGATTTAAAATAAATATCGTTTGCATCATTTTTGTTCTATACTTGTAGATCTAGTAATTTGTTAACCCTTGTATACATATGCCTATTATACTTTGTAAAGAGGTATTAAGTAACAACTCCGACAAACCAAAGAATTCAAATAAATTTCTAGCTGCATTTAAAGATGCCCAAGTTCCCCTTTGCTTTGTTTTAAGATTTATATGTTATATATAAGTTTGCCAAAAAAGAAAACATGTCAATTCACTCGGATTCACTTGTTATGATTAGGCTGTCAATGTGAGTCTGACAATATCTTCATGGATGACCCCTAAGTGCTATAAATATAAACTAAAGGAGAGAACATGTATTACTTTCCAAAATATTATTTATAACACTTTCAAAATGTTTACATTTTTTCCAAAACATTTTTTTTCAAAAATAATATTTTTCTTTTTTTTCTCCATGCATTGTAACATTTTCAAAATATTTTTTTCTTTTTCAAAACATAATATTCTTTTCAAACCAACATGTCGAAATGCCTCGTTCTAGTATTTAGGCACCCCAATCAATAACGTTGGCCAGATGCATCGACTAGAATTCTTAAAGCACTCGATGGACAAATTAACACCAAACCAACTACTAAAATAATTCCATTCACTATATAAAATCAACTTCATATTTTTACCAAATCATTTTCTTGTTTGAATAAAAATATTTATTTTTAATAATCCATATATACATTCAATTCAGCGACTATTAATAAAAAATAAAAATTATCGCATATCATCAATCCCTAATGTCAAACAAGCACGATACAACAATACATACATTTTCGAATAAAAAATAAATGCCTCCAGCAGAAAACTATCTATTAATTTTCACCATGCAACACGAATCACTACGGGATCACTTCATTCATATTCAAGCCACATAGAGGTTTATTCACCATCAATAATACCAATATTACTTGTCGAACTAACTACTCCTTACTTCATTACCTCACTCAGCAACTTCCACTTCACATGAAAACAAATACATACAAAAGAGGAAGAGAGAAGGAATATATATGTGTTTGTGTGTGTGTGTGTAGTAGAAAAATAACAAGTATATCCCCAAATGATTTCCTCAATAATCATCGTATACTCCTACTTTCACTTAAGTATAAACAAAAATCCACTGCACACCCACATGGATATGGGGACTCTAAGTCTTATTTAAGGCTAAGACTCATGTCTCATGTATTGTTCTAGGCCTTGCTCTGGTACCACTTTGCAACACCCCCGCCTCTATATCCATACTTTTCAAGAGTACTACAGAGTATTACTATCGGATAATACAGAGAATAATGTGATATAGGGTACACACATGGATATTCCCTTAGGCTAACACCAGTGCATTTTAAAACATCAAATATAACTCACCAACAAACGTACATAGTATCAACATAAAAAAATAAACACATGGCCTCCAGGATAGAACAATACACAATATACAGTAAACGTCAAAGACACTAAGTTAATTATAGCGATAATATATAATATCCAGTATACAAAATATATCCAATACACATTGCAACGATATACACATAGAAGAGTACATAATACAAAATGATAATCTATAATATAGAATATCTAGTCTCCTCTACACCTATAAAATACAAACTGCTCTCATCTTCCCTGAACCTGAAATTTTTCGGACCGACCCAAGTATTATATAAATAATAAATGGATTAGACTATATCTAGGTCTAAGGTCAATAAACATATGGATTACAGTATATACTGGGTATAAATAATATAATAATGTCATCTCAACAATCTCAAATGACATATTAATAGAACACCACAAAACCTAACTTAAAGATGTCAGCACCCATATAAAACTTATTAAATTAGAAATCATGCAACAACATCAAATATGTAGATCGCCCATGTGCAGAAATCACCATCCAAATCCAGAATACATCTCAAAAGGAGATATCACCATGTATAATTAGGCTACAAGTAGCTTAGCCCAAATATATCACTCTATCTCTCTAACTAAAATATCCTCCACATCAGTACAAATAATCATCCATAACAAAATTACAGAAATGGCGACACACGCCAGTGAAGGATATTATTAGCGACACACACATGTAAAGAATAATCAACAACACACACCTGAAATGATAAGCAGGTAATAAAAAAATAAATAAGCAACACATATCAATGAATAATAGTTGGCAACACATGCCAATGAAAAGAAAATAATTAGGCGAACCATGCCTGAAAAGAATACTACACGACAAATGCCAAAGAAGGATACATGGATTGATTATACCTTGGACACAGTCACCTTGGGCACAGTCACAGGTATAATCATAACTCATTGTCTTGAATGTATATATAAGTCTATGTCTATATCACACACATCAAAACCAGATAGGAGACCGACAGGCACACCAGTTTCAAGAGACCACACACATGATTGGGAAACACAATACACATATTCTACCAACACGGCTCCTACAGCTTGGTTACCAAGACAAGCATCGTGACTCTTATCCATCGCATGTCATAAACTCATTGCATGACTACGCTATGCATTGGTCATGGCCCTACAAGTGGCCCTAAATGTAACAGACTGTTGAACAAGGTGATAGCAGGGGCTATACATAGCAAACACATGGCTATATAGATTGTTCACATGCAACTATGGGTGTCACAGATCCGGAGTGTGACCACTGCAATCAGGCTGCTAAGATGGATACAAGCCAATCTGGTTCAACTACCATATTATAAAGGAAGTTAGATAGTGAATAGATAAATACTAAATATAAAATATAATAGCTGATACACAGCTACATACTTGTGTCGACACACATCACAATATGTGCCGACAAACAGCTAAATATGCAACTCACCACAATGAATCCATCTTACATAATGAATCCTCATATGAGTGTCATCCATGAGTAAAAGGATAACCGAATAAATAACAAAATGGCATCCCATACCACCATGTTTTACTATTTTGTTTATGCCCACACATCACACTCGCTCCTTCAACATTCTATATAAAGAGTCCAAAGAATAATCGGAGAAATATTACCAAAAGTCCTATACTAGATGGTATTATAAATCCTTTTATTTAGATTTCTTGTCAATAGGATTTGAATCATCATAAACTAAAAACAGCAGGAAGTCATTACCGTATCATGTCAAAATTTAATCAAATCAATATCAATAGTGAATCAGACATATGATCCAATTCAACATAAAAGAAAAGAGAATCGAAAAAGTATAACAAAATAAAATAATTAAATATATCATAAAAAATAAAGATTTAAACATTATAATTTACTTTAAAACCTTTTTTATATATACTAAACATTCTAAACTACTTAACCAACCAAATGTAACTTTTAGAGATTCCATAATAAAATTCTATTTTGAAATAAATTTTTAACTTTGAAAATAAATTATATTTATTTCAAACAATAGAAAACAATTCAAAATCTTCATCATATACTCAAATTATTTAGAATCAAGTCATTTTCGTTTAAATTATATCATATTAGAAATTTTCATATTATAAAATAGATTTTTATTTATACAAAATAGATCCAAAACCATTTAATTATTTTATAAAAAGAATTCTACGTTTTCCTAGATTTGATAACTCTTTCAATAATATTAAATAACCTTTATTTTAACATCTCCTTAAAATAATATAGTCATATTCATAACATATTTTATAAATAGCATTATATTCTATTTTACCTTTAAAACAATTCCACACATATAATATTCTAAAATATTACTTTTTAAAAGGGTTTTATAAGTAAAAGAAAATATATTTATTTATAATTAAAAATATATATGTAAATTTGAAAATACTAATTTGAATAAAATTTAGCAAAATATTTACAAATAAGTTTTATAAAAAAATTAAAACCCTTTAATAATATTTTAGAGCTTCTTCAAATAAAATAAGAAAAACAATCAGTCGTCCAAAAATATAAGTCATGCAGCAAAATTCTCCAAAATCATCGATTATCAATATAAACTAAATTAGGTGGCCCAAGTCAATTACTTCAATTTCCTGCCACCCAAACAATGCAAGCACAGTTTAAATAAAATACACAAATTAAAGTGCAAATGGATGACATCTCCTTTGCATTTTTAATAATCTAACACATAAATTCGATATCACATAATAAATCGAATATCCCAATCAAACAATTCATCAAAGCAATCCAATCAACATTCATAATCAATCAACTCCCCTAACAAATGTCTCAACAAAACAATTCAATCAATATCAAGGTTATATACAGTGGATAATGAATTACACATACAATTGTGAGTTAGAAAACTCACTGAATCAAATGAAGTATTTACTATGTTCGTTACATGCCCAATTACAACCGCCCACTCATAACGCGATGCACCACCTTCAAATTTCTATCCAAACCTTGCAGGAAGTGTAATGGTTCGCATTTCTAAACTCTAAAAGTTGACACTAATACGTCCACTGTATTCCTATACCAAAAAACTAAGTGCCAGAATAACAGAAGTGCCATAATAACAGATTGTTAGGGAAAAGAAAGGAGATAGAAGATAAGAAGAAACTAAACAATCATAGAATCTCATAATGCAACGGAATAACATATATTAATCAACATAATACTTTACAAAGTCATTTCAAAAATGATACATTGTTGTCATACTAATACAATTCTATCCTTGGATAGTTATAACATCATGTCCCTCACTAAATGATACAAGATAAATAAAATGGAAACAAGATAATAGCTAGCTATCGATGAAGCCTCCAGCTCCAAGCTCCTCCAAAATGCATTTAGAGAAAAACCTGAACTACTTGGCTGCCCATAAAAATTGAGCACCCAAGAGTTTTAGGAAATGAAAATAAAAATCCAAGTTAGACATGGGTCTGATGTGAATAAACTCAAACAGCTGAATTGTTATGTTTAAAAACCTTTTGAAATCAAAGGTATCTCGTAAGACCACGCCACATATAAACACGGACAAGTTTTTCCCTTACGATAACCAAACCATTTAATATAAAATTCTCCGATATTATAACAGTATCTAAGATACAAAACTTATTAATCATAGCCAAAATAGTTCCATTGATTAAATTCCAACATAGGTATACACTAAGACCGTAAAGGTTTGTATTGGAGAATGGATTCCATACAATGAATTGGCTACTGGGGTAGGTGCTCTCATGGTGCATCTTTAGATAAAATAACACCGAGGACCTCACTAGGATCCCATACCATCGTAGGAACGGCTAACCCCTGAACTTGGATAGTACCCAATATTATCACCCCTCCATTAATGGGCCCCGAAGCATACAAATGAGAGATAATATCGACTCTATATAGGGATGATCATACCCTAATTGGAGCGACCCAATTAGCTCTGCTGCATCTCCTATATTTTAGTCATTCTCGGTTGATGAGGCTTGAGGCTACGTTTTAGCTTTTATAAAGAACTTACTACTTGGAATGCTACACCGCCTCCAAGCGTTAATGCAATGTTAGCATTCATCCATAAAAGTTCATTCTGGATCTGAACGAATCCGAAGGCGATACCTCCATTACACCCATTTTGGAATTACCCTCAAGGTTAGTAGCAAATAGACCTTACATTTCAAAACTCCGACCTCGGTTCCATACTTTTCAAGATGTCTTCAGTTCAAAACGCTTGAGTTGGATCAAAGTGGTTTTCGGATAACATATCCGATCCCGGTTTCTTTGAAACAACTTCGAATTTTTTTGGTAAACTCAACCTCGGTTCTTTACGAAATTGGACAAAAATAAGAACAGAGATAACCTCCTAACCATTAGTGGACGGATTTCCTTGTCATTTACCCTAGAAGAAAACGAATTTACATGTACAGTATAGCACCCCGACGATGACTATACCATATAATTTTCGTATTTCTCCTAGATATTTCCAAAGTTACGATCTGGTCCAGATTTCGATAGTTGGTTATTTAACATTCAAATAAAAAAACATTCAACATTGATTTATTTCCATATGGGATCCACTAAGCCTTTATTAATTAATCTTAATTAATAAAATCACTTTATAAAACCTAATCAAAAGATCTTTACACAACACTGTTTCCAAAGCCCTTACTTTCCCTTATACTTGGGAAACATTTGTACTTATCTTAGCGGTATAAGTATATTATCGAAACATTTGGAAAATTTTCTCTTTTCAAATTCCTTTTGGAAAACATTACTTAGTATAACTCAAACCACTCACACTTTATAACAATTTCCTTTTTAAAAGCTCACCTCATGATTCAAATGGCTTATAAATTTCCAAATTCAATTTATAATAACACTTTATAGGTCTACAAGTCAATTTACAAAATCGCTTTACAAACCTCTAAAATCATTTATGAAACATTTCCCCATTTAAAACTCCTTTGATTAATCTTCATTAAAAGAAAAAATCCTTTACAAAATATCTTTTGCAACTCATCCTTTTGAGTCACTTCAAATAAAGTTTTTTGCTTAGAAAAACCCATTTTATAAACAAGTAATTATTTATAAATAACTTTATAAAATAATAACATAACTCGAAATCATTTATAAACTTTAACCCCAAATTGATCAAAGAATTGAAGCTAATTTAAAACCATACTTTATAATATAAGAAGTGTTGAATATACGCTTATATGATTTTTGTTTGATGATAATAAACATATATACATTCATTTAAATGTATTTGATAATATACTATTTTATTTTTCACAGATTAAATAAATATTTGCTGAATAAAATAAATAACACGAAATTTGAATTCAAACGAATATTTTATTCAAATAAATATTTATTACATCTTTGAATAGTACAATTTCAGGCTCTCACTATAACTATAAAACTTTGATTACAATTACATCACATTACATATTTACAGTTCACCTCACTACATATCACTCACACTCGTATTTATCTTCAACTCAATTCCAGTTTGAATCCAGCATCTGAGCAATCTGCAAAAATATAAACTAACGCAGTAAAATTGAAAATAAAATATTTTTGCAATATAAAATAAAAGATGAATTTTTGAAAATATGATTTGCCTCAGTTATTTGGGTTGTTCGTCATCATTTAAATTTGAATTCATCATACACGAACAACTTGTGACATACACAGTGTATTACTGTATATGCCACAAGGCCGTGCACGTCGATATATACACTTGATTGATTTACAGGGACAGGCGAGCACAAGTCAAACCCAAATGAAAAACCGGGTTCAACTCACGTGCAATAACATTGAAAATCACGACACAAGCACAAGGTCAAATCCGAGTTTTGAAACTGGATTCAACACAAGGCAACATGACCGAAGGCACAGAAGCAACTACAAAGTACTCACGACAATGCACCAATGTCACATGCATGAAACAATGGAATGAACCAGTGATATATACAATGAAACAACTCCACTGACTCAAATGAACTCGACCAAATAGCCAACATGATCAAAGAATGAATATGAGACCAAACTGCAGCAAGACCACATGCATGTAGACATCAAGCATAGAGACAAACAACAATGCAAACAATATAAACAGTGAAGAACATGGCCAACATGAAATACCAGAGATGACAAATCATGCTCAACAGAAACACTTGCAACAGTGTGATGCAGTGGCACATGATTATCAAGGGAATACATGAAGGATGCATCAGAATAACTCGGCAATGCAAGTGAAACTCGATTACTGCATAACAGCAATATGTACAGCATCAATCAAGTTGCAGACTCGAAGCATCAGTGGACACAAATAAACACACATGCACGACTTATGGCAGTGAAACTCAAGCAAGTCAGACCAACACTGCAACTCAAAATGAAACATGGCTGCAGTTACAAACTAGAGTGAAAACTGCACTAATCCAGTTCCAACACAACATGAATCAGAGATTACAAATTCAAATGTGCAAATGCTAACCAGAGTAAAGTCCAACACAGTTACAACTGACTACATGCAGGAGAACAAATACAACACTACAGCCAACATGAATCAGAGATTACAAACTCGAGTGTGCAAGTGAACATGACAGGAAACAGTTCAATATGAACTGATGAATCAGTACAAATGAACATGCAACCATACCACAAAGGCTCAAGTCTTAAATATGAAACAAGGTGCACAAGTCCAGCTACAAGTTACAGACATAACAGGTGAAGCATCACCAAAGACACAACAGATGCACATGGATGTCACAACAGATAATGATGCAAGTGTCGACCAAATACAAATACAAGCACCAAGGGTACATGAAGCAAACAATCAACATGAATGGAATCAATATGTGCAGACTACACAGCAAAGTCATATAACAGTTTTTTTTTAAAAACAAAGTCAAGAATTTACAAGTTCAAATCAAATGGCTGGAGTAAACATGATCGACCGAGTTCAACGTCAAGTGGTAATCAAGTTTGAACATGCCAAAGTCAAAGAGAGAGTCACGGGAAATCAAGGAAATCAATGTCGTGTTTCTAATCAAAGTCAATATTGAACGAGTCAATAATCAAAATTGTGTCAACTAAGCCGTGGGGATCAAGCATCAAGTATACGAATTTGACAAAATCAGATTAATCATCAATCGTTCAAGCATAATCAAGCGGCAGAGAAACGAAAATGAAAAATTCAAACATGATTATACGAACGAAAATAAAGGAGATCGAACTCCTATAAATCCCCAAATCATCATCGGCATAAAGTATCGAGTTCGAGAAAGCCAAAATCAGCAGAGCAAAAGGAATAAAACACATACCAGAAAATCACATACGAACCCGATCCAAATCGAAGAGCCGTGAGCTAATAGAAGAGAAACGAAGCCTACAACTATCTGTATCAAGCGGCGACTTCAATTTGCACAAACCCTAATTTGGAAATCAGGGACAAAGCCCTAAATTCAGAACTGAGAGGAACGAAAGAGAAGAACGGCCGCCATTTTTCACAAGGAGATAAAGGAACGGGCTAACAGATAGTGAAGGGGGCCGGCCTTGTTTATGTTAAAAGGGGTTTTAAAAATTATAATAAGGGTTTTATTTTAAATTAGGGTTATTTCAATTTAAAATTGTTTTTAATTTGTATTTTCTTTTAAACCGTTTTTAATTTTCTAGTCGTGTGTCTAGGGACAAACTACGGTGTGTAGTTTGGGAATTCGCAACTCGGTGGTTGAGTTGTGGTCAGGGTTTTGAGCGTAGAGTTAGATTAGTCAATAGCGGGTATAGCGAGTTTACGTGTGTAAGCGAGGGACTATCTAATTTCTAGTAGAAACCTTGGGGGCAGCACGTAGGCAGGGTTTTGCCGAAGCTGAGTAAATTCTGTGTTGTTCTGTTTTATTCTGTTATTTATATTCTGCGATATCTGTGCTGCTATTCTATGATCTGAATTGAAATTAATTAATAAGCTTCCGCGATTAATTTTTATAATTTACACTATCACCCTATTCACCCCCCCTCTAGGGTGAAATCGATCCTACAAGTGGTATCAGAGCTAGGAACAAAAGCCATTTTTGTTTTAAAATTTTGATTTTACGAAAACCAATTTTTGTTTAAAAATTCGTGTTTCAAAAATCAATTTTTGTTTTAAAAATTCGTGTTTCAAAAATTCGGTTTTTGTTTTAAAAAATTTGAATTTTTAAAATGGCTTCTTTTAATAATGCTTTTGCAGAGGGTCAGTCGATAGTTAGACCACCAATGTTCAATGGTGAATATGCTTACTGGAAAAATAGAATGCAAATTTTTCTGAAAACCATTGACGCTTGGAATATTGTTGAGACAGGTTATAGAATACCAACTATAACTGTAGATAATCAGGAAATAGAGAAACCAAAGGAACAATGGACAGAACTAGAAAATAAATTACAAAATACAAATGCCAAAGCAATGAATTCTATTATTTGTTCATTGGATCAATTTGAATTTAATCGTGTCTCACATTGTCTAACTGCGCAGGAAATATGGCACATACTAGAAGTGACTCACGAAGGAACATCTCAAGTCAAAGAATCTCGCCTTGCAATGCTAAGCAGCGAATACGAGAACTTCAAAATGGCGAAGGAAGAAAATGTCAAAGAGATGTACGGACGACTCTCCAATATCATATACAAATCAAAAGCTCTCGGAAAAACATACACCGAATTAGAAATAGTCCAGAAAATCCTCAGAGTCCTTCCACGAAGCTTTGAAGCAAAAGTAACTGCCATACAAGAATCGAAAGATTTAAAACAACTTAAAGTTGAAGAACTCATCGGAAATCTCACCACTTATGAGCTAGAAATGAAATTCAAAGAAGAGCGTGAAGGAGGTGACACTCAAAAGTAATCAATAGCTCTCAAAGGAACAACCAAAAGTGATGATGATAACGATGAAGATGATGGAGCAGCAGAATTGGAGCTGTTGATAAGGAAATTCAAAAAATGGAATCAAAAACATGGTAACTCAGCTCGAATTCAAAAAGCAAAAAGCAGAATAGCCAAAGCACTAGACTACTCGGAAGAACAAAAGTTTATTTGTTATAATTGCAATAAACCCGGCCATATCAAGCCCGATTGTCCACAAATTAAATCCAGCCACGGAAAGAAACAGAAAAAGAAAGTTTTGCAGCCACTTGGGATGAAATAGACGAGAATGATCAAAGCACTGGCAGTGAAAGCGAAAAGGCAGAATTGTGTCTTCGAGGTGATACAACTGACAGTGACGATGACGAGCCAAGTGAGGTATCAAAACTTACCCATTCTGAGTTGCTTATATATTTTCATGAAGTAAACGGTTGTTTTGAACGACTTAGGGAAAAATACGCCAAACTTGAATCTCAAAAAGATACTTTGATAGAATGTAATAAACAACTTGATCAATTAGTTAAAACCTATCAAAGTAGGATCCCTAAGTGTGATAAGTGTCCAACATTTGATGAAGAAATTAAAATATCAGAAATTAAAATAAAATCGCTTGAAAATGAAATTCTAATTTTAAAGGAGAATGAAAATACTAGGAGAGAGAATTCTATTAAAAAGTGCACACGGTTGTTAAACGAAAATGAATCTCTCAAATCACAAGTCCAAAAATTGTCAACGACTTTAGATAAATTTTCAAAAAGTGAAAAATCGTTGAATATGCTATTAGGAAAGCAAACTGTTAATACGGTTAAACAAGGACTTGGATATAATAGTTCGAAAATTGTTGAAAACAAGATTAATCAAGAAAATTCAATGTGCACGATTTGTAGAAAATATGGACACAATCACAATAATTGTCGGTATAGACCCAAACATGTGAAAACTATACCGATTTGGGTTCCAAAAGGCACAAATATAAAATCTCTCAAAGTTAAACAAATTTGGGTGCCAAAGGGAACAATTATAAATAGTTTTGGGTCTACACAAAATTATTTTTCAAAATTTTCTGCCACTAACAATCATGGACCTATAAAAACAAATAGGTCACATAAATCTTTCATCGTGTAGGTGTGGTGGCAGGCTAAGGAACAACAATAGTGTTCTCTGGATTTTGGCTGTTCCAGAAACGCAACGGGCGACAAAGCTAAGTTCCTTAGCCTAGTATAAAGGTGACAGAATCACAATGGACAACGACGAAAAATATCGTAAAGGTAAAACAGGTAATGGTATGTTTTAAACGATATATTAAATGTGATAATCTGCACCATATTCTGAATTAAAATCAGCCAATATTGAGATTAATGAAAGGATGACGATTCTGACTTATTCAAAATAGTTGGTCAATTATATTCTAATGCCAAAAACACTATAAAAATCTCTAGATTCTTTGAATTACTTCATATATATCATTTTGGATTAAAAATAGTGTTTTGTTGGATAATTATACAATTGGTTATAATTCGGCTAACTCTATATTCACGGTTTTTTGATTATTTACACGGCTTCATTTCAAATTCAAAAGAATGTCATTTAAATTGTTGTTAAAATTGAATTTGAAATTTTTGGTGCACACTTCATGTTTTGGTCTATAAAATTCAATTGATGATAATTTTGAGTGAAAGAGAAATTCAGATGCAGATTACACTGGTAATCTAGTTGATAGAAAAATTACTAGTGAAACGTGATTTTTGTTGAGACATTTAATAACTGCATCGTTTTTTTTTCAAAGAAAATATCTGCATATTCTTCATTTCAAATAATTTTCAAATAGCAGAAAATTTTCTTTTAAAAACCCCCTGGAGAAAATCATTTTTTGACCATATTTTCAGATTATTCATTTGTGAAAAATTAATTTCATAATTATTTTTGAATTTGTTTTTAAATGAATATTATAACTAATCTGACTCCCAAATGATTATTGAAAAGAAAAATAGTGATTGAAAAAGTGATGAGTGTTGATATTGATTATATAACTCGAGACGGTATAATTAATAAATTTCTTTAGAAATTTAAACAAGAGTTATAAAACTGTTTGTTGGTAAAAATTCCATGACCATCTCTATATCTATCATATTTCTAACGACCATCACTCATCAAAATTCTATATAGTTTGTCAATATGTGGTACTTTAAACAGGAATCGTTCGGTTTTCATTTTCACATTTTTTTTAAAAAAAAAACTAATTAATAATAATAATAAATAAATACCAAAGTATTCACTCTCATTTAAAAGTCCTCACGGTTATGCATGGGTGAATTACTTGGAATTTGTTATGTGCTTCCATGCTCATTTAAAAGTCCTCGCGGTTATGCATGTATGGAACACATATCAAAAGTTGATTTGTAAAATAAACAAGTTGATTCTAATCCCATTTAAAAGTCCTCTCGGTTATGCGTGGTTAGAAGATACTTGAATTCATTTTTTTTAAAATAAAACTGGAATACTACTAATCTCATTTAAAAGTCCTAACGGTTATGCATGGTTAGTAGATATTCAAATTCCTGATATAAATATACCACAAATAGACACAACTGTATGGTTTTATATGATGACATCATTTCCATCATTCTAAAAGTGGAATATGCGCCTAACAAAATATTTATGATTTTTGTTTGATTTTTTATTGAAATTTAATATTTATATTCAATTGAGTTTTAATGTTGGATTAATATCAATTACTTTATCTCTATTTTCCCTAACACTATTATTCTTTTGCTGATAACAAAAGGGGGAGAGAAAAGTTAAGATTTTGTCAAATAAAATCAAGCAAAGGACAAATAATTTTCTATTTGCATCTAGACTCATTTGCATATTTTTATTTGTATGCATATATGTAGGGGGAGCATCATGTAGAGAGGAAGCATTTAAATAGGGGGAGCAATTAGAGCATATCAATGATCAAATACATTTAACATAATCAAAATCTTAAATATATGTTTGTTATCATCAAAAGGGGGAGATTGTTGAATATACGCTTATATGATTTTTGTTTGATGATAATAAACATATATACATTCGTTTAAATGTATTTGATAATATACTATTTTATTTTTCACAGATTAAATAAATATTTGCTGAATAAAATAAATAACATGAAATTTGAATTCAAACGAATATTTTATTCAAATAAATATTTATTACATCTTTGAATAGTACAATTTCAAGCTCTCACTATAACTATACAACTTTGATTACAATTACATCACATTACATATTTACAGTTCACCTCACTACATATCACTCACACTCGTATTTATCTTCAACTCCATTCCAGTTTGAATCCAGCATCTGAGCAATCTGCAAAAATATAAACTAACGCGGTAAAATTGAAAATAAAATATTTTTGCAATATAAAATAAAAGATGAATTTTTGAAAATATGATTTGCCTCAGTTATTTGGGTTGTTCGTCATCATTTAAATTTGAATTCATCATACACGAACAACTTGTGACATACATAGTGTATTACTGTATATGCCACAAGGCCGTGCACGCCGATATATACACTTGATTGATTTACAGGGACAGGCGAGCACAAGTCAAACCCAAATAAAAAACCGGGTTCAACTCACGTGCAATAACATTGAAAATCACGACACAAGCACAAGGTCAAATCCGAGTTTTGAAACTGGATTCAACACAAGGCAACATGACCGAAGGCACAGAAGCAACTACAAAGTACTCACGACAATGCACCAATGTCACATGCATGAAACAATGGAATGAACCAGTGATATATACAATGAAACAACTCCACTGACTCAAATGAACTCGACCAAATAGCCAACATGATCAAAGAATGAATATGAGACCAAACTACAGCAAGACCACATGCATGTAGACATCAAGCATAGAGAAAAACAACAATGCAAACAATATAAACAGTGAAGAACATGGCCAACATGAAATACCAGAGATGACAAATCATGCTCAACAGAAACACTTGCAACAGTGTGATGCAGTGGCACATGATTATCAAGGGAATACATGAAGGATGCATCAGAATAACTCGGCAATGCAAGTGAAACTCGATTACTGCATAACAGCAATATGTACAGCATCAATCAAGTTGCAGACTCGAAGCATCAGTGGACACAAATAAACACACATGCACGACTTATGGCAGTGAAACTCAAGCAAGTCAGACCAACACTGCAACTCAAAATTAAACATGGCTGCAGTTACAAACTAGAGTGAAAACTGCACTAATCCAGTTCCAACACAACATGAATCAGAGATTACAAATTCAAATGTGCAAATGCTAACCAGAGTAAAGTCCAACACAGTTACAACTGACTACATGCAGGAGAACAAATACAACACTACAGCCAACATGAATCAGAGATTACAAACTCGAGTGTGCAAGTGAACATGACAGGAAACAGTTCAATATGAACTGATGAATCAGTACAAATGAACATGCAACCAGACCACAAAGACTCAAGTCTTAAATATGAAACAAGGTGCACAAGTCCAGCTACAAGTTACAAACATAACAGGTGAAGCATCACCAAAGACACAACAGATGCACATGGATGTCACAACAGATAATGATGCAAGTGTCGACCAAATACAAATACAAGCACCAAGGGTACATGAAGCAAACAATCAACATGAATGGAATCAATATGTGCAGACTACACAGCAAAGTCATATAATAGTTTTTTTTAAAAAACAAAGTCAAGAATTTACAAGTTCAAATCAAATGGCTGGAGTAAACATGATCGACCGAGTTCAACGTCAAGTGGTAATCAAGTTCGAACATGCCAAAGTCAAAGAGAGAGTCACGGGAAATCAAGGAAATCAATGCCGTGTTTCTAATCAAAGTCAATATTGAACGAGTCAATAATCAAAATTGTGTCAACTAAGCCGTGGGGATCAAGCATCAAGTATACGAATTTGACAAAATCAGATTAATCATCAATCGTTCAAGCATAATCAAGCGGCAGAGAAACGAAAATGAAAAATTCAAACATGATTATACGAACGAAAATAAAGGAGATCGAACTCCTATAAATCCCCAAATCATCATCGGCATAAAGTATCGAGTTCGAGAAAGCCAAAATCAGCAGAGCAAAAGGAATAAAACACATACCAGAAAATCACATACGAACCCGATCCAAATCGAAGAGCCGTGAGCTAATAGAAGAGAAACGAAGCCTACAACTATCTGTATCAAGCGGCGACTTCAATTTGCACAAACCCTAATTTGGAAATCAGGGACGAAGCCCTAAATTCAGAACTGAGAGGAACGAAAGAGAAGAACGGCCGCCATTTTTCACAAGGAGATAAAGGAACGGGCTAACAGATAGTGAAGGGGGCCGGCCTTGTTTATGTTAAAAGGGGTTTTAAAAATTATAATAAGGGTTTTATTTTAAATTAGGGTTATTTCAATTTAAAATTGTTTTTAATTTGTATTTTCTTTTAAACCGTTTTTAATTTTCTAGTCGTGTGACTAGGGGACAAACTACGGTGTGTAGTTTGGGAATTCGCAACTCGGTGGTTGAGTTGTGGTCAGGGTTTTGAGCGTAGAGTTAGATTAGTCAATAGCGGGTATAGCGAGTTTACGTGTGTAAGCGAGGGACTATCTAATTTCTAGTAGAAACCTTAGGGGCAGCACGTAGGCAGGGTTTTGCCGAAGCTGAGTAAATTCTGTGTTGTTCTGTTTTATTCTGTTATTTATATTCTGCGATATCTGTGCTGCTATTCTGTGATCTGAATTGAAATTAATTAATAAGCTTTCGCGATTAATTTTTATAATTTACACTATCACCCTATTCACCCCCCCCCCCTCTAGGGTGAAATCGATCCTACAAGAAGAGGCTTAGCAAACCCAATAGTAGTAATTTAGTTTCCATTTAACATCAATTTAACTTTCAAGTCACTTAACCGTTTATTTACATAAGTCAACATATATGTAAATGCACTTCATATCCAAATCAAGGAATAACATATCAATATAAAACAACTAGCATATATATCCAAATAATATAATAGCAGGATGGTGATTTGTCCTACTAAATAGATGTCCAACAATCAAACAATTAACTTATAGCAGAATGGGAATTTATTTTACTATCAAATGTCCATACACTTAAACAATCAATTTTATAGTGAATTAGGATTTATTCTACTATTAAATATCCACACAAAAAACAATTAGTTTATAACTCATTCATGGTCATTTATCTACTTAATAGTGCCTACAATTGAATTCCTCGAGTACAAAACTATCTTTGAAAGAGAAGTACCTTTAAAACAATTTGACTTTTTGAAAACACATAATTTAAAACTTAAAATTACTTTTAAAATAATTATTTACAAGTTAAAACCTTAAATAAATCATAATCAATCTTAATTAGTTCTTAACTTAATTTAATTATAAATCAAGAAACAATTAAACCTTTAGTACTTAATTAAACAATAATTAACTATTATAAATAATTTAACCTTAATTATTACTTTATTATTTATTAATTAATAATTTAAACCTTCATTAATAATTAAATATTAATTAATATCATTTAATTCATGTAATAACCATCAATTAAATCTTAATTAATAAATAAAACCTTAAATAAATAATTTATTTAAATTAAAGTCTTAATTAACTGATCATTAACAATTGATTTATTTAGATAATTAACCTAATAGTTAATTAATAACTAATTAATATTAAATCATATATTTAAACTATATTTAACTAAAAATTAACCTTAATTAATAATTAATTGAAATTAATCTTATCATTAAAAGGTAACTAATTAATAAATAAACTTTACTTAATTATAATTAATAAACCCTGTTTAATCTTAATTAATTATTAATTATTTAAACTTATTTAATAAAAATATAATCATTAAAAACTTAATTAACTTTATAAAATATCATTACTAAGTTTATTAAACAATTTCAAAACACTTCAAGTTAATAAAATCAAATTTGCAAAAATTGGATTTTTAAGCAAAACTGCATCTATAGCGACTATCGTTATGGACATCCATAATCTCAACTTGTTTTTATCTTTCCTTTTGAAACTTCACCTTAAAGTTTACTAACTCTTTTTTCAAAAATTAACTAAAGTAAAAGATCTCAAAAACCAGAACAAATAAAAAAAACTTTAACTTTTAAAAATTTTAAACAAATAAACAAGTTTCGAAGGGACTTGAGTCTTGCTTAACAACTATGCAAAACTAGTTTGCTACCATTTATCATATCCAAATATACTTACAATATCATAACTATAACACCCCATATTTTTAGTAACATTATTTAGGATATTTAATCAGTTAAATTAATAAAATAATGTGTTGATTAGAGGATTGAGATTTGATTTTTATTAATGGGGTAGCCGTGCTTTTTAGCCAATTAATTAAAATAAGAGTTAAAATGAAATGGAGGAGGAGTAAAATAGGAAAAAGGCCATTCTTATACCCTAAACCTTGGCCGTATATTCTCATACACGTTCATTTTCATTTGACAAATTTCAAAACTTAAGCTCGGCCACCATTAATAAGAGAAAGAGGAAGAAGATTAAGAAAAGCTAAGAAAGAAGCTAAATCAAATCAAATTCATTCAAATCTCAAGCTCCTTAATCTCTAAAGCTAAGGTGAATAAAGATTACATCTCAAATTTCTTATTGCTTTTGGTTTTAAGATGAATCTGAACTTATTTGCAATGTTTTGCCATGTTTTTGAATGATAGAATAATAATATATACTTGTTTATGATTTATTGTTGTTCATATAGATTTTATGACATGTTTTAATGTGAAAACCCTATTAAATGATATCCAAATGCTTTATGAATTTTGATATAGAACATAAATATATTTTAGAGATGGGTTTTGATTTTTCAAAATTTTCGAAATTTTTGTTGGTTTTATATAAATTTTCTAGTGAAGAAAATGTTATTTTGGGTTAAAAAATTATTTATGGTTAAAAAATTAATGGTCTTGGTCTGAAATTTATATATTTTAGAAAGCATATAAAAAGTGATTTTTTGGAATTTTTGTAGAATTTTCCTAAGTGTTTTAATGGATATATAAAATTATTTAAGGTATGAGACTTAAATGTTTTATATATTTATAAAAAGGAGAATGAATATTTTGTAGATAACTCAAAATTGTTATGTCTGGAAATTGACCGTACTTTTAGAAAAGAGAAACTAGCAATTAATCACAATTTGATAAACAAGGCGGGTTAGGTACAAAGAAATAGTTTAAAACGGACAAATCTACATGGTTTTTACCGCCTCGATGCTTTCGGCACTAGGCTTTCGCCTTCTTACCTTCGCCTCTGACTCCATCGAAACCAATGCATATGGTATGTGGTAACTAGTACATAGTGAATTGGATGGAGGCGCAAGGTATAGGGTCGAAACCAGGGGTTTCAAAGGGTATTTTGTAAATAATTCAAAATTATTATTTCTAGAAATTAGCAGTACTTTTAGAAAAAGTGAAACTTGCAACCAATCACAATTTGACAAACGAGGCAGGTTAGGTACAAATAAATAGTTAGAGAACAAATATACATGGATTTTACTATTTCAATGCTTTCGGCACTAGGCTTTCGCTCCTTACCTTCGCCTCTAACTCCATCCAAACCAGTGCACATGGTATCGAGTGACTGGTATGTAGTGAATTGGATATAGGCGAAAGGTATAGAGTCAAAACCAGGGGTATCGAAGGGGTCAAAGCATTTCTTTGGTTTTAAGTGAAACTTCGCCTGCTTGCTTTCGACTAGGCTGGCTTTCGACCAGGTCAATTGGTTTTAAAAGAATGGTTTTGATTGGGTTGCGCTTTTGTTTTAAATAACCGCTTTCAACTAAGTCGAAACCTTTAGCCGTCGTTTTCTTCGTTTCGACGCAGAAGGTTTCGAAAGGGTTGCTTTACTTTTTAAACTTGACCACTTCTTCAATGCTTTCGATGGGATGGTTTCGGCACCATCACTTCGATGGGAATGCTTTCGAAAGAATGACTTTCGACTTAAAAGGTTATAAATGACCCTTTTTCTCTATTGAAGTATAACCCAAATGGTTTCAAAAGAGATGGTTTAAATGGTTTCGAAAGGTGTTTTTCGACATGTTTTGAATTGAACCCAAGTGCTTTCGAAAGTTTTGTGGTTATAAATGTTTGATGCTTTCGAAAGGTTATAAAGAAAGTTTTCGAAGGAGTCGGAAGGGAAGGTTTTTCTATTTGTTTCGAAAGGATTGAAAGGAAAGGTTTTCCAATGGTTTTGAAAGGCATGTTTAAAGGTTTTAAAGAGGAATATGTCTAAGGTTTTAAAGCTTTCAAACGGAAGGTTTTTTGGGGGTTTCTAAAAGGTTTTGAGAATGGTTTCGAAAGGAAGGTTTTGGTCGTTCGGCCTATATTAAGTAAAGGGTTTTACTTGGTTTAGAAAGTAGTACTTTCAATGGTTTCGAAAGGGATACTTTTAGTGGATTCGAAAGGGGTACTTTCAAAGATTTAAGTGTGTTCATCAACTAAGATTTAGATAATGTATATATATGTATATATTTATGTATATATATAACATGGCAATGTGATTTTGAGTAAAGCATAGAGATTATATATTTTCCTTGTTTGAGTTTGATTTAAAGGTTTTAAATCATTTTGAAAAGGTTTTCAAGGAAAATTATAGGAAGGTTTCCCTAAGTAAAATGACTCAGATATCAGAATACCAAATGAAATAGGTATAGGATCGCGCCTTATACATTAGCTATTAGCCCCAGCTAATTTTATCTAAAACTCCACAGTGTAAGGCTTTGTCACAAGTAAGACTAAAATTATGATTAGACACAGAAAGGGATATATATTTGTATATAGATAGGTTACTGGTGAGCTGCAAAACCATTAGGATCAAGTGACCCTGGAAGATGTTAAAATAGGGACAGATTATTCAAAAGAGAAGTATTTAACAAATAGTTAAGAACATACCATCCAGAAGAGGAGTGTCTAACAGATGTTAGATAAATAATGATATATTATCTGGTAGGTCCGAGTCAGCCAAAGGTTAATAGTTAGCCAAACAAAACTATAATGTTCGAACAGGTAGTTCATTTATTACCTGATATGTTTGTTTATATAATAGTGCTTTACAGATTTTAATTAGTAATGGTTGCAGGAAAAGATTTGCAAAAGATATGTTTTAGAAGGATGTTGGAGAGGGAAAACCCATTCCGCTAAGCGGCATGGTCTCACTAAACATAAAATAACCAAGATGTATAGTATTATTCATACCAGGCTTTATGTCTGACTCAAAGTATTGTTTTCCCCTTAAACTCTCGGATGCTTAAAATTGATTTGAGTAGGCTAAGGGTTGAGGTTTTCAAGTTTTAGTAATTTTAGCGAATAAAGCTTCCATAGACGAGCAGGTGGCCGATGGATAGCTAATTAGAAGTTACAGTTTATTCTGTTTATTTCCGCTATGTGTATAAGTCAAATATGACTATATTGACTCTGATCAATCAAGAGGGCATCGTCATATATTTCTCTTGGCGTATATTTAATCATCGCCTGGGAAATGTCAAGTAATTTTGTAACTTGGATATGAATTATTGTTTTGAAATGTAATCAATAAAATGTTGTTTTTTAAAATCTATGATTTTGTTCATATTCAAGTGCTTTTTATATTATAGATACCGTTAGCACTATCATATTTTGTCACCGGAAGTTAATACTACGGATGGCTACAGCATCTGTAGCGCCTATCTTTTGGCCTCTAGATATGGGATGTTACAACTTGGTATCAGAGCATATGTTTATGAAAAACTTTAAACTAAAAATGATTTTGAAAACACAATCCTAAGGAATTTGAGTAATATTGGGGTATGGGATAAAGCTATAGTAAAGTACTTGTATTTGTTATATATAAGCATACACTTTATCTCTAGTCTCTATCTTTGTTAGGTTATTCTTTCTGTGTCCTCAATAAGGTTTGAATATAGATATGGATGGTAGAAGAGGAAGAGTTAACCCAGGTGGGGGAGGCACCAATGGGAATGCCAGACCTAATTTGAGGAGAAGCCAAGGTCAGGCATAGGCATAGAATGTGGGTGCTGGAGTCCCGTAAGTTGGAATAGAAGATATGTACCAGTTTTTCATAAATACGATGCAAGCGGGAGTTGCTATTGGAGTAATGGGAGGAGGATTTTAGGAAGCTCCATTGTCAATGATTATGCTAAGTAGAGTGGAGACTATACAAAGCTTGGAGGGAAGCCATTTATTGGAACTGAGGATGCCATCGTGGTGGAAAATACGTTGCTGCACTGTGATAGGATATTTGCTGACTTGAGGCTCAATAATGACCAGAAGAGGAGGTTGGCATCAAGACAGCTTCAAGGAGATGCTTTATTTTGGTGGAATAGTGTGACTGTGGTAGTGAATGAGGAGACTATGACATGAGCAGAGTGTAAAAGGAGGTTCCAGGAAAGGTTCATGTTAGTAATGGTGCAGTCTGTTTTGATCTGGAAGTTTGCTGAGCTAGAACAAGGAAAGATGACTATTCTGGAATATGCCAGCAGGTTTGAAGAGTTGGCTAGATATGGTTATACCACTGTTGATATAGTGATGAGGAGTGTTAGTGCTAAAATTGGTCACCAACACCCAAATCCAGATGAAAGCACCAAATCATAGTCATAGATCACAGAAAATAGATAGAGTGTATGTAGAGAATATGAATGTAAAGAACAATCAAAATTAAAAAGAAAGCAGTAACAACAGAGGATTTATAGTGGTTCCGTTGACTCTGGCCTACGTCCACTCCATAAATTTTCCTTTTTATTGATATTAAAATCCAGTACAGTTAAATTTGGAGTTTTTAATACAACAATGGTAGTGCAGCTTTAGTGGAGAAGAGGAAAAGAAATAGAATCAAGAAGCCCCCATTTTTTAAGCTTCGCATGCTGTATTTATAGATGAAGATAGCCTAGTTCCCTTGTGCAGGCCTATGACCAAGGTAGATTGTCCCATGAGTGTTAATTCAAGCTGACCAACCTAGGCAAGTCGATTTACAACCACCGATCCACTCATGCCAATCCGGGACTTTCTGCATTTTGACTTGGAGTAGTTCCTACTCATGCTTGGAGTAATCTGGTCCTCGCCCCGAAGTGACCCACACATATGCTTATGCTGATCCAATCCTCCATCTTAAGTTCCAGCCAAATCAACCGATCACATATGACCGAACCACCAAGGCCGATCCCACGTTCTTACAACCTATCATGAATAGCCAACAACTAGTACTTCTAACCAACCCACTTCAACTAAGCAAGTTTAGCCGACCCATACATGCCTAACGTCTTATGCCGACCCACCTTGGCCAAACCATGTTCATACTCCAACACCGAGCCACTCCCAACTCTAATACCTCTCAAGCATGTTGATCCACTGCCAAATATGACAATCCCTATGTGTTGCCGAATGACTTATGCCGACCCACCTTGATCGAACCATATCCATACTCCAACATGGAGCCACTCCCAACTCTGATACTTCTCAAGCATGCCGATCCACTACCAAATATGCCGATCCCCATGTGCTACCGACCCACTCCCTTTGACCGACCCACTCCAATCACCGACCCACACCACAACCGATCCATACCACTACCGACCCACATCATCATGACTGAACCACCTTCCTACCGACCCAAAGCTTCACAACACTGACCCACTCATGAACTCCTACTAACCTAGAGCAAGTCGAAGCACAACTCAATGTGAGCCGAAGCAAACTCCATGAAAACTTGAAGCAAACCTAGGAATGACTCAAAGTAAACCCCTGGTGACTCGCGACAACTCGACTTTTGTCGTAACCTATATTTCGAGTATCCCGTGACTTTTTTCCATCGACTATGCCGAACCTCGGCTTCACAATCATGTTTATCATCCGTGATTGACCGTCTATCCATCAAGTTGACTAAAACCATCGTATTCCAATCTCGACAAACGAGCAGTCAATTTAGTTAAATCCGCCTATCTATGGCCTTGCCAAAAGGGGGTTACCATTTAACCCCAAAAATGCCTTGCTATTGGAAGTGTGTTTTGAACAACCTCAAATCTGATACCCGAAGTGCATATTACATTCATTCCAAGTAATTCCATCCAAATCTGATAGTCTACTTCGTGACCGTTCCAAGTCTTATCTAATTCTGAATCCATCCCAAATCCATCAACCGAATCCAAGATCTCTTCAGATCACTTTATCCAAGTCTGAGACCTCTTAGGGTCCTGTAGTCCAAATCGATGACCTTGTCGGGTCCAAATCTCAAGCCGGGACCTCTCTAGGTCCTAAAATCCATATACGGGACCTTGTCGGGTCCTTATCCAATGTCAGGACCTCACCGAGTCCTTATCCAAATATGTAGTTGTTCGAAGCCACTATCCAAATCAATTTCACACCTTGGAAGTCAGTAATCGAATCCAATGATCTCTCCAGATTGTTTACGGCCTCTTCGAAACCTTGCTAAGCTCGATCCAAACTTAACGATTGAATAGGCAGATCCTGTCGCGCTCCGACGAAGCAACCTAGCCTTGCACTCCGGTTCAGTGTCCCTTAACATTAAGCGATTCCTTGGTCCTCCTGGACCGATATCAACCTATCTGGGCCCTTTCTGGATGCCATTCTCCAGTAAAGGGGAAACAGCGTGGAGCAAGCCGATCCTGTCGCTCTCCGGTGAAGCTGTGTCACCCCCTGCATCCGGTTCAGTGTCCCTGAACATTAAGCGATGTCATGGCCTAAGTCCTACACCGATTACAACCACACCGAGATCTTGTTGAATCCCATCCTATCACTCTCCGATAAAAGGGAAACAATGTCGAGCGAGCCGATCCTCTCGCTCTCTGGTGAAGGGACGTTGCTCCCTGCACCTCGGTTTAGTGTCCCTGAACATAAAGCGATTAATTTTCAACTGACTTCCAATATCCGCCGTGTGACTCTTCATTTTGTGATTTATTTCATAAAGTCCAAAATCATTTATTAAATCCAAGTTCCAAATGTCTAATAAGAAAAATAGAAACCTAAGTGCAGTCACTCGGGCAGAGCAGCCTATGCTATCTCAGAGCATGCTTAAGGATCGCGCTGGTTCCCCATCATGTGTAAGTGGCATAGCTACTTTATTTTTATTTTACTTTTAAAATAGAATCTTAAAAGATTATTCAATGATCGGAGTCCAAGTCCTGAACTCGGCCCTTGCCATCACGATCAGTGGATGATGGGTCATGACCCCAATCCAGGGTTGTTCCTATTTGATCCAAGCGGTATCTGCTCGTGCTCTACCGCTCTTGTCCGGTCCTTCACATACTGCTGTAGTCTACCACTTCTAACATTTTCCTCCACCACATCCTTCAAGTGGAGGCATTCATCTATGGCGTGCCCTTTCAGCTCATGGAATAGGCAGTACTTCCTACTCTTGCATTCCCGTTCAATGGGATCCCTCCTAGGTGGTTTCCGACAAGGGAGCTGCCCCCGAGTGTCCAAGTTAATCCATTCTAGAATATCTGTCAAGTCCACATACATCGCGAATTTGGGTTCTCAATCTCTCCTCCGTTTGTCTGAACCACCATATCCATCGTCCAACTTGCGATTTCCTTTATCCATGCCTCGTCCTTCATCGGACGTTCCTTTGCCTTTCATGGCGTTTATCTCCTGCCTTTTGGCACATGAATCCTCTAACCGAATGAATCTTTCCACCTCATGATAGAACTCTCCAAGATCCTACGATGGATCCCATGCTAATGGATCCTTGAACTCCGTGCCTTCCGCAATCCTTGCTACCGCCGCCATCAAAATCATTAATGAATCCGGGAGATCTACCGAGGCCACAACTGCATTAAACCACATTAGAAAACATCTCTACTTCATCGATGCCGGTGTCATTACATTCTTGGGTCGCATCAAGTGGACCCTAAACTATCTCATGAAGTGTTCCACTATCTTGCCCCATGTCCTGATCGATCCATTCTCCAACTTCTTGAACCAAAGTGCAGTCAAATCCATCAAGTATAAAGGGAAACATCTAGGCATTACCTCCTCAGATGCCCGCAGCACTTCCATATGTCTGATGTATCTGGTTACATGCATAGTTGGATCTGATTTTCCAACATAGGCCTCCATTATTGGCAATTTGAATTCTGGAGGTCACCTTGCATTTTTGATATTCGAAGTGAACGGACTTCGACTGACTTTCTCTAAGCCTCTGCTCGGTAGTCCTCCTCTCATAAACCTTCTTATTAATCCAGCCATCCGCTCATCTCCATCCGACGGTGGTCCCCTGTTTGCATCTCCACCTTTCCTCCCATGTCTTGGAGGGTACTCTGTGTAGTACTCTTCATGTTGGTCGTTCACGTTCACGTTGGTCCCTGCTCGCTGAGCTTCATTCGCAGCTCTTCCAGTATCCAATCCCAGGGGTCTGCCCTCAGGCCTTTGCTGATTTCCTTCAATGTCTCAAGTTTGGTTTAGGTTTTGATCTCTAGAAACTTCTACAGCTCCGATTCCTTTTTCTGCATTGCCAGCACCCGTGGTTGGTCCATTCCCTTGACTTTGTGCTCCAACTTGTCCAATCTGCTGGAATAGGCTCTATATCATGTCCTCCTACCTTTTCAACATTGTTTCCATCTCGTCCCTACTGATGTAGATTGAGGCTTGATTGGCTCCAAAGGAGGCCACTTGACTTCCTTCTTGTTGACTCCTTTTCGTCCTTTGTCACCTTGTCAATTGCTTTGCCATAATCTCCAGAATCTGAGTCCCTAAGTCTTTAAATCCAAAATCTAAGCTTCAAAATCATTGAGTGCTAGCTTTCTCAGTGAAAGCAACATAATGTTAGCGCTAAAATTGGTCATTGACACACAAATCCAGATGAAAGAACCAAATCACAATCATAGATCACAGATAACAGATAGAGTGTATGTAGGGAATATAAATGTGAAGAACAATCAAAATTAAATAGAAAGCAGTAATAATAGAGGATTTATAGTGGTTCGGCTGACTCTGGCCAACGTCCACTCCAAAAATTTCCTTTTTTTATTGGTATGAAAATCTAGAACAGTTACAGTTTGGAGTTTTTAAAACAACAATGGCAGAGAAGCCTTGGTGGAGAAGAAGAAAAGAAACATAATCAAGAAGCCCCATTTTCTAAAGCCCGCATGCTGTATTTATAGACAAAGATAGGCTGGTTCCCCTGTGCAGGCCCATGACCAAGGTAGCTCGGCCCACAAGTGTTAATTCAAGCTAATCGACCTAGGCAAGATGATCCACAACCACCGATCCACTCCTGCCAATCTGGGACTTTCTACATTCCGACTTGGAGTAGTTCCTATTCATGCTCGAAGTAACCTAGTCCTCGCCCCAAAGTGACCCATGCATATGCTTATGCCGATCCACTACTCCATTCTTCAGTTCCAGCCAAATCAACCGATCCCATGCAACCGAACCACCAAGGCCGATCCTAAGTTCATATGACCTATCACGAATAGCTAACAACTAGTACTTCTAAACGACCCACTCAAGCTGACCAAGTGTAGCCTCATGTCGAACGGCTTAAGGCGACCTACCTTGACCGAACCGTATCCATACCCCAACACCGAGCCACTCCAACCTGGTACCTCTCAAGCATGTCGATCTACTGCCAAATATGCCGATCCCCATCTGTTGCTAAACGACTTATGCTGACCCACTTTGAGCCAACCATATCCATACCCCAACATCGTGCCACTCCCAACTTTGATACCTCTCAAGCATTCGATCCTTTGCTAAATATATCGATCCCCATGTGTTGCCGACCCACTTCCTTAGACCGAGCCACTCCAATCACCGACCTACACCACAACCGACCCCCATCATTATGACCGAACCACCTTCCTGCCGACCAAAATCCTTCACAACATCGACCCACTCGTGGACTCCTTCCGACCTAGAGCAACTCAAAGCACAACTTAATGTGAACCGAAGAAAACTCCATGAAAACTCGAAGCAAACCTAGGAACGACTCGAAGTAAACCACGGGTGAGTCACGACTACTCGACTTTTGTCGAAACCCATATTTTGAGTATCCCATGACTTTTGTCCATCGATTATGCCGAACCTGGCTTCACAATCATGATTATCATCCATAATTGACTGTCTATCCATCCAGTTGACTAAAACCATCATATTCCAATATCGACAAATGAGCGGTCGATTTATTTAAATCCGCTTATCTACGGCCTTACCAAAATGTGGATTAACAGAGAGGAATGAGAAGTTTATGTGGGATTTGAAGCCTGGTTGACCAGGGAAATTTTACTGCATATTAGAGATCGTTTTGATTTTGTAGTGGAGATGGTCTTAAGGCATGAGGAGATGCTTGATTCTCTGGAGAAGAGTAAGGCTAAGGAGGTTCAACTTGGGCTGAGTCAGAAGATGAAATTCTTTACTAAGAAGAGTGGAGTAGCTAAGAAAGGGAAGTTTGAGGTGGTTTTTTTAATTGCAACAAGAAGGTTCATTTTGCTAATGATTTTCATACTAGAAAGGCGAAAGAAGTGATCGGGAAGAAGAACATCAGGTGCTTCAACTGCGATCAGTTAGGCCGCTATAAGAATCAATGCAAAGAGCCCGCTAAGGATGGTAAAGGCAAGGTGTTTACATTGGAACATGCTGCTTCAAAGCCAGCAACTCAAGAGAAAGGAAAGGCAGTTTTGGAAGGTACGCTTCCGATCCATGGTATGTCTATTAGCATTTTTTTGATACTGGTGCGTCGCATTCTTTCATATCTAGATGCTTGATAGATAAGCTTAACCTAGAACCCACACATTTAGTCACTTTCGTATGGGTTGCGAATCCAATAGGTAGATATGCAACTTTAGGGTTGAGATATGACCAGTTAGAATTTGACTTGTTAGGTCATACTTTTGATTGCAGTTTGCATGTGTTCGATTTTGTAGGGTTCGGAATTATTCTTGGTATGGACTGGTTAAGTGAGTACGATGCTAGGATGTTTTGCCATGATAGGAAAATATCACTTAGACACCCTGATTGTAGTGATCAGATTGTATATACCATAGAAAACCCTAGCTGTGAGGTGATTTCTTTGATGGGTGTTATGGGATTGGAAGATGAGATGAATTGAGTTTTCATGGTCAGAGAATTCATGGATGTTTTTAAGCTTATAGTTATATTGCCACCGAAATGAGACATTGAGTTTTGGATAGATTTGATTTCGGTAGCAGAACCAGTAAGTAGGCCGCCAAGTAGGATGGCCCCTACAGAGATAAGGGAGTTGATGGTGCATTTAGTGGATCTGAAAGGCAAGAGTTTTATCAAACCGAGTAGTTCATTTTAGGAAGCGGCTGCAGTGTTCGCTAAGAAGCCGGATGGATTGTTAATACTATGTATCTATTATCATAAGTTGAATGAGAGGACATAAAGAATTGATATCATTGTCGAGGATTGACGATTTGTTCGATCAGTTAATTAGAGCCACGCTATTTTCCCGGTGGATTTAGCAACAAGTTTCCATCAGCTCGGGGTAGTAGAGGATAGTATACCTTTGACGGCGTTTAGAACCAGATATGGATCGTACGAATTGTCAGTTATGCCATTCGGACTGAATAATACGTCGACATTCTTTGTGGATTTGATGAACTCGGTTTTCCAAGAGCACTTGGATAGGTTCATATTGATTTTCATAGATAATATCTTGATGTACTCTAAGGATGAGAAGGAGCATGAAGTTCATCTAAAAGTGGTGCTTGAGACGTTAAGGCAGCATCAACTAAAGGCGAAGTTTTTGAAGTGTCATTTCTGGAAGAAGGAAGTGAAGTTTCTTAGTCATGTAGTCACAGAGAAAGGGTTGTTAGTAGATGTGACTAAGATTGAAGCAGTGAATAGTTAAAAGAGACCCGAGACAGTGATTGAGATAAAGAGTTTCCTTGGGTTGGCTGGTTATTGTTGGAGATTCATTAAGGATTTTTCGTGGATAGCAGCACCGATGGCCAATAAGTGTGAGGAAGCATTCAGAATTTGAAACACTTGCTGACCCACGCACCTGTGTTGGTTGTTCCGGAAGGGAATCAGGATTTGGTGGTTTATACAAATCCATGTGGAACATGATTAGGAGCTGCTATGATGCAGAGAGGTAATGTGATTGCCTATGCTAATAGACAGCTTAGACCGCATGAGGTCAGATATCCAATGCATGATTTGGAATTGGCTGCAGTGGTATTTTCTTTGAAGGTGTGGAGGCATTACCTTCTAGGAGAGAGGTTTGAGTTATATACAGATCATAAGTCGCTGAAATATTTGTTCTCTCAGAAGGAGCTGAGCATGAGACAGTGGAGATGGTTAGAGTTTATTGCTGCTTATGATTTTAGGACTGAGTATACACCAGAAAAAGAAATTAAGGTGGCAGATGCACTTAGTAGGAAACATTAGAATGCTGTATTAGCGATGATTGCTAAGTGGAAAGATTTAATAGCATTGTCAGATTGCAGAGTGCAATGGAGATTCGAGCCTGGGTCTAGCTGAGAGACTGTTGTACTATCTTGTTTGAAAGTTTGACCAGTGATGATCGAAAAATTACTTCTAAACAGGAGGAAGATCCAGTATTAGCTGAATGGATTAGGAAGTTGGGAGATGGAATCGAAAACGATGACTTGAAGGATTTTAGTCTTGACCAGAATGGGTGGTTGAGAAAAAAAGGAAGATTATGTGTTCGAGGATAGGAAACATAAGGAAAGAAGTTTTGAAAGAATGCCATTGTTCGAAGTTCACTATCCATCCAGAAGGAATTAAGATGTATCAGGATATGAAGAGAAATTTCTTCTAGGAAGGTATGAAATAGGATATTGGCTTATGGGTAAAGCAGTGCTTGAATTGCCAAGAGGCAAAGGCTAAACACCAAAAGCCAAGTGGTTTTCTTCAGCCATTGGAGATTCTGGTATGGAAATGTGATTCTATCTCTATGGATTTTATTGAAGGGTTGCCAAGATCAAACAGTGGAAATGAAAGTACATGGGTCATAGTGGACAGATTGACCAATAGTGCCCATTTCATTATAGTTAACTCAACCGGAACGGCACCAGTTTTGGCAAATTTGTTCATCAAGAATGTAGTTAGACTGCATAGAATTCCTAGTAGTATATTAAGTGATAGAGATTCTTTATTCACTTGTGAGTTCTGGAAGAGTCTACAGGAAGTTTTAGGACTAAGCTCAAGATGAGTACCGCTTACCATCCGTAGACAGATAGGCAAATGGAAAGAGTTAACAAGATCTTGGAGGATTTGTTAAGAGCTTGTATACAAGATTTCAGGGGATCATGGAAAGACCATTTGCATTTAGTCGAGTTTTCGTATAACAACAATTATTAGACTAGTATTAGGATGGCACAATTTGAGGCTTTGTATGGAAAGCCATGCGAATCTCCCTTTTGATGGTTGGAGACCGGGGATAGGTTGGTTTTTGGTCTAGATTTAGTTAGAGAAGCTGCAGAAAAGATTGAGGTTATTTGGGATAGAATGAAGGAGGCTCGGTTTAGGAAGAAGAGTTATGCAGATAAAAGACGGAAAAAATTAGAGTTCTCAGTTGGAGATCAGGTTTTCGTTAAGGTGCCATCGATGAAGGGTGTGATCAGATTCGAAAGATCAGGAAAGTAGGCACCAAGGTTCGTTGGACCTTTTCCTATTGTTGAGAGGATCGGGAAACTCACATATAGGGTAGAGTAACCGAGCAATTTGGAAGAAGTCCACAATGTTTTCCATATTTCTCATCTCAAAAGTGTGTTAGAGACCCGGAGGCTACTATTGCACTGACAATGCTTGATGACTTAGTAGTAGAACTGGACATGACTACAGCAAGAAAGATGATTCATATTGTTGCGAGAGATGAGAAGAGGCATAAAAAGAAGACAGTCTGGTTAGTTAAAGTCAAGTAGGTTGACGATGACAGAGACTGTACTTGAGAGACTGAAAGCAGGATGAGAGATGCTTAACTTGATTTGGTTGATGGTATATTTTACCTCTTTGATTGATTTTTTACACCTTTTCGTAATTTCGGTGATGAAATTCTTTAAGGAGGGGAGTCTGTGTCACCCCATATTTTTAGTAACATTATTTAGGTTATTTAATCAGTTAAATTAAATAAATTAATATGTTGATTAGGGAAATGAGATTTGATTTTTATTAAGGGGAAGCCATGCCATTTAACCAATGAATCAAAATAAGATTTAAAATGAAATAGAGGAGGGGTAAAATAGGAAAGAGGCCATTCTTATAACCTAAACCATAGCCGTTGTTAACCCGCCTTTTTGCAAGGCCGTAGACAGGCGAATTTAACCAAGTCGCCTGCTCACTTGTCGATACTGGAATACGATTGGTTGGAGCCAACTGGATGATAGAAGGTCAATCAAGGATGGTTCAATATGCATGGCTCAATCTAGGTGGTTCGGCAGATGCCGCTCGGTCTGGAAGTTAGGGGTCGGTCGGCCCTGATGATATCGTTCGGTCTGGAAGTCATGAGCCGCTCAACATAGGTCGTTCGGCCTGGAAGTCATGAGTCACTCGGCATTGAGGTTCGTCATTGCGGCTCGGCATTGTTGGCACAGCTCAGTCTTAGTGAGGTGGTTCAGCATAGATGGGGTCGCTCGGCATTACGGAGAAGCCAGGGTCACTCGGCATTACGGAGAGGTCAGGGTCGCTTGGCATTATGGAGAAGCCAGTGTCTCTCGACGTTACGGTGGCTCGGTAATGTTATTCGGTCAGGGTCATTTGGCGTTATCGCTCGGTCAGAGTCGTTCAGCACTGTGGTGAGATCAGGCTAGCTAAGCATTGCGGTGGCATGCTTCGGCATTGGAGGTGGCACGGTTCGTCATTGGAGGCGGCTTGGTATGGTTTGGGTCGGCAAGATGATGTGGGTCGGCTTTAATCTGGACTTTATGGTTCAGTCGGCATGTGTGCTCGGTGTGGCTTGGGGTCGGTCGAAATGGAAGGTATGAGCTTGGCCAAGGTCTTGGTGGGCCCCGATTATTCATGAGGCCCAACTACCTAGATTTTCTTGTAAATACAACATGTGAGGGTTCAAAATATGGATCTTCTATCTGCTCTCATACTTTCTCCTCTTTAAGGTTAAGGCACTCAGCCATTGTTAAACTTTAGACTGTAACTGTAATCGATTATTACAGCAATAAAAAGGAAACTTGGAGTGGACGTATGCCAGAGTTAGCAGAACCACTATAAAACTTATTGTTCTTTACTATTTTCAATTGAATTTCGACCGTCCTTCACATTATTACTCTCTATATATATTCTATCTGTGAACTGTGACTATGATTTGGTGCTTTCGCTTGGATTTGGGTGTTAGTGGCCAATTTTGGCCCTAGTAGACGTGTATTCTCATACACATCCATTTTCATTTGATAAATTTTAAAACTTAAAGCCGACCAACATTAATAAGAGAAAGAGGAAGAGATTAAGAAAAGCTAAGGAAGAAGATAAATCAAATCAAATCCATTGAAATCTCAAGCTCCTTAATCTCTAACATTAAGATGAATAATGACTACATCTCAAATTTCCTATTACTTTCAGTTTTATTATGAATCCGAACTTATTTGCAATGTTTTTCCATGTTTTTGAATGATGGAATGATTATATATGCTTGTAGATGATTTATGGTTGTTCATATAGATTTTATGATATGTTTTAATGTGAAAACCCTTAAATGACATCAAAATGCCTTGCGAATTTTTATATATACCAAAAATAATATTTTAGAGATGAGTTTCAATTTTCAGATTTTTTAGAATTTTTGTGAATTTTATATAAATTTTCTACTGAAGAAAATGTTATTTTGGGTTAAAAAAATTATTTATGGTTAAATAATTAATGGTTTGGGTCTGAAATTTATATATGTTAGAAAACATATAAAAAGTGATTTTTTAGAATTTTTGAATAATTTTCTTAAGTGTTTTAGTGGATATATAAAATTATTTAATGTATGGGACATAAATGTTTATACATTTATAAAAAGGAGAAAGGGTATTTTGTAAATAATTCAAAAAATTTATTTGTGGAAAATGGCAGTACTTTTAGAAAAGAGAAACTTGCTACCAATCACAATTTGACAAACAAGGCATGTTATGTATAAAGAAATAGTTTAAAAAGGACAAATCTACATGGTTTTACTATTTCGCTGCTTTCGGCACCAGGCTCACTCTAACTCCATCGAAACCAATGCACATGGTATCAAGTACCTGGTACGTAGTGAATTGGATATAGGCGGAAGGTATACGGTCAAAACCAGGGGTTTCGAAGGGGTCAAATCATTTCTTTGCCTTTAAATGTAAACGCACATGGTTGCTTTCGACTGAATAGCTTTCAACTAGGTTGGCTTTCGACAATATCAATTGGTTTTAAAAGAATGGTTTCGATTGGGTTGCACTTTTTTTTAAATAACTGCTTTCGACTAAGTCGAAACTTTTAGCTGCCCATTTCTTCCTTTCGATCTAGAAGGTTTCGAAAGGGTTGCTTTACTTTTTAAACTTGACCACTTCTCCAATGCTTTCGAAGGGATGGTTTCAGCACCATCACTTCTTTACTTAGGAATGCTTTCGAAAGAATGGCCTTCGACTTAAAAGGTTCTAAATGACCCTTTTTCTCTATTGAAGTATAACCCAAATGGTTTCAAAAGAGATGGTTTAAATGGTTTTGAAAGGTGTTTTTCCACATGTTTTAAATTGAACCCAAGTGCTTTCTAAAGGTTTGCGTTTATAAAGGTTTGAAGCTTTCAAAAGGTTTTAAAGAAAGGCTTCGAAGGAGTCGAAAGTGTAGGTTTTTCTGGTTGTTTCGAAAGGATTGAAAGGAAAGGTTTTTCCAACGGTTTCGAAAGGCATTTTAAAGGTTTTAATGAGGAAGATGTCTATGGTTTCTAAAACTATCAAAAGGAAGTTTTTTCAGTGGTTTTAAAAGGGTTTTGAGAATGGTTTCAAAAGGAAGGTTTTGGCCATTCGGCCTAGATTAAATAAAGGGTTTTACTTGGTTTAGAAAGTGGTATTTTCTATGGTTTCGAAAGGGATACTTTCATGGTTCGAAAGGGGTACTTTCAAAGATTCAAATGTTTTCATCAACTAAGATTTAGGTAAAGTGTGTGCATATATATTTATGTGTGTGTGTGTATATATTTATGTGTGTGTATGTGTATAACATGGCAAGATGATTTTGAGTGAAGCAAATGAATTATATATTTTCCTTGTTTGAGTTTTATTTAAAGGTTTTAAATCATTTTGAAAAGGTTTTCAAGGAAAATTATGGGAAGGTTTCCCTAAGCAAAATGACTCGGATATTAGAATACGAGATGAGACTAGTATAGGGTCGCGCCCTATACATTAGTTATTAGCCCCAGCTAATTTTGTCCAAAATTCCGGTGTGTATGGCTTTGTCATAGGTAAGACTAAAATTATGATTACGCATAGAAAGGGATATATGTTTGTATACAGATAGGTTATTGGTGAGCCCGCAAAACCGTTAGGATCTGGTGACCCTGGGAGATGTTAAGTTAGAGACAAATCGCCTAAAAGAGAATTATTTAACAGATGGTTAAGGACAGACCGTCCAGAAGAGAAGTGTCTAACAGATGCTAGATAAATTTGATATATTATCCGGTATGCCCGAGTCAGCCAAAGGTTAATAGTTAGCCAAACAAAACTATAATATTCGAATAGGTAGTTCATTTATTACCTGATATATATATATATATATATATATATATATATATATATATATGTTTACATAATAATGCTTTACAGATTTTAACCAGTTTTTATTGCAGGAAAAGATTTGCAAAAGATATGTTTTAGAACGATGTTAGTGAGGAGAAACCCGTTCCGCTAAGTGGTATGGTCTCACTTAACATAAAATAACTGAGACGTATAGTACTAATCACGCCAGGCTTTATGTCTGACTCGAAGTTTTCTCCCTTTAAACTCTTGGGTGCTCAAAATTGATTTGAGTAGGCTGAGGGTTGAGGTTTTCAAGTGTTAGCAATTCGGCGAATAAAGCTTCTGGGGATGACCAAGTGGCTGAATGATAGCTAATTAGGAGTTACAGTTTATTCTATTTATTTTCACTATGTGTATAAGTCAGATATGTATATTGACTCTAATCAACCAAGGAGGCATCGTCATACGTCGCTCTTGGCGTATTTTGTAATTAAAATATTTATTCATTACCTGAGAAATGTTAGTGTATTTTGTAACTTGGACAGGATTATTGTTTTGAAATGTAATAAGTAAAATGTTATTTTTTGAAATCTATGATTTGTTCATATTCAAGTGCTTATGATATTATGGATACCATTAACATTACCGTATTTTGTCACTAGAAGTTAATACTATGGATGACTGCAGCATTTGTAGTGCTTAGCTTTTAGCCTCCAGATACTGGATGTTACTATTACCAAATCCACTTAAATAACATATCTCATGTTCACATACTATATCACATCCAAGTTCACAATTTTAGATCATACTAAGTGGACTTCAATTCAAGTCCACTTTTACCATCTTTATCAACCGTAATCTAAATGCCCAACTCTTAACCAACCAAACATATGCCAACATACATTACATAGAAAAAATATACATCATATATTTCAAGCTAATAACTTTTAACTTTAAACTAATGTTTACATACCAAAATGTTTTAGAACTTGAAATGCTTTAGACTTGCAAAGCTTTAAAAACCACACAAAAATCATTCGAAAAAAGATCATCTTCTCACCAATAAAATTAAAAGTTTTAGGAAATTATTTCCCTCTATTTTTGAAAAGGGAATCACTTATTTTCATTTTTTGAGGGAGATGTGGTTAAAAGTAGGAGTGGTATTTTCAGCCTTGATAATATGGGGTTCGAAAATGAGTCATAAAAAAAGGCAATTTTCTTCCAAAAATATTCAAAATTTGAAAATGTTGTCCAAATGAAAGTTGTACCACTAGAATTCTATATGGTTTGAGAAAAAGAAAATCTAAATTTGTAGTAGTATGGAGGAATTTATGGCTGAATGAAATTTGAGGAAAATGGAGAAGAAAGAGTTTTAAAACAAGTTTGAACATTTAAAACAATTCTAAAACTTTTGACTTGTAAAATATTAAAAACAAACATAAGAAGCCATTAAAAGTTTCATGAAGCTAAGAAGAATATAGAGATGCCACGGAAAAAGAAAAGTGAAAATGAATGAGAATGGAAAAAGAGAAAAAGCTTTTATATAAAATGGTATAAACGAATTACTAAAATATCCCAATGAACATTACCCTCCATTCAAGCCTTGCCACCTCATAACCGTCTCCTCCATCCTTGAAAATCATGAAAATCTTGTCCCCCTCAATACTTTGAGCCAACATGCATTAAATGATTTGTACTTAATGTTTCATTATGTTTCAAAAGGTATCTTTACATTTTTTTAATATTTAAGTATATTTATACCTTTGCATGCTAAGTCACATCTTACTTACACTTCTTAAGTAAATATGTATATAAATGTGTACCATAATATCCTAACTCATTTTTAAATATATGTATATTTTATACTATAGTGTTTACAATGTTTCTGACAGCTTTTATTCGATGAGAATTCGAAAATGCGAAAAACGAATTCCGGTCACATTTTCGATTTTCTTCGAACTAAATATTTTTGTAAACTAAATTTGAGAACTATTTCACCATCATTATTTATCATTAAAAGAGTTTTATTTTTATTATAAAACCTATATGTTGAATATTCAAAATTAATGAAATATTTCGAAAATCAAAGCAGTAAAATTCAGGATCGTTAAATTCTTCCTCTTTTAAAAGAATTTCGACCCTGTAATTACACCTCATCCTAACCCAGAAAACACTTAGCTCTACACATTAGTTCATATTTTGTACATAGATCATTCATATACAAAAGTATGATTCGATCACTACTCCAGTGCGTAACTTCACTTTCAAACTAGTATAGCTCATCCGATTTTCCAGCGTGAACTCTGGTCAGGCTTCTTGATTTGGAACCTCTGTTCCCCTTATGTAGTTTAATGATAGAAAACATTTGTCCCACATCAAAATTCCTCTTCAAGTGCTCACCGTCAAAAAACAAGTACTAGATCCTTATTCGAAATAGCATGAAACACCTCAAAGCTATGTACTCGAATCTTAGATCAACTATATGGAAACGAGAAATGATCTACATCCAACTTACGCACTTACTTAATTGGTTCTCCCTAATACCATAACTATTTCCACTAAATTGTTTATGAATTTTTTTTCATAAAACTAAACTTAGGTTCAACTTGGATACTACTCCACTACATCCTAAGAGTGTATACCCCTAATTGATGCAACTATTCCATTTTGCACTTATTTCCCTAAAAGAACTCGAGATCCAAATACCCGGTCTTATTTCAAAAACGTTTTTTGAATCAAAACAATATAATTTAATCATAATATATATATGTGTGTGTGTGTGTGTTAGTATGTATAACCCGAGTAACTCCATAATGATACAAAGGAACTGGGTACTACCAACAGTATTATACATTTCCTTACCAAGAAGGGTAATACTCAAGAGAAGTGTTTACCATTCAAACACATCTCTTTCCCAATTTTAAGTTATTTTCAAGCCACTCGAACTAGTTAACTTAAGAATTCACTTTACTCATTTTTGAAACAATACTTCACATTTTCCCATAAAACATTTATCACCAACTCACTTTGAGTTCATTCGGATTGAAATTATTTTGATTATACAATGATAAAGGGAATAATTTACTAAGTGTCCTACAACGTTCCCCTAGGCAAACATCTGATCGTCACTTAGAAGTTTATTCTGATCATCACAAAACAATCGAGACTCCTCCTCCTGAGCCAATCCAAAGAAAACATCTCATTCTTAACATTTTCATTCCCAAAATTTCCTTAACCCAATTTTTTTTAAACTTTACTTTTATTATCTTTCAGAACCTTGAAAATCATTTTTCAAAAAAACCTTGACTTTAGTCCTCGAGTTTTTAACTTAAATTCTTTTTAATTAAAAACACCTTCTTATAAATTTAGTCTATAAATCAACTTTTATAAAATCATTTTTTAAATATTTATTGCAAAATATTCAAATTTAAAAAAAATCTCTTATTAAATCAAATTCTAGTTCAATATTAACATCGAACGCCTCATAGTCAAATTATAAAACTTAATTCACAAGGTGTTCGCTTCAATGTTTTCCCTATTCCTATTTACCCAACCCCGTATCTTAAAATGGGAAGCTACGTGTACAGACTAATAATAGTCAATGCTCAACTAGACAAGCATGACTAAATAAATCATAATTGATAATAATAGAATATCATTATCTCTTGACAAATAACACCTCAACTAACTATATCATACTTTACTATACTATTTTGAAAATCATTCTTTATATATAAAATATATCCTAGGTAAACTTATTTCATCTACCAAATTTCAAAACAATACTATGTTGGATGGCCTTGTTCAAGTGTGTAGATATCCCTATCAATAACGTTAGCTACTCGTATTGACCAAAATCCATAAGCCACTCAATAGATCAATCAACATAATATAAATTTTTTATATCACTGACAAATATGCGCTCTTATATATATACACTCAAACTCATAAAAAGGCGTTCCCTTATCTTATCTCTTAATGAATTACCCCCCAAAGCCAAGTTCTCGCTTAACCTTGCGCTCTGATACCACACCGTAACTACCTGCCTTTACAAACCCCAGAAGCGACACTAATACATCCATGGTATTCACGTACCCAATAACTAAGTTCCAGGACGACAAACTGTTAGGGGAAAGAAAGTAGATAGAAGATAAGAAGAAACAAAACAATCACAGAATCTCATAATGCAATGAAATAACATATATTGATTAACATAATACTTTACAAAGTCATTTCAAAAATGATACATCGAAGTCATACTAATACAATTATATCCTTGGACAGTTATAACAGTTTGTCATTACCTAAATGAAAATAGATACATACAACGGAAACTAGATAATAACTAGCTATTGATAAAGCCTCCAGCTCCAATGTAACGACCCGTAATTTCGCTACTTCGAAAATAAGAGATTTCATTCGTTTTAAATTTAAATAAATTTAAACTTAGATAAAAATGTTATATATAATGTATAATGATGAAGAAATCATCTATTCTTATAGTTAATAAATTAAAAAGTATAAATTTGGATTTTTGAACAAGTCGACAAAAGTTAAGTTTTGCTAATAATAAATAAAGGCTTAAATAAATGGATTTAAATATTTATTTGATAAGTTAAATCTTATTTATAACATCTAATAAAGATAATAAAAGTATATTAAAAGATTTAAAAGTATGTTAATAATCTATTTACAAAAATAACCAAAATTTGTCGTATTTTGTCAGTTTTGCATACACTGTAAAATTAGAGATTTTGATATTATTAAATATGATTTTAAAATGTAAATAGACATGTTTGAATTTATCTAAAGAAGTAAAAAGTTCGTTTTAAAGTTTTCTTTACTTCAATATATAGCTTAATAAAAACGTCAAATTTTGACTGTAATATTTGTCGCCAAAAAACACCGTTTTCAATCGAAACAAGTTGTCGACAAGTTGTTGCAGCTTGATACATTTTCGAACATATAAATACAACTTAACAAACTATGTTATATGTTATATTTAACAAATGCACTTTGAAAAGTTAAAGTTTAGAAATAATTCAATAAGTACATGATTTGACAAAAGAGTGCAAAAGTAAACACAAAAGGACAAAACATGTCAAATCAAACCAACCATAATTATTACTTTACATTTCTTACTCCTTAAGTGAAAGTGACATAAAGCATGATTTGAAATGTGATGTTAAGTATTGAAAAAAGTAAGGTTTCTTAAAAAATAAGCAAAGGCATTTTGGTCATTTTACATAATAATATTTTATTCCAAACTTTTTCCTATAAATAGCCATGTGTACCTCTTCCATTCACACACAAATCATTCTCTTCTTCTTCTTTTAAGCTATTTTAATGGCTTCTCTCTTTAAGAGAAGTTGGAGGGTTAAAAATAGTTGAGTGCTTAAGCAATAATCCACTTGTTACTCTCTAACCTCTTCTTAATTCACTTCTTCTTCTTCTCTTCTTAAAATATGGCGCTTGGCCGTGAGAAATATAGAGGTGGGGAGGCATGGTCGAGATCAAAGCAAAGGTAGAAGCGATGGCCGAGCACTTGGAAAGGTGGAAAAATGCTTAGGTGGTGGTTTAGTGAAGCACTGAATTAAATGAATGTTGGTAGCAAGTTAAACGTTTTGGGTAAAGGTGAGAAATTCTCATCGCTTTTGAATTTATATTTTGGTTATGTTAAAATAATCATATTTATACCCTTATGACATATGAATGTTTATTTGATTGTTAATATGCATGTTTGATTGTTGGTTAGATAATTGAATTATAATAATGTATTTCGTTATGATATAAATAGTGAATGTTGGATTTAAAATCATATGTTATGTGATTGATTGAATGGATGTTATGTTAGTGATAAATAATGAATATTGGATATGTTCATTTTGATTTAAATAATCACTTTGTTAATAAGACCATATTTTAGTGATATGAGATATTTTGAAAAAATAAGTCTCTTTTCATTTAGAAGTGTAATTAAAGTTAAAAAAAAGTGAATATGAAATTTGAAGTGAAACGGATTTAAGAAGGATAGTTAAATTGAAATTGAAATTAAGATGAATAGTGAAATTGAATTTGAAATTGATTTTAAAAATTGAAGTTTAGTTTGTGGTTAGATTGAAGTTTAAATTGAAATTAGATTTGAAATCTAAGTTTTAAATGTGTTTAATTTGATGTTAGAATAGAAATTGAATTGAAATTGGAATTTAAAATTTAATATTAAAATAATAGGAATATAATAATATTATAATGTGGTAATAGTGAAAATATATTTTAAATACTTTGAAAGTGAAAATATTGATTTAAAATGATTTGTAATGATTTTATAAGTGTTAAAATTCAATTTGAATAGATTATTTCAAATATTGAAAAATAAGTTAAAACTAGGTGCGTCGCGCAACGGTAGTTCGCGATTTCGCGCCGAAAAGTTCAAATGAATGTATAGAGTGGAATATAGCTCGAATTTATTAAAGATAAGAAAATTATGGACTATTATTCCATATCTTTGAAATAAAGAAAGAAAATCAAAATTTCGATGAGTTGATTTTGAATTAAGTCCAAAACAATTTTCCAGAAAAATCGCGCTAGTGCAATTAAGTGGCCATAACAGAAAATTTGTTTAAATGAACGTTTTTAATTATGGAAAAATATGAAATAAATTTGATAAATCTGTTTAAATAGTTTAAAAGAGATTTGGATTGAAAAATATGAATTATCGAATGTTTAAAAGTCGTTTAAATTAAATAAGCTTATATAGCACTTTCCGCAGCACTTTTATGTTGCGAATTCTATATCCTTTTGAATAAGAGTTTAAACGTAATGGTTTCTCCTGGAATCAGTTGTGAATATTTTTAAAAGGAATGTTAATTCATTTAAAGATGGATTCGAAGTTTTAATAAGAATTTTGAATAAAGGGTTAAGATGAATTGTTTATAACACTTAAACAATAATTGAAGAATACTGAATGTAATAACAAACCGAGTATGCGAAAACGACTAGTACGTTTGTCCCGCCTGTGAGATCTGGGGAGATAAAACAAGGTGTTTAACTAAGGTTAGGGGTGGAGCAATCAGTGCCCTGAACTTACCAGGCCTATGTTTTCTTTTCTTAGGCGAGGGATGGAACAGATCGAAAGGAAAGCCCAGATGCTCTTAAATAAAAAAGATTCTGTTAAGTTTTCCAGAATAAAAGAAGATTGGTATTATCCAAAATTTAAGCAATATCTAAAATAAATAATTTCTGTGATCCTATTTACTGCAAAATATTTGCTCAAATTGATTTAGGGTTTTTTGTAAATGATGTCTTAAATAACATTGTTTTTTTACCCACCAAAGAGTTAAGGAATTTGGATCGAGAGTTAACTGAGAAAATTTGAGATATTTTTCAAAGTAAAAGAATGAATTATTTAGAATTATCCTAAGTCAGAAGAAAGAGATTTCGAAATCATCCGAAAAGAAGTAAAGTGAAAAGAGACTTAATAAATTCTGTATACTCATATTCACTTTTTGTCGATAATTGGATTTCGAAGGAACCGGGGTCGGATTTGGGTAATTCCTATCCGAAAACCACTTCAAACTAATGTATACGTCTTAACGTGAAGACATGTTGAAGATGGTGATTTTTGAAGACTGTGGATCTTCATAATGTGAAAACTGCCTGTTGAACATGCTCTACTTGGCCCCCTTTATAGAGTTATTTATAATAGTGGTCTCCTCGTGATAGAGATTTTTCGGATTGCAAGGATTACTCCCTAATAGTGGTAGTAGGAGAGTGCCTTCGGTTTGTCCTGTTCCTGGACAACTTGTATGGACATTTGTCTAACTTTGCATTTCTAAAGATTACATACATTGGTTTTTACAAATGTACATCAGTAGCGACGGAGAAGGCAACTTCTCTTAGCTTAACACCCTCCTTGAGACGTACGAGCTCAAGGGTTGTATTTCTGTGGAAGACAATTAGTATTCAACGGAAATGGTAATGTGGCATTCAAAGATGTGATATGTGCTATGTGAAAATGTAATCGTAGCCTCAAGCCTCATCAAACCGAAAATGATTGAAACAGGATTAGATGCGACAAGGCTAAGTGGGTCATTCCCAAGTAGGGTATGGTCATTCCCTTCTAGATATATTTCTTCCCGCTATGACGTTCGGGACGTAAATTAATGTGGTGTATGGAAATCGAGCACTCGGATAAAGGTCGGTAACAACCGAGGGATGACATATTCGGTACTATCTAGTTATAGAGGTAGGCCAGTCTTGTGCTGGTAGAGGTTCCTTTGTGTTGTTCCTTGGGACATCCATCTAGAGGTGTATCCATTTCGTAAGGTAGATCCTTCACCTTATCATTTGTATGGAAATCCACTCTCCAATAAGAACCTTCGGTTTTGTGTGTATTGGCGTAATGAATAGCCTTAAAATGCTATATGGGTAACCATTTCGGATAAAATTAATAAGTTTATTGGCAAATATTTTCAAAGAGATGTCATTAAGAATAATATCAAATGCTTTGGTATAAAAGTGTTTTTACTTATCATAAGGTAAAAACCCGTCCGTGTTTATGTGTGGGCGTGGTCTTATGAGATACTCTTTATTTTTAAAGGATTTATAAAAAGACTGATATATGACACTGTCATTTATTATTGAGTTTTTCTTGCGCTAGTTTATCAAGCCTGATCTGGGTATTTTCAATACTCGGGTCATATGCGAGTAGTTTCAGGTTAATCGAAGACGGTTGGAGTTTCCAGAGGAGAGCTAGAGATATTCATCATACGTATGAGCATATTCTATTATCCACTGTACTTAGTTTGTTTTAGTTGATGTTTGTCAGCAATTGTAAGGACAGATGTTTATAACTGTCCAAGCTTAATTTAGATTAGACTCTGATATATGTATTTAAAAGTTTTCCGCTGTAAAGATATTTGTTCAATATTATATGTTATTCCATTCGTGTGAGATTCTGTTTAGTCTATTTTTCTTTATTACCCTTCGTGTTCCATATTTTCATGCAATTTGAGTTGGACATGTGTGGTTTATTGTCGATTCAAAGGGTACGAAAAAACAGGTCGTGACATCCAAGCTCCTCCAAAATGCATTCGTGAGAAAACCTAAACTACTTGGCTGCCTATAAAAATTTGAGCACCCACGAGTTTTAGAAAAAGAAAATAAAACCCCGGGTCAGACATGGGTATGGTATGAGTAAACTCAAACAGTTGAATTATTATGTTTAAAACCCTTTTGAAATCAAAGGTATCTCATATGATCACGTCGCACATAAACACGGACAGGTTTTTACCTTGCGATAACCAAACCATTTCATATAAAATTCACTGATATTATAATGGTGTGTAAGATACAAATACTTATTAATCATAGCTAAAATTGTTACATTAATTAAATTTCAGCATAATAGGTATACAACTAAGACTGTAAAGGCTTGTAGTGAAGAATGGATTCCATACAATGACTGGACTACCGAGGTACCGCTCGTCACGGTGCATCTCTAGATAAGATAACACCAAGGACTTCGCCGGGATCCCCTACCAACACAGGATCAGCCAACCCCTAAACTTGGATAGTATCGAATATGATCACCCTACCATCAATGTGCCCCAAGCATACAAATGAGAGATAACATCGATTCTAGATAGGGATGATCATACCCTAATTAGGAGCGACCAACTTAGCCCTGCTGCATCTCCCATATTTTAGTAATTCCTAGTTGATGAGGCTTGAGGCTACGTTTTACCTTTTATATAGCACTTCCCACTCGGAATTCTATACTGCCTCCAGGCATCAAAGTAATGCTAGCACACCCATACAAGTTCGTTCTAGGTCCAAATGAATTCGAAGGCACTATCTCCACTACATCCTTTTTGAATCACCTTCAGGGTTAGTAGCAAATAGCCCTTGCACTTCAAAACTCAGTCTTCGATTCTATACACTTCAAGAGGTCTTCAATTTGAAATGCTTGAGTTGGATCAAAGTGGTTTCCGAATAACATACCAGATCTCGTTTTCTTCGAAACAACTTTCGATAGTTTTCAGTAAACTCAATCCAGGTTCTTTAGGAAATAAATAGACAATGATAAGAATGAAGATCAGCTCCTAATCGTTAGTAAGCGGATTTTCTTGTCATTTATCCTAGAAGAAAGAAACGAAATTACACGTACAATATAGCACCACCGGCGGTAACTGTACCATATAATTTCCATGTTTATCCTAGATATTTTCAAAGTTACGTTTTGGTCTAGATTTTGATAATCGGTTATTTATCTTTCAATTAAACAAACATTCAACATTGATTTGATTCCATATAGGATCCACTAAGCCTTTATTAATTAATATATACTTAATAAAATCACTTTATAAAACTAGATCAAAAGATCTTTACACAACACTATTTCCAAAACCCATACTTTCCCTTTATACTTGGGAAACATTTATACTTATCTTAGCGGTATAAGTATATTATCGAAACATTTGGAAAATTCTCTCTTTTCAAATTCCTTTAGAAAAATATTACTTACGATAACCCAATCCACTTATCCTTTGTAACAATTTCCTTTTTAAAAGCTCACTCCATGATTCAAATAACTTATAAATTTCCAAAGTTAATTTATAAAACCACTTCTATAAGTCTACAAGTCAATTTACAAAACCACTTCATAAACCTCTAAAATCATTTATAAAACATTTCCACATTTTAAACTCCTTTGATAAATCTTCTTTAAGGAAAAAAAATCCTTTACAAAATACCTTTTGCAACCCATCCTTTTAAGTCACTTTAAATAAACTTTTTAACTTAGAAAAACACATTTTATAAACAAGTTATTATTTGTAATTACTTTTATAAAATAATAATATAACTCGAAAAATCATTTATAAACCTTAACCCTAAATTGATTAAAGAATTGAAGCTAATTTAAAACCATACTTTATAATTTCAAAAAGAGGCTTAGCAAACCCAATGGTAGTAATGTAGGTTACCATTTAACATCAATTACACTTTCAAGTCGCTTAACCATTTATTTACATAAGTCAACATACATGTAAACACACTTCATATCCAAATCGGGGAATAACATGTCAGTACAACTCAACTAGCATATATATATATATGTCCAAATAATATAGTAGCAGAATGGTGATTTGTCCTGCTAAATAGATGTCCAACAATCAAATAATTTACTTATAACAGAATTAGAATTTATTCTGCGATCAAATGTCCGCACACTCAAAAAATCAATTTATAGTAGAATGAGGATTTATACTCCTATCAAATGTCCACACAATCAAATAATAAATTTATAACCTATTTACAGTCATTTATCTACTTAGTAGTACTGCCATTTGAATTTCTTGAGTACAAAACCATCTTTGAAAGAGAAGTACCTTTAAAAAAAATGATTTTCTAAAAACACATAATAAATTTCCTTTTTAAAATAATTATTTACAAGTTAAACCTTTATTTAAATCTATCAATCTTAATTAATTCTTAACTTAATTTAATTATAAATCAAGATGTAATTAAACCTTAGTAACTAATTAAATAATAATTAACTATTATATAAATAATTTAACATTAATTAATTCTTTATTAATTACTAAATAATAATTTAAACCTTCATTAATAACTAAATATTAATCACTCTCATTTAATTAATAAAATAACCTACAACTAAAACTTAATTGATAAATTAATCCTTAAAATAATAATTTATTTTAAATTAAAGCCTTAATTAATTAATCATTAACAATTGACTTATTTAGAAAATTAACCTAATCGTTAAGTAATAATTAATTAAAAATAAATAATATAAGTAAATTATATTTAATTAAAAAATAATCTTGCTTAATTAATAATTAATCAAAATTAATCTTATCTTTAAAAGATAATTAATTAATAACTAATCTTTACTTAATTATAACTAATAAACCCTTTTTAATCTTAATTAATAAAAATCCAATCACTAAAAATTAATTAACTTTATAAAATATCATTACTAAGTTTATAAAATAATTTCAAAGCACATTATGTTAATAAAACCAAATTTTACAAAAATCAAATTTTTAAGCGAAACTACATCCATAGCGACTATGATTATGGTTACCGATAATCTCAACTTGTTATTATCTTTCCTTTTGAAACTTCACCTTAAGGTTTACTAACTCTTTTTTTAATTTAAATAAGGTAAAATATTTTAAAAATCAAAACAAATAAAAAAAATTAACTTTTAAAATTTTTAAACAAACAAACAAAGTTTCCAGAGGACTTGAATCTTGCTTAACAACTATGCAAAACTAGTTTGCCACTAATCATCATATCCAAATACACTAACAATATAATAACCAAATCCACTTAAACAACATATCTCATGTTCACATACTATATCACATCCAAGTTCACAACTTTAAACCATACTAAGTGGACTTCAATTCGAGTCCACTATTACCATCTTTATCAACCATAATCAAAATATCCAACACATAACTAGCCAAATATTAGCCAACATACATAATATAGAATATACATCATATATTTCAAGCCAACAAGTTTTAACTTTAAATTAATTTTTACTAACCAAAAATTTTCAGAACTTGAAATGCTTTAGACTTGCAAAGCTTCCAAAACCACACAAAAATCGCTCGAAAATGGGTCATCCTCTCACTGATTTTTGATCATGCTACTCTCGAAATTTGGACAGGTGATAAAAATAAAAGCTTTAGGAAATCCTTACTCTATAATTAAAAAATAATTAATTAATTTCAATTTATTTTGACGGAGATATGGTCAAAAGAAGGTGTGGTATTTTCGTCCTTGATAAAATGGGTCCGAAAATGAGTCAGAAAAAATGCAATTTTCACCCAAAAATAATTTAAATTTGAAAATGTAATTCGAATGAAATTGGCAGCCATTGAAAAATTCTATATGGTTTGAAAAAATAAATCTTGATTTGGAGTAGTATGTTGGAAGTTATACCCGAGTGAAATGGGAGGAAAATAGAGAAGAAAGAGTTCTAAAACAAGTTTGAACATTTAAAACAAATCTAAAACTTTTGATATTTTAAATCTTAAAAGCTATCATAAGAAGCCATTAGTAGTTTCATGAATTTAAGAAGAAGATGAAGATGCCATGGAAAATAGAAAAGTGAAAATGGAAAATGAACAAGCATGAAAAAAGAGTAGCTTTTATATAAAATGGTGTAAGCGAATTACTAATACACCCCTATGAACATTATCCTCCATTCAAGCCTTGCCACCTCATCATCGTATCTTCTCCATCCTTGAAAATCTTGCCCCCATCAATAATTTGAACCAACATGCATTATATGACTTGTATTTAATGTTTCATTATGTTTCAAAAGGTATCTTTACGTTTTATTTCTTTATTTAAGTATATTTTAATCTTTGTATACTAGGTCGCATCTTACTTACATTTATTAAATATATATGTATATAAATGTGTACCATAATATCCTAACCAACTTTTAATATATTTTTATGTTTATACTATAGATTTTATAATGTTTCTGATAACTTTTATTAGACGAAAAGTCGAATATTCGAAAAAAGAATTCCAATCACATTTTCGATTTTTTTTCGAACTAAATATTTTTGTAAACTAAATTTAAGAATTATTTCATCATCATTATTTAATGTCTGAAAGAGTTTCATTTCCATATAAAACCTATATATTGAATATTTACAATTAATCAAATATACGCAAATCAAAGCAATGAAATTCAGGGTCATTACAGGAAGTGTCGCTTATCTCCAAGTCGCGCTACTCTCAGGTCACGACATATGTCAGCCAATTTAGTGCTGAATACACTCGCACCCATCACCTCTTATCGCTTGTGACATTCATAATGCACGTGCGCTCACAATTCAACATCGCGAGCATGCCTTCGGTCACGACACTATGTTGCGTCACTCTAAGTTGCATGCTCCAGTTCCATGCCATCGTCGATTAATTTTATATGGAAAAGATGAAAGAGGGTATGGATTTGCAAATGAAAGTAGGCTAGAGGAAGTTTCTAGGGGAAGTGAGAAAGGAGTAAATTAGTGTTGACGTCAAAAATGGCGCCAACGCCCTAAACAGTATGGAAGCAGTAAATTTTCCAATAATCAACTCCCAACAGAATGAAGTAGAGAATAAAATCGGAGGAACAACAAATTAAAATTGAAAGAAACGAACACAAAAACTTTTGTAGTGGTTCGGTTGACTCTGGCCTATGTCCACTCCAATAATTTTCGTTTTTATTGTACGGTAGATTACAATTAGAGTCTGGATGATAGCCTAAAAATAATACCAATTGAGGAAAAAGAGAGCCAGAAAGAAGATCCCAAAGTGAGGGTCATGCCTCCTGTGTTTATAGGGGACGACATGTAAATATCCAGCTGAAAACTCGCATACAAGACCTTGAGACTAGGCTGACCCCACTCACCGAAAATAGGCCACACCGGGACCACTTTTAGGGATTGGTGTCGATCCCTGTAGGGGGGTCAATGCCGATCCCTAATATTAGGGAATGGGACCCCTCCAGCGGTCCCTCCCAAGGGTCCTCCTCGATGTTTATTTCGTGTTTCGTAAGTTGTTCTGCGATGTTTCCTAGGTGAAAATAGTAGATATTGATCGATTTTCATTGAGTTGAGCTGTTGAGTTAAGCGTCCATAGCCATAATGATAGGTACCGATCCCTTACCTAAGGGAAGGGATATGTACCGATCCCCTGCCCAGGGGACACATCAATCCATACTTAGCCAATTTTGGGATGCCATTCGTCTTAATACGTTTGACTATCATCCATAGTCATGGTTATATCAGATTTTCGAACCTAATAATCACCCCTTCGGGTTTTCTGCCTTAGTGATTATGAAATTCGTTTAGTTAAATCCGGCCATACACTACCTGATCAAAAGGCGGGTTAACACTTTGCCCCTAAAACATAACTTGCGGTAGGAAGGTGTGTTTTGAGTTACCATAAGTCAGAAGTCCAAAATCTACAATTTATCGACAATTGAAATTTATAATTCAATATCCAATCCTTTTCCATAATAAATTTCCATAAGCCATCCCATGTTAGCCCGAAAGTTAATTTTTTCATCCTGAATCCTCAATCTCTCTGCATTTTTAGTGAAACTTGCAATGGTTTTGCGTCAATAGTCAATTTCGAAACCATTCCAAATCCTTAGCCAAGTCCATGTCCATCCAAACCCGGTAACCGAATCCATGATCTCACCGGATTGTTTTCCAAATCCTAAGTCCCGATCTCTCTGGATCGTTATCCAAATCCTTGACTTCTCCGGGTCGTTAACCAAGTCCATGACCTCTCCGGGTTGTTAGCCAAGTCCATGACCTCTCCGAGTCAATATCCAAATCCATAATCGTTTAAAACCCTGGAAGTTAGTAAGCCAATCCGTGATCTCTTTGGATCATTATCCAAGTTTCTGGTCTCTTTGGACCGATCAATGGTCTCTCCAGGCACTTGTTGTCCGGTGAGGGAACTTATTGATGAGTGAGTTGATCATGTCGCTCACCGAAAAAGTGACTTATTCCTATACTCCGGCCCTATTAGGCATATAATGATGTCTTGATCCTCCTGGACCGACCCTAGCCACATGGAGCTCTTGCTAGGTCCCATCCTTTCACTCTCCGGTGAAGGGGGAACAACGACAAGTAAGCCGATCCTGTTGCTCTCTAGCGAAGCTGCTTTACTTCTTGCACTTCGATTCATTGCTGTTGAACATAACGCGGTGTCCTGGCCTTCCTAAGCCGATTATGGTCTCTTTGGACCCTTGCTAGACCCCATCCATTCACTCTCTGACGAAAGGGGATTAGCATAAATAAGTTGATGCTATTTCTCTCTGATGAAGCAACTCACTTCTTACACTCTGGTCCTTGACTTTTAGATCAGGGACATAATGTGATCAATTATGTACTAACTTCCTTTCTCTTGCCTCAACACTTCGATGGAAGGCTCAATCATGATGTACCAATCCATCATGTTCTCTCCGACAAAGAGACTCACACCTTGTCATTATCGCCCCTTCTCTCCGGCTGGGATGACCGCGACTTATTTTGTTCATCGCATTAATGCAGATCAAGTGTTTTAAGAACCATTTATTAAATTTGAATTTTAAAAGACCAAAGAACCACAAATAACTAAGCACTGTCTCTCCAGGCTTGGTGGTTCATATCCATCTTAGAGCATGCCCAGGGACTGCTCATGATCTCGTACATGTGTAAGTGACTTAGTCGCTTTATTGAAGACTTTATAATTTATTTAGTTTATGTCATCTCGATCAAGAGATGGCGATTTGTACCCATCTGCGGGCCCAATCTGATTTGTTGCAAATGATGGTTGCTCTTGTTCCATCCTAATTGTCTGATTCGTGAACTATAGCAGCCTTCCACCCTAACATATTCCTCAACCATATCTCGGAGGTGCCTGCAATCATTTGTAGTATGCTCATCTCATTCGTGGAACATGCAATATTTTTCAAACCTACGCTCCCACTCCATAGGATCCCTCAAGGTTTCCGATAGGGTAGTTTCCCCCTTATGTCTAGATAAATTTATTCTAAGCTTTCCATCATATCCGAATAGGAGGAGAACTTCAGCTCCCATTCTTACCTTGCCTTTTTGATCCATCATATCCATTTTCCATTTTCCATTTACCCTTATCCTACTTGGACCCTTCTCTAGATGGTCCTTCACCTTGCACAACATTTATTTCCTCTTTGTCGGTTCTTGTGTCCTTCTGTCGCAAGAACCTCTCAACCTCATGGCAAAATTCCTCGAGATCCATTAGTGGATCTCGCTCCAATGCAATCTTAAAATTCATGTCGTCGGCAATCCTGGATACTACCGCCATTAAGACCATCGATTGATCCAGCCGATCCACCGAAGCAACTACTTCATTGAACCGTATCAAGAAACTCCTATGGGACTCTATTTTCCTCTTCTATTGCATCATCAATGTCATCACATTCTTGGGTATTGATGACATGGACCTAAAATTTCTTTTGAACCTGTCTATTGGTTTGTTCCATGTCCTGATTGAGCCATTCTTCAGCTGCCTAAACCAAAGCGCAATTAATACCATCAAGTACAAAGGAAAACAAATCACATTGACTTCCTCTGATGCCTTCAGCATTTCCGTGTGTTAGATATACCTCATCAAGTGCACTGTAGGATCCAACTTTCCGTCGTACACCTCCAATGTTGGTAATTTGAACTTTGGTGGTTTCCTAGCGTGCCTGATATTTGGAGTGAACGACTTCCAATTGACATCTTCCAGACTCCAATTGGGTAATCCGCATCTCATTACCTGACGTACCAGCTCAGCCATCCTTAGGTGTCCTCCAATCCATATTAACGGCCTGCCCTCCAATTCCGCAAGGTACTACAGAACATACTCTTTCAGACATGTATCCGCATTCTGATCTGCACAGCATGCATAACGTCGACCATTGGCCTACCGACATCCAAACTAACCCGATCCAGGGCATGCCCCTATGCCGTAGAGGTTCGGTATTGACCCCTATGTATGGATCAATGTCGATCCTTTAATGCTGGTCGGGGTTGCCCCCGGCTGCTCCGTTGTAATCTCCTACCTATTTGCTCCATTTTCATTCTCTCTGTTCTGATTTTCAATAGCTCATGCTGCTCTAATTCTGCGGCGTATTGGATATTTGCATTCCTATCACTCCTTCCTGTCCAATTTGCCTAAGGAAATTCCGCATCATTTCTTCTTGCCTCTTCATCATCCTCTCCCACATTGCATCCATCAGCACCTCCATCTTGCTACTAGTGATGTAGATAGAGGGTTGATTAGCTCTTTAGGTAGCCTCAGGGATTACTCCATGGTGACTCCTATTCGCAAGCGCTCTCCTTGTATATTGCTTAACCAATGCTTCCTGGATCCAAATACCCAAGCTTCCAAAATCCACGAGTGCAAGTAATTTTCTATGAAAGCATTGAATTATTAATTTCAAAAATGGCACCAACACTCTAAACCGTATGAAAGCACCAAAATGTCTAATAACCAACTCTTAATAGAATGAAGTAGAGAATAAAATATGAGGAATAACAAATTAAAATTAAAAGAAACGAACACGGATAGTTTTATAATGGTTTAGGTGACTCTAGCCTACATCCACTCTAATAACTTTCCTTTTTATTATACTATAGGTTACTATTACAATCCGGATGATAGCCTAATAATAATAATGGAGGAAGAAGAGAGCAAGAAAGAAGATCCCAAAATGAGTGCCATGCCCATTGTATTAATAGGGGAAGACGTGCAAATATCCAGCTGAAAACTCGCCTAGAAGACCTCGAGACCAGGCTAACCCCACTCACCAAAAATGGGTCACATTAGGTCCACTTTGAGGGATCAGTGTCGATCCCCAGGATAGGGAGTGGGGCTAAGTGATCCCTCCAAGGGGTCATCCTCGATGTTTACGTTGTATTTCATGAGTTGTTTACGATGTTGCCTAGGTGAAAATTAGAGATATCGATCGAGTCTGTTGAGTTAAGCTGTCGAGTTAAGTGCCCATAGCCATAGTGATCTAATCCGATCCCCTACCTAGGGGAAGAGATAGGTATCGAACTCCTCCATAAGGGAAGCACCAATCCATACTTAATGCAATTTCGAGATGCCATTTGTCTGAATCCGCTCGACTATCATCCATAGCCTTGGTTATACCTAATTTCCGAACCTAACAATCACCCCTTCGGGCTTCTTGCCTAGTGATTACAAAATTCGCTTAGTTAAATCCGCCCTATACTGCCTGGTCAAAAGGCGGGTTAACATTTAATAACAAACTTGGGCTTTTACTTTAGTTTGGACCCTTAAATTCAAATTCAAACAAGTTTTAATTTTCATTTCATTCCTTTTCATTTCATTCCTTTTCATTTCACAACTCCTTTCAATCTATTTGTAAATAGATTTCAATTTGATTTAAATTAATTTATACTTATAAAAGTATTTTATACTCGGTTAAAACTATTAATTCGTTTTTAATATATTATTCCAAAGGAATTTATCGATTTAATTTAATTTATCGAATAAAAATCTTATATAAAAATAGAATTTAGTTAGCTAAAAATTTATTTTCAAATTACAAATTATCACATATCAAATTCGAGCAACTGTATTTTGATTAAATTTATTTATTTATATGACTTAGAAAATAGGGTTATTACATTCACAAAACAATTTCCCACACTCCTATGAATATGAGTTTGGTTTAACCAATTTTGCGTTCGCTCCCTACCTTCCAGTATCCAACACACAATTTCTAACATCCAAAATTTTAAATATCCATTTTTCCTAAATATATACTCTTATTCCAAAAATAGAATTTAGATGAAGAATTAAATATTTCCATTCTTCTTTTGTGTATCCATTCCACTGTACCTTAGAACCTTCGCTTTTGCCTCCAAATCTTTTTCAACTTTTCCAAATACAGTCTACATAAGAAAATTTATTTTTAACTTATTAAACAGAGTTACTTCAAAACAAGTTTTGTTCCACTATCAATAAGGCTTGGAAAAAAAATTTCAAAGCTAAAATTGCCTTTTCCCCTGTCATTAACCATATTATACATACTCTCTCTTCTGCTAAACAATAAGGTTCATATTTGTACTCATCGACTTTCCCTACTCTAAGCATGTGACATTTCAAAAATCAAAAATTTTCTCCTTTTCCGTTCAAAATACTTTTAAATTAAATTATGAATAGTTGGAAAGTTTTAAAAATAAAAATTCATTTTTAAAAACATTTTCAAAAGTATTTTATGTTTTAGAAATCAAAGATAGTTTAGCAAAAAAATTCAAAAGTATTTGTTTTTAACTTTTCAAAATAAGTCAAGCCATATTCCAACATAATCGGGATTCATTCAAATGGGTTAACGTCTATGATTGAACTTAGCCCATTACACCATAGATTTTCAAATATCAAAACCTTTTTCTTTTAATTTAAAACAACAATCAACATGCAAGCACATTAATAAATTTTAGCTCCCAAGGCATTGGGATAGTAACATATAGTTCCACAATAACTTTCCATGTCCTCTGCTCACTAAAATTTATCTTTCCAAATTTTAATGCATTGTGGGACTTAAATTTTTTACTTTTAGTAGTTAATTTAATAAATTTCCTAATTAATTTTACAAACCCCCAGTCTTATTTTCTGTGTTAGTTAAGTGTTATTTATATTGTTTTCCAATCTATAAAGCAGTCAATTCAAAAAAATCAACACACAATAGTTAGAAGGAACATTTATTATAATATCATACGTGTTTTACACAAATAGAGACAACTGATTCTTATCACCCAAATATTAAAAGAAAAAAATACTAGAAGAAAGATAGCAATTACTAGTACTGATCTTAACTACCACCTGTAAGCTACGTGATGGCCCTGATCCTCCGTAGGAGCTTGAGCCATTGCGTCGACCTATAAATGATTATAGCATGGTAGATATGCACCCAAGCTCGTGGCATTGGTGCTACTAATGCTTATAACCCAAATCTTAAAAGAAAACAAATACTGGAAGAAAGATAGCAACTACTAGTGCTAATCCTAACTATTACCTACGAGCTGTGGGACGGCCCTGGTCATTCGTAAGAGCTCAAGCCATTTCCACGACCTCTAAATGATTAGAGCATGGTAGCTATGCACCCAGGCTCGTGACCTTGGCGCAGCTTCTTAGCTTGTATCCCCTGTAGCTCGGCCTTGATCTAGAGATAAGAGTCTCTGATCGCTGTAGGCTTGGGGCTCTATAACCCTACAACATCCTGAGCTTGCCCTACAGCCCTCTATACTAACCATGCATATTCCTTTGCTCCTGCCTCCATTGTAGCCTCTCTAATCTCCATCCTCCTAAAGGATGACCTATCAAATGGAGCAAGTGCCTTATTATACGCTTCCTCTCCTCGGAGACCCACTCCGTGCTGTCTATAGACGTAAGTGAAAAGATGACAAAACGAAATGTTTCTCCTTGAAGTCCTAACTCCAAGGCCTATGCACTGGCACATAATGGCCTTTGAATCAATTCTGCCCATAATAGCATAGGTGGCCTTTTGCACTAAGGGTAAATCTAGTCAAAACTCAACGTCTTGGAGATGATGTTATGCTAGATAATGCGAGTGGCAAGATGGGTTCGGTCCATATATTATTTACTCTCTAGTCTCTCACCACCTTATGAAAAATCTACTATAGAATCTCTTGGTCCATGATCTCCATCTAATCCAAACGTTTCCCTATTGTAGAGACATGCAAGATACCTCCAAAATACTGATCCGTCATTCGAATCCATATCCATTTCACCTCGAATGTGAAACTATTGACGTGCTTATCAAAGACATACCACAAATTAGCATCGAATAGATGTACATATAGTGAGTAGCGTTCCTGCTCAAAGGTCTTATGGCTAAGGAATGGGAACAATTCCATAAACGCAAACAAATCCTCCAAACTATAGGCGGAAAAGTCCCCAAACTTCACTGATTACCCTTGCAAAAATGTGAAGTTCGCCACTAACTTGTGGCTCTTAATCTTTTTTTCTTTTCCTTGGAGCCTGACAATCTCTTATGGAGTGAGATGTGGATGGCAATAGGAGGTGTTTCCTTATCAAGGGCTGCCGTGATTTTGATTTTAAGGGAAAATTGGGGTTAGAATCTGGGTTTGGGAGGATGCTGAGTGCCTAATGTTTATGGGATGCTAAAGGATGGGGTGGCTTGTCGTTGCGTACAGCAGTGAAGGAGGGGTGTCGTTTGGTGAGATGAGGAAAGAGATCATAGCATGAGGGAGGAAGTCGAGAGGAAAAATAAGGGGGAGAGACCTAGACACGATTAAATATCGCATTTGAGGTTTGGGTCATGCTTTTTACCCATAATCGATCGACCACTTGAATCTAGTGCGGTCGGCCGCTACCGATTGACATGTGGAATCAAAGCAGTCAACCGTTTGCCGCCTATGACCCTTTTCGGGCTAGGTTAAATATAATTATTATTATAACTAAACGTTATTTCACTCCAATTCCTCCTGCTTCATCTTCATCCGTGACTATTCTGAAAATTCATATCAACCCACCATGATGTGCCAACCTACCATTTTGGTTTCAAACTCTTATTTCCTACCTTTCAATTTCTATTCTAAACTTTCTTTGCACTGAACCATTTCTATCGCTTCCCCTATCGGATGGTTGCAACCTTCTATTCTATTTACCCCATTTAAAATCAGTACTACCTCCTATTGTCTACATCTTAAAAGAATTTTAAAACTTTGAATTTATAAAATAAAAAAAATATTGAGTTATACATATGCTTAATTTTCTATTTATTTCAAAGGAAATTCATTTTTATGAAAACCCTTTTTAACTGAAATGTTTGGTCTAAACAATATTAATTTCAACTAGAAATTTTACTTAAATGCAATGTAAAATGATATTTTATTTTATGGAAATTTTAATATTTACTTACCTTTCAAAAATAGTTATTTTCTAATTTTATGTAATTCCTTCGAAAATCATTTCAAATATTTTTTGTAGAAAATTTAAAACCCTTTTATTAAAAAAAATTCATTTGGGGTCGGACTTAGAGTGTGTATTATTCATCTCTTTTTTAGATTTTTCTGCTTTTCTACTACTTTCAGACTTATCTTCATTCAGAGTATATTAAAAATCCGGTTATCATGTTAGGGTGATTACTACATCTTCCTTTGGGAACTTGCCCACTTCTACTTTGAAAATCTACAGCATATTGATTCTTTACTTTCGATTTATTTAGATCTAACGTACATCAACAATCGACAATCAGGCGAGGACCCATAACCATAGGGCAACCTAGGCCCACTCAAGGGAGTCAAGTGCCATCCAGCTTTAGGGGCCTTTCTACATGTCGCATTCATGCTCTTCTTAAGTCAACACCTTTCAGTATGACCTTTCTCCAGTAAGGTGATCTGGTTGGCGTATAATTTCAACTCTATCTATTGACTCAAGTTGCCTAATCCATCTTTTAAGAATATGGTTGCAAATGCTTCTATAGTTGGAGTTTATAGGGTTTGGCATATAATACACACACGCATACATATACTTATACGTAAAAATACAAATGTTCATTAAGCGTATCCTAATTCCTATGATTGACTAACCTAGGCTCTAATACCGAATGTAAACCCATACCTTAATGGGCCAGAATTTTTGCAAAATCAAAAACCCAAGTCCATTAGGGTATGGATCGTCGGTTTTAGTATCCTGTAATAATTGAAAAAAATTATCAGGGTGCTCGACGATAGAATTCACAACAGAATAATAAAACATATATATATATATATATATATATATTCTGTACCTTGGGTACCTAGTGCCCTTATTTGTGTAGAGCATGCATAAGGAAATTTGTCCTTTCACTGTTCCCATCTTGCGCTAGTACCCGTCCCTCTAAATCTATCATGTTGGTTATAATGAAGAGGGAGTCAAAACAACATTCCATGACTGGTAAATTATATAATTTATCCATAACCCCAGTTTTTCTGATTGTTTTTCATTACATGTTGTGTATATTAATCAAAGCTTAGTCATTTTGACTACATATATGTGTATGATAAACTCAGCCTACTCTGAGGTATAACGTAGATATACAACACACACACATATATTTATAAGCATCACTGTCCCCATGGATAAAGATACATTCCCCGGTATTATCTGTAACTAGGCACCACACCCTTGCAATCTAACCGCTTTGTATTGAATACCAAATTTGAAATCCCAAACTACAACTACAACATATCATACATACAAATTAAGAAAACTATTTAGGGCCTATCAATCATCCATGTCTAAAACTCAATTGTAATTCCACTTATTGCACTACATCGGGCATCCAAAAATAGTGTCTAGGTCAAACTGCAAGTATACACGAAGGAACCTCCCATTAGTCTCAGGCTATAAAACGCTCAAGACCAATGGCGCACTCGACATATGTATACAGCCCTAAAATATATGGTACTAAAATTGCTGACATAGCACCTAGCCTACGTCCACCGTCTAATTTAGGTTGCCTGATGCAAATCAAGGAAATGCTCACCTGGTAACTTAATACCCAACGTAGGAATTAAAGTAGTCTCCAGTTGTCCGTTTAAGACTTCAATTCCAAGACGAACCCACTTTGGTATATTCTTTAACCTATGCGAGAACGTCTGTCCTCAGGGATTCTACAGCTGGGGATGTCCCACATCAGTGCAATATATACACAACTGCCGGTAGCCCCATATGGAGGAATTTTTGTTGTTGTGTAGCATTACGGACTTCACAACCCAATCCCTACTAGTGAACACGTCATTTGTAACTAATAGAAATATCCGCTAGACCCAGTAATGTATTATCACTTATATAATTTACCGCTTCTTTTCAATTAATACCTACTTTACTTGATTACTATAACTTCTATAATTCTTTGTTTCATTGTCTTATTCATACTTCCTGTGCTTATTATTTGTTTTATCACTTATATTTAATCACGTATATTAAATCGATAGCGTGATTGTTATTTCCATTTATAACACTTTAATTTCACATTTAGGGATTTCTATGTTTAATACATTAGAACAATATCTTTCCCAAAAAGGAAATGTTATTCCTGTAATTTCCCATTAATTATCAAAAAAAGGAATTGGATTATGTTTAGAATTACAAGGAATTATCCTTTCTATTTTTATTGAAATAGATAGCACAAAATATGGTAATCCCTTTTTTGCACATCTATTTCCTTTAGGCATATTCCATGTTATCTCAAATGCAGCAACCTACACGTTAATGAGTTTGAATTTTCGCTAAATCAAAAACTCAAGTCCACTAGAGTACGAATCGTTGGTATTGGTATCCTATAACTAAATAAAAGTAATCAAAGAACTATCGATAAGAATTCATAGCGGCATGTACTGACCAAGGCTAATACTTTTTTATCTAGCACCCTTGTCAGTGCAGAGCATGGTTGAAAAAATCTATCCATTCAGCATTCCCCCCTTGTATAAATTCCTATCCCTCTAAATCTACCATGTAAGCTATAATGAGGAGGGGTTAGAACAACATTCTGGTAATTAATAAATTACATGCTTTATTCATAATACTAGTTTATGTCAACTGTTTTTGTAACAACCCGGATATTTTAACGGTTTTAATTAATTTAATTAACTGAATTTGTGTGAATTTTAATAAAAAATAAAATAAAATTTTGAAATAAAAATTTAATATTTGAAATGCGTCTAGTTAAACATAGCAACTGGTAAATTTTCATCCGAAAATATGAAAGTTTATTTTCATGTGTAATTTTATTTCAATTTAATCAGTTAAGAATTGTTGAAAATAAAATGTTTTCGAAACTTGAATATTTTTACATAGAAAAATTCTAAACCATCTTCTGAGCAAGACGCCATTTTTCGTTTTTCCAAATTCGGACTTCTTTAGCTCCGTCGATCTTAATCTTCTGCGTTTTTGCTGCATTTTCCGCTAGTAGAAAATTCGAATTTTTATAATTCAATCGTACAACCAATATCTGTATACCGTTTCGATCGTCTCATCGTGCTGATCTATGCGGTATATTCATTTCAGTGTTTTGAAGTTCTGTATGCGGCGGAATCTATAAAACGAAAGACCGTATTGGTATCCATTTTTAAAATCTTTCGGTTTCCACCTATATTTTTTTGTACCTACCTGTCCAAATTCAACGGTTGTTTGCATTTAATATTTTCTGTTCATTACTCGTGATCTATGCTGTTCAAATTCCTTCGCATGTTTCCAATATCTTTTGCTCTTGTAACTTACAGATAATTCAATTCGTTCTATGACCACTTAGAATAAATAAAATAAAGATGAGAGATGTTGCTGTTTGCAATTGCATTTTTTTCTTTTAGCCGCATGCAAATTTTCATCTTCCATCTCCACTGGCACGCAAGCCCAAGCCAACGCCCATACCATCTCCTTCTTCCCACGCACCGCTTAGGCCCGCCTTCGACTCAGATCCACTTCAAACCACTGCAATCTCCTTCTCTAGCCCAAAGACACGTCCCCCATCAGTGGCTACACCACTCTACGTACCTCTCCTCCGCTTCGACAACCACCGCCGCCCTTCACTTACCCACGACCGATCACCTACACGCCTCACTTCGCTGACCGCCTTTTCATAGCTTTGGCCTGCCCACTGCCTCCGTTATCACCAGGGGCAACTCGGCATGTCACATCTTAAGTGCCGAATTACCCTCCTGTCGATGAGAATATCCGTCGAAGCACCCTCCTGTGTAGCCCACCACCGACTTTAGCAGGCGAGCCATCCTCCCTGACTTTCCTCTGGCCTCACCTACTCCTTGGTTTTGCCCGAAGCACTACTCGTGCATATCCCATTTGGCCAAAGCTTGTATTTGATATAGGTTGCTGTGTGACCAACTTCTTCTTTTTCCTTGTCAGCTTTTCCCTCCTAAACCCGAACCGAGCACAACATATCCTCTATCACCGAAGTTTTCCGACGAAATTCCATCAGCCATGCTGGCCTATCTAACCTTGCCTCCCTGCCGAGTTGTTCTTATGTGGGTAATGTTTGTTTATATACTAGCTTATTTATTATATATATATATGATCTGGTTTGGGGTTTATTACATACTCCATTGGCATACATATTTGTATATAGGTTTATTTATATTATGAAAGATCTTCATATATGTTATGTTTATATTAAAATAGTTTTTTATAATAATATATGCGTGTTATGTTCGCATACACCTGATAGGTATGTATGTGTATATATATATATATATATATATATATATATATAAGGTTTACAATCTGTTTGATTGTATATATGAATTTATATAAGTTATATATTATGTTTTTGTGTATATATAAGTTATTTAAGTTATCTATATAACCTGTTCATTTTGATATAAGTAAAAAAATCTACTGGTTATATGCAAGTCTTAATAAAAATTTAGATATGTGTATAAATCTGCATGAAAGGTCTATTTATATATATATATATATATATATATATATATATATATATATATATATATATATATTCAGTTGATAAGCATACCTTAATTTTAATATATATGTTAGTATTTTAAATTATAAGTACATATATAAATATTTAGTCTCAGTTTATATATATATGTATATCAAGTTATAATATATGTTGTTATATATATAACTTTATATAAGTTAAGATATATTAATTCTTATATATATTATGCAAGTCATGAGAATCTGTTGATATTATCTTAAATATGTCTTTATAATAAAGGGTGTTTATGTCAACGATTTGAAATATTTGTTTTGTAATGTCTTTAAAATACAATATCGAAAGCATCCATATATATTGGTCTGCAATCTCTATAACTATGTAAACATATACAGTAAAGTTGGTTACAACGCCTATTTTTGTTAGTTTATATTGTTATATTATTGTACATAAGTTGTTTATAATTTTAGTTCTTAAAAATATCGTGAGTACGCATTTGTCCTGGGCACGCATTTAGACAAATTAACTATACTTGCACAGATGTACCACACTATCAATGTTATCTTAGTTTATAATATACAAGTAATATAAGTAGTATATTTGTTACATATATATGTATGTACAAACTTGTGTAAGTATAATCTTGGTTCAGTAGATGTGCGAAGTTTGTTATCATATATATATATATATATATATATATATATATATATATATATATATATATATATAGATTTTATGTTCGATAAAAAAGATAAATTATTGATTTGAAAATATATACATGTATTATTTCAAATATATTTTTGACTTTAATATATGAGTCAATTTAGAACAATGTTTTCACTTGTATATATGTTATTTTGATATTGATTCCATGGAAATAATAATAATATATATAAAATTTGCTGCTCCTATCAAACCGATCCAATTTGTTTTATCGATTCCTTGTTATCAGCTTTGTTCACCGAACTCGTGCCAATCTTGCTTTGCTTTGGAATTCGTACCTGGATTCGTAACGTATCTCATTCTCGTTCATCTCTAACCTCGAAAGGTGAGCAATCACTCACGATTAATATTCTTTTATTTATTAAATTTGATTTCAATTGAAATGACAATTGAGATATGCTGCGGTTAGTTATTTACACTGTTATATATGTTATTACCTGTATCAGTTCACCTATGACATCTGACACCATTATCTGTTATTTATACGATTATAATCCGGTTTGGTTGATAATTGATTGATTGTTTGATGTTTACATTGGACGTTAAATTGTTAATGTTTAAAGTGATAAATAGTATGTAATTAAATTTGATATAGGATTGTTAATAATTTAAAATTGATATATGTGTTGAATTTGATTAGTTATATTGGTATAATATGCCCCCTTTAAATGTTAAATAAATTGACACGTAGAAATAGTGTTAACTACACCTTGAACCATTGAACGTAAGTTGTATAAAATTGATGTAATATAAATTGAATAATGAATATCAAGTGAAGAACCATATAAATGTTAATGTAATAATCTTTAATCTACATGAAATGATAGTGTAGATTCTAGAAATAATTATATTAATTTGCATAAACAACAATGTGAATTAATACGATTATTTCGGGATTATTTGAATTAATTATTGTATTGTTATTGATTGTTGTTATTGCTTGATTATTTACTTTGACACCATCCCAGTTATCACACTGCAAGTTCCCTTTGCTATGCATTGATTTTTGAATTGAAATGGAATCGGGTTGAAATGATAAATACCCAAATAAAACTTTGACTTAGGATAGAGAATTAAATAAACCCGATTGGTAATAATTGGATTTAAAAATAAAATAAATAATTTATTTGAATAAATAATAAGATTTGAAATGAAGTTGAGATTTGAATTTAATGAAAGGAAAATGTTAATATTTAAAAATCTGAAACAAATATTGACATAGTAGTTGTTGAAGAACGTTGTTTTGAAATTACTTATTTGACAATTAAATTTGGAATTATTCATTGAATTAAGTTTGAAATTATTTAATAATGAAGTTTTGAAATTATTTAATTATTAAATAAGATTGAATTATTTGATAATTAAATAAAAATTTGAATTCTTCGATAAGAGAAATTGAACTTTTGAATAAGTGAATTAAGTTTCTTTATTAATTGAGTTTTGAAATTTGTAACTAAGTAAATGAATAAGTGAAATTGAATTTATTTAACAAGAAATAAAAATGTGATTTATTGAAATTAATGTAAGACTTGTAATTTAAAGAATTGATTTGACGAATCTAATTTAATTCAATTTGAAGTTTTGATATAATGAAGTTGAACTTAAGCAATTGATTTAATGAATTGGAAATGAAATAGAAATTGTTTTGAATGATAAATTTACTTAATGAATATTGAATGAAATCGATCAATGAATTTAAATTGATGTGAATGTTAAAATAAATTAATTTAAATGATTTCGGATTGAAGCTTATATACGAACTTGAATCAATATTTGAATTGTTCTAAATAAAATTTGATATTGAATTATAAGATTTTGAAACCGTAAGTTGGAAGTTTTGAAACGTAAATTATGGAAATTGTTTTAAAAAAACAAATGAAATGTGGATTTACAAATTCTAATTGAAATTGAAATTGATTTGGTTTTTGAAATATATAAACAACCAATTGGTGTAATAATTACGAAAGTTACTAAAGAGACCGGAATCAGTTATGGGCATACTCTCTGTCTAAACCGAAAACCGCTTTAATAACTATACGCGGAGTGTGATCCAGAATGAAGTGGTTGGAATGATGTACGTGATGACTGAAGAAAGAGAACGATGATGGATAGCCTTGATACTTGTGTCAAATTGGAAATGACTAAAACAGGAGTTGTGCCGGGCCAAATGGGGTTAGCCATCTCGAGCGAACACACTTCTTCGTAAACTACTCATTACTTGTTATTGATTGGTGCACCCTCGAAATTTGGGAGTGTTGTTTCGCGGTGTTGCGATCGTTGCAGCGATGCGTTCTCACCAGTCCGGATCAAGCAAACAGTTGTTTCACTACCTTGGGTATTGCCTCATGTGCCTTGTCATACTTGTATCCCTATATACGTGACCACTACGAATTTGTTTTGTGTTATACCTATGGAGTACTCCCTAATAGCCCACTAGTTTATGGTGGAGTTTACAGTGTTGTATAGTCTATGACACTTATATAAAATGTGTTAAGGGGGATAATGGTAACGCCTTAACGCTATTTTGATACTTTATATTACTGATAGACATTATCTACTTAGCGTACACTACTACATAGTAGCTAGTTTAACGGATCCTTAGAGGATGGTTATTCCAACATCCTTGAGTTACTTGTATTTCAGTTGTTATTTCACTTGAGTTGGATTTATTGATATAAGAATGTTAATCCTAACTCGAGTGTTTTGTGTTTTGCTTTACGCTCGGGTCAGACTGAGTGTACCAGTATTCGAGACTCGCCTTTGGAGTTGGAGCTTCGCTTGGAGATCCAGCTATCTATCCAGCTTTCAGATATTCAGTAGATTCCGGTGATGTATTCTGATTCTTGTATTTGACTATTGTATTCGAGACTTCTATTGTATCTTGTTTAACTCTGTTATATATATATATATATATATATATATATATATATATATATATATATATATATATATAGTAGCTTCATGAACTACTATCTTTTGTTTCCGCTACATTTATTACTCTGTGTCTATGATCTGTGATTATTTATTTTCTTTATATGTTCAGTTTTGTCAAACTTAAATTAACAATTTGGTATTTTGAATTATTCAAGTCCGACATGTGCGGATGCGAATGGTTCAAAATAGCGGGTCGTTACAGTTTTCCATTATGTATTATGTCTATCATTTACAGCTTAATCATTTTCACTTCTTGTATGCGTACAAGACACTCAAACCACTTGGGGTATACATGTGTGTGTGTGTGTCTGTGCAGTTAATGCGCTCGGTAGATTCAAAGCGGTGGAGGTGTAAAAAGTCATACGGAGATACAGTGAGGATATAGCGGGATATAGCGGATGGCTCTAAAATAGCATACAAAACTCATACTTAATGTTTTTACAAATATATAAATGGTAATTAAATGAAAAATTATCATTCAATTGAATTATAAATAATACATAAATAATTTGAAATAAAAACATGTGCGAATATATTTTAAATAAATGAAAAACTGTTATATAACATAATTGGATTTGGTAGAATATTAGAGTATTTTCATTTCTTAAAATATATTAAAAATTAAATCAAATAAATTAGTTTCATAATTTTATAATGTATAAATGCAATTTTTCAATTCATTTTATTAAAAAAGATATAGCGGAATATAGCGGAAATAACGGGATATAGCGGAAATAGCGGGGATTAAAGTGGAAAGGCTATATTCTGAAGCTATATGGAAAAATCGTAGCGGTAGAACTCCGCTATGAAATATAGCGGAGTTGTAGCGGGATAACAGCGGGGCATTAACTACACAGATATATATATATATATCAATCTACGCACATTTCACATATTTGAAGTTAGAATACTGGAAAAATGAGGGCATTAGTCAAATAGCTAGCATTCTCGGACGTCCGATACGTATAGACTCCACTATGGCAATGGGAAATGGGGTAAATTATGCTCGTGTAATAATAGAAGTTGATGTACAGTTTTCTTATCCATCTACAATCCAATTATAGTTATATAATGGTGCAACAGATGATGTTGAAGTTGAATACAAACATAAATTTGTTCCCTACTCAGTCTGCAACGCATATGGACACTCAGATTTCAGTTGCAACAAACTAATCAGAAAGGAATGGAGACCAAAACACAATACAACATCTAAAAGTACATCACAGTCTATAGTTAACAAATCAAAAAATGACATTACTCATACAACTAAAATATCAAAACCCAGTACTAAATCAAGTCTTGAATTGACTGTAAATGTTCCCACACCAGCTGTTACTTTACACAATCAATACTCTACCTTCGCATAACCTTTTGAAAAATTATCCAGCCATATCGAGAACACCACTACTACATCTACTTCATCTTGTGCTCCGTCATCAACACTTCTTCATACTATGAATACACCCCATGTTACTAAGACAATAGAAAATATTGAGATCACTAAGGGGAATACAGATGATATTGATGACGGTTATGAGAATGCAGAAATTCTTATTAAGGATGTTGCCAGGCATATTCAAGAAAATGGTAACATAATAATTTAGAAATTAATGTCTCCTACATGGTATCAAAGAACCCCACATATATGAAGAAGCGCGAAATGTCCATAAATCAAAATACCAAAAAATTACTCCTTCTAAAAGATCGTCACAGAGCTCTTTATTTAGTAAATGAATATCATGACCTGGAATATTAAAGGCATGAATGCTGATGATAAAGTCAGACAGGTATTCATGCTTCGAAACGCTCACAGGCTTAGTCTATTAAGCTTAGTTGAGACCAAATTATCTACTGATAACATTGATACTCAAGTTTTCTACATGGAACATTATAATGATACCGGCAGTAATGGTCGTATTTGATTTTGCTTGACATATCGGTTTTGGAATATGCTGTTGTAAGTTCTTCACGACAACATATAACCTTACTGTTAACTAATCAAGGAGGGCGGCAGTGTTACTGCACGTGTGTTTATGCTAGCAACTCTTTCTCAAAGCAACAGAGTTTGTGGGATTTGCTTCATCTCGACGCCTCAACTATAAGATCTCTATGGCTAGCTATAGGGGATTTTAGTATTGCTCTTAACCCAAAGGATAAAAAGGGAGGTTTGCCAATCCCTTTTCCTATTTGAATTCGTTTAAAAACTGTTTATTTAAATGCAGTTTGGTTGAATCTCTATTATAGGATTGTGAATATACTTGGCGACGTAGGGGGATTGCAACGAACATAGATAAAGTTCTTGTAAACTATGAATTCATGTCTATTGTTTTCAGAATTCAGTACTATCGTTTTGCGTTCCTCCATAAGTGACCACACCCCTATTTTGACTTGTTTTAGTTCGCAGCTCTAATGGTGGAAAAGAGCTCCATTTCGATATATTAACAATTGGTGCTATTCGTAGGGGTATGCTCATTGTATTGAGAAGGGACTGTCTGCAAACACATGGGATCATGTTTTGACAAACTCATTCACAATTTAAAGGCAGTTAAGGCTGAATTGAAAAAAATGGCATAAGTTAATAGCTTGTGAAAACCCTACCACTAGATTGCAGGCTGATTTTGACTCAATTTTCTACCAAACGGACCAAGATCTCGAGAATTCTATATTATATGATACTATGTATGAGCTAGGCCAGAGGTTAGATGACCACACTCATAAACATCGTGAATTTTTGAGGCAACAAAACAAAGTGTTTTGGTTATAAGAGGGGACAACAACACTAAATATTTCTACGCCAAAATGTCTATGCGGAGGCATAGAAATAAAAAACATGCCTTATTTGACTTTCAAGGACAGTATCTCTAGGACTACAACAACATCAAAGATGCATTCATAGAAGATTATCAACAGCTTTTTAATGGGGACATAACAACAGATTTTCCCCCATAGACACCAAACTGCAAATTAATACAGTGGGACAAGAATACTTATCTTCTCTAATAACAATGGAAGAAATTAAAGCGGCTGTATTCTCGATTAATGATTCCAAGAGCCTTGGGCCAGATGGATTTTTAGCCAAATTTTATAAGCTTTATTGGGACGACCTTGAAAAAAGACATATATGATGCTGTGTCGGAGTCCTTTCATTCAAAAAAGCTACCATGGGGAGTTAATCACAATTTCATTACTCTAATCCCCAATAAAGATAAGCCACAACTAATTTCAGATTATAGATCTACTACATGTGCTAATGTTCTACATAATGTGCTGCTAGCTTATGAACAAGTCGAGATTTCGCTAAATGTGTTAAATCAAAGTTGTGTATCAAAATTGATTTACAAAAGGCCTTAAAATGGTTAACCGCGAATTTGTTTTCCATATGCTCAAGTGCTTAGGCTTCCCCATCTCTCATTCGGTTAATTCACGAGTGTATTTCAACTCCTACCTTTTCTATTATGGTTGATGAAAGGCCTAAAGGGTTCATCACGTCTAAAGAGGGTTACGACAGGGAGACATCTTATCCCCTTACTTATTTTTCATTTTCCTGCCTCAGTTTTAAAGAAAATTGATCACCTATATGCAGTACAATAACCCCTATTGTTATCTACTAGATACTCATTTATCATTTGCCTGCCTCAGTATCAAAGAAAATCGATCACCTACGTGTATAATTTTTTGGAAAGGCAAATTACATAAAATATCTTAGGATACTTTATGCAAGCCAAAAATGGAAGGTGGTATAGCGCTTCAAAAGTTCATTGATCTCAATATAACTGCCAGAATAAAATTACTCTTGAAGTTATTAACTTTCAATTGCTTATGGTCCAGATGGATAAGGACAAAATATTTGTCAAAAACAAAATTATGGGTCCAGCCCATTAATAATAACTTCTCCGGTACGATGAAATCTATTTTACGGCAACGTGCTTTGGCAGCAAATATAATGTCTTGACTTATCGTCAATGTGGAGCATACGGACTTATGGCACAACCCATAGCTTAACCACAAATCCCCTGTTGATCTAATTGGTTGGAACAAGGTTTTTCTCAGTAATATTGCTAACAGCAAAGTAAGTTGTATATTACCTGGCAGACAATCACAACCTCAAATATTGCCCAAGGTTGGGGAGGTGGCATTCTAAATTACGCAAGTTAACTTATATACTGAACAGCCTACGGACTACTGGACTATTGCCAATCAGATATTTTTTTAATTTTTCTATGGTATGGAATGAGATTTGACTACATGCACAATAAACTCATATGGTATAATAAAACTTCTAGAATTTTTTTATACAATATATATATATATATATATATATATATATATATATATAGCATGTATACAGCATCTGCCTACTTCCGACAGGCTAATTGAGTGGGGACTGAATGTAGATCCACAGCATGAACTTTGCAAACAACATAATGAATCTCATCAACATTTATTTATAGAATGTGAATTTAGCACTTATCTGCGGAAGCCATTGTTTTCCAAACTAGATCTCCAACCTACGGTTGATCGTTCGCTAAGGCAACGGTTATCCACCTTGCGGCAGAGCTTTGCAACTAAACCAGGCACTCAACACCTGGCTTATGTTGCGGCAGCTACAACCACTCATCACATCTGGATAGAAAGGTTAGGCATCGATTTGAAAGGAAAAGCTGCTGGGTGGAGCAAAGATGTAAACTTGTTGAAATCGATGTTCGCTTGCAGCTAAAAAGACGATTGCGCAATCGTCATTTATCATAGACAGAGAGGCATAAATTTTTGAAATGGGGAATTGAATTGGAAGACATTGGATAGTGTATGGCAGCTGTATTGAAGAAGGGTTACTTCGATTATGTTCGCACGCGTAGTCATGGGATGGGCTGGGTTGTTTCCCATGGAAGTGGGAGTGTGCTATCTTCCTCATTTGGGTCGGTTCCTTTTTTGCCTTATGTAATTGTTTTGTATTTGTTCTTTTTAGACTTGTTTTCAATTGTACTATAGTTTTTGTAATAAAGGATGTCGTGCTCTTTTTCCTTACCACAATGGTAAGGCTTTTTAAGGAGGCAAATTTTGCTATTGTTCGGTTCTTAGTCATTATTATTAAAAGAATCTTTTCATACATACATACATAATACATATATATATATATATATATATATATATATATATATATATATATATATAAGTGTCACAATCTTCCATGGACAAGGATACATTTCCTACTAGTATCAATAACTCTGCACCGTGCCAAGCATTTACCAATAATGTCTAGGCTGAATTGCCCATGTACATCGAGGAACCTTCCATTATTGCCTAATTACGGCATTACAACTATTTAGCCGTATTCTAATTCGTCTTAAGGACTCAACTAGGGATTATCTAGCCTTGCCTCCTAATGACAAACAAACTAACAAACAACTTTGAGGCGGTGTATGTCCCATACAGAACCTAGATTAGTAGGAAGTGTAGTTCGTGTAGGTGTAACTTGAGTCTTTCAAATGACCACTCCAGGATCGATGGTGCTATCGACCTATGTGTACAAACCTACTCCTCAAATATATGGTACCAACCTTGCCGACATATCACCGAGCCCACACCCAATTTTCCATTTGGTTTGCCGAAAGAAAATTAAGAAAATGCCCATTGGTTACATAGTACCTCTTATAAGGATTGAAGTAGACACTGCTTAGCCTTTAAGACATCAAACCGAGGTGAACCCAATGATATATTCCCTTCACTATACGCGAACGTATACTCCCATGGGTCATACATTTGGAGATATCTTACATTAGTATAATGTGTACACAACCGTCGGTTGCCTCTTTTGCAGGCCACGCTTTTATTGTGATACATTACTGACCTTGCATTCCAACCCTTATTGATGACTATGTCATTTATATTTAATATAAATATTTATCTAGATCTAATAACTCACACCCTTCATCAATGTGTACTTGAGGCTATATAAATTTAGCTGTGGAATAGCTATGCCTCCTGAGTTCAATTATTAGTATTCAAACACTTTTATATGAACTTACTTCTTTCTTCTTTAATGCTATTAAATTCCATTTACTGCTTATTTCTGATTTAATAGGTTAAATACATTTTTCTACTTGATTTCCAATTAATACAATTATATATGTTTTACCGTTCCTTTTTTACTGATAGCTACCCTTCATTGGTTACTATTACTTTCCTGTTCCTTGTTCTATTACTTTCCTGTTCCTTGTTCCATTGTCTTATTGCTACTTTCATCACTTATTGTTTATTTTCTGACTTACTTTAAAACACATATATTACATTAACAATGGAATTATTTATATTATTTCTATTTATAATACTTTGGTTTTACCTTTAGGAATTTATATATTTTAGTGCATTAGAACTACATTTTCCTAGAAAGGTAATGTTAACACTATAATTTCCCATAAATTATCTAAAAGAGGATTTGTGTCGTGTTTGAAATTACAAAAAATTATTTTTTCTGTTATTATTGAAATAAATGGTGCAAAACATGGTAAGCATACCTATTTTGTACGTCTCTTTTTTTTAGTCATATTCCTTGTTATTTCAAACTATACACCTTTATACATAATTATAAAGTTGGATAATTTATAGAAATTCACATTGCAACATACTTTATTCCAATGAATCAAAACATTACTTAAACCCCAATCCAATTTATACAATCTTCACTTAATATTTAATAACATACAATGTCCAAATAACGAACCCAGAATTTGCATAAATCTTATTTATGAATTATCTCATAACTTTTAGGCAGATACAACATCTAATCAAAGTTAACAATTCATAGAATATTTCTCAAATTCATTGCATGCGTACGTATGTACGTACGTACGTTCATATATATTTTTTACATGCAAACTTACATACATACATACATATTTTTTTGAAAGGAACATACATATATGAATATATAAGGCTATAACAACTCTGAGATTTACATTTTAGAATAAAAGGAACATATTTACAATGATATAAGTCCAATATTAATTTCCACTCACCTCTAAGCTTCAAAATCTCCAAATCTAAATCTGTTATTCTTGGTGGACTCTCTTCTTTCTACCAAATACATATCAAAAAGTGTATACATATTTATTAGAATTATAGACCCGAGAAGAGATTTGAATTAAATATAGATCCAGATTCATATTTACAATTTACCTTTAGCTTGGCGATTTGATTCGACCTTATTCTTCTTCTCTATTATTTTCTGCTATTCTCCAGTTACACACACACACACACACTATAGTTTATACAATTTATAGAATTTCTAGAAAAAAAGAAAGTGGCGACAGACCCCATCCATCTTAACCAGGCATGGACCTGGCTAGAATGATCATCTACAGGGTGGATCCGATGAGAGATCCATTAACCCGTTAATCACACCATGGAAACAGGGCCACATGTCATCAACCAGACTGAGTTGCCTTCCTCCTTAAGTTATAAGGATAAAGTGGTACGACCTTACTTGAACAGGATCTGTTCTATAGGCTCGTACCACTTTATCCTTATAACTTAAGGAGGAAGGCAACTCAGTCTGATTAATGACATGTGGCCCCGTTTCCATGGTGTGATTAACGGGTTAATGGATCTCTCATCGGATCCACCCTGTAGATGATCATTCTAGCCAGGTCCATACCTGGTTAAGATAGCTTCACCGTTGGTTCAGGAAATAAGGGAATAAAATTGAGGGGCTAGGCCTGCATTTAAAGGGGTTCGAATCAATTCCACTCTTTACGTTAGATTACATTAAGTCTGGACCTTTCGGCCAAGGGTTAACAGCCGCCAGAGTACCATTGGTCGACTGCTATACATCTACCATCGACCATTCCCAATAAGGGGATCGATTGGTCGACTTTGTATGTTAACTGTTTATTTTCCTTTGTTTGTTTCCTTATGTGACTAATTTTATTCGATCTGATTAACGTTAACATTACTTAATCGTAATTATTAGTTTAGTACTAATTTAAATTCAATTATCAATTTTTGTTTCCTTAATACATGTAGAATTATTTTCGATCTGAAATCTTCAAACATTGATAACTTTTTGTTTGAACGCTAATCATAAAATTTTATATATGAAAGCTGATTAGAAAATAGCCACGAACACAACAGTGCAAGTTTCTTCACCAAATTCTAACATTTGTAAAAAAAAAATCATTTTTTGGCTTTAATAATTATTTAGTAATTCTTTTTAATTAATTATCGTTCAATTTCCAGGATGTTACATCAAATGGCACACTTTCATGTATAATTGTATAGTTGGAAAATTTGTAGAAATTCACATAGAAACATTCTTCATTCCAATGGACTAAAATATAAACTTATTCCCCAATAAAAATTTGAAACATTCTTCAATTCATGTTTTAGTAACTTATAATATTTAAATAATAAAATTTGGAATTAACATAAAATCTTATTAGTGAATTATCTCATAACTTTTAGGGACTAATTACACCATTACATTTCAGATTCATGTGTATACAATATTTAATCAAAATTTACAATATATCAAATATGTAGGCAAGAATCTCAACTTCGTTTTATATATTTAAGCCTACAATTCCATAATTTATATTTAGGCATAGAAACAGATTCACAATGATATAATTCTAATATAATGTAAAAACATATAATTTCATAGACACCTCTTAGCTTCCAAATCTCCATATCTAAATCCATTCTCCTTGTTTGACTTCCTTTCTTTCTACCAAAATATGTATCAAAAGCGTTGTAATACCCCCATAAAATTTAATACGAAATTAAGTAATTAAAATAAGGTTAAAAGTAGAAATTTTGTAAATGTTGGTTGGTCACGAAAGTTGCACTATTGCGTCCGTGGTGATTTTCCGATCAATTTCCATATACAATATGTTGAAATCGGAGGTAAAATGAAAATGTTATGGGTGTTTGAAGTTTCAAATTGAAATTAATTCCAAAAAGTCTAAATTTTACATATTTGAATTTGAAATTAAATGGTTGAATTTTGAATTTCAAAATATTGGCTGAGATTAACATTTGAGAAAATGTTTGAGTTAACCATAGTTAACATATAAATATATTGAGTAATTAATATGTTTATTAAAAGTTAATTAAATAGAAAGTCAATGGTCAAAAGGGGGGACCGGTTAACCGCCCATGGGTAGCATTCGACCACCCATGGTCAGTGGTCGGCCCATAGGAGTGACAATGTACAATGTTGATGGTGGTGGCTAGGGTTTTGGTTATCTTAAACGGTCTAGATTTGTTTGATTTCGATCCAATGGTTCTGGTTCCTTCTTATCTCTATAAATAAACCCTTAGTCTCCAACTTTTCCTTCATAAAATTTTGGGAATGGCGGCGAAGCTCTGTCAATATCTCTCCACTTAGGGTTTGCAGAAACAATAAACTTTTCTGGTAAGTAATTCTAGTTTCTAATATCTAATTTAAATTAATTCTTCTTCTCTCTATCTTATGATTTTCAAAATCTAACACACACACAATCTATTTATTGTATATTCAAAAAGGGAAATTATAAAAGAGAATTAGGAGTGGTAGAAATAAAACTCTTCTTCTTCTTCTTCTTCTTTGGGTTTTAGTATCAGTTAGGAATTTCAGGTAAGACAGTTAGATGTTTAATTCTTACTCTCTAGTTTTTGATTCTAAATCTAATTTATGTATATAATTCACTTTATTGTATATTTTTAAATAAGGAGATATGAATGAGAATTAGGCATGGTGGAAACCAATCCGGTTAGGAAATAAAAAATTCTTTATGAGTAGAAATATCAAGTTTTTCACATTATGTAATTGAATAGTATTTATTTTGATTTGATGTATGCCTCGGGAAACTTTTGGCAAATGAGCATATAACATCTGAAACCTCCATAATTTCCTTTAGTAAATATCCATCTCTGTATATGTTAGAATTTTCATTGTTTTGGTATTGGTGCATTAAAATCTAATTATTTGCTAGAATTAGATAATCTATGGTCAATTTAACCTATTATCCCTCTTTTGAATGGAATTGTTAATGGGTTCAAAAAGGAAAATAAACTAGAAATAGTGTGTAAATTATGAATTGAATTATTTGTAGTTTACACCGCCTATTTCTACCACTTAAATAAATAAGGAATTCCTTTCTCACTTCAAATTGTATACGAAGGTTGAGTTGAATATAGACGATCTAATTTGTGATGATCTATCCTTTAAAACAGAAAAGGGATCCTAGTGTATTAATATGGAATAAATGTAGATATTCCATGTTTGTACAAATCTATTTCATTTAGCTATAGTAGTGGCAATTCATATTGGAATTGTAGATTTATATGAGCCTGATATTTCAAAATATGTTATAAGCGAATTATTATCGAATTATTGTAACGTAATGATTAGACTTTAAATTCCATGTTTAAAAACATACATATATAATATTAACATATTGATTATTAAATTTAATAAAAACATCATAATTATAGCGTATTGAATGTATTGATTACAATTAATATGGTAGTAAATAGCATTAATTTGTAGGAAGTAAGTTAGTGTAAATTAGGGAGTTAATCCCTAATTAGGGCCGTAACAAAGGGATATCTTATATGGCCTCAATTATTATTCGTGTAGGATGATGTATGTATATGATGGATATACATATAAGTTATGAATAATTTATAGAGGTGCAAGGTTAGTCCAAAGCTACATGAAAGTCTACCCAGTTAAATTTGACTACAGCGATGTGGCTTTGCAGAATAATATGGGTCATTTCCTATAATAAATAACCATAGTGGATGTGAGATTAGTCCAAATTCTATAAGGTAAACCTGTCTAGTTAATCTGGCTACTAGTACGTATGAATGATTGGACTAATGTGAGACATCGCGGGTCGATTATGGGTCATAAATTACATTTTGGATGTGGCAGGTGAAATCCTTTGGAGGGGTCTACTTCGAGTTTGAGGTATTAAGTGGCTATGGTAGGGCATGCCTCTATTTAGGAGAAGTATTAAGTGACGTGATGAATTTCTTACGATGTCAGCTAGTTAGAACCATGTAAGGACCCACCTTGGGTTAGGTCTTAAATAATGTTTAATGGTCAGAGTCTTCCAAAGTCCCATGAAAGAGGTGTTATGTGATTTGGAGGTTCTCTCTCGCATCTTTAACAATAGTCGCATTAGAATTTGGAAATGGATTAGGTATTAAAGGATGGGAACCTGCTTATTTTATAGGTATTAAATGGTTAGCATCTGCCTAATCACCATAGAGGGTATTTATTGGTTTGGATGCTTTCTCTTGCATCATTGATGTTAATTGCATTAGAATTTTGGTATTGGACTGGAAAGGCTTTTGGGCTAACGGTTAAAGTTATTAGTATTTCTAACACCACCACTTAGATTGATTGTTACATTCCGTATAGTCTTAAATATATAATATAGATTTCTTATTTAAATAATACTACGTAAGTAAAATTATGGTAAAGCTAGAGATTTCCATTTCATTCGACATTTAGTGTTCCGACTCACTCCTCATTACAGCACATGGGTTAGAGGAGGTAGTGGTGATTTTAGGAGGCGAAGGTGAAGATGAAGACTTATGGAAATTATACACAAACGCACATATATTTGTGCTTTTTAAGTATTTTTATTGTACCTAATTTGGACAGTTATGTTATTCTGAGATATTATACTATAGAGGTTTTATGTAAACATGTTGTAATATTTAACATGTTATGTTTCTGAAATGTTTTTCTTTGTGAAATGGATACATGTTTCTGATATTATATTTTATCCTTTCCTTTATGAGATTATGAGAGTATAGATTGATAGCTTTATGTATTATGTATTGTTTTAATCTTATCAACCCAATGACTCGCCTTGAGATGGGCCTAAGGTTCGACGGGATTTTGTTGTGTCGAAATTAGGTACGTTTTGGGGTGAATTGTTACATTTGGTATTAGAGCATTGGTTACCTGATCAATGGGGATATGTATGCGTACTAGTGTCATATTTGTTATTTTTGAATTTTTTTCAAAAACCATAGTATATATAAATATATGTGTGCAATTTATTTGAATTTACTATATAGTTTCCGTCCATTGAAGTAGTTGCAACCATATTCCGAAAGGATGGGTGAGGTAACTATGGATTGGAAGAACAAATGAAGTAAGTAATGTGCGACGATGGTCGTATTGTAAGGAATGTAAATGGAAAAGATTGTAACTCTAAGATTAATCGGATAATAATTGTACAATTAACAGGGAGTCACAATAATTTAATTAGGGTATAAATAGACCAACTAAAGAGATTTTTAAGGTAATTATGTGATTATAGGATTGGAAAGGTTGTAACTCTAAAAATTTAATAGATAATGAATGTGTAATAAGCGAGGAGTTACAAGGAATTAAATAAATTAATGGGATCATTAAAGTAAAAGTTAAATAAGTAAGTAAATGCCTTTAGGAAACATCTATTAAAGCAATAACCATTTAATAAGTGCTTTCATTGGGTCTAAATTAGGTTCGTTTAGAGGTGGGTTGTTACAAGTGTATACATATTTATCAGAATTATAGATCCAAGAAGAGAATTGAATTAAGCGCAGTTATAAATTTAGATTTAGAATTTACCTTTTCTTTGCATAATCGATACATCTCTATTCCTATTCTCTTTTATTTTCCTCTATTCTCCACTTATATATATATATATATATATATATATATATAATATTTATAATGTCTACAATTTCTAGAATTAGTAAAGAACGGAAATTTCCAGATCTTCACTTGTTGATCAGAAAATATGAGAAGCATGCGAGGGCTAGGCCCATGTTTATAGGCTACGAATTAATTATATCCATTATATTTTAATTTATTAAATCCAGACCATTCGGCTTAGGTTCATTCTCCTCGCCACTGCATTGACCAATCAACTGCTCCTTTAGAGGCAATCAACCGCTAGCAGTTGATTCAGCCCAATAGGATTGTCAATGGTTTGTTGTTTATTTTAAACGGTGATTTATTTCCTTTTATATTTATTTCCTTATATATATATATATATATATATATATATATATATATATATATTCTTAATTACTTTTGATTTGAAATCTTCAAACATTAATAACGTTTTTGTTTGAACGTCGATATTGCTTTATCGATAACATTTCTAGGAACATGCACTTGGGAAGAGTTGTTTCTACTTGCTATGCCTTTGCACATCTCAGTGCCATCTACCATTTCAAAAATTGAAGAGCTCTTTAATTGTGTTTTCTTCATTTTCTAATGAGGTGAATGGCTGCTAAGACGAAGCTTCTTTGTATTTTGAATATTTTTACTCACTTTTGTCTGCACTTGACTGTAAATTAGATGTGTTTTTATTTAAGTCACGTAATTTGTAATTTATTTGTATTAGTGTGGATTCTTCTTGTATAGTATCAGATTACATTGGGACTCTACTTGGTTTGTTATGATTACTGTTCCCAGTTTCATTTTCATGTATGCTTGTACGTGAATTTTGGTGTTGACTAGTGATGTGTCATTTCTAGCAGTTTCATCGTTTGAATCTACTTGCAATTCATTATTTTCTACACTTACACGGCTCCTTACCCATTGTTTTATTATGCTACATAGTTTGTCAGCGTGATTAAACATTTCCACGACTAATAAATTTGTGGTTTCCATTCGAGTATTACACTTCCTTCCACTGTAGATTGTTATTTTCATCAATTATCGATACTAACCTAGGGAAGAAGGAATTGGAATCAACTTCTATCAACACTATAACACATGAAATCCTTATAATGATGCTCATAATTTGACTACGCTCAATGGGATTTTCAATCACAGATGTAATTCGTCTAATCCCTTCATCAGTCCAAAATTCAATATCTAGATTTGGAAATCAGATAAATAAATTGATCATTTGTAGGAAATCTCTTGATAATTTCATTCCACTACTCCATTTTTTCATCGCCATTAATTTTTTGTCATAGAAATATGGACCATTAGCTAATATTTTTTCACATTTCTCTTGTTTTTCAAATTTGACTATGTAAAACCTATTGTCTCTAAAATAAATTTTGAAATCTACTTCGGGCTTCCAAACTTTATTAATGTATGCTTTAAAATAATGATTAGAGGGTTTGGAACATATAACATAGAGGACGATTGAATGGTTCCAATTTTCTTCGGCTGTCATATGAATTTGAGATGACAATTTTGCACATTTAGGCTGTAGATATCATATGGAAGAAGTATAGGATAGGTGTGTATGTAGAGATGTCATTAGCAGCTACAACAACGCTCCAAAGCCTAGGGCCTAAAGCATCGAATCTTTTACCTGTATAATGCCATTGTGGAGGACCATTATCTACCTGAGCTTGATGGAGACTCGGGAATTATTGGTTACAGTGCACATCTGAAGGAGGTCTGCTTTTCTATTATGGTTTGCTAGGTTCATTTGCAATTGAACGTTCATGTGAGGAGGCTTTTACGGGTTTCTACGCTAGCTTTTAGGCTTTACGAATGGATAACCATCACTAGTTTCTAGATCTTGAGGATCTCCATACTTTTTACCATCATGAAGAATATGACTCGTTGGGGAGGAAGAAATGTTAGTAGACGCCATGGAAGTAGGAAGCCTTTATAATACTTTACTTCTTCTTTAAAATAAAGTATTCATATTATAATTATTGTATAAAAACTTATAACCATTTTATAAGATAATTCCTTTATACTAACTTCTTCATTAAAATAAAGTATTCATATTATAATTATTGTATAAACCTTATAACCATTTTATAAGATAATTCCTTCATACTATTTTATGTCTTATCATACTTTTATTAAATATTTCCTTTATACTATTTTATAAAATCTCATTCCATTTTATAAAATATATCATTTATACTATTTTATAAAATCTCATCCTATTTTATAAAATATATCATCCACTTATAAAATTATTTCTTTACTCAAATAATACTTTTAAGTACTAATTAAGCTTTATTAAGCCTCTACTCACTTTACTAATAAGTGTGGATCTCATAACTCGCTTAATTAGCTTACTATCTCTATTTTATAAAATATTCCGTTATTTAATAAAATTATATCTTCTCTTAAATAATATTTATAAATACCAATTAAGCTTTATTAAGCCTACAATCACTTTAGTAATACATGTTGAGCTCATAGCTCGCTTAATTAGCTTAATAACTTCTCTTAAATAAATTCAAATGGTTTAATTAATATTTTTTAGTGACATGTACATCATTATATAACTCAATTAATCACGAATCAAACTATAAATACATAATCATACAACTAACCTTAAAACCATTTCATAACTTACTAACTTTACCAAAATTAGTAACTAAGATTTCTAATTAATAATAAGATGATATAATCATGTTTACAACATGCATATAAGTCTAAATCATAATATAATTTTTTTTAAATCATTCCATATAACTTCTTAATCATAACTAGCAAATTAGTGAAGTATAACAAGTAAACATGAGTAGAGAATCATCCACTCACCTTCTTCTTCACCATATCAAGCTCTAATCATCAAAACACATTTTTAAGCTCTTTTTAAAGTAGAGATTAGCTCCAAAATCCACTTCATGCTAGTTCCTTGATGGTTTATGTAAGGAATGGGTAGAGAGGAATTTTGGTGATTTTAGTTTGAATTAAGGAATTTTATTTAAGTTTGGATTAGTGATTTAAGGCTTAAGGGATTAAGCGATGATTAAGAAAAGATTAGAAGAGGAAGAAGGAATGTTACATGGAATAAAAAATGAATGAAGTGTTAGCCATCTTATAAGCTAGGTAATGGGCTTTTAGTCCACACATTCATTTAATCCAAACAAACACTATTCACTTTAAAAACTAATCGACTCCAAACATAGCGATGTTTGTACTCATTTTGTGTGTGATAGAATTACGATCTCAATGGCTAGTGTCATCTTCAAGGAATCTTGATTCAATCTGCAAGAGAAGCAACAGGTCGCAGTTCATCCATCTTTGAAAAATCAAGCATAATGGATGTTCCGCTAATTAATGAGTAAATATTTAAATTAATTATTTAAATATCCAGTCGTTAAACTTGCGAGGTGTTATATTCTCTCCTCCTTAAACGAAATTTGTCCCTGAAATTCCTATGAATACAAGAAAATAACAAGACCACCCGAAATTCTCAAGCCTTAACTTTGGAAAATTTATATAGTGCTTCCCTTATGCTACTAGCATTATGAAAACTCCTAAATTACAACGTCTCTTGCATCTAGGAAATACTTGATAACCTACATTACCCCACATTTCCCAAGAGTTCGTACAACGTTTAAAAGAAAGCTTACCACCATTTAAATGCAAATCTAAACAAATAAGTATTTAAATAGTTATATTTTAGCTCCTCGGTACCTAATTGTATAAACAAAGAGGATTATGCACCTATACAACAACAACACAGAGTTAAAACATGTATAATTTTAGCATAGCAACCAATACTACCACAATCATACATGACTAAAAATTGGAGAGTAAGCTCAAATAAGCCAGTATCTAAGTACACCATAGACTACAAGTCACATTAAAATGCACTCAACTCGTATAGATCTCACCTCGACCCTAAAATGGAAAAGGATGATATTTGATCTATCCTAAATAGCTATTGCTATTTCTTTTCGAACAAACTATAACAGGTAACTATAACTACCATACAAGCAACCAAACACACAACAAGTAATGAAAAATAATAATCAATAATCGATTAAAATCAACACAAGCAACATTAATCAATAATAATCGATCGATCGATCAATCAAGCAACAACAACAATAGTAATGACAAATAATAGCAGCCAAAACAGTCAACAATAAGCAAGAAAAACTGACAACAAGTGACAATAATAAAAAAAAATCAATCAAAAATTAACCAAAAGAAACACAAGCGTTAGAATCAACAATCAATCAATCAATCGACAACAAGTAACAATCAATCATTAAGCAAGAACAAGTAATAACAACAAATGATACAATCAAAAATAACTAGCACACAAAAAGAGTCTACACCAATATACACCAGTAACCAACAACAATTGAAGTGTGCATGTAAAACTATAAATTCCAATAAGCCTGTTCGACTTTTAAGATGGAAAAAATGCTTAAGTTGTGTGACTCCACTCATGAATACAACACATGAATACACCTCCTGCTATGAAAAGGAAAGCTTCCATGATATGCTAGTTCATTGAGTCGCAAAACTCTCGAATAAACCCAACTTAAGTCTCAATTTTCCTTTTCATTCGCATAGAATTCATTCTCCAAAGGGGAAAACTTTATTAATTAAATAATTATTAAATGACAATATACAAATGCTTTGGTTCATTTGTGTAACGACCCGTACTTTCCGTATCGGATGATTGTAAAATATTATTATTTAATTCATTTGAGGTCGTATGACTCTATAACTTTGGGAAATGACTCTTTAGGATATTTTCCATATCTATGATTTTTATCAAATTTACATGTGACAATTTTAACATTGAAAATCTTATAAGTCTTATAACTTTCAATAAGAGTCAATTTAGGGTCTGAAACCACTTCCTTTGCTTTAGGATGATGGTTTTTTCTTTCCATAAAGCTCATAATAGGAAAACGAACATACCACTTGAGAGATATTGTTTTTTTAAGTTTCAAGGGCTTTTGGACAGATGTATTGGTAATTAGGCAAGCGTAAACCTAAGCCCATTAGCCCATTTCAGATTTTGGAGCTAAGGAGAGGTGTTGAGGTTGAAATGAACCACTTTTTGCACTTTCATAAAACATTTTGTAAGCTTCCATTAATTATTATTCACCTAATAAATCCATCTTTTCTACTTAAACTAGCTTAAATTGATCATTAGAAGGGTAATTAGCATAAAGAATTAAAAACTCATCATTTTGGTACTTTAGGGGTTCAGCTTGCTTAGTCCAATTCAGGTTTGGATATAAAAGTGGTAATTTGGGGTATTTGGGGAGTGATTACTGATCTCACTATTTATACATGCTAATATGATTAAAGCTAGCATTTTTAAAATGATTTTTAAGTTAAATTATTGTTTTGTATGATATCTGTAAAATGTATGCTTGGAAGAATTGGCTTGTTATGGTTGGTTAGTATTTTAGTGTAGTTAGGAAAAGTGGCGGTAGATTTGGGAATAACAAAGGCAAAACAACTCTAAATTAGATGAAATTTAGAGGAGGGACTTTGGAGCGTGGGCAGAGCTCATAGTTCAAGTCGCATTAAGTTTGGAGCAAAGTAGAGGACTTGATATCGTGAAATTTTTGTTGATTGGAAACTACTATGTGGAAGGTAGGTTCTTGAAGTAAGGGCTAGGGGTGATTAATAAAACGAAAATACTAAGACTTGGCTAAGTATTGGACTTAATACCGAGAGATTTGGAGAGCATGGAAACAATAGCTTTGGAGTTAGCATCAAGAGCTTTGGGGTTAATGCCGAGGGCTTTCGTGGGAAGTTGTCGGAGTCCAAGTACTTAGAAGATAGAGTACTGGGGAAGAAGGAAAGAACTTAGCCAAAACTGGCTAAGTCTACTTATCTGTACCGAGAGGTTCAGTCGGTACCGAGAGGCCTGGTTTGTTAGGATTGGGTGACTTGTCCAGGAAGGGGAGTGGAGGCTCTGCAGTTGTGATGATGGTGTTTGTTTGTTCACTTGAGGTTTGAAGGTGATGTAGTAGCACGATGATAACTTCAAGACTTCGATGATCGAAACTTGATGGTGAATGAAGTTAGGTTCAAATGTTGGCAGATCGATGTTGAAAGAAGTAGATGTTTGTCAACAAAGGTTAGTTCTAGGAAGGGTGACCCAGGGATAAAATGTTGAATGTTTCTAACATGGATTGAAGTAATGTGGAATGGTTCCTTAAAGATAATGGAAACTAGATTAAGCAAGGAAAGGGCTTAGATTTGCATGCTAAAGGATCTTTGATACTCGAAGTGTTTTCTGATGTACTCAAAAGAAGGGGTATTATGAGTGCACTCATGGGTACTTTGAAAGACTGCCCTAGATCAATTAAGTGGATCCATATATCCTAGACTATTGGAATGCATTAGTATCAGCTTTAGGGTTGATGACGAGTAGATTAAAAATAGGGATTTCCATTAATCTATAGCATGAGAAAGGCCATAGGGTTATCATATATCTAAAGCACATTAGTGAGGATTGTTTGATGGATGTTATGTCTTCTTCCATAGTCTATCACTCTAGGGATGTCACTCATTGGTATTGGGCATGGGGATACCTGGACACCCATCACAATACTTAGTTTGCAGTATACCTTTATGATATTTATAAAGTAGCATATATTATGTCCATTATGTGCCAATGCTTTGGTTACAAAAACAGGTCAGGTATGGTTCGTATACCCTTGTTCCTTACTATATCGACTTCTATAGTATTTTGAGATTTAACTATCGCTCACACCGGACTAATGTATGACTCGAGGTTTTATTCTTTGCTTCTTATTATCTCGGGTACTCTTAAATGAGTAAACTAGATAATATGTTTAGGTGTGATGCAGTAATTGTGAAGAGGACGAGCTGGATGGGGCCATCTCATATTATATATATTGATTTCTATACTTATTCTACTGTGCAACACCGTGGAGACTTGATAGTGTTTGCTTATAATTATTGCTATGAGATAGTTATTTGAGTTTATTTCCATTTTGTATAAACTCTGTCGCTCTGTTGTATAATTTTGTGGATCTATATCTAATATTTGTTCACGTAGTTATTACCGTTTCTTCTGCTTTATATCTATGATATATATTATATTATATTCCATGCCCTGTGAGATATACGGTAAGTTTTTGTGATTTTTTATTTCACTTTCAACCCTTGATGATCATTCCACATCAGCCAGATACATCAACAACACTATATAGTTATATTGCTGCCGGTGGTGTAGGGCAATTGTTACAGTTTGGCTTCAAACTCAGCTCGACTGCACAATGCTATTAAGGACAATACACTAAGTATACTACGACGCTCATTTTGGAAAGTATCCTATCACCACTTAAGAGATTATCTGAATCGTCATAAAACCAGTCGAGGAGTCCTTCCTCGAACTATCACAAGCTATGATAACCATATCTACTATAATTTTGCAACGACTAAAGATCGCCTAGAATAATATGCGATGCCCATTCTAATCCTTTTTTTACTTACACGATTCCTTTAATAAACTAGGGTCGACCACCTGACTTTTCTCATGTGAATTCTGATCTAGTTCCTTGATCAGACAATTCTCATGACTAGAATCACGTTTCAAAAATCTCTTAGTCACATTAGGAATCTGAATCAAGTGCTTGCCTTAAATAATCGAGTGGAAAACTCATATAATCATCCGCTCAGTCTTTCTCATTACGGGTATCCATCGAGTCCTACTTGGATGCAAATCCAAGTCACACTTCATCGACCAAACCCACTCAACTCGAAAGCTCATGCTTCGAGTACGAATGTTAGTACACTCGGTCATTACACTATCTTCAATACCTATCGTAGCTAATCATGTATCCGTCTGCTAATACTGATAGCCTAGGCAAAGACACCCTTGCAAATAACTATAAAAATAAATCCGAGTTTAAAGACAAGTGGTGTATGTAATATTATGTAGTAGAAAAATACAAGTGTGCTCCCTCACCGTGGCAACCCACACTTTACTGAGACCAAATTTTTACTAAATTGAAAATCCAAGTCCATTAATGTACGAATCGTTTGTGTTGTTATCCTTTAAATGACAAAAGTATATCCGATCACTATTGGTATAAACTCACAGCAGAATATTAAAGTATAATAGACATATAATTACTGACCTAGACCAATACCTCTATTATCTAGTGGACTTGTTAGTGTCGAGCATACATAAGGAATCAGTCCTTATTTATATTTTTAATGCAATTAAGAAAATTCCCACTAGGTTACTTAATACATACTACTTAAAAGGTTGAAGCAGACTCTACTTGGCTCTTCCACCCTTCGACTAAGGCATACTTTGGTATACTCCCTTCACCTATACACGAATGTATAATCCCATGGTTCCTACAGTTAGATATGTCCCACAATGATAGAATGTATACCCAACTGTTGGTAACCTCTTTCGAGGGGTAGACTTCTATTGTGTAACATTGATGACCTCGCATTCCAACACATGTTAATGACTATGTTATTTTTAATTACTTTAAGTTATTGATTAAATTCAATAATTCACACTTGTCATAAACGCATACTTGAGGCTACATAAATTTATTCAGTTACTAAGCCTCTTATGTTCAACTATTGGTATTTAGTTATTTTACCCCAACGTGCTTCTTGTTTCATTTATGCCTATTTAATGTCATTTACCGCTCACTTCTAGATTAGATAACTTTTTCTGTTTGGTTTCCATTTGATACTATTAGGTATATCCTATTTTCAACTATTACCATCTTTCTTTGATTACTATAATTCTCTTAATTACCCATTTATTGCTTTACATACAATTTCATCACTTAATTTTATTTTCTAACCTATCATATATATTAGATTTATAATTGAATTATTGTTATTACCTTTACTTACAATAATAGTGTTTATACTTAGGGATTTATGCATTTTAATGCGCTCACCATTTAAATCATGTTCCAAGTAACGAAGAAAACCGATACCTAAATAGCTTCAAGCACCGTAAAGGAGACCCCTCCCTCACTTTTTTTTAACCATCCAAGGGGTGTAGAATAATGACTGGTACCTAGAATAAGCTAAGTTACTTTGAAGATGAGTTTTTCTTTATACGCTATCCTCCAGGATTTGCACAGCTATGGCTATACACGCGTATGTTTTGCTCTTATTCTTTCCATTTGAGATCACTTTATATTTTTGTTTGCTCGGACTGTCTTCCTTTTTCTTTTAAATGTGCCAAATAAGCCTAGCGATCCGGCCCTAATAAAGACTCTCAGGTTGCTTCATGAAGTCCCAGATGCGAACAGGGAGGCAAGGACTATGGGTTGTGGAACTAGGGATCTTAAGGCTAATTAAACATTAGAAGAAGGGTACGTAGTGTTCTTTAACTTATGTAAATCTTTTTAATTTTCTTTCAAGTTTGATATTAAATCACAGATTAAAAACACAAAATTATACTGACATTTAATCATAGATGTAACAGAGATAAAAATAAAAGTAATAAACTAAAGCAAAGAGTTAGAGAGATGACACTGGGGATTTTATACTGGTTTAGATTTCTCCTACATCTGATTCCATATAATTGCTCGTACAGATTTCTTTTCAAATGCCAATCTTTAACCGGGAAGAAGGCAAACCTGTAAGAAATGCGGAACACGGATCTTAAGGCTAGGATTAACACTAGAGGGGGGGGGGGTGAATAGTGTTTTAAGGAATTACTAAATATTTTTGAGTTTTTGTTAATTTGAACACAAATGTATACAATATTCAGACACATATGCAGAAATAAATTAAAAGCAATAAAGGAAAGAACACACTGGATTTTACACTGGTTCGGAGTTACCCTACATCCAATCCCGCATACAAGTACGAATTTCCTTTCAAAAGCAATTGTATAATTACAACCCTTGATTTCAAGGCCACGAGGTACACCACTCCAGATTCATAATCCTCTGGGTAGAGATACTTGATTTCACGGGCAACAAGTTCACCCAATTGATTTTCAAGGCTACAATCACACCTTTTCTCACTTGACTGATTTCACAGGCTACAATCACACCTTTTCTCGCTTAGTTTATTACAAAGAAGCCTATAACTCTGAATAGCACTGAGACCTTGTTGAGATAGTGATAGAGAATCAAAACAGAGACGATCTAATTAGATTCAATGTTGATTTCGGCAGAGTAATGGTAAAATGTTTGTAAAGAAATGTGGAAGAAGAAGAGGAGTGAAATCAGAGAAAATATGAATACAAATTCGTTCAAAACTACCCTTGTTTATAATAGAATAACAGCCATGTGCATTCGTGAAAGGATATGACGAATGGACACTTCCTTTGAAATTCAAAATTTTGAAATAAACTGCTACTATGAAGACAAGGCGTACTTGAGGATGTCGACATGCCTAAGGTATTTTTGGTAATTTGCTTTTCTTTGAAAATAACTTCTATCTTATATTAAAACTATTTTAAACTTTATAAATATACTTAACTATAGTTAAAATACATAAGTATAGAGAATAATATTTTGATATATATATAAAATTTTACTATAATTTTATATTTATATCTAAGTAAAAATATTAAAAGTTAAATATATTATTACTAAAAGATAGTTTAAAACCAAGGATAATTTGATTTTGAAAATAAAGATTATTTTGAGGCTAAAAATATTTAAAACTAGGATAGATGTTTTTTATTCTTTTAAAAGGAAGGTTTTGAAATCATTTTGAAAATAAGATATAATTTTGTAAAAAACTTTTGAATAAAAGTTAGTGGATACAAAACAATGTTCCACTATCGGTTCCATCCTTCTTAGTGTTCCATCCCTTTAACAGGCTCGAAGTGGATTCCATTCCACGAATAAATTGGATTTTAAGATGCCAGTGCTTTTCTAGGAGTTTTAACAAAATTCCTAATTAAATTACTTATTATGGAAATCTTGAACTCTTGATAATCTTGATACTCATGAGTCTTCAATCTTGATATCTCGAATCTCTATGTTGTACATTCTTCATTCTTGGTACCTGCATGGTTAAATACTGCATATACATATATATCTAAACTATAATGTTAGTATTTATATTTTATAATCTTATTCTAAGGCTGTTGTCATCAAAACCATCATCTCAAGGACTGACAATCTCCCCCTTTTCGATGATGACAATCTTTGTTTATAAAATATTACTTCTATCCTAATAACTCACCCTTAATCTATGCCTAACTATCCTATTTTATACTTCTCCCCCTTTGTCATCAACCAAAACTAACTCCAAACTATGTAACTCCCCCTTAATCTAATACTCTGTGACATGTGATTATAATGATAGTGTTATCATAAATAATCAACACTTGATTCTAAAACTAAAACTTAATCCTAAATTACTAACTATCCTATCTAAGATTCCATATACGATAATACTTATAATAGCGAGAAATCAAATATAAGAACACAAATTATTTGTTAATTATATATTGTTTTATTTACATTTTCATAGAGAACTAAGAAAGAACATACAACAATAGGAAAGAGAGAAAATAAACTAATATGTGTCTTTGAAAATGGGAGATCTATGAGCCAAACAATTTGGATAGTGGAAACAGAAATTTCCACGTTGTTCGACTAGATTTCCATCCTTGCCAAAGCACACTTCACCAACGCAAACTGTTAAATATGCGCTTATATGATTTTTGTTTGATGATAATAAACATATATACATTCATTTAAATGTATTTGTTAATATACTATTCTATTTTAATTTTCACAGAATAAATAAATATTTGCTGAATAAAAATAAATAACACAGTTTTTGAATTCAAATGAATATTTTATTCAAACAAATATTTATTACAACTTTGATAGTACAATTTCAATCTCTCACTATAGCTATACAACTTTGATTACAATACATCACAATCTTTTAGTTACAAATTTCCTCACTACATATCACTCACACTCATATTTTGTCTTCAACTTCAAATCCAGTTTTTGAATCCAGCATCTGAGCAAATCTGCAAAAATATACACTAACGCTGTAAAATTGAAAAAGAAATATTTTTGCAATTCAAAAAATAAAAGATGATTTTGAAAATAAGATTTGCCTCAGTTATTTGGGTTGTTCGTCATAATTTAAATTTGAATTCATCATACACGAACAACTTGTGACATACACAGTGTATTACTGTATATGCCACAAGGCCGTGCACACCGATATATACACTTGATTGATTTACAGGGACAGGTGAGCACAAGTCAAACCCAAATAAAAAGCCGGGTTCAACTCACGTGCAATAATATAAATATCACAACTTCAGCACAAGGTCAAACCCGAGTTTTTAAAACTGGGTTCAACACAAGGCAGTCATGAAGTATGCAAAGAGCTCGAGCACATTCATATGTACAAATGCAAAGAACAGTGGTGATACAGTGCAACATCTACGACAGCAATGTAACTGAACAAGTACATAAATACAGCTACAATGGCCAGACCAACCAGAAAAGGTGCAATCCAAATATGCAGTGCATACAAGTAACCCAAGTAATACAAGAACAGTGCATAGAACAATGTGCACAGATACAAGTTCAAGTGCTCAGTGCAGACCACAAAATGCCATAGCAAATACATCATGAAAGACCAGAGTAGTTCAGTCAAGCAAGTGCACAACAATCAACACAGTGAAGTATACCAGTGATACATCAGTGAATTCAACATGACAGTGTACAACACCAACAAATGCAACAACCAAATGAAGTCAGCAGTCAACAGTGATAATGGTCAAGAACTATACAAATGAATGAAGCATGCAAGCTCAAGACATCAAGTGATACAAGGTCAGGGGAGCAACATGAATGCAACAAAGACCAAGCTGCAGCATCAAGATAAGAAGATCAAAGTGAACCAGATCAATAGCAGCTCAGTTATACAAGCTAACCAAGTTTATATGCAATGCAAAGACCACGGCTACAACAAATGTACATATATGGACAGTGAAAACAGAAGTGCACAGCAACAGTAAGGAAATGGACAAATGCAACTGAACCAACTACACAAATATGCTATGCAGTAAAGTCAATCAGAGGCATCAACAAAGACAATGCTTGACACTGAGCATGTACAAAATAATGCATGATGAATCAGACCATACAATATGAAACAGAGGCAACAAGACTATATGCAAGCAAAGTCTCTACATGGATGTAGTGATACAAGTCAGAGCAACAATATCAAAGCAATGGTGATGGGCCGAGAGGACCAGTGATATAAGTAAAGATGAGTGCAGATTCGAAGTCGAAAGCAACACCATGTACAACAATGCACTGGAACACATGATGCATATGTCGAGTTCAATGCAACATAGCACCAGGCATCACTATGATACAACTTACAAACCCAAATGACAACTCAATAAATTTTGCAGTGATACAAAACAAGTTCAACAGGCAACAAGCAAAAGTTCACAGAGAAGTCGAAATCATGAAAAGTGGCACGGCAATTTTTGAGAAGAACCAACAGAAATCGCCATGTCAATGTTGAACAAGTCAAAGTAAAAAAATACCAAGAAATCAACATGAAATATACGAATATGACAAAGTCAAATTAAAGCCGTGCTCATCACAATTTTTAAAGCCGTGTCAATCAAGCAATCGAGTATTTACACAAATGATTTAGTCAAGGAAAAATCACGAGCATCCAAGTGTAATCGAATAGCCAGAGCAAACAATTTGACAAATTCATATATATTCGAACGAACGCAAATCTAGGGTTACAAACCCTATATAAAGAAATCATCATCGGCAATTTTATTTATCGAATTCCAGAAAGCATAAAATCAGAAAAGCACAAGCAAATAATTACATACCGAATCGAAGAAGGAATTCGATCAAAGAAGTAGCCGAAGTGAGCATCAATCAATCAAGGATACACGCAAGAGATCATAGAATCAATCTACATACTATCGGCACTTCAAAAGCCCTAAATCTGGAAAAGGAATGAAGCCCTAAATTTGCAAGAGGAACGGCCACCATTATACACGCAAACGAACGGAGTAAAGCAAAAGGAGACGGGTCAAAATAATAAAAGGGGCCGGCCTATATATTTTAAGGGCTTTTAATTATATTAGGGTTATTTATTTTAATTTGTTTTTAACTTCGTATTTACTTTTAAACCGTTTAATTTTCTAGTCGTGTGACTAGGGTGCAAACTACGGTGTGTAGTTTGAGAATTCGCAACTCGGTGGTTGAGTTGTGGCAGGGTTTTGAGCGTAGAGTTAGATTAGTCAATAGCGGGTATAGCGAGTTTACGTGTGTAAGCGAGGGACTATCTAATTTCTAGTAGAAACCTTGGGGGCAGCACGTAGGCAGGGTTTTGCCGAAGCTGGGTAAATTCTGTGTTGTTCTGTTCTGCATTTTATTATTCTGCTATTTATTTCTGTGCTGGTAGTATTCTGTGATCTGTGTTAATATTAGTTTATAAGCTTCCGCAATTAATTTTTATAATTAACACTATCACCCTATTCACCCCCCCTCTAGGGTGAAATCGATCCTACACAAACGACTTTGTCGTCATCTTCAGCGTGCTCTTCTTCCATGAAGGCTTCTTTTTTTTCTTCCTCGCTGTCCTCTTGCACTTGATCTCCTGAAGACTCTTCATCAATCAAGATCGGATTAGCATGATTGTCCATTAGAAACTTTTGCAAATTTCTAAGGATTTTGCCTTGTCGTTCTTGTTCTTTGGCCATTCTAATTTGCACCACTTGAATTTCAGTCATTAGTTGTAGTGCATCCTTCAAGAAATCCTCCATTTTCATCAATCGTGCGGGCGTAGTTCGTTGAAATGGTCCAGTAGAAGGAGCAGGGAACGAAAAGATTGAATTTTTGTTTGGTTTAGAAGAGGAGGCCATTGTTTTATTGATTTCAGAAGTTAGAACAGAGAGAGAACAGAAAGAATGATCAAAATTTCGAAACAAGAAGAATATATAACCACTTATTTGAATTTTGGTGGGAAAATTTCAAAAATAAAAAAGTCGTTATATGTCGACATGGGTAGGAGGGGGTTGTCGATATGGTGCTTGATATTTTTACTATTTGATTTATTTTGATTTAATTTTTAATTATACTTTGTTATTTATATTTTATATTTCAGCTATTAAACAAATACCTAATTCTCTTCTTAATTTAGTAAATATAGATTCATTTATGGGTTTTGTTAAGATATCAGCAATTTGATTCTCAGAATTGATATAATCGAGAGTAATTACTTCTTTACTTATATTATCTTTGAGAAAATGATGTTTGATATCAATATGTTTAGTTCGAGCATGATGAGTAGTATTTTTGGATAAATTTATTGCACTAGTATTGTCACAATAAATTGGTGATTTTGAGATATTTAAACCAAATTTTTTTAAAGTTTGTTGCATATATATTACTTGAAAACAAGCCAAAGCAGCAGAAATATACTCTGCTTCAGTTGTTGATAAAGAAATTGTGGTTTGCTTTTTACTAAACCAGGAAATCAGAGAATGCCCCAAAAAGTGACAAGTTCCACTTGTACGTTTTCGGTCTGATTTACAACCAGCATAATCAGCATCACAGTAAGATATTAAGTCAAAAGAATCATTTTTAGGATAAAATAAGCCATAATCAAAGGTGTGTTTAACATATTTATGATATGTTTTACGGCTTTTAAGTGGATCACTTTAGGTTGGGATTGATATCTTGCACAGAGGCAAACACTATGCATGATATCGGGTCTACTAGCAGTGATATAGAGTAGTGATCCAATCATTCCTCTATATAATTTTTGATCTACATCTTTCGAGAGATCTTCTTTACTTAGGTACTCATTGGTTGCCATGGGAGTGGGTTTTCCACTTGCAGTAGTCAAACCAAATTTACTAACTAGGTTTTTAGCATATTTTTCTTGACTAATAAAGATACCATTATCTAATTATTTTTATTTGTAATCCTAGAAATAAGAATAATTCACCCATATGACTCATCTCAAACTCTTTTGTCATTATTTCAGAAAATTCTTTATTCATTTCAAAATTAGTTAAACCGAAAATGATATCATCTACATAGACTTGTACTAGTTGAATGTCATTTTTATTTCTTTTTATAAAAAGAGTATTATCTACTTTACCAATTTCAAAGTTTGATTGTAATAAGTAAGATCTTAGTCTATCATACCAGGCTCTAGGAGCTTGTTTTAGACCATATAGAGCTTTCTTAAGTTTGTAAACATGATTTGGTAAATTTTAATTTTCAAAAAGTGGTGGTTTCTCAACATATACTTCCTCTTTTACAAATCCATTTAAAAAGGCACTTTTAACATCCATTTGATATAATTTGAAATTATCATGATTTGCGAAAGCAAGTATAATCCTAATGGCTTCTAATCTTGCTACGAGAGCAAAGGTTTCATCAAAATTCATTCCTTGTTCTTGAAAATAACCTTGAGTGACTAACCGGGCTTTATTTCTAACAACCTCTCCTTGTTCATTCATTTTATTTTTATAAACCCATCTAGCTCCAATTACAGTTTTATTTTCAGATCTAGGAACAAGTTCCCAAACATCATTTCTAGTAAATTGATTTAGTTCTTCTTGCAGAGACAAAATCCATGAATCATCAATTGATGCTTCTTTTGGATTTTTGGGTTCAATAGTTGATATAAAGGCTACATTGCTCATTTTACGTAATTGATTTCTAGTTGTAACAACAGATTGCATATCTCCTAGTATATTTTCTATAGGATCATCTTTTAAAAGTTTAATTCTTTTATTAGGATGATTAATTTCATTATTAGTTTCAGGTGACTCTTGATTTTGAGTTATTAAATCCTCTTCATCGTTTATATCTTTAAAATTTTTGAGATTTTCATGGAATGAAACATGCATTTTTTATTCGACGGTGCTAGTTCTTAAATTGGACACTATGTATGCTTTACTTTTATTATAATATCCGATGAAGATATCTTTGTCGGATTTAGGATCAAATTTATCTAAGTTATCTTTTGTACTTAAAATAAAACATTTACTTCCAAAAATTCTAAAATAAGATACCTTAGGTTTCTTTCTGTGAAGAAATTCATAAGATGTCTTATCAGTTAAAGGTCTAATTAAATTCTATTCAAAATAAAACAGGCGGTAGCAACTGCTTCTGCTAAAAATACTTTGGTAATTTAGTATCTGAAAGCATAGTTCTCGCACACTCTTGAATCGTCCTATTTTTACGTTCTACTATCCCGTTTTGTTGTGGAGTTCTTGGAAATGAAAAATTGTGAGTTATTCCCTTTTTATTGTAGAATTCCTCAAACTTTTCATTTTCAAATTCACTACCGTGATCACTACGGATGGTTATAATTTTTAGAGAAAGTTGATTCTGAATCCTTTTTGTAAAGATTTTAAAACATTCAAAAGTATTACATTTATGTTTCAAAAATATTGTCCATGTAAATCTAGAATAATCATCTACAATTATAAAAACATATTAACTATGATTTATTGACAGAATTTGAGATGGACCAAATAAATCAAGATGAAGTAACTCAAGAGATTTTGAGGTTGAAATCATATCTTTTAATTTAAAGGAACTTTTTCTAAGTTTTCCTAATTGACATGCATCACATAAACTATCTTCTTTAAAATTCATTTTAGGGAGACCTCTTACTAGATCATGTTTTGACAGTCCAGATAAGTGTTTGAAATTCAAATATCCAAATCCCTTATGCCAAATCCAAGGGTCACTTGTATTTGCCAAAAGACACAGGTTATCATTTGAAACTTTCATACTAAGAATATAAATATTCTTTTTCCTAATCCCCTCAAATATTATGGTTGAATTATTATCTTCAATGCGACTTATCTTTTTCAAATTTAATTTTATATCCTTTGTCACAAAGTTGACTAATACTTAGCAGATTATGTTTCAGATTCTTAACTAGCAAAACATTAGTAATAATAGGAGTTTCAAAGTTACCGACTTTGCCGATGCCAATCACATATCCTTTTGAATTGTCTCCAAAGTTAACCAGTCCTCCGTCTTTGTATATTATATCATTCAGCATATCTGGATTGCCAGTCATGTGTCTAGAGCATCCACTATCGAGTATCCATTTATTCTTTTTGATCTACACAATTTGTCCCCTGTGGATTGATTCCTCAACACCCAAAAAGAATGTTTCCTGCACATCATACGATTTTGGTAGACAACTTGAATTTGAATATTGATTGTATGCAGAATCAAGAGACAATGATGATCTGAATATTTATAAACTAGTATTAACTAGTTTTTTAAACATAGCCATTTTAAAATCTTTTTCAAAAATCGTATTATGAAACTTTGAAAACCTTGCTCTGATAACAAATATGAGAAATGCAGAATACGGATCTTAAGGCTAGGATTAACACTAGAGGGAGGGGGTGAATAGTGTTTTAAGGAATTACTAAAACTTTTTGAGTTTTTGTTAATTTGAACACAAATGTATGCAATATACAGACACAGATATGATCACAGAAACAAACACAGATGTAGAAATAAGGTAAAAGCAATAAAGGAAAAAATATACCGGATTTTATTACCGGTTCGAAATTACCCTACATCCAGTCCCACACACAAGTATGAATTCCCTTTCAAAAGCAATTGTATAATTACAACCCTCGATTTCAAGGCCACGAGGTACACCGCTCCAGATTCACAATCCTCTGGGTAGAGATACTTGATTTCACGGGCAACAAGTTCACCCAATTGATTTCCAAAGCTACAATCACACCTTTTCTCATTTGATTGATTTCACATGCTACAATCACATCTTTACTCGCTTAGTTTATTACAAAGAAGCCTATAACTCTGAATAGCACTGAGATCTTATTGACATAGTGATAGAGAATCAAACCAGAGATGATCTAGTTAGATTCAATGTTGATTTCGGCAGAGTAATGGTAAAAATGAGTATAAAGAAATGTGGAAGAAGAAGAGGAGTGAAATCAGAGAAAATATGAATACAAATTCGTTCAAAACTACCCCTATTTATAGTAGAACGACAGCCATGTCCATTCGTGAAAGGATATGATGAGTAGACACTTCCTTTGAAGTTAAAATTTTGAAATAAACTGCTACTCTATCGACAAGGGGTACTTAAGGATGTCAACATGCCTAAGGTATTTTTGGTGATTTGCTTTTCTTTGAAAATAACTTCTATATTGTATTAAAACTATTTTAAACTTTATAAATATTCTTAACTATAGTTAAAATACATAAGTAAATATAGAGAGTAATATTTTGATATATATATATATATATATATATATATAATTTTACTATAATTTTATATTTAAATCTAAGTAAAAATAATAAAAGTTAAATATATTATTATTAAAAGATAGTTTAAAACCAAAGGTAATTTGATTTTGAAAATAAAGATTATTTTGAGGCTAAAAATATTTAAAACCAGGATAGATGTTTTTGATTCTATTAAAATGAAGGTTTTGAAATCATTTTGAAAACAAGATATAATTTTGTAAAAAACATTTGAATAAAGTTAGTGGATACAAAACAATGTTCCACTAGATTTTTCGTAGGTTCCATCCTACTTAGGGTTCCATTCCTTTAAAAGGCTCGAAGTGGATTCCATTCCACGAATAAATTGGATTTTAAGATGCCAGTGCTCTTCTAGGAGTTTTAACAAAATTCCTAAATAATTACTTATTATTGAAATCTTTAACTCTTGATAATCTTGATACTCATGAGTCTTCAATCTTGATATCTTGAATCTCTATACTGTATAGTCTTCATTCTTGGTACTTGCATGGTTAAATCCTACACATACATATATATATATATCTAAACTATAATGTTAGTATTTATATTTTAGAATCTTATTCTACGGTTGTTGTCATCAAAACCATCATCTTAAGGACTAGCAAAATCCATGTTCATTCTCGATTTCGAGGCTATGGGACACACCCTTCTGAATTTTCGAGCTCAGGGTAGAGTCACTTGATTTGGTCGGGCTATAAGAACACCCACTTGATTTGAATCAGGTTACAAGCACACCCACTTGATTTGAATTATCTACAAGAACACCTAAGAAAATAAAAATAGAGTTGATAATTTTTTCAAGGATAAATTCTTTTACTGTGGATATAATGGATCTTATAGCCTCCTGGATAGCATTTTGATCTTTGAATTGAGAGAGATGTTTCCAAAATAGTAAGAAAGTAGTGTTTAATCAATACAATGACGTATGAATTGATTCTATCTAATTTTGAAGAGAATAGGGTATATTTTTCAGGAGAATTTTCAAAAGAGTAAAAGGAGGGAAGAAAGTAAGTACAACTCTATAAGCTCTACTTCTATTTGAATATCTAGTAAAAATTCCTATATCTGATTTAGCATCAAATTTATCTAAATTACCTTTTGTATTTAATATAAAACTTTTACTACCAAAAACTCTAATGTAAGATACTTTAGTCATTTTATTATAAAATAAGTCATAAAGAATTTTCTTTGTCAAAGATCTTACTAAAATCTTATTAAAATTATAGCATGATGTAGCAACTAGTTTAGCCCAAAAATGTTTAGGTAAATCACTGTCATTTAATATTGTATAGCACATTCCTATATAGTTCTATTTTTATGTTTTACTACTCCATTTTGTGAGGTGTTCTTGGAAAAGAAAGTTATGTGTTATCTCTTTCTTATTACAAAAGTTCTCAAATTTATCATTTTAGAACTCTCCTCCGTAATCACTTCTAATCGTTTTAGTTTAAGTAGATCTTTGATTCTGAATTCTTTTAGTAAAAATTTTAAACATTTCAAAGGCATTACTTTTAAGTTTGAAGAAAATTATCCATGTAAATCTGAAAAAATCATCTACAATTACAAAAACACATCTATTATGATTTATTGATTATATTCGTGAAGGTTCAAAAAGATATAGGTAAAAATTTCAAGAGGATGGGAAGTAGAAATCATATCTTTTGATTTAAAAGAACTTTTATGAAGTTTTGCTAGTTGATAGGATTCACACAAATTGTTGAGATTGATACTCATTTTTAGGAGACCACTAACGCGTTCATATCTTGCCACTTTAGATAAGTGTATAAAATTCGAATGACCAAATATTTTGTGCCAAATCCAACGGTCGCTAGATTCAGCCAAAAAACATAGATTATCATTGGACACTTTCACACTTAAAATATAAATGTTACGTTTCCTATTACCTTTAAGGATAATGTTTGACTCATTATCTTCGATGTGGCAATTATCTTTTCAAACTTAATTTTAAGATCCTTATTACATAATCGACTAATACTGAACAGGTTATGTTTTAAATTCCTAACTAGCAAAATATAAGAAATAGTAGGAGTTTTATAGTTACCGACATTGCCATGCCAATCACATATCCTTTAGAGTTGCCGTCGAAGTTAACCGATCCACCATCTTTGCACACAATATCTGTCAAAATCTTCAGATTTCCAATCATGTGTCTGAGCATCCACTATCTAATATATATATTTGTCCTTCTTGATTTGTTATGTTTAAATATCAAGTGTCCGTTCACTATTAGCTATATAACAAACTTGTTCTTGCAATTCAACATTATACCATTCTAAAAAATCAAATGACTTTTCAAAATAGTTAGTTTCTAATTTAACTAAAAGTAATATATTGATTTCATAAAACAAAATTCCATAAAAGTGTTAAAAGAAGTGCTAACAAAGTTATTACTAGCCATTTATACTTTTCAAAAATCAAATTACGAGACTTTGAAAACCTAATGCTCTGATACGAAATATGGTTTGCGGAATTGTGGATCTTAAAGCTACTTAAAAACTAGAAGGGGTTGAATAGTGTTTTCTAATTTAGATAAATCCCTTTAACATCCTATCAAGTTTGATATAAATAAAAGATTAACAACATCAAATTATACAAACAATCAATCATAGATGTAATCATAGATAAAAATAAAAGAAATATAAAGTAAAGAGTTAGAGAGATGACACCGGGATTTTATACTGGTTCAGATTTCTCCTACGTCCAGTCTTATACGATTGCTTTTACAGATTTTTTTCAAATACCAACCTTTAACTGGGTAGAAGGAAAATCCAAATTCAATCTCGATTTCGAGGCTATGAGACACTCCCTCCTCAATTTCTAACTCTAAGGTAGACTCACTTGATTTAACAAGGCTACAAGCATACTCTCTTGATTTGAATTGGGCTATAAACATGCCCACTTGATTTGAATGCGCTATAAGCAAAGCTAAGCGAATACAAATAGAGTTGACAGTTTTTCCAAAAACAAATTCTTATACTTTGGATACAATGGATCCTATAGCCTCTTGGATAGCACTTTAATCTTTGAATTGCGAGAGAGATATTTCCAAAATAGTAAGAAAGTAGAAATAATTTGAACATAGTTTATAAACATTTTGAACTTTGAAACACTTTTATAAAATATTTTGAAATTTATTTTGAAACTTATTTTGGTTAAATATACAAAAGATTAGAAAAGTGGATGTAAAGATCAAAGATTGCTATCAAGGACTTTAACAATATATGCTATGAATCTATACACTGAATTATAATCTTGAGATCTTCATATCTTAGTCCTTGAACTCATGAGTCTTCATGTCTATCTCTCCAGTCTTTATACTATGCAGTCTTCGATTCAACACCTATGTAATATTCTGCACTATATACTACATAACTTAGCAAAACATTAATATCTATATTTTATATGTTTGTATATACTTGTACATGGTTGTTTTCATTGGAATTTAAAACTGAGGTATTACCAAGGACATTTCTTACATATGAGAACCTCTGGGCTTATAACTTGTTAGAAGTAGGCCGTAGCATTGGTCTGATCCTGGTGGCCTTAGATGGTGATGAGGATGAATCCCCATCCGAGAATAACGGTGAGGACCCAATGGTGCTTCTAGTCCTGAGTCCTATGGCTAGATTTGAAGAAGAATATGAGCACGTTGAAGAGAAGGAAGGTGGCGGAGCAGACCACGATGATGTCGATGTGGGTCGCGAACCTTCTAGTGACGAGGGCGACATTGACCAACAATTCCTTTTAAAGAAACGACCCAAGATAAAGATTGTTATAAAATGGTCTTCCATGCAGCCTCTGCCAACCACCACAATAGAGAAGACTCCTATCCATCCTTCCAATGATGCCTACCAAGGCCTTGTTCTGATTCTACATGAATTTTGTTCTGTCGACCTAGATGGCATGAGCCTTGGAGATCTCGACTCCTCTACTTGTCTACAGAGGGACTTGCCAACCACTTGCATAGGGACATTGCTCCTGTTAGAAAAGTTCAAGCCCATGGATAGTCGAGAAGGGGGGAGCACTAGGACACACACACATGCATGTACGCACAACGCTTTACATATCTTATGTCGTGTTTTATCATACTAAAGCTTATTTGTCCTGGTTTCACTTGTAGGTTCAATGGAGCACCACAACATGTTTTATTCCCTTGAGGACAAGATGGATCATCACGAGGGATATAATTCGCGAGCATACTCCCACGGCATCGGCCATGGTTCAGACATTGGTAGGCATTCAAGCTGGGATCGAGGGGGCCGAGATAGGGGTTATCGTTCTCATAATTCATCTTTAAGGCATAGATCGAGGTTGCCTCTGCCTAGAAGCATGGACAAGTACGGTGAGCGACCTAATGACATTCCTCCTCAGGATTTTTCTCATATCCTCGCTTTGGCTTCCCACTCCAAAAAGCAAACAGTGCCTGTGACATCCCGGAATTTTGACCCTATTATTATAATAAGTTTTTGATCAAATTTAAAATAAAATACGAGATTTTTCATTTATATATAAATAGATGTTGGATATTATTAGCTGTATATGAACTATAATTTATAAAATAGACTCTTTAACAATATTCAAAATTAAATTTGTATTATTCAATTAAATTAAAAAAATTATATTAATGACATTTAATATCAAAAGTATAAATGCAGTTAATAATAATAACTAGTACAATAACGCAATCATATTAAATATAAATACATTAATGCACAAATCAAATATTTGGAATATTTGACTTTAATGAAAAATAAGATTTAAGAAGTGTTTCTAAATAACAATTTTTATAATTAAAATAAACATAAGCTTATAAATATTTAATATAAGTATAACATAAAATTTGGTTATTAACATAAGTCTACAAACATAAGTACAAACTATAATTTGAATAAGATATAAATAAAAATGTAACTATGTTAAGATCAAATATCTTTAAACAAATTAACTTGTCTGCTAACATATAAAATCTATAAACAAAGAAAGACAAAATGAATCATGCAAGCAAACATTTTGTTTATATGTTAGCATAAGTATGAAGACAATATGACAACCTGCAAGCTAATTTTATATGCATAGTAAGATAATTATTCACATCTAAAATAAGACAAATCAAAGTTTGTTAGTAAAACATATTAGTACAAAAGGAAAACTGCAAATATCTTTATATATATTGTATGTGTCAGCAAGCATTGATTATATTAGCATAAGTAAAAACATAAGCATTTAATTAGCCCACTTTTCTGTCTAAAGAAAATCTTCCAGCCGAAATTGTTGAATCATCTCAGGCCTTGGTACAATTAAAGATAAAGCAAATATTATATTAAGTTAAAGCTTGCTCAAGAAGACATTAAGTTCAAAGTTATATATATGTATGTTCATTTTTCTATCTGTTCATATCATTTAGTTCAGTCATTAAAACTTATAAAGCAAAGCCTGAAAAAAAGAGCAAAGAAGTATAAACAAATTTCATATTATCAAGTTCAAACAGAATTCAGAAAGCAAAAGAAAAGTTTACAGGAATTTCAAACTTCAAACTGCAGTATTCTTGCATCATCCAATACTAGTCTCTGTTACAACAGTTTTTGGTGAGTAAACTTATTTTAAATCTAACTTTTAATATGTAGTTCATGAAGGAAATTGATATGTGAATGATTTAAAGTTCTGGAATGCTTGCTATTTACTGTGAGTACTGTATACTATGTTCTTCCAGGTTTCATTTTGCTGAGGCAAAGAAAATAGAGAATATATCATGCTTCTTATATATATAAAATCATTTCCTATAATTAGTAACTAAACCAAATAAATTTTTGTTTATGCTAAAGATTAGGTTTGGAATAAGTTTTTCTAGTGGTTGTGAGATATAGTTACTGTAAACACAAATTTACAGTAAACTTAAAACAAAGGCCAAAATTCGAGTAACTCGAATTGTAAACTTGAACTTATAAATTGAAATAATATGCAAAGCTATGATTTTTAAGACAAAAATCATAATTTTTAATCCACTATTCACATAGCAGTTAGTCAGTGAACCAAATTTGCTTTTATATGAATTTCTGAAGATTCTTTCAATAATTATTGATGAAATTCGACATGAAGCTTGAGTGTTGATGTGAGATCGCTAAAAAAATACTAAAAATATTTTCGAATGCATGATTTTTGAGAAGTGATCAAATTTACGGTTTACGGGTTCATTGTTTGGGGTTCTGTATGTTTGGTGATCGCGACACCATAACTCCACCGAGTGCTATGAAATTTTGGAGGGTGCTCGGGTGTGTTGTTGGCAAGGTTCGGCCAAAGCCACGTCGTCTCTGGCGGTCGCGACAGTGAGTGCGAAATGTATTTGTATACCCGGTTCGAGTTACAGTTCAACATTTCAAGCATATTTTGATTTTGGGATTAATATGTTGAACTGGGCTTCGATTTCGATTGAGTGGTGGTATTGGGGTTTGCTGGGGGCATGGAGGGTCGCCGGAGTGGCGGCGAGCCACCGTGCACGTGCTCGGTGGCGTACGTGACCGTGATTTGAGTTTTTGGGGTCGACGCGTGTCCTACTCGAGAAATTTTGAAGTTAGCTTCGAGTTTTTTTTAGCTGGGTCGAGTTTTCAAATAGGCGAGTGTTTCAGTAAGTTAAAACGTTAAGCTTTAAAAAAACAAAAAAAAGAAACAGGGGAAGAAGAAAGGATGCAGGGAGTGACGCGAGAGAAGAATGGGTGGTCTCGAGTTTTACACGAGTGAGCACGGTATTGACTTCGGGTTTTAATTCCTGTAGCTTGCCTACTATATTAAGTTAAGTTTATAGTGATGTAAGTTAAGTATCATCAAGTTGATAATGTTTTCAAACTGGTTAATACAAGAAGAACTTTAAAGTTTTTCCAAAAACAAGGAAGAGTAATTAAGTTAAATTTAAATGTAAATTATAGATGTAATAAAATGTATAATTGTAGTTTAAATAGGTAGTTCAAAACTTAATTTAATTAGTAGTTAAAGATTTTAATGATAATCTTGTATAAAATCATTTGTAATGAAGAATATAAATCATTTGAAGTTGATTAATTAATAAATCGTAGTTAACGAATTAATTAAATAATTAATGATTGAACGGTTAAGTTAATTAATAATTAATGATTAATTAAGCATTTAATAATAATTAAATGTGTAATTGAGTTTTATTAATCAATAATTAAGATTATTGATCAATAATTAATTAATTTAGTAAATAATTAATAAGTAATAAATAAATTGAAATAAGTTAATTAATTAATAATTAATTTAGCAAGAATAAAATATAATTTACTCTTGAATATGCAATTAAGTTTAAAATAAATCAAATGACATGTTGATATGAATCGATGACTCTATTTGACTGCCTCTGATGTTTATTTATATCCTGTGATGTTCTGTGATATTCTAGATATATCTGTGATGATTGTGTATGATTTATCTGTGTTAAATTGCTATATGAATTCAATTGTTAAATTTAAACTGTTTAAGTTAACTAGACAACTTGGCCCTTAAAATGGCGTTTGGATTCGATGAGACCGAGATTGGAAGAATCAAATTTGATTCTCCGAAAACTACATCAATCCAATTTAAACGTTAGGTCGTGAATCCCGTAATGAAGATCGAGATGGTGTATTTAGAATGCAGAGGTTATCGTCGTTAACTCTGAGGGTGATTCCAAAATGAGTGTAAGGAGATAATGCCTTCGGTTTCGTTCGAACGCGGAATGAACTTGTATGGATTGAATGCTTTCAACACATCGTCAGGCGGGCAATGAGCATTCTAAGTGATATGTTCTTTAAAGGTAATCGCAGCCTCAAGCCTCATCAACCGGGAATGGCTAAAACAGGGGAGATGTAGCAAGGTTAGGTGGGTCTTGCCCAAGCAGGACAAGATATTTCCCCTGTCTAGATGTCCCTTTTTATTTCGGCTGTGTGGGCGGTTGCTAGCTACAACCATGGGGTTTATCTTGTTCGGGACTGTTCAGTAAGAAATGGTTCCGGCCTTGTGTTGCAGGGGGTCGGGAGTGATCCTCGGTACGGTGATCTAGGCCCCATACTGTGACGGGCGGTACTCCTGTAGCCCTGCCATTTTTGGAAATCCATTTTCCCTACAAGACCCTACGGTTTTGATTTGTATTACCCACTTTTGTGGCTAGTAGCTGGAATTTAATGAATGTAATAATTTCGGTTATTTTCTATTTACTTGAAAACCCTAAACACTATTATAATATCACTGGATTTCCTATGAAATGTTTTGTTTAGCGTAAGGTAAAAACTTACCCGTATTTATTTGTGGGGAGTCTTACGTGATACCTTTATTTTCAAATGTTTTTCAAAGTTAAACAACCTTAAACCGTTTACTCATACCAGACCCATGTCTGTCCCAGAGTTTATATTTTGTTTTTCATAAACTCTTGGGTACTCAAATTTTTATGAGTAGCCAAGTGATAGATTTTGGACTTTGACTTCTGGAGGAGCTTGGAGCAAGAGTTCCAGACGTATGTAGCTATCTATCTAGTTCCGCTGGGTCAGTAGTTGATGTATGATGTATCTCTGATGTACATAGTGATAGATGTATGTATATGACTGTCATGTATATTGATATTGTATAACTCTGATATATGTAAAAACTATGTAACAAATATATGATATATTATATTTTGTTCCGTTCCGCTGTGAGATTCTGATGTTGTTAGTCTTTCTTTCTTTTCTATTTCTATCCTTTTCTTTCTTAATGATGATACGTCTTTCTGGTAGTTGAAGGGCGGGTCGTCACAGTTGGTATCAGAGCATAGGTTGGTGATAACCTTGGCTCTGGTAGTGATTACTCATAAAATAAAGTTTGTAGAACTCTCAAGTGAGTTTGAGAGTGTTAATAGATATAAGCGCGTATTTGTTAGTGAATATAAAGTTGTTTTATATTGCGTTGATGTATTTATTAAGTGGTATGTGAACCTTCGTCGGCACGGCCTCGAAAACTGTATCGAAGGGGTTTCTAAACACTTAAATAGAGCAATTCGACACAATATTGTTTTTAAAAGTAGGGTAAATGAAATAATTTTACCCAAAAGTTATATTTTGATATAAAAGAAGTATTTTTCTGAAATGATTATATATTTGGATGTTTGGTTGTTAATACTACAACCAAATAAAAATTTAAATTTGAGTGGTCTATAAACAAATAAAATTGTCTAAGTATGATCTTTAATACAAAAGGAATATAACTAAAATTAGACTAAACTAGAATTGAAGTCCTGGAAATTTGAAGGTGTTTAAATAAATTTAAACAAAAGGATTTGGGAATTTAAAAATCTTGGGAATGTTTGAAATGTTTTTCCAAAGATTTGAAGGCAAAAATGGAGTATTGTTTTGGAAAATATGGTTGAATGAAAATTGTTTTGGGAAAAATTTGTGGAAGTAAGGAAGCACTGAACTCACTTCAGTCACTGGAAAATAATCCTGATGATGATGGCCACATCATCAGTATTCATTTTCGAGTTTCTAAAGTGATGGATTGCTACCAGGATAGTTAGACATGATATTTGGAGTTGTTGGGTATACAAGGTATTTTAGAAATTTTCAAAAAGGGAAAATTTGGTTTGGTAAAAACAAGTGTTCGGAATTTGAAAATTTGATATACCAAGTGGGTAAGTGTAGTCATCATTTCAAAATGGTTTTGGAAATGAAAACCGGGAAATTGAATTCTAAGAGATTCTATTTAGATAATGTGGGAGGTTTAAATGAATTAACTATTGAACTTAGAAAGTAGAGTTGATATTAATAAGAAGAAATCAGGAATTTTTAATCCGGGAATTAAAATTTAACTTAAGTAAATGAAAATAAGAAACATATTAGAGGTTAACCTGAGATAAGTTAAATGGAATTGAAGTTCAAAACGAATTTAATTGGATATAAACCTGGAAGGAAAAATAATTGTAATGGCAAAATGAAATGTATACCTTAAGATAGTAAGAGTTATACGTATGTCATATGAAATTGTGGTTATAAGATGAAATGTCTCAAATGAGTAATATAAGCTGTTAAGTAGATAAATAAGTTTTGAACTCATATATTGAGAAATAAATTTAAAGATTTGTAAGTAGCTAAATTTAACTGAAGTTGAGTCAGAATAAAATTGAATTTAAATGAATTCAGTCGAGTTATAGATAATATTGAATGAAATAAAATTCTTATGTAAATAAGTAAATGTAAACCAAGTAAGTCTTGAATTTGGTTAAAATAGAATTGGTGTGAGGTGTAAACAAATTCAATTCGAATAAACTAAATGACCTTTTTATAAATAAATGCAATAATGAGTTGTTAATGCAAATTAAAATTTGAGAATGGATAAAAGAATAAACTAATCAGTAAGTAGTTGGGATTTGATTAACGGAAAATCAAATCAAAGGTTTGAATGGGAATTGGTGAAGTAGAATAAACCTAAGTAGTAGGTGGAACAGTTTGAAGAAGATAAATGACTTAAGTTAATTGTGAAATGATTATTTAAAACATTGGTTGTTGAGTTTAATAAAATGGGTTAGAATCAAACTTTTGAAATAAAAGAAAATGCAACGAAAGGATTGTGAATAAATTAATTGGGATGGAGTCAAGTGTAAATTGAGTTGGAATCAATTTAAGATTTGTTATAAAGCTTAAGTGATTATTTATTCACAATGATATTGTTAAATTGCCTAAGGAAATGGGTTGTTTGAAGTAAATAAGATTGAATAAAATTTTATGAATCGTTAGAAGCAGAATAGGATGATTTTGAATATGAGCTTGTTTTGCTTAAATGGATTATATATAAGCAAGTAAGTTATAAATCACTTAAACTGAAGAGGATGATTTGAGAATTGATTGGAATTAATTGTGATAAGGATTGGAACCTTACATATGTGCTTATGAGAATAGGTAATGCTAAACAAATGGAGACTCTGCTCAAACTCTTCAAAATTTTGGGAGTAGGAGCTTAAAAAAAAAATACAAACAAATTAGCAACAAACAATTTCAAATTGGAAATTGAAAATAAACTAGTGGATGAAACTAATTTAAAATAATGATGGAATCAGTTATAAATGGAAGATTGCCAATAAAATTAAATATTCAGAGTTAAATAAAAATTGAATTCACATGGAATTGGAAATTCAGATTTAAATAAGAAGATTAAGGCTAAAGTGATAGAGTAATAATATAAGAATATATATAATGCTCATATTAAACTTAAGAAATGAAGGGTGAAATTCTTAAGTAAAGTTGATGTTGAGAAAATTATTCCAAGTGGATAGAATCAGAATAATGTGAATAAAAGAAATTGATATGGTTGATAATCAATGGATATGAATACGTAGGATGTACGTATATATTTTTTATTCGCGTAACGATTCGATTCAGATTCGAGCACAGAATTTCGAGATAGTTATATCGATCCGAGTTGGGATTTTTCACTCGATTTTCGACGACGAACCATGGATATAGATTTTGATTGATGCTGGAAATTCTCTGTCATAGTTGTGACTATGCAAGGAGAATAACAGTTTCTGATCAAGAAACCAGTTCTGAGTCCACACTAGGAAGTCGGGTGGATGATACTAGTTCGAAAATGAAATTGTGTGATCGAGCGATCAGATTTGATATTGCGTACGAATGATATATGTACATCGTACGGGCCTGATTAAAATAGATATTGTAATTCTGTAAAGAAGTCAATAAAATTTGGACAGAGTTAATATTGTAGATTTCAATATTGAATTGCCAGAGTTGATATCTGGGGTTTATTGTGTATTCTATATATCCTATCTTAGAAATTTGTTCATAAGTCATCATTGGTTGTTCAACCAGTAATTCAGGAATTTGGAAATTTAAATCCAATTTAACTATGGTCAGGAATCCAGTTTGGATTGTTGATCATCGAGAAACAAACTCTCGATAATTTTAGGGAAGTTTATCTGGATTTGTGTTCGGATAACTAGTGCCGTTAGTAAGAATAGACTGTTGTTGTTTGCTAATGTATGAATGGTATCTATTTTGAATGGTTGGTATAACAGCTTTTCAATTATCTTTGTTTTAAATTTCGGGGACGAAATTCTTTAAGGGGGAAGGAATGTGACATCCCGGAATTTTGAGCCTATTATTATAATAAGTTTTTGATCAAATTTAAAATAAAATACGAGATTTTTCATTTATATATAAATAGATGTTGGATATTATTAGCTGTATATGAACTATAATTTATAAAATAGACTCTTTAACAATATTCAAAATTAAATTTGTATTATTCAATTAAATTAAAAAATTATATTAATGACATTTAATATCAAAAGTATAAATGCAGTTAATAATAATAACTAGTACAATAACACAATCATATTAAATATAAATACATTAATGCACAAATCAAATATTTGGAATATTTGACTTTAATGAAAAATAAGATTTAAGAAGTGTTTCTAAATAACAATTTTTATAATTAAAATAAACATAAGCTTATAAATATTTAATATAAGTATAACATAAAATTTGGTTATTAACATAAGTCTACAAACATAAGTACAAACTATAATTTGAATAAGATATTAATAAAAATGTAACTATGTTAAGATCAAATATCTTTAAACAAATTAACTTGTCTGCTAACATATAAAATCTGTAAACAAAGAAAGACAAAATGAATCATGCAAGCAAACATTTTGTTTATATGTTAGCATAAGTATGAAGACAATATGACAACCTGCAAGCTAATTTTATATGCATAGTAAGATAATTATTCACATCTAAAATAAGACAAATCAAAGTTTGTCAATAAAACATATTAGTACAAAAGGAAAACTGCAAATATCTTTATATATATTGTATGTGTCAGCAAGCATTGATTATATTAGCATAAGTAAAAACATAAGCATTTAATTAGCCCACTTTTCTGTCTAAAGAAAATCTTCCAGCCGAAATTGTTGAATCATCTCAGGCCTTGGTACAATTAAAGATAAAGCAAATATTATATTAAGTTAAAGCTTGCTCAAAAAGACATTAAGTTCAAAGTTATATATATGTATGTTCATTTTTCTATCTGTTCATATCTGTTTGCATAAAAAATGGGCAAACACCCCCAAGTCGTATGAATTAGTTGATTTTATGTTGTTTCTAGTGATTTGGGTGATTTACGCAAATATATGAAAAGCAAGGACTAAATTGTAAAAGTCACACAGATTTATAGTGGTTCGGCCAGAACGTGCCTACGTCCACTTCATATGTTATTCTCCTTTTTCTTTCAGATTACAAGTACAAAGCTTTGTATACAAGTATATGAAAGTTGTTTGAAAGTTCCCTCCGTGCTTGTGCTCTCAAACTTGTCTGCCATTGTTGTACCCCTGCCTCTCTATTTATAGAGTGAGGCTGGAGGCAGGGGTCTTGGATGTATATTGCAGCTGACGGGCCTGGACGGAGGCAACCAGGTCTGGCAATCTTGGATCGGCAAGGCCTTGGTTCGATGGTGAATGGTCCGGTGGGGAGCCATCCGGTGATGGTTGGTCCGATAGTGGGTGGTGAAAGATGGAGCTTCAGTTGTAGTTGGTTCGGCAGGGAGTCGTTCGGTGATGGGTGGTCCGGTAGATGTTGGTCCGGTGATGCATGGGAATGGAGATGGACCGGTGGAGGTTGGTTCGGCAGGGAGATGGTTTTGGACCGGTGTTGTTTTGGTTCGGCGGACAGGTGGTTCGGCGAGCACGAAAGAGAGGTTGGTCCGGTAGCGAAGGGATGTGGTTCGGTAGTGGCCTGTGTACCGGATGAGCTTGGGTACCGGATGGAATGGAACGAATGGAGTGGGCAAACCCAGATGGAACTGATGCTCCTTGGTTTCGAGATCTCCTGGGTGAGAATTCGCCCAACATTTGCCCCCCAAAGTGGTGCATATGCCTGCATATGTCGCGCTTTGTTTTAGATTATTCAGCCTAGGCACTTTCATTCGGCTCCGCGTGTCGAACCTGTTGGTCCGGTCGCATCTGTGCTTGCCTATAAGTAGGGGCCTAGGGCCTTCGTTCAACCTCCATCATACGAGACAGCCGAACCACATAAGTGCCGAATTATTTTAGTGCCGAATCATCTTAGTGCCGAATCATTTTAGCGCCGGATCAACTTGGAGCCGAATCAGGTGCGTTCTTTTCGCCGAATGAGGTTTCCTTCCTTTCCGCCGAATGAATTTTCTTTCGTTTCACTTCGTTTTACCGAATGAGCTTTAAAAATTTATTACCGAGTAGACCTTATGCCGAATGAACACTTGTATTGGGAATGCCGACTGTGATATGCCGAATGAACGCTTGTGTTGGATATGCCGAATGAGCTATGCCGAATGAACCGTTGTGTTGGGAATGCCGAATGAACACTTGTATTTGAATCATGAGTGAAATCCCGGACTTATATACATTTGCTTGCTTATATTTCCATACTCCTTGTACTAACAACATGTCTTTCGCTTTTGTGTATGCAGATAAAATGTCTCAAAAAGTGGAAACCCGATCCGATAAACGGAAGTCCAAGGACAGAGCAGAGTCCTCCATAGTGCCCCCAGTTCGGGCCGAACGTCCTGGGCCTGCTCCGAGATCGCTAGTAGATGGGTATGGCCCCCAGGAGCTCTTAAATTCCCCGCCCGATTGTTTTCCTAGCTCCCTCAGGGAGGAGCAGCTTGATGTCATCTCTCGTTCCTTCGGGATTGACAGAGCTCGCATGCTGTTGCTGGGAGAGGGGGTTATGCCATATGACCCTCTTGAAGGATATTTTGCTTACAGCAGATACCACTGTATGTGTGGGGCCATTCCTCCGATCAATGCATGGATAGCCAGCTTCCTTACCTATCTGAAGGTGGCCCCTCTCCAGCTCCAGTCCAATTCCTACGCTATTCTGGTGTGCTTATTCGTTATCTTCCAGAGGAGGTATGGGCGCCCTCCTTCTAACCGGGAAATTCGATACTTGTATAATCTGAGAGGCTACAAGAAGGGGTCTCCATATGTTAGTTTAGAAGCGGCCGTGCCCTTCAAACCGGTCTTGGACTTATACTCAAAGTTCACCATGTTTAAGAAAGAATGGTTTTTTATCAGGGACGATTCTGTCTCCTTCCGCCACTTCACTTCTGGCTGTAAGTTGAACTTTATTTACAATTTCTTTGTTCCGACTGCAGTGCTCCTTCTGATATGCTTCTATTTCTTGCTAGAGACAGGTGGCTTTGCAGTCGTAGAGAGTGATTCCCTGGTCCAGATGGCTGCGGAAATAAAGGCCATTTCGGGACGGGACAGGTCGGCTTCTTTCCTGATCAGGAATGCTACTCTCTTGGAGCACAACTTGATCCTGCCACACCAGTCCGTGGTTAAGCAGAGAGACATGGCTGAGGAGAAGGCTGCCAAAGCCAAGGAAGGGGCCATGGTGAAGAGTGGCAAGAGGGAACCTTTTACAAAGCCTCCCGTTGTTGGAGGTAAGAAACTTAAGAAGTTTGATGGTCCCTCTCCTAATACTTGCCCAATTGTTCCGGGAGAGGAAGATGTGGAGGAAGATAAAGGTGAGGGTGAAGGAGGAGATGGACAGAGCGGTAGTGGCGTTGGTGCCTTAACCTCCGGGCAAGCGGGAGAGATTCATGAGTGGACGGACGATGCTTTCCGTCAAGCTTTTGGGGAATCGAAGGAAGGATCGGCTTTGGTTGAGAAGGCAAAGGAGGTTGGCAAGGCTGGGGCTGGCGCCGATTCATTCTCTAAGAGTTCTTCAGCTACGGCGACTCCAGCGATTCAAGGTGAACTTTTGACTTCTGCAGACTCCATTTACGATAGGGACTTAGGAATATTTTATGGTTCGCTTCCGTCCTGGAACGAGATTCAGGACTTATTGCAGTATCCTACTCCTCCGCAGGGTTTGTATAATAGATGTGCCTTCTCACTCTTTTTATCTTAACATATTTCTTGAATTGTGGATCATTGTATGTTCGTAACGCTTGGTTTTTATTCCAGGAGCAGGTAAGGCGGCCAAGTCATCAGATATCCGGCACTGCCTCGAAAAGTACAAGCTACTCAAGGCTTCTGCCAAACCAAAGCCGCCAACTAGCCGTCTTGGGGATGCAGTTAGATATCGCCCCCTTCTTGGAGTCATTGAGGAAGATATGCAAAAGAGGAAGAAGGGCCGATCTTCGTTTGAACCTTCTCCTGGCCCTCAGCCTCCAGTCCAGCCCATCCATGATATGAATGAGGAGGATACTGAGTTTATGCCTTCCCCCCCTCCGTCCGAAAAGCCAACCGTCACTCCGATAGACTGTCCTGGTTTGGATCGCAACCCATTTGCCGGCCACCCTGATCTGGACCCGAGTTTTCGGGATATCTCTTTTGACGAGGTCACGGGTGAGCATCTTCTTCCCCGCAATCCCATGGTACGGGTGCTTGATGAGGCTAAGTCGTTAGACCTCGATTTGCTTACTACTCGGATTGTGACCATGGGGAATGAGGCCAAGGCAAGCATCGATCAGGTGGCTGAGGAAACCAAGAGGCTAATGGAGCATCACGCTCGACTGGCCAGGGCTGGGGAGGAAATCAGAAGTGCTAACATCCAGTTGCGGCTACAGGTTTCTGATCAGGCCAAACAGCTTGCCGATCAGGCTATCCAGATATCCCAGCATGAGGCGGCCTCCCGACGACTAAAGAAAACCATGGAGGAGGCTAGCAAGGCTGAGTTGCGAAAGATGGAGGCCGCCTGCAAGGAGCGGATTGACATGATATTGCTACGGTGGACGAGGTTCAGAGGGCGGATCTCGAGCAGGTAGAGGAGTTATCTGGGAGGCTTGAGGCCGCAGAGCTTGCTCAGGCCAGGCTAAAGGAAGAGATGGAGGAAATGAGGAGGACTCTCCAGGCTGACCACTTGAGATATCGATCAGAGAGGGATGTTGCCATTGCTAAGTTGCTGTCCTCCGAGGCCCGGGTGAGGGAGTATGAGGAGAATGAAGGGATGATGGATGAGATGTTGCAGGATATGTACTTCCGTACCTGGAAGCATGGTAATCTATCCTGGATGGATGATTATCCCCGGATCATGGCTAGGATATATCTTCGGGCTTTGGAGGAGGCCAAGGCTGATGCGGATAAGGAAGGTGGAGCGGCATTTAGGATGGATATGGTTACCGCCCAGTTCTCAAAGGAGGAGAAGGTAGCGGTGAAGGAGGGGATGCGACTACTTGCTGCAGAGGAAGCCGGTGTGCAGTTGGGGGATGAGGACCAAGAAGCGGGTGTTGGTGAGTTTTCCCTTTTTATCTTTTCATAACTTGATCGTTCGTTGCCGATTTAATGGACTCTTTTTCTGAATTGGATAGGTGGGGCCTCTGGTCATCATGCTGGGAGCTCCGATCCTGCAGCTAAGTAGATCCGGAGGGCTAGCGGGATGGGGGCGAAGCTCCGATTTTTTGACTTGACTCGCACATATTTTGGTTACTGTCTATGTTAGTCCGAAACATTAATGCAACTCGTAATTATATTATTTGTAAAGAATGACTTTCTGTAATTTTATAACATAAACAGATTCTGTTATATTTGAGTGCTTTTGTTATTCTGATGTGTTGCATAAGAGACATAGCTGTGTATGTGCTAGTGATTCAATTGTGTTTAATGCTAAGTTCTTGCTTAATATATAATTTCATATCTTGCAATGTTTGAATAAGTCCTAGCTACATGATTATGTACAAGAGAAAAGAGTACCGCCCTTCATGTTCTGGTTGCAGGGGGTAGCTTTGGACACCTTGGGTAATTGACCGTGGATGTGGCTAAGTGCCTTGTCACCCAGTTTGTGGGCTCAGATTCTCGTGAGCGCGTGCCTCCCATTTAGTGTCATGTACTTTGTGGACCGTTATGCAGGATAGAAGAAAAGTATTTAAATGGAATGGAAATATAGGAAAAGTAAAACTTCCAGTCACGGAAGGCCGTCGATATGCTTAAGTTCGTGGCAAACGGGTTTTGTAGTCACTTTCTCTAGCTGTGGGTCTTGGAGACATTTGTCACCCATCTTACGCCTCCGCGGGGAGTTTATCTTTTTTACCACAGCCGCACTTAAGACATATCGGAGCCGAGATCGCGCACAGTAACTACCCGAGCCATTATGGCCCGTAATCGTGGGTATTATTCGATTTACTGTGGCCGGCTAGCGTGGGTGCCGATCGTCAACCGTGAACTACCCCTGGCTGGCCATACCTTATGTTGGGGCATAAAGTAGGTTCACAGTTGCCGGCGAGCCGAACGCCGTAATGAGCTGCCATCGGCTATAGTCGTCCTTCTTGATGGCTTATAATCAGCTCACTACAGTTGGCTTTGAGGGCAGTCGCGAGCAATGAGTTAACCCGCAGCAGAGGGATGCTGGAGCAAAAGTGTCTCATTGGCGAGTGCATAGAATCGCATAGTACCTGTTAGGCCTTGTCCAGATGAGGCCGTGCCCTGATGTGGCTTGGATGGAGGTGCCATTACACAGAATTTTGTTCAACAGAAAAGGATACAGTTAACAAGTAGCCAAATTATAAAGGAACAAGTTAAAAAGAGACAAGATTTTTTAAAGTGGTTCGGCACGAAAATGCCTACGTCCACTGATTCTCTTTGTTAATTTACTTCATATGGGCAGTACAAGTTAAGAAAAGTATCGACGGAGGTGTTGGATGTTCCATGCCCTCTGGAACACCTCTCCGTCCACTGTTGACAAAATATAAGCTCCGTTGTGGAGATCTTTATGGATTACATAGGGTCCGTCCCAGATTGGATCTAGCGCTCCGGGGCGCGGGAAGATCCGCTTGAGGACGAGGTCTCCTTCCTGTAAGCTGCGGTGCTTGACTTTGGAGTTGTATTGTGCTGCAACTTTTTTCTTATGCGCCGCTGCTTTGAGTGCTGCATCGTTTCTTCTCTCCTCAATTAGATCCAAAGACATGAGGAGGAGTTCTTCGTTCTCTTCCGGGTTATAGTGGATCCTACGGTGAGAGGGCACTATAGTTTCAACTGGGAGCATGGCCTCCGATCCATATGCCAAAGAGAAAGGGGTATGCCCTGTTGAAGTTCTGTAAGATGTGCGATAGGCCCAAAGTGCCGTAGGAAGTTCGTCCACCCAAGCGCCTTTCGACCTTTCAAATTTCTTATTGATTAAGGTTTTGAGAATCTTGTTGACAGCTTCGACTTGTCCATTTGCTTGAGGATAAGCTACAGATGAGAAGCTTTTGTGAATTCCGTGCTCTAGGCACCAATCGGTGAATTCTTCGCTGTCAAATTGAAGTCCGTTGTCTGATATGATCTTGAGTGGGACTCCGTACCTGCACAGAATATTTTTGATCAAGAAGTTGATAACTTTTGCCGAAGATATTTTATTTAGAGGTCCCGCCTCCACCCATTTGGTGAAATAGTCAACCGCCACTATAGCATATTTGGCTCCGCCTCGGCCTGCTGGCAGTTCGCCAATTAAGTCAATTCCCCATATTGCAAAGGGCCAAGGGCTGGTCATTTGAGTAATCTCATTCATGGAAAGTCGAGGAATCTTGGCAAATTTCTGACATCTGTCGCATTTCTTGACGAAGTCCAAGGCATCTTTGTTTAAAGTGGGCCAGTAATATCTATATCGGAGTATCTTCTTTGCCAGAGTCTGCCCTCCAGTGTGATCTCCGCAACTTCCTTGATGGATGTTGGATAAGACTTCCCTGGCTTCCCTTTCAGCGATACACCTTAATAAGGGATTAGAGAAGCCGTGCCGATAGAGGATGCCTTCTTGTAATGTATAGCGGGAAGCTTTCCTTAAGATTTTCTTGATTTCGTTACGCCTGTCGGGCAGTGTGCCATCTTGTAAATATTTCCGGATAGGAGACATCCAGGTTTCTTCGTCGATCGCATCTATCAGATTCACTTGCTTGAAACTTGGTGCCAGCTGTTTCGAGATGGTTAATGCTCCTAAAATAGTGATGTTCTTCATACTAGCTTGCTTTGCTAGTTCGTCGGCCTCTTGATTCTCTTCTCGAGGAATGTGTTTGATTAGATAGTGATTCAATTGATTGAGCAGCAGCTTGGTCTTTTTCAGATATGCTGTAAGTCATTCTCCTCGAGTCTGGAAGTCTTCCAGTATTTGATTTACAATGAGTTGAGAATCACTATGGAGACATAAAGAGCCGACTCCAATCTCCAAGGCCAGTTCTAATCCAGCTATCACCGCTTCGTATTCTGCGTCATTGTTGGTGGCAGCGAATTCCAACCTTAGGGCGTAGTGCAGCTTCCTTCCCCTGGGGGTGATTATCACAACACCTGCCCCCCAGCCTTGTTCGTTTGACGCCCCATCTACGAAGAGATTCCACTTGATATCTTCTGCTATTTCAGATTGGTCCTTACCTTCATTAGTAGTGAATTGGGCAATGAAATCAGCTATGGCTTGCCCCTTGATAGCGGTGCGAGGATGGTTAGTGATATCATATTGACTTAGTTCGATGCACCACTTAAGTAATCGTCCAGAAGTGTCGGGGCGATGGAGCACTTGCCTTAGCGGTTGATCGGTTAAATCTCTGATGGAATGAGACTGGAAATAGTGTCGCAGTTTCCGTGACGTGATAAGCAAACAGTATGCTAGCTTTTCAAGTTTAGGGTATCTGGCTTCTGCCCCTGTGAATCTCTTGCTTACAAAGTATACGGGTCGCTGCGCGCGGTTGTCTTCTCTCACCAAAGCGGCGCTCAAAGCGTGGGACGATACAGCAAGGTATAGGTATAGTTCCTCGCCTTCATTAGGAGTTGAGAGTACCGGTGGTCTCTGGAGGTGTCCGATTAAGTTAAGGAAGGCTGTCGAGCATTCGCCAGTCCATTCGAACTTTCCTTTGTCTTTCTTTAGAGCTTCGAAGAAAGGGATGCATTTGTCGGTTGCCTTAGAGATGAACCTACTTAGGGCGGCCACTTTTCCGTTTAGGCTTTGCATCTCTCTTCGAGTGGATGGTATCTTGATATCTTGCAAAGCCCGAACTTGTTCGGGGTTTTCTTCAATCCCCCTGGCATGAACGATGAATCCCAAGAACTTTCCCGATGATACTCCGAAGGAGCACTTTAAAGGGTTTAGTTTCATTCCATATTGGCGAAGTACTTGAAACATTTCGTCCAGATGGTTTATATGGTCGTTGGCTTTCCTCGATTTTACCAGCATGTCATCCACATAAACTTCCATAGATCGCCCTATCAGTTCTGCAAACATCTTGTTGACGAGGCGCTGATAAGTAGCTTCGGCGTTTTTAAGTCCAAATGGCATTACCCTGTAACAGTACAATCCTCGGTCAGTGATGAAGCTAGTGTGATCTTGATCGGGGGCATGCATAGGGATCTGGTTATATCCTGAGTATGCGTCCATAAAGGATAAGAGTTCGTGTCCGACTGTGCTATCTACGAGTTGGTCGATTCGGAGGAGTGGGAAGCAGTCTTTCGGGCAAGCGTCATTTAAGTTGGAGAAATCGATGCATGTTCGCCACTTCCCATTAGCTTTCTTTACCAGGACCGGGTTGGCGATCCATTCTGGGTAGATGGCTTCACGTATGAAGTCATTAGTAAGTAAGTTCTTTACTTCTTCCTCGAGGGCTGCTGATCGTTCTGCCCCCATGCTCCTCTTTTTCTGCTTCACTGGCACCTTGGTGGGATCTATGTTCAGCATGTGGCATGCTACGTCTGGGGAGATTCCCGTCATGTCAGCGTGCGTCCATGCAAATACATCCATGTTGCGGCGAAGAAAATCAATGAGTTGATTCTTTAATTCTCTTTTTAACTGAGACCCGACTCTCAGCAGTCTACTTGGGTCATGTTTGTCTATAGGTACGCATTCCATAGCCTCTACAGGCTCGGCGGTGGCCTCCTCCTCTTTGTCCCTGGGGTCTAATTCGTTGAAATGATCACTGGTATATCGAAGAGGAGGGGCTTTTTTCAGTTGCTATGCTTCCAAGCTTTTCATGCAGAGAGTAGTCTCTGCATTTTTCCCTTTATCTTTTCTGCGGTTATTGCGAAGTTCAGTTACATAGCAATCTCGAGCAGCGTCTTGATCTCCCTCTACTTCTCCTATTCCGTTATCGGTTGGAAATTTCATCTTCAGGCACCACGGGGCTAGGACAATTTGGAAGTCGGACAAGGCTGGTCTTCCCAAAAAGGCGTTGTAGGCCGAATGGCTTTCTATTAGCACAAACGTTTGTTTTCGCACAGCGGAGCGAGGATGGCTTCCTATTTCAACAAAAAGGTCCAGTTGCCCGAGGGGCATCTTCGCATCTCCAGTGAAACCATGTAGTGGTTTGTTGCAGGGAGGCACATCTTTCATTGATAGCTTCATTTTGTCGAAAGCATGCTTGAATAGGATATTCACCGAGCTTCCAGTGTCTATTAAAATTCGGAAAACTTTGGCTGGTCCAAACCAGGCAGAGATGACCATAGGATCCATGTGCGGGTACTGTCTTCCCTCTAAATTGCGCCTACTGAATGTGATGTCGTCATTCTCTTTCCGTTTCGGGTGGCGTTCTTCCATAACAGAATTAACGCAGCCTTCAGCGTTCCTCAGTGACTTACCGTATCTTTCCATCTCCGCCCAGCTTCTGTCGGCGATGTGCGGTCCTCCTGATATGGTGTGGACCACTATCTTCTCTTGACTAGAGCCGCTGGTGTTGCGATTTCCCCCGCCTGCTTCTAGGGGGGTAATCCAGGATTCTCATTGGCAGGATTCGAAGTCCTGTTATGGCCTTTTACATAGCGCTCCAGTCTCCTTCTTCTGATGTGTTCTTCAATCAAGTCCCAGAGATGGTGGCATTCATTGGTATCATGTCCATGGGATTCGTGGAAGCGGCAGAACTTTCCAGATTTGAGTGCGCTATCTGACTCCTTCTTGTGCGGGAGGCGCTTGTATCTAACTTCGTCTTGAGTGGCTAGGAAGATGTTTTCGATCATTTCATTCAAAGGAGTGTAAGAGTCAAATCTTGGTCCTGGTCGATATAAGCGCTTTTCTCCCTTTTTGCCCCCAGCATTGTCTCTAGAGTCATTTCTTCGAACATCCTTTGCTGCAGCGGGAACCCTGTCTGTAGCTGTCTTAGCCTGTTGCCCTGACTGCCTCTCAGTGGTAGCTCTTCAAGTCTCATATACTTTCCAACTTCAAGGAAGAAATCAGGTAAAGTAGCTGGTTTTTCTTTGGTTATTCTTCTAGCAAATTTAGTATCCGGATGTACACCACTGCAGAGGGCCATTAGGATAAGTTTCTCGTCGGCATCTTGGACTGCGGCCGCTACGGCGTTGAATCGGGTTAGATATTGTTGCACTGTCTCCCCGGGCTTCTGTTTGATATTAGATAAGGAATTAGCGTCCTTGGGTTGTTCCACATGGATGCGGAACTGGCTGATGAACTTTTCTTTCAACATTTCCCATGAGCTGATGGACCCTTGGGGTAGGTGGCAGAACCAGGAGGTAGCTAGATCTGCCAAGAAAAGTGGGAAGCATTTGCACAATACTCCCTCCGTTGCTCCTCTCATGAGCATATGCTGGGTGTATCTCTGTAAGTGTACGATGGGGTCATAGGTTCCCTTGTAAGGTTCCATCATTGGCATTTTCCATTCTCGGGGGGTGATGGCAGTTTCAATATTGCGGGTGAAGGGGCTGGATACCCTAGCACCTATCCCCCGATCCCTTTACTCCCGTCGGACGCACTCTCTGAACAATCGCGCCATCCTTTCATCAGAACTTGGAGCGGACAAAAATGAGCTTGGTTCTTCCCTGCGGGATTGATTCCGTCCAGATGACTTGTAGGGATGGTATCGTCTGTCACTCCTAACATTTTCCAAAGGCTGTCTCTGCTCTTCTGGGGGCATGCTGGGGTCAGCCATAGTTGGCCCTTGCCTTGATCTTTCCCTGCTATGTTCTGTTCTCAGCGCTTTCTCGGGTCCAACTTCGGGCTGGACTCCAGCTCAGCCCCGTCTACTGGTGTTTTCATGGTTAGGTAGCATGACAGGCTCAGCTACATCCGACCCTTGCCTGGCACCTCCCCCGTTGGGTTCGGCTCCAAGTGTTTCCTCGGGTCGGACTTCGGGCTGAGACCGGGCTCGGCTCTTACCATGGCTGTTTCTGTTGTTAACCTCTTCGAAGAAGAAAGGTCTTTGTCGCCTTCCAGATCCTCCAGATTGGGACTCGCCCCATGATTCGGTGTTGCGGTTGGATTCTTCAGCATCCCTTAGGCGTGACATGAGTTGGTCCACCAAGGCTTCTTGTTGAGATGCGAAGCAGTTAGTTACTTCAGCCACAACCCTGTCTAGATCTGCCCTAGTAATTGGTTGTTTCGCGGCGGGGGCTATTGGATTTGCCTGATTTTCATCTGGTATTGCTGTTAAAATGGGATGATTCTCTTGATTCAGGGCCACTAGATCTGGGATACTGCTAGTTGCGACGTTCTTTCCCTTATTAACATCTCTCCTGTGCCTGGAAGTCATGTTGTCGGAGCGAGGAATGATGCTGTGAGGAAGAAGGTTGAGTAGGAGAAGCTGTAGCTTTTAGCTCGGTTCCCAGTGAAAGCACCAAAAATGTTTGCATAAAAAACGGGCAAACACCCCCAAGTCGTATGAATTAGTTGATTTTATGTTGTTTTTAGTGATTTGGGTGATTTACGCAAATATATGAAAAGCAAGGACTAAATTGTAAAAGACACACAGATTTATAGTGGTTCGGCCAGAACGTGCCTACGTCCACTTCATATGTTATTCTCCTTTTTCTTTCAGATTACAAGTACAAAGCTTTGTATACAAGTATATGAAAGTTGTTTGAAAGTTCCTTCTGTGCTTGAGCTCTCAAACTTGTCTGTCATTGTTGTACCCCTGCCTCTCTATTTATAGAGTGAGGCTGGAGGCAGGGGTCTTGGATGTATATTGCAGCTGACGGGCCTGGACGGAGGCAACCAGGTCTGGCAATCTTGGATCGGCAAGGCCTTGGTTCGATGGTGAATGGTCCGGTGGGGAGCCATCCGGTGATGGTTGGTCCGGTAGTGGGTGGTGAAAGATGGAGCTTCGGTTGTAGTTGGTTCGGCAGGGAGTCGTTCGGTGATGGGTGGTCCGGTAGATGTTGGTTCGGTGATGCATGGGAATGGAGATGGACCAGTGGAGGTTGGTTCGGTAGGGAGATGGTTTTGGACCGGTGTTGTTTTGGTTCGGCGGACAGGTGGTTCGGCGAGCACGAAATAGAGGTTGGTCCGGTAGCGAAGGGATGTGGTTCGGTAGTGGCCTGTGTACCGGATGAGCTTGGGTGCAGGATGGAATGGAACGAATGGAGTGGGCAAACCCAGATGGACTGATGCTCCTTGGTTTCGAGATCTCCTGGGTGAGAATTCTCCCAACAATATCATTTAGTTTAGTCATTAAAACTTATAAAGTAAAGCCTGAATAAAAAGAGAGCAAAGAAGTATAAACAAATTTCATATTATCAAGTTCAAACAGAATTCAGAAAGCAAAAGAAAAGTTTACAGGAATTTCAAACTTCAAACTGCAGTATTCTTGCATCATCCAATACTAGTCTATGTTACAACAGTTTTTGGTGAGTAAACTTATTTTAAATCTAACTTTTAATATGTAGTTCATGAAGGAAATTGATATTTGAATGATTTAAAGTATGGAATGCTTGCTATTTACTGTGAGTACTGTATACTATGTTCTTCCAGGTTTCATTTTGCTGAGGCAAAGAAAACAGAGAATATATCGTACTTCTTATATATATAAAATCATTTCCTATAATTAGTAACTAAACGAAATAAATTTTTGTTTATGCTAAAGATTAGGTTTCGAATAAGTTTTTCTAGTGGCTGTGAGATATAGTTACTGTAAACACAAGTTTACAGTAAACTTAAAACAAAGGCCAAAATTCGAGTAACTTGAACTGTAAACTTGAACTTATAAATTGAAATAATATGCAAAGCTATGATTTTTAAGACAAAAATCATAATTTTTAATCCACTATTCACATAGCAGTTAGTCAGTGAACCAAATTTGCTTTTATATGAATTTCTGAAGATTCTTTCAATAATTATTGATGAAATTCGACGTGAAGCTTGAGTGTTGATGTGAGATCGCTAGAAAAATACTAAAAATATTTTCGAACGCATGATTTTTGAGAAGTGATCAAATTTAGGGTTTACGGGTTCATTGTTTAGGGTTCTGTATGGTTGGTGATCGCGACACCATAACTCCACCGAGTGCTATGAAATTTTGGAGGGTGCTCGGGTGTGTTGTTGGCAAGGTTCGGCCAAAGCCACGTCGTCTCTGGCGGTCGCGACAGTGAGTGCGAAATGAATTTGTATACCCGGTTCGAGTTACAGTTCAACATTTCAAGCATATTTTGATTTTGGGATTAATATGTTGAACTGGGCTTCGATTTCGATTGAGTGGTGGTATTGGGATTTGCTGGGGGCATGGAGGGTCGCCGGAGTGGCGGCGAGCCACCGTGCACGTGCACGGTGGCGTACGTGACCGTGATTTGAGTTTTTGGGGTCGACGCGTGTCCTACTCGAGAAATTTTGAAGTTAGCTTTGGGTTTTTTTAGCTGGGTCGAGTTTTCAAATAGGCGAGTGTTTCAGTAAGTTAAAACGTTAAGCTTTAAAAAAACAAAAAAGAAACAGGGGAAGAAGAAAGGATCCAGGGAGTGACGCGAGAAAAGAATGGGTGGTCTCGAGTTTTACACGAGTGAGCACGGTATTGACTTCGGGTTTTAACTCCTGTAGCTTGCCAACTATATTAAGTTAAGTTTATAGTGATGTAAGTTAAGTATCATCAAGTTGATAATGTTTTCAAACTGGTTAATACAAGAAGAACTTTAAAGTTTTTCAGAAAACAAGGAAGAGTAATTAAGTTAAATTTAAATGTAAATTATAGATGTAATAAAATGTATAATTGTAGTTTAAATAGGTAGTTCAAAACTTAATTGAATTAGTAGTTAAAGATTTTAATGATAATCTTGTATAAAATCATTTGTAATGAAGAATATAAATCATTTGAAGTTGATTAATTAATAAATCGTAGTTTACGAATTAATTAAATAATTAATGATTGAACGGTTAAGTTAATTAATAATTAATGATTAATTAAGCATTTAATAATAATTAAATGTGTAATTGAGTTTTATTAATCAATGATTAAGATTATTGATTAATAATTAATTAATTTAGTAAATAATTAATAAGTAATAAATAAATTGAAATAAGTTAATTAATTAATAATTAATTAAGCAAGAATAAAATATAATTTACTCTTGAATATGCAATTAAGTTTAAAATAAATCAAATGACATGTTGATATGAATCGATGACTCTATTTGATTGCCTCTGATGTTTATTTATATCCTGTGATGTTCTGTGATATTCTAGATATATCTGTGATGATTGTGTATGATTTATCTGTGTTAAATTGCTATATGAATTCAATTGTTAAATTTAAACTGTTTAAGTTAAATAGAAAACTTGGCCCTTAAAATGGCGTTTGGATTCGATGAGACCGGGATCGGAAGAATCAAATTTGATTCTTCGAAAACCACATCAATCCAATTTAAACGTTAGGTCGTGAATCCCGAAATGAAGATCGAGATGGTGTATTCAGAATGCAAGGATTATCGTCGTTATCTCTGAGGGTAATTCCAAAATGAGTGTAAGGAGATAATGCCTTCGGTTTCGTTCGAACGCGGAACGAACTTGTATGGATTGAATGCTTTCAACACATCGTCAGGCGGGCGATGAGCATTCTAAGTGATATGTTCTTTAAAGGTAATCGCAGCCTCAAGCCTCATCAACCGGGAATGGCTAAAACAGGGGAGATGCAGCAAAGTTAGGTGGGTCATGCCCAAGCAGGACAAGATATTTCCCTTGTCTAGATGTTCCTTTTTATTTTGGCTGTGTGGGCGGTTGCTAGCTACAACCGTGGGGTTTATCTTGTTCGGGACTGTTCAGTAAGGAATGGTTCCGGCCTTGTGTTGCAGGGGGTCGGGAGTGATCCTCGGTACGGTGATCTATTCCCCGTACTGTGACGGGCGGTACCCTAGTAGCCCTGCCATTGTTGGAAATCCATTTTCCCTATGAGACCCTACGGCTTTGATTTGTATTACCCACTTTTGTGGCTAGTAACTGGAATTTAATGAATGTAACAATTTCGGCTATTTTCTATTTACTTGAAAACCCTAGACATTATTATAATATCACTGGATTTCCTATGAAATGTTTTGGTTAGCGTAAGGTAAAAACTTACCCGTATTTATTTGTGGGGAGTCTTACGTGATACCTTTATTTTCAAATGTTTTTCAAAGTTAAACAATCTTAAACCGTTTACTCATACCAGACCCATGTCTGACCCGGAGTTTATATTTTGTTTTTCATAAACTCTTGGGCACTCAAATTTTTATGAGTAGGCAAGTAATAGATTTTGGACTTTGACTTCTGGAGGAGCTTGGAGCAGGAGTTTCCAGACGTATGTAGCTATCTATCTAGTTCCGCTGGGTCAGTAGTTGATGTATGATGTATCTCTGATGTACATAGTGATAGATGTATGTATATGACTGTCATGTATATTGATATTGTATAACTCTGATATATGTAAAAACTATGTAACATATATATGATATATTATATTTTGTTCCGTTCCGCTGTGAGATTCTGATGTTGTTAGTCTTTCTTTCTCTTTCTTTTCTATTTCTATCCCTTTCTTTCTTAATGATGATACGTCTTTCTGGTAGTTGAAGGGCGGGTCGTCACAATGCCTTCTCGTGCTCATCGACAATCTGAGCAATTATCGAAACTTGTTGCCCCTGACTCCTCTCACCGCCATAAGGCTAACATGAAAGCAATTGAGCCTCCAACCATTACAATAGAATAACAGATCGCTTCTAACCCCCAAGCTGAAATAAAGCGCCATTTCCTTTAGATTTTTTTAAAAACACTAAGTTTGTTCCCAATCTGAAGGAGATCCCACAAAGGTCAAGGCAAGACTGTAGCTTATGTTGGTGATGTTTATGGATAGTATTTCTAATGAAGGGGATTGGTTGAGCAGATTACTAAATACACCGAGAGCCTAAAAGTTTGCGGCTAACCAAGACAAAGAGACTATCGCTCATCTCAATACAGAAGTTTCCTAATTAAGGAAGGCACAAGAAGAAGTTGAGTAGAAAGTTAAAGACTTGACCGAAACGATTGGATAGGAGAGGAAAGACCGTTTGAGCTAGATTGAATCAGCTTACCATAGAAATCATCTTCTGTCAAAAGAAATAGAGCGCCTAGCAAGATAAGTAGCAGAGTTGAAAGTGCAACATGAGAGTATGAAAGAGAAATTGGAGAATTAAAGAAGGAGAAAGATGATGTTCTCATGCAAGCATATAATTATTGCGAGGAGTTGCTGGATGCTCGTAAGAAGAGGGACGATGCATTGGCTCGCACTAGAAATGTGGAAGAACTGGTTGCAGCCACAGAGAAGCATATCAAGGACAGATTTTAGGCAATCATCATCAACTATAATGCCAACATAATCAAGTTTAGAGACTTAGAGTGGCTCGGAAAGAATCATCCTAGATCTTTAGCTTTAGCGTGGGAACAGATTGTGAGAGAGGAACGGTAGGCTTTAGAGGAAGGTGAGGTGAATTTAGCGAAGCTGGAGCGTGAGACTGGAGCGTGAGATTCTAAGTCCAAATTAGATTTAAGCACTCAGGGCGGTGAGTTTATTTTGCATCCATCCAAGCTTCACGCTTTGATCCATGCAATGCGCTTCTCCCCTTGACAGGTTCCTTCGTATCGATTGATATGAATGCGATTGAAACGAAATAGCCTATGAGTGCTTGCCCCTTTTCGTATCCATCCCCTGCACCTATCTTCGTATCGATCCTAAGTGTCCTAGTGAAGCATATGACTTCGTATCCATCAAGTCTATATCCATCCAAGTCCTGCTTTCTTCATATCGATTCAAGCTTTGTTCGATACGAAGTGTGGCAACATACCTTAACGTATCTATCCAATTGATGCGTGTTGCATCGATATGAAACTTATATATTCAAACCAAAAATGCACAAAGCCTGTATATGTTACCCATGCATGTATCCATCCAATCGATACGCCCATATCGATATGAAAACAACATTCTTTGCCTCGATTCCTTCCTGAATTTGCCTAATGGATACGAATTCAATCGATATGAAATGTGTTGATACAAATGTCGATCGATTCAATCCAAACACTATAATCCATCGATACGAAACCATTTTTTTACCAATATTGATACATCCATATCTTGAGCATAGGAACTCCGATTGAACTGAAATTTGAAATGTAGCCTCACCAAACCTTGTTTATCATTCCTAATCGATCCCACCTTGATTGAAGCTTGGTCCAATTTTAACAGTATCGATCATTGCCTTGTTTCCAATTGATCTCCAATCCTGATATCCATCCTTTTTATCCAATTTGTTAATATCCTAGCCTTGTCCAAAAAGCGGGGTAACATTTTCCCCCACCAAACATGCCTTGCAGTAGAAAGGCAGTTTTGAATTGCTTTAAATTCAACATCCAAAATCTATATTCCATCTAAGTGACATATCCATAGTCACATCCTTATCCAAATCCATGATTGTTCTGAGTCGATATTCGATTTCGAATCCAATAACCAAATCCTTAGCCAATTCCATATCCATCCGAACCTGATAGTCGAGTTCTAATTCATCCATATCCAGCCAATAGCCTAATCCATGACATCTCCAAGTCGATATCCAAATTCAGGACTACATTGGGCCCTTAGCCAAATCCATGACCACTCCGGGTCCATATCAAATCCATGACGTGCACGTAAATGTGCATATTTTTACCACCATATTCAATATAATTAAAATAAATATATGATCATATTGGGTATTTTAACTTGTTTAAACCAAAATTCAATTTGTTTTCAAATCGTCATATATTCTTGGCCATAAAAGAGCAAAATGGTCATTTTTGTGCATAAATTAATTTGTGAAAATTTACTTGGAAATTTCTATGTTGTTTTGTAGGAATTTGGCTTCGTATACAAGTGGTTTTATAAGATATATGCATGCACAAGAGTGAATACAAAGGAATGGAGATGGAAATAATTCATTTGAAGGAGCTAATCTACGTGTTAAAAGGCCATTAAATCTTCATGCGCACTTAATGGATGATTATTGGATGCTAATGGTTACTTGGCCAGCACACTTCCTAGAGGAGTAGTTTGGGTAGTTCCCAAAAAATGAATTAGGGTCTCCAAACATGTGTATATACCCCTTATGCTTCATGTAACCTCCTTTCTTCTTTGGTCTCTTTTAGCCTCTCTTAGTATCTTAGTTAGTTTTAGTTAGATTAAAAATAAAAGAAAGCTCTCGTTCTCTTTTCATGACTACTTAGCCATTTTTATTTCATGTAATTTCCTTTTTTATGAAATGTGAATTAGTGTTCTATGTTATTTACATGCTTTTCTTCTTATGTTAGTAATGTAGTTTACTTTTCATGCAAGTAGATTAGTGTTCATTTCATTTTACTTAGCTTTTCTTTTCATTTTTCTCTCTTTTTCCTCTTGTTTATTTTATGTTGCTTTCTACATTTGTTGATTTGATAACAAATATGAGAGGCTAATCCCTACAATTTAGGGGTAATGAGGCTCTCTAGTATGTAGATGCAACATTTTGATGTTTATGCTCTCGTTTTGTGCTTAATGAAACATTTGAAGTGGTTTAACTTATTGTTTTTTGATTTGAATTTGATAGCCTATATTATTAACACCAAATAGACTATGCTTAAACAATCACAAACAATAATTACCTCTTCATCTACATATGATGATGGTAATGAAGTGATTATTGAAATTAAAATCTGATTGCCTATATTTCTAAACAATAGTTAATAGGCTATGCTTAAAATAGATTTTTCTTTCAACTTTGTTGTCCTATTTAATGAGAGTTAAATGTGTATTAGTGGTTGTGTTATAGTTTGGTGGTTTATATGTGACTATTTAATAGCACAAATATTCCATACTTATGACAATCACATTAATTAATTACATTAATGACAAGAAAAGAGAGATCACAACCTCGTTTTGTTGATTTATGTGATCTAGAGAGTGGGAATTGCCTCTAAATTGCCTTCACACTCTCATATTTTTATCACTTTGTTAGTTTGTCAGTTTTCTCCTTTTCTAGCTTAACACACTCTTTAACTTTGATTTAATTTGACTGAATAGGTTTTTAAAATCAACAATTCCCCGTGGATCGATCCGTACTCGCTACATACTAATAATTGTACGTCGTGCGCTTGCGGTAAATTTTAATTTGAAATTTATTGGCTATTTTCTAAACCTATAGAAAACCGTCGTTAAACAATCTGTAACTTGGCTGGATTCTTGCCGAGCATAGTCCATGCTCGACGACTCATGTGCCAAATCCTACGTAATAAATCCTGGCGTAAGTCCTAGGCCAAACCTGGTAATTCTGGATCCTTGTCAAGCATAATCCATACTCGATGACCTAAAATACCAAATAACAAATCATGTTTATAAATAATAGCCTAAATCCTAGGTTGACCTTGGTCTTTTTAGACCCTTGCCGAGCATATTCCATACTCGACGACTTGAATAAGTTGATTCGTCATGTTCGGATGAAGCAACCTACTCCTTGCTAGGCATAATCCATACCCAATGAACTTTTTACCAAAAACCAGATAAAAATCCAATCAAAATCCAATTCGAAATCCAGATCAAACCAAAAAACCAGAAATCCATATTGAAAATCCAAACCAAGATCCACATCAAAAAACAAGCATCCAAACCAAAACCCAAACCAGCGAATCAACAAAACCAAGAGCCCAATCCAGACTCCAAAACCAAACCAGAAAAAAGCAAATGTCTAAACTAGAAAGAAAAAACAGATTTCACAAAAAAGAGCATCATAGTTTATCATCATCTCGGTGCATGATTAAGGGCTATCTCTGTCCCTGTACATGAGTAAGTGACTTAGCCGTCTGCCTAGAATTTGCTACTTATTGCATACCAACCCGATTAGTTGATGGCCAACCGACCATCATTCCTGGGCCTAGCGCCATCGTCGTTTGAGGTAGACAGTGGCTGCTCCTGTTCCACTGCCGCATTGTGAGTCCCGACATATTGCAGCGATTGACCATTCCTTACGTGTTCCTTGATTATATCATTTAGATGCATGTAGCTGTTAGTATCATGCCCGTCTAGGTCATGAAAGAGACAATGCCTTCCCGAAGCCCTCTCACATTCCGAGGGTTCCCACCTTGTCGACCTTAAAAAAGGAAGGCGATCTCGAGTTTCCATGTATAACCATTCCAATGTCTCATTCAGTCCTGTGTATGTAGAGAATTTTGTATCTCCCCAGTGCTTCCTTGCCCTGCCAGAATCGTCATCTGACTTCCTCTTCCATCTATCCTTATCCTTATCCAAGCTTTCACCGGATAGTCCTCCATCCTTAACCACGTTTACTTCCTTTGATTTCATATCCAAGCTTGCATCCTCTTGCTGAAGAAATATCTCAGCCTCATGAAAGAATTCCCTGAGATCCATTGGTGGATCCCATACCAACGATATTTTGAAATCTAAGTTGTCACTGACTCCTGACACTGCCTCCTTTACAACCATTGATGGATTTTATCGATCCACTGAAGCAACTGTTGCATTAAACCAGGTTAAGAAAGTTCTGAACGACTCTCCTATCCTTTGTTTCACTGACGTTAGTGTAATCACATTTTTCGGCCTTTTGATATGAACCCGAAAATACTTCAAAAACCTATCCACCAATTCTGTCCATGTCCTAATAGATCCATTTTCCAACTGCCTGAACCACATAGCTACTACATCCGTCAAGCATAGGTGGAAACATTGAGCCATAACCTCCTCGGATGCCCCCAGCACTCTCATGTCTTGTATACCTCATCAAATGATCAGTAGGATCCGTTTTACCGTTGTTTACCTCTATAGTAGGCAACTTGAACTTTAGTAGATTCCTTGCCATCCTGATGTTACGGGTAAATGGACTGCTGTTTACTCCTTCCATATCTCCGTTTTTCGGACCTCCGCGCATGGTTCACCTAATAATTTCTGTCAATCCAACATTTCCTATCAAAGGTTGTCTCCCATCTTCAATTCTTAACTACCCCGAGTCCTCGAGAGAATTCTAGAGCGTAACCCTCGTCACACGCCCTTGTATTCCTATTGACGCCGGGTTGTGAAATGTCAGCCAGCATCTTAGATCCATCCAGATTAATAGTTGTGTGGTGATTAGGACAGCCCCTTCCGAACCACTCTATCCGGTTAACTGTTGAGTTCCTTTTATCCAGCTCCATGGATTTGAGCTCCTGTAACTCCTGCTATTCCACCTGTCCAAACTATCTGATAAGTTTTTGCATCATCTCCTCCTGCTTTTCATCAACTTCTCCTGCATGGAATCCATCATAGTTTGCATCTCATCTCTGATGATGTAGATGGATGCCTGATCTGCTCCAGCTCCAGAGGAAGCCTCTTGACTTCCCTCTTGATGGCTCCTCTCTGGTGAAGTCCTTCTAGCCTATTTCCTAACAATAGCTTCAGATCCAATCCTTTAGCTTTCCAAATCTAAGTTCCAAATCTGATGTTGTGGGTGCTAGTCTTCTCAGTGAAAGCACCAAAGTGTTTGCACCAAAATTGGTCACAAACCCTAGAAGTAGTGAAAGCACTAGTGCTTACACACAAATCCTCAATATCCAAACACATATCTATGAGAAATAACAGAATTATAATGAAAGAAAGTAAGAGAAGGCACGAGACTTATAGTGGTTCGGCTATCTTCGACCAACGTCCACTTTGAATTATTTCTTTTATTCCTTTTATACTGTGATTACAGTTACAAGCATTTGAAATCAATAACCAAAACAATGAAGTTTCACCGAAAAATAAGAAGGAGACCCCTCTCTAGTTGACATAGAGTTGCTATTTATAAGAGTAGATCAAACTCGGAATACCCTTTCTCACACGTAGTGGGCCCACCAGATCAATCTGGGGTTGTTTGGGATCTATCCATGCTTCCATCATATCGATAGAGATTGCCTCCAATTGTGTTGTGGTCGACCTGGTGAACTCTTGAGTTGATATGGAAGCTCCTGCAAAAATGTCGTGGTGTTTGGACTTGTAGTTTGAGAGTTTTGATCAATCCAAGTTTTCCTTCTTAAACGTAGGCTAGTAATTTTGTATCCATCTAAAGCTTCGTATCCATCAACCTTGTATCCATTAGTCCCCCATGTCCATAGCCATAGCCTTCGTATCCATACGAGCTTCAGTCTTCATTCCATGCAATGCGCTCCTTCCCTAGACTAGTTCCTTCGTATCAATCGGTACGATGGCGATCGATACGAAATAGTCTATGAGTGCTTGTCGCTTTTCGTATCAATCCCCTGCACCTATCTTTGTATGGATCCTAATTGTCCTGGTGAAGCATATGACTTCATATCCATCAATTCCATATCCATCCAAGTCCTGCTTCCTTCGTATCGATCCAAGCTTTGTTCGATATGAAATATGCCAACATGCCTTGCTATATCCATCCAATCGATGTGTGTTGCATCGATACGAAACCTATTGATCCGAACCAAAAATGCACAAAGCCTACGTGTTGCCCATGCTTGTATCCATCCAATCGACGTGCAAGTATTGATACAAAAAAACATTTGTTGTCCCAATTCCTTATCAAAGTTGCTTGATCGATACAAATTCGACCGATACCAAATGTATCAATACAACTTTCGATTGATCCAAACCAAACACCATAATCCATCGATACAAAACTGTTTTTTACCAATATCGATCCATTCATATCTTGAGCATACGAACTTTGATTGACCATAAATTTGAAATGTAGCCTCACCGAGCCTTGTTTATCATTCCTAATCGATCCCACCTTAATTGGAGTTTGGTCCTACTTTGATGGTATCGATCATAGCCTTGTTTACAATCGATCTCCAATCTTAATATCCATCCTTTTTAGCTAATTTGTTGATATCTTAGCCTTGTCCAAAAGACGGGGTAACACAAAACTATATAGTAATATATTATGAAGTATAATTCACATGCACTTGAGCAACATAGACACAGTTTTCATTATAAGAGACTGATCATTCTTGTTACAAATAAGAATGAGCTGACATACAAGGAATACTGTGAGATATGCTTTTGAAGTTGAAGGAGCAGGATCAGGAGTTCCTACGTCTGATTTTGAAGCCGTGTTCAATGCTATCGCCTAAGCCTTATTTTGCTAAGTTGAGCAAGGGTTTCTTTACTCTTAGATAAAAGCCATTCCATGGGATAGAATCAGCCATAGAAGTACAAGATTAGATTGATGCTTGTGAGTGCATATTCAGAAATACGAAAGTGGATGACAATATGAAGAGGAAGTTGGCTTCAAGGTAGCTTCAAGGCGAGTTCCGAACTGGTGGAATGCTGTTACCATTGCTAACCTAGAGGATCGATTTAGTTGGGACTAGTTCAAGGCAAGATTCGAAGATAAGTTCGTCCTAGCTGCCCAAAAATTGGTATTATTAGTAAGTTCGCCGAACTGAAGCAGAAAGATATATCAGTCTTGGAATATGTTGCAGAGTTTGATGCCTTGTCATGGGATGTCTGTAGGTTCTAGATTAACCCTAGAGGGGGGTGAATGGGGTCATAGAAAATTTTCTCGAATTAAACACAAAAAAAACTGCAGAAAAGTAAATATGCTGAACAGAAAATCACACACAAAATTTACCCAGCTTCGGCAACCCCTGCCTACTTCTGCATTCCCAGATTTCTATTAGAATTAAACAGTCTCCCGCTTACAAACACTCTAACAGACTCGCATACCCTACTACCGCCTATAGAGTTTTGCAAACTCGCAAACCCTGCTTACTGAACTAATTCTAACTAGACACTCTGACACTACCTAAATTCTAGGTGGTGATTTTACCAAGATTTGATTCAAAAAAAAAAAGACTAAAAATTACGAGCAAAAATAAGTAAAAGCTTGAGCACTAATTTTTCCCTTTAAACAAAACAACCCGACCCACAACAAAAACATGGCCACTTCCTCTTTTGTTATTTGATGCAATTTAGGGTTCTGAAAAATGTCGGCTTTGTCTCTGTTGCTCAAAATTAGGGCTTTCTCAGATTCGATTCTCTGGTTTGTGTGTTGCCTTGCTCGACCGAGTGTGTTGCTCGCTGCTTCTCTGTCGATCGACTTCTTGCCTCAAGATTGCAAATTGCCTTGGTACGTTGTTCGTACCTTTTTCTTTGTCAGGATTTAATTTGGATTTATTGATCGTCCTTGTTTTCTCCACACACCGCCGATGATGAACTTGGGTGATGTATTTATATGAATTCGACACTTTCCTAATTCTTACTTTCCTGATATCTTTATGACTTGATGCGCACGGCTTTAATTATGCAGCGTTCGATTTTTTTCTTGAGTCATACGACAAAGAAAACTTTCCTCTTTTGATTTGTTTTGACTTTTTCAAAAATTGCAGATACATACTTGATTTTTTATACAGTATACGTTCACGAATTCGATTTCTCTGGCATCAACTTCATTACACCTAGACTTTGGCACTTGACTTTTTAAACATGAATTTTATCACTTGACTTCGAGTTGTTTATCATCTGCATTGAATTCGAACTTGATTTACTATAGGCTTTGACTTTGTTATCATTGCGATATTGTAGTTTACTATTTGCATCACTGTCTAGTTCATCTTTTAACTTCCAACTGAACTTGGTTGTGCTTCAAATGCACTTTCTTTGTTTTAATAAGGTCTACATTATATTGTACCTGTACTTGTAGTTTTATAACCTGGTCCTTCTGGAGTTTTAGTTTGCACATCTGTTTCATGGATTTGTAGCTTGTATATATGTTGTTTGCATTATTGATGCTACATTGTGATCTTCCTTTCTCTGGCACATCAGTGTAACTGTCCAGTTTCACAGTTGCTTCATTTTGCACACTGCTACTTGTTTGTAGCCTTTGTTGAGTCTTGTCCTGAACTTTGATAATGTAAGTGCTTGTATCAGTTTGGTATACAACCTTGACCTGATGCACTGTGGTTTCACGCCTTATGTTTGCATACATCTTGCAGTCTATTTGATCACTGTAGTTGCATTCCATTTGTTTGCATTTAAGAATTCCTGACTTCATCTCTGTTACCAGACTTCTCTATGACCAAAATTCACTAACTTCTACTACTTCAACTACTTCTATGCACCACTTATACTACTTCAACTCCAAAACAGCACTTCACTACACATTGTTTCTCCCATCGCACAATAGCACTTCACTTTATACAACATTCCACCCACAACCATTCGACCATCACCAGACCAACTTCACCGGACTGCACACCCCTTACTTTCGTCTGGCCCTGTTGCTTGCGGTTACTTACTTGGTGCATTGTACTGTGTTGTTGTCTGGACATTAGCATCATTTCAGTGCTTCATTACTTGAGTCATTTGAGGCATTGCATACATAAGCTTTGATGCTATTTTGATTTGCTGAAGTTTTGCATTTGAGTCATGACAACTATGGCTTGACCTTTGCATTCAGTTTATTGTTTGGTGCCTTCTTGAATTTCCAGTCTGTGCATTGACCTTGTGTTGAACCCAGTTTTAAAACTCGGGTTTGTACTTGTGCTCGTGTCGTGATTTTATTTATATTGCACCTGAGTTGAACCCGTCCTTTTATTTTGGGTTTGACCTTGTGCTCACCTGTCCCTGTAACATTATCAAGTGTATATCGGTGTGCACGGCCTTGTGGCATGTACAGTGATACACTGTGCATGTCACATTGTTCGTTTATGATGAATTCAAATGTAAATGATGACGAACAACCCAAATAACTGAGGCAAATATTATCAAAATTCACTCTTTATTTTATATTGCAAAAATATTTCTTTATCAATTTTACTGCGTTAGTGAATATTTTTGCAGATTGCTCAGATGTTGGATTCTAACTGGAATGAAGTTGAAGATAAACTATGAGTGTGAGTGATATGTAGTGAGGAATTTATTTAAATTGAATTGTGATGTAACTAGAATCAAAATTGTATATGTATAGTGAGAGCTTGAATTTGTACTATTCAAAGTTGTAATAAATATTTGTTTGAATAAAATTTATGTTTGAATTCAAATTCTGTGTAATTTATTTTATTCAACAAATATTTATTTAATCTATGAAAAATAAAATAGTACATTAACAAATACATTTAAATGAATATATATATATATATGTTTATTATCATCAAACAAAAATCATATAAGCGCATATTCAACAATCTCCCCCTTTTGATGATAACAAACATATATTTTAAGATTTTGACTGTGTTAAATGTATTTGATCAATGAAATACTCTAATTGCTCCCCCTATTTAAATGCTTCCTCTCTACACGATGCTCCCCCTACATATATGCATACAAATAGAAATATACAAATGAGCCTAGATGCAAATGGAAAATTATTTGACCTTTGCTTGATTTTATTTAACAAAATCTTTACTTTTCTCTCCCCCTTTTGTTATCAGCAAAAGAATAATAGTGTTAGAGAAAAATAGAGATAAAGTGATCGATATTAATCCAACATTAAAACTCAATTTGAATATAAATATTAAACTTCAATAAACATCAAACAAAAATCATAACTACCCTTGTTAGACGCATATTCCACTTTTAGAAATAATGGAAATGATGTTCTCATATAAAATCATACAGTTGTATCTACTTGTGGTACATTTATATCAGGAATTTGAATATCTACTAATCATGCATAACCGTTAGGACTTTTAAATGAGATTAATAGTATTCTAATTTAATTTTAAAAATGAATTCAAGTATCTTCTAACCACGCATGACCGTGAGGACTTTTAAATGGGATTAGAATCAAATTGTTTATTTAATAAATCAATTTTGATATACGTTTCATACATGCATAACCGTAAGGACTTTTAAATGAGCATGAAAGCACATAACAAATTCCAAGTAATTCACCCATGCATAACCGTGAGGACTTTTAAATGAGAGTGAATACTTTGGTATTTATTTATTTTTACTTAAAAATGAAAAATGAAAAACGAATGATCCCTGATCATAGTACCACATATCGACAAACTATATTGAATTTTTGATAAGCAATGGTCGATAGAAATATGATAGAAATAGAAATGGTCATGGAATCTTTATCCAGCAAAAAGTTTTTATAACTCTAGTTTGAATTCCTTAAGAAATTTTCAAAATATACTGCCTTGAGTAATGTATGTTAAATATCAACACTTATCACCTTTTCAATCACTATTTATCTTTTTGATAATTAGTGTGTCAGATTAGTCAAAATATGTCATTTAAAATCAAATAATTTTTTTTCAAAATGACTAATCTGAAAATATGGTCAAAAATGATTTTCTCGAAGGGGGTTATATGAGAAAAATTTCTGCTATTTGAAAATTATTTGTAATGAAAAATATGCAGATATTTTCTATGAAAAACGATGCAGTTACTAAATGTCTCACCATAAATCACGTTCAACTAGTAAATTTTCGATCAACTAGATTACCAGTATTATCTGCATCTGAATTTCTCTTTCACTTCAAAACATCACTAATTAAATTTGATAGACCAGACCAAGAAGTGTGCATAAAAACTCAAACTCAATTTTTAACAGCATTCTTGAATCTGAATTGGAGTCGTGTAAATAATCAGAAACTGTGAACATAGAGTTAGCCGTATTATAACCTAATGTATTATCATCCAACAAACACTATGTTTAATCCAAACGTATATGTATGAAGTAATTCAGAGAATAGTGTTTTGGGCATAAACATAATTGGCCAACTATGTTGAACAAGTCAGAATCAAAAAATCATCATCTCTTTATCATCACATTATTGGCTGATTTAATTCAGAATACGGTGTAGATTATCACATTTAATATATCGATCAAATAAATATACCTTCACATGTTTTACCTTTACGATAATTTTTCGTGGTTGCCCATTGTGATTTTGTCACTTTTGTACTAGGCTAAGGAACTTTGCTTTGTTGCCCGTTGTGTTTTTGGAACAGCCAAAATCCAGAGAACACTGTTGTTGTTCCTTAGCCTGCCACCATACCTACACGAAGAGAGAGGAGGATGACCTAGAGATACTCTTAGGTCCAATGATATTAGTGACTGAAGCATTGTGAATAAACAATCCCTTTGGAACCCAAACTTGTTTAGTCCTTTTATTCTTGTTCCAATAGACATGAAATTTGTTTGTAGAATTCTTAGGAGCCCAAACTTGTATAAATTTTGTGTTCTTGTTCCTATGACTACAATTTTCAACACGATGTCCAATCATTTCACATCTAGCAAAGAAACTTTTACTTTTTGCATTATCATCAACTTGTGTTTTCCCAAAGCCTAGTCCTTTTCTGTTGTTAGCAAAAATTTGATTTTCCAATAACATGTTGAATGATTTTTCTCCTCTTGAAAAGTTATTCAGAGATTTCTCAAGATTTTGGACTTTGGTTTTTAGTGTTGTGTTTTCAGTTACAAGTGAGGTGCATCTATTTATAAAATCCTTTTTCCAGCGTCAATGGTTTCCTTAAGACTCAAGTTTTCTTTTTCAAGATTCTCAAAGCTATTCTTAAGTCTTGACAATTCTGAATCTAAAATTTTACATTTTTTACAGTCTAGGTTTTGAATATTTTCAAGTTCAGTTTCTAACCTAGAATTTTCATGGACAAGTTCTCTCCTATCAGATTTCAGTTTTTCAATTTTAGATTCAAGAGTATCAACTATTTTAGTAAGATCACAACACATCAAAGCAAGTTCTTTATAAGAATAGTCACCTCCCTCACTAGATTCCTCTAAGCTTGCTTCTGAATCTGATTTTTCCATAAGACACAAATTAGCCTCCTCTGAGCTATTATTCGAAACTTCCTCTCCTTCTTCATCATCCCAAGTCGCTGCAAAGGCTTTCTTCTTCTTTTTCTTTCCTTTGTTGTTTTTGAGAAGTGGGCATTGTTGTTTGAAGTGGCCAGGTTTCTTGCAGTTAAAGAACGTCAGTTCATTATCGGAATTGTCAGAATCTTTTGGCCTATTACCACTTGTTTTCTTCTTGCGTGGCCTGAATCTTGACCATTTTCTAAGATTATTGACAGCCATTGTAAGCTCTTCAATTGGATCTTCTTCTTCTTCATCGCTCTCTTCTTTGCTCTTTAAGGCAGTCGTCTTCTTCTTTGATTCGGAGTTGTTGCGTTCCTCCTTTGTTTTTATCTCAAGCTCATATGTCATCAAGTTGCCGATCAACTCCTCCATTCTTAGTTTACTCAGATCTTTCGATTCTTGTATTGTCGTGACTTTTGCCTCAAAGCTCATCGGTAAGACTCGTAGCACCTTCCTCACAAGCTCTACCTCAGTGAATACCTTCCCAAGCGCTCTAGCATTGTACACCAAAGTTGAAAAGCGTCCAAACATGTCCTTTATGCTCTCGCCTTTGTCCATCACAAAGTTCTCGTATTCATTCCTGAATAGGGCTAGACGAGACTCCTTGACTTGAGAAGTTCCTTCATGTGTCACCTCCAAGGTATGCCAAATTTCCTGTGCAGTTTTACAATGAGAAATTCTATTAAATTCAGTCTTATCAAGAGAACAGATCAAAGCATTCATGGCTTTAGCATTTGTAGTTTTTAATTTCTTATCGTTAGCATCCCACCTATCCTTAGGTTTAGGAATCTCAGTATCACCAACAGTTATAGTGGGAGATTTATAGCCAATTTCAATAATGTCCCAAACATCATAATCAACAGAACTAAGATAAATACCCATCCTAACTTTCCAATAAGCATAATCATTCCCATTAAACATGGATGTCCTAACAATAGATTGCCCCTCAGAAAAAGCATTATTTGGTGGATTCATGGCTCTAGAGTTAAAGAAAAATACCGTGCTCTGATACCACTTGTAGGATCTAGATTAACCCTAGAGGGAGGGTGTGAATAGGGTTATAGCAAATTTTCTCGAATTAAACACAAAAACAAACTGCAGAAAAGTAAATATGCTGAACAGTAAATCACACAAAAAATTTACCCAACTTCGGCAACCCCTACCTACTGCTGCATTCCCAGATTTCTATTAGAATTAAACAGTCTCCCGCTTACAAACACTCTAACATACTCGCAAACCCTGCTACCGCCTATACAGTTTTGCAAACTCGCAAACCCTGCTTACTGAACTAATTCTAAGTAGACAATCTGACACTACCTAAATTCTAGGTGGTGATTTTACCATGATTTGATTCGAAAAAAAAAACATACTAAAAATTACGAGCAAAAATAAGTAAAAGCTTGAGTACTAATTTTTCCCTTTAAACAAAACAACCCGACCCACAACAAAAACACGGCCACTTCCTCTTTTGTTATTTGATGCAATTTAGGGTTCTGAAAAATGTCGGCTTTGTCTCTGTTGCTCAAAATTAGGGCTTTCTCAGATTCGATTCTCTGGTTTGTGTGCTGCCTTGCCCGACCGAGTGTGTTGCTCGCTGCTTCTCTGTCGATCGACTGCTTGCCTCAAGATTGCGAATTGCCTTGGTACGTTGTTCGTACCCTTTTCTTTGTCAGGATTTAATTTGGATTTATTGATCGTCCTTGTTTTCTCCACACACCGCCGATGATGAACTTGGGTGATGTATTTATATGAATTTGACACTTTCCTAATTCTTGCTTTCCTGATATCTTTACGACTTGATGCGCGCGACTTTGATTATGCAACGTTCGATTTTTTTCTTGAGTCATACGGCAAAAAAAACGTTCCTCTTTTGATTTGTTTTGACTTTTTCAAAAATTGCAGATACATACTTGATTTTTTATACAGTATACGTTCACGAATTCGATTTCTCTGGCATCAACTTCATTACACCTGGACTTTGGCACTTGCCTTTTTAAACATGAATTTTATCACTTGACTTCGAGTTGTTTATCATCTTCATTGAATTCGAGCTTGATTTACTGCAGGCTTTGACTTTGTTATCATTGCGATATTGTAGTTCACTATTTGCATCACTGTCTAGTTCATCTTTTAACTTCCAACTGAACTTGGTTGTGCTTCAAATGCACTTTCTTTGTTTTAATCAGATCTGCATTATATTGTACCTGTACTTGCAGTTTTATAACCTGGTCCTTCTGGAGTTTTAGTTTGCACATCTGTTTCATGGATTTGTAGCTTGTATATATGTTGTTTGCATTATTGATGCTACGTTGTGATCTTCCTTTCTCTGGCACATCAGTGTAACTGTCCAGTTTCACAGTTGCTTCATTTTGCACACTGCTACTTGTCAGTAGCCTTTGTTGAGTCTTGTCCTGAACTTTGATAATGTAAGTGCTTGTATCAGTTTGGTATACAACCTTGACCTAATGCACTGTTGTTTCACGCCTTATGTTTGCATACATCTTGCAGTCTATTTGATCACTGTAGTTGCATTCCATTTGTTTGCATTTAAGAATTCCTGACTTCATCTTTGTTACCAGACTTCTCTATGACCAAAATTCACTAACTTCTACTACTTCAACTACTTCTATGCACCACTTATACTACTTCAACTCCAAAACAGCACTTCATTGCACATTGTTTCTCCCATTGCACAATAGCACTTCACTTTATACAACATTCCACCCACAACCATTCGACCATCACCAGACCAACTTCATCGGACTGCACACCCCTTACTTTCGTCTGGCCCTGTTGCTTTCTTTTACTTACTTGGTGCATTGTGCTCTGTTGTTGTCTGGACATTTGCATCATTTCAGTTCTTCATTACTTGAGTCATTTGAGGCATTGCATACATAAGCTTTGATGCTGTTTTGATATGCTGAAGTTTTGTATTTGAGCTGAGTCATGACAATTATGGCTTGACCTTTGCATTCAGTTTATTGTTTGGTGCCTTCTTGAATTTCCAGTCTGTGCATTGACCTTGTGTTGAACCCAGTTTTAAAACTCGGGTTTGACCTTGTGCCGTGATTTTATTTATATTGCACCTGAGTTGAACCCGTCCTTTTATTTTGGGTTTGACCTTGTGCTCACCTGTCCCTGTAACATTATCAAGTGTATATCGGTGTGCACGGCCTTGTGGCCTGTACAGTGATACACTGTGCATGTCACATTGTTCGTTTATGATGAATTCAAATGTAAATGACGACGAACAACCCAAATAACTGAGGAAAATATTTTCAAAATTTACTATTTATTTTATATTGCAAAAATATTTCCTTTTCAATTTTACTACGTTAGTGAATATTTTTGCAGATTGCTCAGATCCTTGATTCTAACTGGAATGAAGTTGAAGATAAACTATGAGTGTGAGTGATATGTAGTGAGGAATTTATTTAAATTGAATTGTGATGTAAGTAGAATCAAAATTGTATATGTATAGTGAGAGCTTGAATTTGTACTATTCAAAATTTAATAAATATTTGTTTGAATAAAATTTCTGTTTGAATTCAAATTCTGTGTAATTTATTTTATTCAACAAATATTTATTTAATCTATGAAAAATAAAATAGTGCGTTAACAAATACATTTAAATGAATATATATATATATATATGTGTGTGTGTTTATTATCATCAAACAAAAATCATATAAGCGCATATTCAACAATCTCTCCCTTTTGATGATAACAAACATATATTTTAAGATTTTGACTGTGTTAAATGTATTTGATCAATGAAATACTCTAATTGCTCCCCCTATTTAAATGCTTCCTCTCTACACGATGTTCCCCCTACATATATGCATACAAATAGAAATATACAAATGAGCCTAGATGCAAATAGAAAATTATTTGACCTTTGCTTGATTTTATTTGACAAAATCTTTACTTTTCTCTCCCCCTTTTGTTATCAGCAAAAGAATAATAGTGTTAGAGAAAAATAGAGATAAAGTGATCGATGTTAATCCAACATTAAAACTCAATTTGAATATAAATATTAAACTTCAATAAACATCAAACAAAAATCATAACTACCCTTGTTAGGCGCATATTCCACTTTTAGAAATAATGGAAATGATGTTCTCATATAAAATTATACAGTTGTATCTACTTGTGGTACATTTATATCAGGAATTTGAATATCTACTAATCATGCATAACCGTTAGGACTTTTAAATGAGATTAGTAGTATTCTAATTTAATTTTGAAAATGAATTCAAATATCTTCTAACCATGCATGACCGTGAGGACTTTTAAATGGGATTAGAATCAACTTGTTTATTTAATAAATCAATTTTGATATACGTTCCATACATGCATAACCGTAAGGACTTTTAAATGAGCATGGAAGCACATAACAAATTCCAAGTAATTCACCCATGCATAACCGTGAGGACTTTTAAATGAGAGTGAATACTTTGGTATTTATTTATTTTTACTTAAAAATGTAAAATGAAAAACGAATGATCCCTGATTATAGTACCAAATATCGACAAACTATATTGAATTTTTGATAAACAATGGTCGATAGAAATATGATAGAAATAGAAATGGTCATGGAATCTTTACCCAACAAAAAGTTTTTATAACTCTTGTTTGAATTCCTAAAGAAATTTTCCAAATATACTGTCTTGAGTGATGTATGTTAAATATCAACACTTATCACCTTTTCAATCACTATTTATCTTTTTGATAATTAGTAGGGAGTCGGATTAGTCAAAATTTGCCATTTAAAATCAATAATTTTTTTCAAAATGACAAATCTGAAAATATGGTCAAAAATGATTTTCTTGAAGGGGTTATATGAGAAAATTTCTGCTATTTGAAAATTATTTGTAATGAAAAATATGCAGATATTTTCTTTGAAAAACGATGCAGTTACTAAATGTCTGACCATAAATCACGTTCAACTAGTAAATTTTCTGTCAACTAGATTACCAGTATGATCTGCATCTGAATTTCTCTTTCACTTCAAAACATCACTAATTAAATTTGATAGACCAGACCATGAAGTGTGCATAAAAACTCAAACTCAATTTTTAACAGCATTCTTGAATTTGAATTGGAGTCGTGTAAATAATCAGAAACTGTGAATATAGAGTTAGCCGTATTGTAACCTAATGTATTATCATCCAACAAAACACTATGTTTAATTCAAACGTATATATATGAAGTAATTCAAAGAATTGTGTTTTTGGCATAAATATAATTGGCCAACTATGTTGAACAAGTCAGAATCAAGAAATCATCATCTCTTTATCATCACATTATTGGCTGATTTAATTCAGAATACGGTGCAGATTATCACATTTAATATATCGAGCAAATAAATATACCTTCACATGTTTTACCTTTGCGATAATTTTTCGTGGTTGCCCATTGTGATTTTGTCACTTTTGTACTAGGCTAAGGAACTTTGCTTTGTTGCCCGTTGTGTTTCTGGAACAACCAAAATCCAGAGAACACTGTTGTTGTTCCTTAGCCTGCCACCATACCTACACGAAGAGAGAGGAGGATGACCTAGAGAAACTCTTAGGTCCAATGATATTAGTGACTGAAGCATTGTGAATAAACAATCCCTTTGGAACCCAAACTTGTTTAGTCCTTTTATTCTTGTTCCAATAGACATGAAATTTGTTTGTAGAATTCTTAGGAGCCCAAACTTGTATAAATTTTGTGTTCTTGTTCCTATGACTACAATTTTCAACACGATGTCCAATCATTTCACATCTAGCAAAGAAACTTTTACCTTTTGCATTATCATCAACTTGTGTTTTCCCAAAGCCAGTCCTTTTCTGTTGTTAGCAAAAATTTGATTTCCCAATAACATGTTGAATGATTTTTCTCCTCTTGAAAAGTTATTCAGAGATTTCTCAAGATTTTGGACTTTGGTTTTTAGTGTTGTGTTTTCAGTTACAAGTGAGGTGCATCTATTTATAAAATCCTTTTTCCAGCGTCAATGGTTTCCTTAAGACTCAAGTTTTCTTTTTCAAGATTCTCAATGCTATTCTTAAGTCTTGATAATTCTGAATCTAAAATTTTACATTTTTTACAGTCTAGGTTTTGAATACTTTCAAGTTCAGTTTCTAACCTAGAATTTTCATGGACAAGTTCTCTCCTATCAGATTTCAGTTTTTCAATTTTAGATTCAAGAGTATCAACTATTTTAGTAAGATCACAACACATCAAAGCAAGTTCTTTATAAGAATAGTCACCTCCCTCACTAGATTCCTCTGAACTTGCTTCTGAATCTGATTTTGCTATAAGACACAAATTAGCCTCCTCTGAGCTATTATTTGAAACTTCCTCTCCTTCTTCATCATCCCAAGTCGCTGCAAAGGCCTTCTTCTTAGTTTTCTTTCCTTTGTTGTTTTTGAGAAGTGGGCATTGTTGTTTGAAGTGGCCAGGTTTCTCTCAGTTAAAGCACGTCAGTTCATTATCGGAATTGTCAGAATCTTTTGGCCTATTACCACTTGTTTTCTTCTTGCGTGGCCTGAATCTTGACCATTTTCTAAGATTATTGACAGCCATTGTAAGCTCTTCAATTGGATCTTCTTCTTCTTCATCGCTCTCTTCTTTGTTCTTTAAGGCAGTCGTCTTCTTCTTTGATTCGGAGTTGTTGCGTTCCTCCTTTGTTTTTAGCTCAAGCTCATATGTCATCAAGTTGCCGATCAACTCCTCCATGCTTAGTTTACTCAGATCTTTCGATTCTTGTATTGCTGTGACTTTTGCCTGAAAGCTCATCGGTAAGACTCGTAGCACCTTCCTCACAAGCTCTACCTCAGTGAATACCTTCCCAAGCACTCTAGCATTGTACACCAAAGTTGAAAAGCATCCAAACATGTCCTTTATGCTCTCGCCTTTGTCCATCACAAAGTTCTCATATTCATTGCTGAATAGGGCTTGACGAGACTCCTTGACTTGAGAAGTTCCTTCATGTGTCACCTCCAAGGTATGCCAAATTTCCTGTGCAGTTTTGCAATGAGAAATTCTATTAAATTCAGTCTTATCAAGAGAACAGATCAAACCATTCATGGCTTTAGCATTTGTAGTTTTTAATTTCTTATCGTTAGCATCCCACCTATCCTTAGGTTTAGGAATCTCAGTATCACCAACAGTTATAGTGGGAGATTTATAGCCAGTTTCAATAATGTCCCAAACATCATAATCAACAGAACTAAGATAAATACCCATCCTAACTTTCCAATAAGCATAATCATTCCCATTAAACATGGATGTCCTAACAATAGATTGCCCCTCAGAAAAAGCATTATTTGGTGGATTCATGGCTCTAGAGTTAAAGAAAAATACCGTGCTCTGATACCACTTGTAGGATCTAGATTAACCCTAGAGGGAGGGTGTGAATAGGGTTATAGCAAATTTTCTCGAATTAAACACAAAAACAAATTACAGAAAAGTAAATATGCTGAACAATAAATCACACACAAAATTTACCCAGCTTCGGCTACCCCTGCCTACTGCTGCATTCCCAGATTTCTATTAGAATTAAACAGTCTTCCGCTTACAAACACTCTAACAGATTCGCAAACCCTGCTACCGCCTATAGAGTTTTGCAAACTCGCAAACCCTGCTTATTGAACTAATTCTAACTAGACAATCTGACACTACCTAAATTCTAGGTGGTGATTTTACCATGATTTGATTCGAAAAAAAACAGACTAAAAATTACGAGCAAAAATAAGTAAAAGCTCGAGTACTAATTTTTCCCTTTAAACAAAACAACCCGACCCACAACAAAAACACGGCCACTTCCTCTTTTGTTTGATGCAATTTAGGGTTCTGAAAAATGTCGGCTTTGTCTCTGTTGCTCAAAATTAGGGCTTTCTCAAATTCGATTCTCTGGTTTGTGTGTTGCCTTGCTCGTCCGAGTGTGTTGTTCGCTGCTTCTCTGTCGATCGACTGCTTGCCTCAAGATTGCGAATTGCCTTGGTACGTTGTTTGTACCTTTTTCTTTGTCAGGATTTAATTTGGATTTATTGATTGTCCTTGTTTTCTCCACACACCGCCGATGATGAACTTGGGTGATGTATTTATATGAATTCGACACTTTCCTAATTCTTGCTTTCCTGATATCTTTATGACTTGATGCGCATGGCTTTGATTATGCAGCATTCGATTTTTTTCTTGAGTCATACGGCAAAAAAACTTTCCTCTTTTGATTTGTTTTGACTTTTTCAAAAATTGCAGATACATACTTGATTTTTTATACAGTATACGTTCACGAATTCGATTTCTCTGGCATCAACTTCATTACACCTGGACTTTGGCACTTGTCTTTTTAAACATGAATTTTATCACTTGACTTCGAGTTGTTTATCATCTGCATTGAATTCGAGCTTGATTTACTGCAGGCTTTGACTTTGTTATCATTGCGATATTGTAGTTCACTATTTGCATCACTGTCTGGTTCATCTTTTAACTTCCAACTGAACTTGGTTGTGCTTCAAATGCACTTTCTTTGTTTTAATCAGGTCTGCATTATATTGTACATGTACTTGTAGTTTTATAACCTGGTCCTTCTGGAGTTTTAGTTTGTACATCTGTTTCATGGATTTGTTGCTTGTATATATGTTGTTTGCATTATTGATGCTACGTTGTGATCTTCCTTTCTCTGGCACATCAGTGTAACAGTCCAGTTTCACAGTTGCTTCATTTTGCACACTGCTACTTGTCTGTAGCCTTTGTTGAGTCTTGTCCTGAACTTTGATAATGTAAGTGCTTGTATTAGTTTGGTATACAACATTGACCTGATGCACTGTGGTTTCACGCCTTATGTTTGCATACATCTTGCAGTCTATTTGATCACTGTAATTGCATTCCATTTGTTTGCATTTAAGAATTCCCGACTTCATCTCTGTTACCAGACTTCTCTATGACCAAAATTCACTAACTTCTACTACTTCAACTACTTCTATGCACCACTTATACTACTTCAACTCCAAAACAGCACTTCACTGCACATTGTTTCTCCCATTGCACAATAGCACTTCACTTTATACAACATTCCACCCAAAACCATTCGACCATCACCAGACCAACTTCACCGGACTGCACACCCCTTACTTTCGTCTGGCCCTGTTGCTTGCTGTTACTTACTTGGTGCATTGTGCTCTGTTGTTGTCTGGACATTTGCATCATTTCAGTGCTTTATTACTTGAGTCATTTGAGGCATTGCATACATAAGCTTTGATGTTATTTTGATTTGCTGAAGTTTTGCATTTGAGCTGAGTCATGACAACTATGGCTTGACCTTTGCATTCAGTTTATTGTTTGGTGCCTTCTTGAATTTCCAGTCTATGCATTGACCTTGTGTTGAACCCAGTTTTAAAACTCGGGTTTGACCTTGTGCTCGTGTCGTGATTTTATTTATATTGTACCTGAGTTGAACCCGTCCTTTTATTTTGGGTTTGCCTTGTGCTCACCTGTCCCTGTAACATTATCAAGTGTATATCGTTGTGCACGGCCTTGTGGCATGTACAGTGATACACTGTGCATGTCACATTGTTCGTGTATGATGAATTCAAATGTAAATGATGACCCGATAAGATCGACCAGATCTGGTGGATGAAGGCGACGAGGACGGCGGATTGGGGAGGAGGGGGGAAGCGAGGCAGACATACGGCAAGAAGGGGACGGAATGGAGGAGGAGGGAAGCGATTGGAGCTTTTGCACGAAAATCATGAGTGGAGCAAAAAGACGGAAGCAAGGGATGCCATTGTTAATGTTAAGTTGATTAAGGATCAAAAGGACAAATAAGTAGGTTTTTCACTATTTCGATGTTTTTGGTACTAGGTTCCGTCTCTTAACCTTTGCCTCTGACATTGTCGAAACCAATGCACATAATATCAGGCTACTGGTACATAGTGAATTGGATGTAGGCAAAAGGCTTTGATTCAAAACTATGGGTTTTGATGGGGTTGAGGCAATACTTTAGTTTTAAAGGAAAATGCACCTGCTTGCTTTCGACTACATTCTTTCGACTTGGTTAGCTTTTGATTAGGCCAAATGGTTTTAAAAGAATGGTTTCGATTGGGTTGCGCTTTTATTTTAAATGACTGCATTCGACTGAGTTGAAGCCTTTAACTACCGCCTTTTTACCTTCCGAGCTAGATGGTTTCGAAGGGGTTGTTTTGTTTTCTAAAATTTGGCCACTTCTCCAATTCTTTCAAAAGGATGGATTCGACACCATCACTTCTTTACTTAGGAATTCTTTCTAGGCTTTTTACAAATGGTTGTAATGACCCTTTTTCTCTAATTGAAGTATAACCCAAAAAGTTTTCGAAAGAGTCAGTTTTGAATTTGTTTTGAAAGGTGTTTTTACACTTGTTTTAAATTAAACCCAAGTGCTTTCGAAAGACTTATGCTTATCAAAGTTTGATGCTTTCAAAAGGTTTTAAAGGATGGTTTCAGAGGGTTGGTTCCCCAGTCGTTTCGAAGGAGTCGAAAGGTTGGGTTTTCCTAGTTGATTCGAAAGGATTAAAAAGAAAGGTTTTTTTCAAAGGTTTCGAAATGTTTAAAATAAAACATTTTTCCAATGTTTTTAAAAGGCAATATTTAAAGATTTTAAAGAGGAAGACGTCAAAGGTTTTAAAGCTTTCACAAGGAAGGTTTTCTAAGGGTTTCAAAAGGGTTTTTAGAATGGTTTCAAAAGGTAGGTTTTGGCATTTCAGCTTAGAAAAAAGAAAGGGTTTTACTTGGTTTCGAAAGGAGTATTTTCAATTGGTTAGAAAGGGGAACTTTCAAAGATTTAAATGTTTTCATCAACTAGATTTGGGTAAAGTATATATAACATGGAAATGTGATTTTTAGTAAAACATAAAGATTGTATATTTTCCTTATTTGAGTTCGAATTAAAGGTTTTAAATCATTTTAAAATGGTTTTCAAGGAAAATTTGGGGAAGGTATCCCTAAGTATGACTCAGATAATAGAATACCAGATAGGAATGGTATAAGGTCGCGCCCTATACATTAGCTATTAGCTCTAGCTAATTTTGTCCAAAATTCCAGTGTGTAGGGATTTGTCACAGGTAAGACTAAAATTATGATTACATATAGAAAGGAATTCATGTTTGTATATAGATAGGTTATTGGTGAGCCCGCAAAACCATTAGGATCAGGAGACCTTGGGACATATCGTCCAGAAGTGAAGTATTTAACAGATTGTTAAGGAAAAACCGTCCAGAAGATGAGTGTCTAATAGATGTTAGATAAATTTTGGTATATTATCTGGTAGGCCTAAATCAACCAAAGGTTAGTAGTTAGCCTAATAAAACTATATCGTTCAGACAGATAGTCTATTTGTTAACTGATGTGTATGTTTACATAATGATGCTTTAAAGATTTTAACCATTTTTGGTTACAGGAAAAGATATGTTTTAAAAAGAGGTTAGTGAGGAGAAACCCGTTCCGCTACGCGACATGGTCTCACTTAACATAAAAGAACAGAGATGAACAATATTATTTATACTAGGTTTTTATGTCTAACTCGAAGTTTTTATTTTCCCCTTAAACACTTGGGTACTCAAAATTGATTTGAGTAGGCTGAGGGTTGAGGTTTTTAGGTTTTTGTGTTTTGGCATATAAAGCTTCCGAAGACGAGAACGTGGCTGACGGGTAGCTAAATAGGAGACAAAGTTTTTTTTGCTTTTCTAGTGTGTATATTAAGTCAGATATGACTATATTGATTCTGATTAACCAAGGGGGCATCGTCATATGTCACTCTTGGAGTATTTTGTAAATATTATATTTAATCATTGCTGGGGAAACATTATGGGATTATGTAACATGGGTATGAATTATTGTTTTGAAATGTAATCAGCAAAATATTGTTTTGAAATTTGTGATTTTGTTCATATTGATGTGCTTCTGATAGTATGGATACTATTAGCATTAAAAGTTAATACTATGGATGCCTACAACATCTATAGCGCTTAACTTTTGGCTTCTAGATACGGGATGTTACAACTTGGTATAGAGCATCGATCTCTTTAATCCTAATGCTAAGAGAATAATGTTTACATCCCTTATTTGTTTTATTTTCAGTTTCAAGGAGAAATATGAAATGTTTTGTAATGTTTTGCTATGTTTTTGAATAGTGGAATGATTATATATACTTGTTGATGATTTATTATATTCATATTGATTTTATGATATGTCTTATGGAAAAAAACCCTATTAAATGACATCTAAATGCCTTGAGAATTTTATGCGAACCAGAAATAACATTTTGGAGAAGTGTTTCAATTTTCATAATTTTATTAATATTATGGATTTTATATGAATTTTCTAGTAAATAAAATGTTATTTTGGGTTACAAATTATTTACGGTTAATTAATAAAAGGTCTGGGTCTAAAATTATTATATGTTGGAAAGCATATTAAAAGAGATTTTCTGGAATTTTTGCAGATTTTTCTTAAGTGTTTTAATGGATATATAAAATTATTTGAGGTATGGGACTTAAATGTTTTATATATTTATAAGAAGAGAAGGGGCTTTTTGCAAATAATTCAAATTTGTTAATTCTGGAAAGTGGCAGCACTTTTGAAAAAGTAAAATGGCAAACAATCAGATTTAGACAAATAAGGTAGGTTAGGTACAAAAGAAATAGTTTAAAAGGACAAAAAGATAGGTTTTTCACCATTTCAATGCTTTAGGTACCAAGTTCCGCCCCTTTACCTTCGCCTCCGACAGAGTCAAAACTAATGCACATGATAGTATGCAACTGGTATGTAGTGAATTGAATGTAGGCAGAAGGCATTGAGTCGAAACCAAGGGGTTCCGAACGGTTGAGGTAATACTCCAGTTTTAAAGGAAATGCGCCTGCTTTCTTTCGACTAAGATGCTTTCGACTTGGTTAGCTTTCAACTAGGTCAAATGATTTTAAAAGAATAGTTTCGATAGGGTTGCACTTTTGTTTTAAATGACTACTTTCGATTGAGTCAAAGCCTTTAGTTGATGCCTTTTTACCTTTCAACCCAGATGGTTTCGAAGGGGTTATTTGTTTTCTAAAATCTAGCCACTTCTCCAATGTTTAGAAAGGATTGTTTCGACACCATCACTTATTTACTTAGGAATGCTTTCGAAAGAGAGGCTTTCGAATTAAATGGTTTTAATGACCCTTTTTCCCTAATTGAAGTATAACCCAAAAAGGTTTCGAAAGAGTCAGTTTTGAATTATTTCAAAAGGTGTTTTTCCACTTTTTTTAAATTGAACCCAAGTGCTTTCGAAAGATTTATGTTTACCAAATTTTTTCGCTTTCAAAAGGTTTCAAAGGATGGTTCCCCAGTGGTTTCGAAAGAGTCGAAAGGTTGGGTGTTTCTGCTTGATTTGAAAAGATTAGAAGGAAAGGTTTTTTCCAAAAGTTTCGAAAGGTTCAAAAGAAAAGGTTTTTCCTATTTTTTCGAGAGGCAATATTTAAAGATTTTAAAGAGGAAGATGTCAAAGGTATTAAAGCTTTCGAAAGGATGGTTTTTCAAGGGTTTCGAAAGGGTTTTGAGAATGGTTTCAAAAGGTAGGTTTTGGCCTTTCGGCCTAGATAAAAGAAAGGGTTTTACTTGGTTTCAAAAGGGGGACTTTCAAAGATTTAAATGTTTTCATCAACTAGTTTTAGGTAAAGTATATATAACATGGCAAGGAGGTTATGAGTAAAGCATAAAGATTATATATTTTCCTTGTTTGAGTTTTATTTAAAGGTTTAAATCATCATTTTGAAAAGTTTTTCGAGGAAAATTTTAGGAAGGTATCCCTAGGTAAAATGGCATAGATATTAGAATACCAGATAGGACTGGTATAGGATCGTGCCCTTTACAGTAGCAATTATCCCCAGCTAAGTTTGTCCAAAATTTCAGTGTGTATGGCTTTGTCATAGGTAAGACTAAAATTATGATTACACATAGAAACGAAAACCTATTTGTATACATATAGGTTATTGGTGAGCCCGCAAAACCATTAGGATTAGGTTACCTTAGGAGATGATAAGATAGGGGCAGATCATCCAGAACAGAAGTATTTAACAGATAGTTAAGGGCAGACCGTCCAGTAGATGAGTGCCTAATGGATGTTAGATAAATTTTGGTATATTGTCTGGTTGGCCCGAGTTAGCCAAAGGTTAGTTGTTAGCCAAACAAAACTATATTGTTCGAATAGATAGTCCATTTGTTACCTGATATGTATATTTACATAATGATGATTTAAGATTTTGACCATTTTTGGTTCCAGGAAATGATTTGCAAAAGATATGTTTTAAAAGGAGGTTAGTGAGGGGAAACTCATTCTGCTAAGTGGCGTGATCTCACTTAATATAAAATAATAGAGATAAACAATATTACTCATACCAGGCTTTATGTCTGACTCGAAGTTTTTGTTTTCCCCTTAAACTCTTGGGTGCTCAAATTGATTTGAGTAGGTTGAGGGTTGAGGGTTTTAGATTTTCGTGTTATGGCAAATAAAGCTTTCGAAGACGAGCATGTGGCTGACTGATAGCTAAATAGGAGTCATAGTTTATTTTATTTTTTCACTGTATATGTTAAGTCAGATATGACTATATTGATTCTGATCAACCAAGGGGGCATCGTCATATGTCGCTCTTGGCGTATTTTGTAAATGATATATTTAATCATTGCCTGAGAAACGTAAGGGGATTATGTAACATAGGTATGAATTATTGCTTTGAAATTTAATCAGCAGAGTATTGTTTTGAAATCTATGATTTTATTTATGTCCATGGACTTCTGGTAGATGGATACCATTAGCATTACCATATTTGGTCACTAGAATTTAATATTATGTATGACTGCAGCATCTGTAGTGTTTAGCATTTGGCTTCTAGATATGGGATGTTTTTTTCATGTTGGAGGCTCGAGATAGCAGACCGGCTCTTGATCGTAACAAACCCTATTGGAGGCTCTACTAGCGTATGCATGGTTTGTAGTGGTTTAGTCTTATCGGGTCATGGATTCTCTTGTTTTTATGATTACTTTGTTGTCAATATTGTTGGGTTTGGGATTATCTTAAGAATTGACCGACTTAAGAAGTATGCGGCTATAGCGGATTGCGAGAAGCTGTTAGTGACAATTTGGGGATGTGGATGGGCGAATGGTAGTGATTAGCTACCTACCAGGGGATGGGTTGATGGTTAGATCTCTATATTCGCTTGGGGTTCCATGGAAAGGGTTGCCATCCATGTCTGTCACTAGAGAGTATTTGGATGTCTTTGAGGAATTTCCACCGCATAGAGAGATCGAGTTTTGAATAGACTTGGTGAAGGAAACCAAACTGATAGATATGCCTTTGAGGCGTATGGCACCTAGAGAGTAGAAGGAATTAAAGGTGCAAGTGAATGACCTATTAAGGAGGGGTTTCTTTCATAGAAGCATATCCGAGTGGGGTGCACCTATGGTACTCGCAACTAAAGTAGATGAATCTATGTGTGGATTATCATGAGCTAAATAAAATGATGAAGAAGAACAAGTATCCACTCCTGCGTATTAATGATTTGTTCGATTAGCTGCATGGTGCGAAGGTGTTCTCTCAAATGGATTTGGTGAATGGATTTCACCAACTTAGATTAGCAAAGGAGAGTGTGCCTATTACTACCTTTCATATGCCGTCGGGTTTTTATGAGTGGTTGGTGGTTCCATTCGGGTTGACCAATGCTCTGACATACTTTGTGTTTCTCATGAATCAGATTTTCGGAGACCAGTTGAATAATTTTTTTATGTTTGTGGATGATACCCTGGTCTACTATAGAACTGAAGAAGAGCAAAAGACACACTATAAGCTTGTGTTATAGATTTTGAGGAAGCACAATTTGAGAGCGAAGTTCTCCAAGTGTCTCCAAGTGTCAATTATGGAGAGAAGAAGTGAGATTATTAGGTCATTTCATTTCATGATAGGGTATATCTGTTATCCTGCCTTTTTGGCAAAGTCATGATATCAATAATTCGACCAGGGACGAATAGTCGATAGCTTGAAGAGCCAGCTATGTATAGTAATATAGATGATAGTCGAATTGATTCAAATAAAAACGAATTCGAAGTATGGAAAACATGAGGCCACTAGCCTAGCCTCGTGAAGTTATATTTTAAGTTTGGAATTGAATAAAGGCCGAGTACACGAGCTACGGGTGAGACAACGACTTATCTGGATCGACCAGAGGATGATCACAGAAGATAGCTCAAATCATTGGAGAACAGCTAATATCTTGGCAACCATGAGGCCAATCCATGAAAGACTTTAATGACATCAACAAAGGAGCAAGTGTGGTGTATCATGACAACCGCATGTCCTAGAATGAAGATAAGAGGAAGGCCGATCGATATATGTCGATCGTTACTAATGGGTACAACCTAAAGATTGGAATGTTTTGGTGTATATTCTGCCTTTGAGTTAAAACAGCTGATAGCTTGTAATTTGCAACCCAGTTTGATCCCATATTCTAGAAGCAACGTCTGGAAGCCTATAAGATCCATCAATATTTGTTAAGAGCAAGTAAAAATGATCGGTCATGCCAATGCCCATCGTTATGGATCATGAAATGAACACAACCGATCGATATGGTGGGCTCTACTGAACCTAATGGATTTCCTTGTAAAATTTTAGCCCGGTGCATGCGCGTCTCCTACTATAAATACTGCAGTCATGGCTTTAGAAAGGGGTACTAGATCTTCTTCTTCCTACTCCGATGACTCTGCCATTTTCCTATTTTTTAAAAACTTGTATTAATGCATTCTTGCTGATCTAACTATTCGTGTGATAGTAATCGAGTGAAAGTTTAACGAAATATGAAGTGAATGTAGGTAAAGATTGCCGAACCACTATAAAATCTACATATTTATTTATTTTTATGTTTTATTCTTTAGATTCCATTCATTCTCTGATATCCATGAGATTTTACGGATGTTGATGCCCATTTTTAGCGTTAAAATTTTAGTGCTTTCACCGAGAATTGAATTCTCGGTTAGATTGGATCTCATTTTCTACTGCCGGATTTCTATGTTCGCATGATAGATCCATTTTCTGATTAATAATTTTCCTACTCTAATCAGATTTGAAAGAAAGTCTAGACGGAAACTACCTTATAAGGCTGTGAAATCATGTCTATTATCTTGCCTAAAGGAGAAAATGATGAGACCAACAACCAAGTAGCCGTGTGATCCATAAGCATCATAGTATTCTCAAGTTTTAATGCAAGGAGACAATCGGCAATTGGCCATATCTTCCTACCTATTGATTTCATACATTCATTCCTTATATGATTGTCCTTGCTTACCCTTCCAGTCGATCATTCCATAACCATCCTTGTAACTTCTTTGTGGATTCCTACGTACCATGACCATATCCGATCGTTTTTTATGACCGGCGGCACTAATCGCTCCACCCACGTGAATGTGGCCACTCGCATTCTTACACGATCATTTATCTTCGGTCCTTCCTATGAAAACCTTCATTAAACGACTGTCCCAGCTTCATCTTTGCGAAACTATCGATTTGGGTCTATTTTGTCTGGCCTTGTCACATTAATACTTTTTCTTGCTGAAGATAACCGGCTGACTTTATACGATCATTTTTATACGATCATTCCAAATAGACCCTTGACAACTCATTGTGTGTGGAGATTCCAATGTGATCGTTTTAAGTACGATCATTCCACTCTCGTCTGTATGGCTAGTCGTTCCCTATCGGCCTCTCGACCAATCTGCAATGTAACTTTGGTTGCTCCTATACGATCGATTCTAGTACGATCGTTCTGAGGTCATTGGGTTCGACCGATCGCTTTCATCTTCATGCCCCTCTACAAAACTTTCATCTATGACCTTATGCTCCAAGGCCGATCCAACAATATTGGGAACTTCCTTTATCCCTCCAAGCTAGCAGATTTAGCGCCTCCATTGATAAGATGCTTCGAATTATTAACTGCTAGACATGATATGTTCAATCCTGGAGGATGCAGGCATAGAGGAGTGGCATGTGAATTTCGATAGGTACAAGGAAGATTTTATAGCATAGGTTATGACCCGAAGCAAGATGGGGGTTAAATGGGTTTTTTCCAGAAGAAAATCTCAAAGCAGCTCCTTGGTGCCTATCGCCAAGCCTTCCAATTTCCTGACCCTAAGTAATTTTTTGTATGACCCAAAGCAACCCAAAGTGAAACTCGAAGGAACTATCAGATTACCCTAAGTTTGACCCCAAGTGATGGAGCACTACCCATCAATCCCGGACCACTGAGCCATGCGCATGTCTTGGACATGGAGATGATCTTGGCGAGAAAAACGAGTAGCGGTAGCAAAAAACATCCTGGCTTGATGATGACAGAAACATCATAGCTCCATCAATAAAGAACCCGAATTATCAACTAGACCGATGACGATTGATACCCTGCTAAAAGAAGCCAGGGGCGAAGTAGAACGATGAGTGCACAATGATGCTTTGCTTAAAGATGAGACTTATTCTAATCTCATTTTAATTAATTTATTATAATTTCCATTTCAGTTATGGCATGAACTACGATCAAATTGAATTAAATGGCATGTATACGATGTAGGTATATAAGTGCCTAAAGCTAGGCACCGACCAATCTTCGTAGATCGTGATGGAACCTATGGAGCTTTTATCTAGATGAGCAGGATTTGATCGTTCATCGGTTACCATGTGCTCCTGGCTTGGGACATTGAAGTATGGATTTGAAAAGACTCGGCAAGGTCACTACCCAACAGAACATAGACGCGACTGACCGTTCATCCAACAACCCTCATATTAGACTTGAAGCTGCTGCTATTGACTGCCTACTTGTTAGCCACAAATTTCAACGAACTGGCATGATTGCAACCTGAATCGAATGCAACTTAATTTGTCTGCTCGATAACTCATTTTCTTCACTATCTAAAAAGAATACGAAGCAAGTTGGACAAGACTTGTTCATCCAACCCCGACGTGGATATGATCCAATCACCATCACCTACCCCCTTCCTCGACTTAAATAGGAAGAGCCACAACTAAGTGGATGAGAATCGACCATCTAGTTGTTGAGTTTTGTCCTGAATACTGGGGGTAGAATTCCATTACATGAACGAACGTGGTTTGACCATTCATTCGACAACTTTTGCCTCGACAAGGTAAATGAAGTACAAATCAAAAGGGTGAAAATACTACCGCGTTCAAAAAAAATCTCTAAGTCCTCGGAGAGAGGACTAGAGTACTCTAAATCCCCAAAGTGAAGACTAGAGTATAAATGACTCACAAAAATATCTAAGTCCTTGGTGCATGGACAAGAGTACTCCAAGTCCCCGAAGCGTAGGCTAGAGTATAAATGACTCATAAAACCTCTAAGTCCCCAGGAGCGCGGACTAGAATACTCTAAGTCCTTGGAGCGTGGAATAGAGTATAAACAATTCACAAAAATCTCTAAGTCCCCGGAGCGCGGACTAGAGTAATCTAAGTCCCCGGAGCGTGGACTAGAGTATAAACGAATCACCAAAATCTCTAAGTCCTCGAAGCATGGAATAGAGTATAAACGATTCATAAAAATCTCAAAGTCCCCAGAGCGCGGACTAGAGTATGAATGATTCATAATAAACTCTAAGTCTCCAAAGTGCGAGTTGAAGTATGAACACAAATCAAGTGTGAGTCTACCGCTCACAGAATGACTCTACTTTCCCAGAATGCGAACTTGAATGCAAATTCCATGAACCGATGAATGGGCCTCAACCATTCCCTGTTCCAATAATTCTAACCAAAAATCGACAGAAAAGGTGAAAACCATTAAAGACTATAATACACATGACTTGGCTTACTATCCATTAACTTGGTCCCGAGATTCAATGAGATGAAGCGTAAAGCTAAAGTAAGCACTACCTGCCCTCTTGCTCATTTATATATAACTCAGACTTGGGGGCATGAGAAAAATATAATGAATGTGCATTAACCATTCAACGATTGAATTTAAGTTTTTTAGAGGTTATATCCAAATATTAACACCGCTGGGACAAGACTCGACCATTCACACAGTGCCTTTACAGGCCCCAATAACGGGGATAGAAATGTGATTGTCCGAAGAATGATTATGAAAGCTTAACACTATGGCTCATATCCTGTGTTCACAATGCCTCGAGGCCATAGCTGTAGAAAGGCCTTAAGGTGGATTAATCAAATTAGTATTCAATTTGATAACCAACAAGTTGCAAGTATACAAAGTAAAAAATGCTGCAGTTCAGATGCATGAACAAGTAAATACAGAGATCATACACAAGTGCAAAAGAATTTTTATTCACATAAAATATGGTTGTATGGAATGAAAAACAAAATTGAAGGGCCACGCCCAAATAAAAACAGCAAAAGGAGAAGTAGCTATCTAAATCATTTGTATGTTCGAATATCACTCTTTAGATTTCTTGTCCCTTTTTTGCTTCTTCAGAGTAACACCCTCTGAACTACTACTAGCCCTCCTCTTCGATCCCTTGCCACCTCGGCCTTTCTTGGAAGGAGTTTCCCCAGTTGTATGGACCAAGGCGGTGTCGTCTTTGGAAGTTGGAGGGATAGGGGAATCTTCGGCACCAGAATTGTGAGGAATGTCTTCCGGAGTAGTCGCGCCTTCAGGAGGGATCATCTGAAGAGGGAAAGGCATTAGCTCATCCGAGACCTATTCGACTGGCTCACCCTTCACCTTCTTTTTCTCGAGCTCCTCTCGCTCAATTCCTTCTTTGATACTGGGCCCACCAACGGGATCAGAGGAACCCGTGATTACCACTTCTGCATCAAATGGGATTTCATGATGTGGGTCTCCTCCCTCCTTGAATAATGCCCCCATGAGTTGATCGTCAAAAAATAAGGGCTTTCGTGAACATTCTGAGTGGCGGTCGAAGTGGTAAATGTAACAGATTCAGTTGTAACTGTTTGGGACTCTAATTGAGGTCCTATTAGAGGAAGAGAAGCAATATTCGAAGAGTTTAAGGCTGAGAAAAGAAAGGCAAAAAGAATAGAAAGATTGATTAGTAACATTCCAACTTTACAAGATAAAGGAAAAATTGACGGAATACCTCATGTGGTGTGGTTTTCAAGCTGGACCAAAGCATCCTCAAAACCGTGCTTGAGGAATAGAGATAGTCGCGGTTTATCTGGATCATATATGGGGGCGGTTGAAGAGCCAGTCATAGAACCATTCATGATTTGAGACAGCGGAGGCAGCTTAGTTGCAATATCAGAATGCACAGACCTGGATCCTTCACCCGCCTCGTGTGAAGGAGCAGTCATAAACTCTTTCTGGAGAGAAAACTGAATGTTATGTAATATTTTGGGTTCATCGTCCAACAGCACTTTCCTTTCGAGTTTGGTTGCATTGACAGTTTATGAGCCGTGAAGTCTTTTCTCCTCTAAGACAAGAAATTCCCAAGGACGATGAAGCTGATAGGGGTATTTTTTCGCCAAGCCACACTAAATTCCTTTGTTTAAGTACATTGTTATTAGAGGATGAGAAGCAGGTCGAGCTCATTCATCACGTCTCCCCTCACCTTGTCCATCAGCGTCTCTGTCTCACGTTGAATGAGCATGTCGATGTTTTTAGCTTTTTCAATGACCTCATCTCTCTCAAGCCTAACACGAAGTAGATCTTCGCAAGAATCTTGAGTAATCTTTTGAGCTTCATCCCTATCTTTTATTGTATCTTTAAGCTTGGCCTAGAGTTCGACCATTTCCTTTAAGGTCGCAGACTCGTTGTTTCGAGCCGCGTCTCACTCAAGCTTTACCTCTTGGTTCTGGTGATGCAGCACTTAAACCATATCGAGATGGCTAGCTTTCATCTCCTCCAAAGATTTTAAGGTAGCGTTGGCTCTTCCCTCAGCTTCGGTTAAGGCGGTTCTAGAGGCCTCTTGTTCATTTGCCAAAGCTTCAATAATTCTTTTATCCTAGGTCTCTTGTCGCTTTAGTTCCTTGATTTCTGTTGTGCGTTTGAAGGAAACTTTTGATATTTTTTCCATGACTTTCATCCATTTTTTATATTTCATGTGGATGTCGGTGACACAATCAATAGTCATTCTTTGAACATCATTCGGAACCTTCTTCAGATTAGGAGGAAAATAGAACCCATCGAAGAACAAGTTTGGAAATTCTTGTCGAAGTTTGGCCATACGGACATTTGGATCAGTTGGGAAATCCTAAGAATTTTTTTACCCCCAGTACTCTCCTTGCTAGGCCTGTGAATTGCAGTATGGTCGCTACGGCGGTGGCGATCGCTCAGCTGCTAAGAGTGAGACGCGACTAAGGATCTTAGAGGCATCAGAGCCGTAGGAAGGCCATAAGCGGGATCGGTGGACAAGTCCCTATGTTCAGCTAGTTCTTCAGGACCTATTAGAGGAGGGGATCTCGATCTCGATCTATAAATCTCTTGAGCAGGCCTGCTCCTATCATCACTCTCTTAGTAACCGCAACCACGGCTGGGGTGGTGGCTAATGTCATAGTATTCATGACTGATGCAATAAGAGCCAGATCGCGACCTAGACGATTGATGTTGTGCGTCCCGTAGAGAATCAAACATACTTCTTTTCCTCAACATCGTTTTTTGCAAAGAAAGGTGGATAATAATCAAATTTGAGTACTAGGAAGTCCAAATTAAGTACAGTGTAGTGTTAGACATGCGAGTGTGTGTATCTTAGTGCAACCCCCCGACAGACCAAGTGGGAAACTTTGCTCATCGGTACAGCATCCCCTCCGGAAGTGGGGATCTCTGAACTGGCTCTAATAGGAGACTCTAATCCTCCAATGCTCATGTCAATGAATTGATAAGTATCAAGATTAGATGGGATCGGTAGATCAGATAAAGGGTCTATTGGTAGGTTCACCGACGATTTAGTTGGGTCGGAATGATGACTTCTTCAAGGCTGGTGTGTGATCGCTTTCCCCTTTATTTTAATCATGACTAGGGGTTGAGGAACTTGTGATGGTCCGACACCAACCCCGATATCAGGTCTATCATCATGACTACCCGATGCATCTTCACCGGGTCCTCCGATGTTAATATCAGCAGACTCTTGGACGCTTGTGACTGGTGGCATCACAGGGCCTGTTTGAATATCTCTTTGACCGTTTGTGGCCTGTAATCTAGTCCCAATCGACCGGGCTTTTTGGTTAGCCCCACGCCGAGGCCCTCTTCTATCAAGCCAAATGTGACAAAACGTTCGTCCTTGAGAAAAAGTTCAATATTTCTTTCCTCGATTGGAGCGTTCTTCAAAGTAGTGACTACTTCTTCATAAACATCGTTGCTGGGTCGGGTAAAGACATCTGAAAATGAATGGGATCTTTAGAATGCAGCCTGGATATGTTTTCCTTATATATTTATGAAATTAGTAAGGAATACTTATGTTTCTTTAGCCATTATCGAGCAAAGCCAAGTGGAAAACGAACGAAGAACCATTCTCTCTTGAAAACACTTAATTTGTTCCAAGTACCAGTCAGCATATGACATTTCTTCGTTGATTCAAGACAGGTGAATGACAGACTCTCTCTCCGCCGTTTAAAAGTGAAAAGAAATCAGATGTCTTCAATAGTTGGCGAATGGTGTAGAAACTCCATGAATACCATGTATGTATAGTTGGGAAGCAAGTAGCCGTTTGGATGGAGTTGTGCAAGTGCAATTCTTAGGTAATGAAGGATCCGCCGGATATACGAATTGAAAGGTGTGATGCATCCCACCCAGCACATGAATATATCGCATGTCGTGTACCCTGTGGGAGGTCAATGAGCCCTGTCGTCTTGTGATGGAACTAATACATCGCCAAAAGGAATCCCTTGCATCATGTAGATCCTCTGGACAACATCTTCTTTTATCTTTGAAGCTACTAAATCAGGAGGATTTTCAAGGATGATTATATCTTCTAAAGTATCGGGTGCCTGTTAGATAACTTCTGAGGGAAAGACAGGATTAATCCGGGAAAGATTAAGCTGGGAAGCCAAACCTTTGGGCTGCCCTGAACTATGACTAATTGGCAGGCTGTCAGATTTGGTTACTGAACTAGATTCTACATATGAGTTAGCCTTATGAGAGGAAGATCTAGTGGCTTGATTGCGGAGTATCCGAAACACTTAGATTCCCTTGCTACTAAACTTAGTAAAAACCATAATTAAAGAAAACAACTTGTACTCCGCCCAGTGCATTGTGAGTGTGACTGTTTTGTGATAAAGCGCTGATCAATATAATAACAGGTTATGCAAAACTGAAGAAAGAAAAGATGGCAAGACATAAAAATGTGTTCAAAGAATAATTATTAGCCAATGGAAATCAAAACTATTGTTTAAGCTATGGATATGTTTTAACATGGTTGTTAAATCATTTATCACTAGTATAAAAAGTGCATATTGCTTCGCCTCATTTGAATCAGTTGAAGTAAAAACTGATGCAAATAGAACTATTTGCATCAGTTCTATCTTAATAACCGATGCAATTGGTACGTGGGAAGAAATAGATAATATAAAAAATTAAATTTGCATCAGTTGTCACCAACAACCGAAGAAAATAAATCAATGCAAATAGTTTAGTTGCATCGGCTTTAAAGTCAACCGATGCAACTACGTTAATTTGCATCCCTTAGCAACAATTCTTACGCACCCGCTAATTCCAGCCATCCCAATTTTTTCCGTCGCTTATATTCTCATTCGTTTCCCCCAAAAAAATGTCGCCTGCTTCGAGAAAACCCTAGAAATTGATTTTCGCCGTTAATTTCAAACGTGATTTCGCGGATTAGATTTGGCCACGGCTTCTCATTATCAAGATACCAAATCTTCTTTTTTTACGTTATTCGAATTAGATTTCACGGATTAGATTTTAGGGATTGTAAGTTGTCGCTGTTTGATTTGAAAAAGACTGGATTTGCATCAATCTATGATTGTTCGACTGTTGCTTCCGTTTAATCATATCGTGCATATACAATTGGATTATTTAGAGCTTTTGACAACAATCTATTTTGAAACTTCTTAAATCAAGTTTTGAATGGTAGTAGTTTTAAACAAAAGCTCATAAAAAGTGTTTGGATGTAATTTGATTTTAAGTAATAACGTTGGTTCAAAATTGCTTATGAAATTGCATCATAAGTCATAAGCAACAAGTAGATGTTTCTCTGATTTCTACTTATTAGCTAATTTCGCAAGCGGCTTATAAGCAGTTCCACTAATCAGACGTTTCCATACACTAAAAGCGGATTAAGTTACTTGCAAGCAGTTTTGAAATTGCCAAGCATGTTCTTAGAAGCCACTTCGTATCTTCATGAACAAATTTTTAGAGGAAAAACACCATACCTGTATATATGTCATAGTCCTAGGCTCCTGGAATTAATGCACCCATAGAATTTCAAATATAGGTAAGGATTAAAGTTGATCTTAGTCTTAATTTGTTTTACAATTTTATGGGTTATGTTAGATTTGCTGCTGCAATCAATATACCGAAGGGCGATAATGGTTTAGCATCCAAGCATCCAAGAAGCATATCTGTATCATCGAGAAAGCATTCTAATCACCCAACCACCTCAGAAAATATTTTCAATTCAGTACATGCTATAAGAGGTAACACACGCCCTACTTCTCCTATGCATTCAAAATCTATTGGTGTATGCCCTGGTTCTCCAAATATGTTATGCTAGATTTTCTAACTGTCATATTATGAACTATGAAGTGTATTTATGAATAGTGATACAGTACATACACACACAAAACCATGATCATAGGTATAAAATATATGAAATTATTTGCACTGTAGTGAAATCTTAATCACTGTTATGTACATCAAAACCTGTTGCAATCTTGTGCAGTTTTGTACTCAGCTTCTTTGACTTTGAATATTCATTATCTTGCCCGGAAGTTGTTATGATTTGATTTATGAAAGTTAATTAGATCCTAACCAATTTCATTATCAGTTTATTCATGAGAGTTAGTTAACTACAATTTCCTAATCCTGTATTTGAATTTCGGTTTTGATTAAATTTGTAATAAAAAGTTCTATACGTTCTCCCCTAATGTTTTACTAATCGTTAGTTGGTTCCACATTAGAAAACATCATAAAACATCAGAACCATCATAAAACTCACTCTGCCTCATCTCATCGACGAGTGAAAACATCATGATGGTTTCTCATAAACCATAAAGCTCGAAATATGAAATTATAAACTCAAGACTTGCCTTATATCATTGGCAAGTAAATAAGACATCGTGATGGATCTCATCGATCATACTCCTATTCATCCTGTAGATTCCCAAACGTTTACAACAAGCTCTTGAAAATGCTGAAAATAGGAAGAAGAAAACGTCAATAATATTTTTCTAATATTCATTCATGAACTTCATAATTTTATAGGAAAAACTTCAAAACATAATTCCACCTGCCGAAAATTGACAGGCATGGTACAACAACCACAAGTTGTTTTCATCAACTGCAATTAACAATTAATGTTGCATTATATTAATGTACTTTTATTATTATAGAATCCATATATTGAGCATGATATAATTAATCAAGCTAATCCACAAACATTGACACAGGAACTATGCATAGTCCTCTTTTCTTCAGCTCTGATGTCCCATTCATCGCATCATTCTTCAGCTCTATACAGTTTTCAAATATATTTCCTTCTTCCTGATTTTAATTTTTGATTAAAATAAAATTAAAACAGAGATTAAGGAATTATCAATCAAGTTAATTAGTATAATATTAGTGTATATGTGTACCTAGACGCTGTAATCTTTGTCTTCTTTGCATTTTGGTTTATGCGAATAATTTCATTGACCTTGAAAAAGATACAACTTATTTGATCAAAATATTGAGACAACAGTATAAAGATTAAAAAAATAAAAAATGTAACAATAATAATTAGAAATACCTTTTTATTTTGTTCTGCATTTCATTGGTTAATTTTGTACCAAGTTAGTGTTTTATATTAATTATTTGAGCATTAAAATTTTTAAACCACTATAAAATATAGCTTTAAACTGCACTAGTATGATGCTCTAACACTGTATAGGTACATCCTCGTCCCCTACCAAAAATTCTTCATAGATTCTGATGGAGGGGGCAGTTTGTGCATATAGTCCGTTTAAACTTTATCAACATTAATTTTACTGTTTGCTATAATTACGGTAGTGCTAACTGATAAAAACGATCTGGTTATGTTGTTTGCTGTAGAGAAAACGGGTAGATGTGTGCTATTAAAGAGGTCAAGGTTATTTCAGATGATTCAAATTCGAAAGAATGTCTCAGATAATTAAACTAGGTAAGTTATTTTTCTATCCTGGGATGCAATATTGAATTTATTTCTTTTTCATGTCCAAATTTGGAAGTCTTGTTTGATTGACATTCTTTACACAATTTTTACACAGGAAATAACATTGCTTAGTCAACTATCACATCCAAATATTGTGCAATACCATGGCAGCGAATTGGTAACTTCTGAACCAACTAAAATTGGATTACACAAATTACACGCTTCCATCAGTCACCAGTGAATTGTGTTTTATTTCAGAGCCTAGCTGCCAAACAGTTATTTGTTTCACTTAGCCCCATACTACGAAGGGTATATGCATGATATAGTAAAAAACGACGATCAACGCACCACGATCAAAGCACCAATATACATAAGGTATGTGTAATATTCAAGTCGTAAACGAGAAAAACCTTGGTTATGATTTTTGGTATATTTTACAGACAAATTTTATCGAAATTTCAATGTAGAATCAAAAAGTTTTTTTTTTTTTTACTATTCAGTTGAACTACTTAAAAGGTTACAAGTCAAAACTACTTCTAAGTAGTTTAAAATCGGTTCTTGCAAAATGGTCTCTTTGGCTATGAATTCAGTATAGCATGAATGAATTTTGCTTCTTTCTGCCACTTCCGGTTGTGGATTAACTCATTAATATTAGTTTGCTAATATACATGTTGTACATTAAGTAGGCATCTTCCAACACCTAATTTGATGGTGATGAATTGAAATCTGAATGGGAAGAGTACAAAATTAAAGAAACAAACATGTTTACCATAGATAAGTATCAACAGGTAATTTTTTTATTTTGTTATCTTAAACTAGGTATTTATCTTGAAATAAGCTCAATGATTGTTTTGTGTAGTGTGTCTTCAGATTGGGTTCTTTCCTAAAGAGAAGGCCTTTTCTTTGAGATACCAGACTGCTGGGATGTTGGAAACTGTACTTCGAATCGGAGTCCTCGGAGAAGATGACACTGGAGAAGAAAACCCAAAGTATGCACTTCATTGCTTAAATATTATTTTCATTCTTTCTAACAATATTTAAGGACAAATATAGTTATCTAGAAAAGTTCCCCATAATTTTTATAACCAAGCACAGTTGCTTTCCAGTTCAGTAACATGGATATTTTGTTCAACTTAACTACTGCCGGCAAATGGGCCAAGAAAGCTGTGGCCTATTGTTTCTAAAAAACCTAATTTTTGCGATGTTGAATTATTATACTCTAGGTGTTATATCTACCAGTCTTGAAGTGTCTGTTGCTTAGTGGCTGGAAATAGCAGTGCTCGGTAGGAGACTGGTGGCAAGGCGAGGTATGATGAAGTGGTGGTAGATGACGAGGTTCAGGTGAGGCAGTTTAGTTTGGATGTGGTGGTGGTTGTGGTTATAATGTTGTTTGATGAACTTGCAGTTTGAGATGTGGTTTGATGGTGGCTCTCTAATATGCAATGTGAAATGTGAGGAGGAGCAAATGATGCAAGGGGATGATGGGCCATGATTGTTTGTAACTTCAGCGGTGACTGTAGTGTGAAGTTGGCGGATGAAGTTTGAAGTTGGATATAGAAAGTGTAATGTAATGTTGGTGAAGGAATTTGTGTGTAATTATAGTGGTTGAACAGTCGTGTGGTGGTGTAACGTTTCGATTTTTCGTTGCCGAAAAACCGAAATGTTAGGGTTTAAGAAAGAAGAAAGGAAGAAAAGAGCAGAGAAAAAAATAGAAAATAGGGATGAGAGAAAACAGAAGATAGAAAATTTTAAAATAGAAAGAAAAAGAGAATAGAAAACAACAGAACAATATCAGAATCTCACAATTCGCAGCGGAACAACATATAATAATAAATGGAAAATCTTTAAACAAAGAACTATATCAGTTATTACATTACATCACATTACATTACATCATATCATCAGAGTGTACAACAACAAACAATGCAGCGGAAAAAGAAATACTATATAAACTAGTAATACGCCATGCCATCCATCTTGCCTCCAGCAACTCCAGAATATCCTGATAAACCTTAACTCTTGACTGCCCGTGTGGAAATTGGTGGGCACCCAGAGTTTAGGAAGGAAAACAATAAACTCCAAGTCAGTCATGTGACTGGTGTGAGAACTCAAAACAGTTTGTTTATCTTTAAAATCAAAATGGAGGAATATTTTTAAAAATCAATTCGCAATGCTTTTAAAAATGAGACTACCATAAGACCTCCCGCCACACACACAATGCAAACGCAGACTTGGGGAAGATTTCTTCTTATGTTAGTCAAAGATGCTTGATACGTATTTAAAATAACATTTGATATTATTACTAGTGCATAGTGTAGAAAATATTTCGAAAGTAGAATATAAATCTTAGCCAGCATAGGTACCATTATATTATGCCTACTATAGCTACCATATTAGATGGCAGGTTCTACAACTAAAACCGTACAAGTTTCGTATTGTTTCTTTGGATTTCCAACAAATGGTCAGGCCAAGGAACTTCCCATTGCCACATGAGAATGCCTCTGGAAAGACATCCCCGAGAACCAAACCGGAACTCTACCAACACAAGGCCGGGTTACCCCTAACTGGGTAACTACTGACACGAGCACGCCATTCCCCGATCGTAAACGACCTTTCTCACGGGATCCCGATAACCAACAACCACAAAGTAATAAATTCGTAGTAACCACATAGGTTAAATATCTGGGCTCCATACCATGATATCACCTCTATCCAGAAGGAAATGTACATACCCTAAAGGGTGCTACCCCTCATAACCTTGCTGCATCTTTCCTGTTTTGACCATTTCCGGGGTGTGAGGTTCGACGAAGTCACGTCCACAAAAACATACTTTATACAAAAGCCATGCTTTGGGTCAACAAATGATCAACACAATGATCACCAAGATAGACGATCAAATAAATGATCCTATCATAAATAATCAACACAATGATCATTTACAGCTACACTCAGCATGTCACATTACCAAATTGGGAATATATCGCTGATAACTTCAACTATATAACCTCTGAGCTCGTATGTATCAGAGAAGGGTGTTAAGCTAAGAGAATAAATTCTCCGCCACCAACAGAAATATATTTGAAAGAAATTGGCTTTACATTCTCAATTTGTAATGTCAGACACACAATCCATACAAGTCTGTTCCGGGCTCGAACAGAACCGAAGGCACTTACAAAGAAGTCCTTGCAATCCGAATAGTTTCTAATCATGTTCGGATTTCCCATCACATATGGAGATCTCAATACCAGGGATCAGCCAGTGCAGAGACAATCAACAAGAAACCCTTTCGCTTTCGAAAATATCCGGTCTTCAACACCGATCTTCGAATGCAATTCATAACGACGTATCACATATTCGGAATGGGTTATACGACCCCAAGGTCCTTTCCTGGTTAACCCGAATAGTGAGCGCTTATTTTTAAAAAAAAAATAAGTGTGGCATCCAATTTTCAAACAAATCACAACAAATACCTATTTAAAGGTAAATATTGATAGTCGGTTATTGAACTATCAATAGATATGCCAACATCACCAGATTCCAAATAATTTTCCAAATTATTTATTTCACAAAAATATCTTTACAAGATATAAACATAATTTCCATACTTTAAAAATAAATCAATATTTATTTTTAAATCTAATTTCCCAATTTCATTTATAAATTCTATATTGAATTTACATTCCAAAATATTTATGAATATACGATTTCCATTCAATTTCTAATATTCATTTTCAGTTTATCTTCAAAAAGATAAATTCCAAATATTCACTTAATATTGGAAAAGCATTTCTATACTTATTAAAAATAAGTAATTCACAGATCTTTTTATTTTCTATAATGAGAAAATATTTAATATACCCTAATCGAAATTAAGTATATATTTCATTCTTTTAAGGAAATCATTCACTTAATCATATTCATTTGGGTCAAAACGAATGTCGCGTAAAACATCGTTACGACAACCCAAAATCACTAGTATAGGGATTTGAAATTAAAATAGATATATAAATCCCAATACTATACAAAAACATTTCCTTTCGGAAATCATTTAATATAACAACAGTGTTATAGTCCACCATTTCCTTTTATTTCTCGAAAGCATCTATTTCAACAATAAATGTTGAAATCTATGGTTTCGAATCTCAATACAGTTTAAAACATCTTTAGATCGTTTTAATACTATTTAAAACATCACATCTAAAATAATTTCTTTAACATAATATTCACTATTCAAAAACGTGAATACACTTGTTAATAAATTTCATCACTTCTATTCATTTTATTTTAAAGAATTATTCACTATCTAAAACATGAATATAACTCCATTAACAAATTACAACTATTTACTTATCAAAGTAAATCGTTTCGAATTTATAAAACAACGTTTATAAATTCTATTCTATTCATTTTATATCAACTCCTTTTATAAATTCCTTTATTAACCTATATCAATTCATATCACAATGATATACTAAAATTCATATTTTAAGTCAAACACTTATAATTTATTTGTTTACAAAATTGTTTCTTTAAACTTCCCAATTTTATAAATCTTATAACTTATAAGATTCATTTATTTATCCAAAATCTATCCTTTCCCATAACTTTATAAATTTTATAAACCTACTGCTTATAAAATTTCATTTATAACTTCACCGTTATAATTCTATAAGTTTCATTCATTAGTGAAATTCATTCACAATTCTTTCTAATACTTACAAAAGCTCGTTTTATAATTCCAATATTTTTAATTTATAAATATCAATTTATAAATCTTTTAATATAAAACAATTATATTATTATTTTAAAACGTCTTTCAGCTCCTTATAATTTCATCATTTTAATTTATAAAATAATCAAATTTCATAAATTCTATAGATTTCATTTCTTTATGAAATTCATTTACAAATCATTCTATCACCTATAAAAGCTCGTTTAATAATTCAAGATATTCTAAATTTATAAATATCAACTTATAAATCTTTTAATATAAATCAATTTATATTATTACTTTAAACATCTTTAAACTCTTTTATAATTTCATCATTCTAATTTATAAAATAAAATTTTTATAAATCCTATTTCTAAACTTCTTATAATAAATTCAGGAGTCCCAGTTCAAACTATTTTATAAAATCACCAATCCCATATTTTCAAAAATCAACTTTTAACTGTATTTCTCAAAAATCATAATTTTCATAATATTAAAATTATAACGTTTATTTATTTAAGATGAATCAATTCCAAAAATATTTTTATAAACGTATATTTCCAAGAATCACTTTAGAAATCAAAATCGTTATTTTTAAACTTCAAAATTGGATCCGATGATGCAACACATCAATAGTCAATCATGACTTTCAAACATCATATATCATCCATGATAACAATCAAATATCACAATATATGAAATCAAATAAATATTTGTGAGGAATCCAGTTGGATCCCTCCAACCTGTTTCCCTACATCCACAGACATTAGCACAATACCATTCCGTTTCAAGACGGAATATCGCGGTATATGGGATTTTATAAATATATATCCGCTTACTAACGGCGTATAGGGTCTCATCCGCTAAAAGAAAATGCGGGAAATCAATCAACTGCAATATATACATATGCCAATATATATATATATTGCTATATATAATATAATACCAATTCCACTTCGAGGTGGAATATCGCGGTATATGTGTGTAATAAATAACCTCCGCTTACTAACGGCGTATAGGGTCTATTCACATCCAATATATATATATATATATATATATATATATATAACAATCATCATTCAATCATTCAATCAACACAGTCAAGAAATTTTTAAATCTATCTATTTAAAATTTAAATAAACAACAAAATTCCTTTTGAGTGAGAAGTTCTCACCTTTGCTTTTATTTGCAATCCACTTCCAATTCAACTTGTTTTCTTCATTTATACCTTGTATAAATATTATACACAATTTATTAATATTCGAATCAATCGAATAAATTAAATTTTCATTTGACAAATTTTAATTCATCGGTGATTTCATTTTTAATAGTTAAAGTTATTGATAGTTTTATTTAAACCAATTTCTTCTTTAATAAATTCTTTTAAATAAATTTATTTAACTAAACTTTTTAATTTCAAACTAATGCTTTTAAATTTTTAAACAAATTCCTTTATAAATAAAATTCATTTGGCTAGCAATTTGATTTTATAATTTATTTAACTAATAATTCATTCTAGACAAATTATTTCCCTTTAAATAAATTCTCTTTAAGTGCCAAAATAATTAAATACGTTTAGTAGCCTCATAAATCACCTTAATAAATTTTATTTTTTTTTCAAACAAATGGCTTGTATTATTTTATTTTATTTTCTTGAAACAATATATATACTGTACATATATTTGAATGGAAACACCCTTTTTTTCTTATTCTTAAACCAATACGTTTAACTTAAAACAAATTCTTTTTAACAGATTTATTTAACTAAAATTTTAAATTTAATTAACCAATTTCTATCTATCTGTAAATATGTTTTTTTTTCTGTTTAAACTTCCATAAATTTCCATCAATTCATATATGTTGTAAATTAATAAATAATAAATAAAATTACCTTACTGTAAAGCAAGAAACCAAGAGTTTAGTTTTGCCCCAGGTCGCGATGAAACCCAGAACGCCTCAACCATACATCGAAGTTGCCGCCGCCCTCCCAGAAGTCTTCGTCGTCGCGGCTTATCAATCGAACTCCATCACAGTCCCCAAGCCCTTCTCCTTATCGCAACCCATGCTGCAATGATGCCGCTGCCGCTCGAACCTCCACCTTGGCCTTGACCTCGATTTGAAGCTGTCGCCTATCCCAGAGTACCTTCACCTTCCAGCGAGCGCCACCCACACTCTAACTATTTGCGGCCCCAAACTCCTAAAGGAAAAAGCCGACTCCACATCGAGCTCCAGATCGTCGTTGCTTTGCCCATTTAAACGCGACCCCTAATCGAATCGTACACGATTCGATTCAATACACTGCCCATCATCGCGACGTTTGATTTCAATTTCGGCCGCTTCCTAGTTTAATTTTTTTTTTATATCGAACGAAAGAAATTGGGGAAAGCGGCCATTATTGATTTTGATTTTCATTTGCCTTTGAATCCTGGAGGCTGCGTGATGTTGTAAAGGAAGGGGGAGACAAAAGAACGAGATTTAACAGAGAAGAGTCGTGCAAACTTAATCTTGTATCGCGATTCTCTGCGTGAATCAAGGCAAAATTTTAGGAGATAACGTGCTGATGTTTGTTGACAAATTAAAATTTTAAATTTAAATTTAAATTTAATTCTATTCGATTTCAATGCGTTCATATCTCGTGTGCTCACATATCAACTCAGAAAAATACGAAATTTGAAATCCGGCAATAATTTAATATTACGGACCCAATGGAACTGGTTTCGTCGAATTCCGAGACTATGCCTCGGACGGCTATTTTTAAATTTGATTCAAACGATATAATTTCAAAACTGAACAATTCACTTTCAATTTCAATTCTGAAGCTTCTAAAATCTTCAGTATTATCAATATGAATTTTACAAGCCTTTGAAATATTTTTCTTCAGCTTAAAATTGAAGATTCAAATTTTTATTCAACTTTCAATAGATTAAATTCTATAATTTAATCGCCAAATTCAAAGTTATATTGAAAATTCAATTCAAACCATCATTCAAATATTTAAAATTAATTAAATATTCCCAAATTAAATTGTTTAAAATTCAGGGTCGTTACAGGTGGTGTATGAATATGGGGCAGAGAAGTATGTGCTACAGTGATGTGCAGTTTGTAAGGTGGTGCACCGTTGCAGGGGGAGGTAGGGATGTTCAGTAAACACAACACAGAACTTCAATACAAATGTGTGTATTTTTTTGGAACAGATTTGTAATTGTCGAATGTGAAACAGAAATGTATTTGTTAGTTTTGAATAGAAAATGAGTTTTGTGTAAGAAATGAAAACTAAAATGAAGTGTGAATGCAAACTGAAATGTACTGCACAAACAAATGCAAATTGAAATGAAACAATATGAAACAGAGGTGTGAAAATGCACAATAGAGAAGTGACGGATGTGGTGCACAGTGTATATGTAGAATGGAAATGTGAATGATATCACTGTGTACTTTTTTCTAAGGAACCAACAAAAACTCCAAATGTAAATTAAAAAAATGTTGCATCAGTTTCCAACAACAACCTATGCAACAAGTTCCTTTGTTGCATCGGTTTTCATTACAACCGATGCAACATGAGGGCTGTGTCCAAGCAACCAACCGTATTTTGCATCAGTTGTTATTAACAACCGATGCAAAAAGGATCATTTTGCATCGGTTTTTGAACTGACGCAAACTGTTAAGCCTGTTGCATCGGTTGCATATGCATCAGATGTTGAACTGATGCAAAAAGGGGGTAAACAACCGATGCAAATGACCGGTTTTGTAGTAGTGTATGGCACTTGTTCTAAGGTGACCTCTTATTAGTCATAGAGGTCAAGTCATACGATGGTCATGTTTGTTGGGGATGCGGATTAAGGATCTTAAGGCAGAAATAACACTAGAGGGGGAGGGGGGGTGAATAGTGTTTTAAAGAATATATAAACTATATGACTAAATTAAAACTTTCAACACAAATCTAAACAGAATTCTAACATAGAATCAAAGAACATATAACAAATGCAAATAGTAAAGTAAAGCAAGTAAAAGGAAAGAACACACCGGATTTTATACTGGTTCGGAATCCTCCTACATCAAGTCCTGCACCAAGGCAATATCCTTGTACAGATTTTTATAAGCCAATATCCAAATTACAACCCTCGATTTCTAAGGCCTTGAGGAACCCTCCTATCTCCGAGTCTGGGGTAAACTCTCTTGATTTATGGAACACAAGATCACCCTTATACTTCTTAATAACAATCCTTTTGAATGGATAGACTCTATGGACTTTTTGAATACAAATTAATCCTATAACTCTGAATAGCACTTTGATCTTTAGTAGAATGATGGAGAATCAAATAGAGAGAGTATCTAAATGATTTCCTATTGAGATTTTGGCAGAATGATGGCACGATCTTGAAAATATGAAGTTTTATGGATATGGAATGGTGGAGAAGAAAGAGTGAAGAAAAAAAATAAAATTAGTTGTTAAAATTTTTGTTTTGGAAGCCTTTATATAGATGCACAACAGTCATAACCACTGGCGAAAGGTTTTTAAACGAATGGACACTTCTTTTGAAATTTGAATTTTCAATCCAACTGTCACCATGTCGACATGGGGTATCCCCATATGTCGACATCCCTCAGTTCAAAATTGTAGAGATGTTGTTTTTGTAAAAGCATTTGAATTTAAAACAAGTTGAAACTTCTCTAAAGCAAAATAAAGTGTTTAAACAATATTTTGAGACAGAGAATGAATATAAAACATTATTTTAAATATATATATATATAATTGATATAGACCGTCAATTATATAAGTAATATTTAAAATCAGAATAAGTTTTGATGTTTTAAAAATAAAAGTTTTTAAAATCAGAATGGAGGAATATTTCAAGGCTAAAACAAAGTTTGAAAACATTTTTGAAAACATGATTTTGAAAGCTAAAACATTTTGAAAAACAGATTTAAAAACATTTTGAAAAATCTATTCAAACTGAAATTGCAAGAACCTTCCTACAGAGCTCCTCCATAGAAATCGAGAACTTGTACAAAGTAGTTTAAATGATTTTGATTTTCGTGGGTTTGTAAGCCACTTGTCGTAGGTTTGTATGCTACTTGTCGTGGGTTTGTAAGCCACTGGTTTCGATAGAAATTGGGTTCCCTCCCAAAAGAAAATTGGAAGAAAGATGAGAGTGCTATTATGAAGTTTTAACAAAATACTAGACACTTATCTTGAGATCTTGAAATCTTGATTCTCTAGAGTCTTGAATCTTGAATCTCTAATCTTCATCTTGATGCTTGAGTCTTTATACTGATCAGTCTTCGATAATACCTGCATATACTTCCTATATACATATATATATATATCTATATGAAAATGTTAGATATGTTTTATAAAGTAAAGTTAATAACTATATAAGGTTGTTGTCATCAAAACATCATCAACTCAGTTCCTAACAATCTCCCCCTTTTTGATGATGACAACCTTTATTTATAAAATATTCTTACCATACCATAACTCTCCATAACTCCCCCTTACTCCGTGACTTCTTCTTAAAACTACAACTCCCCTTTATTCCATGACTCCCCCTTACACCAAGCACATATTTTTATAACTTTCTCCCCCTTTGTCATCAACAAAAACTATTAACTACTTAAGAATTCAAGAATGATTAGTATGAACAAATAATATGTATAGAACAAGCATGAAACAATGAGTATAAGTGAACACATTTTTGTTATTACGACATATATAAGAACATACATAAACACGAACAAACAGAACAATGTAAAACAAAGAATAAAAAAGAAAGTACGCTTTAATGGCGATCCTTAACTACAGGAGACTTATGAATCGAACAATTGGGTAGTGGAGACAAAAGTTTCCACGTTGTTCAATTATGTTTCCATTAGTATCAGCAAGGATCTCACCAACGCAAATAACGCTCTCGTCCTCATTTATAGGGACTTCGGGTTGAGGAAAAGGTTGATCTTCCTCTTGGTCTTCTTGTGGCTCTTCCATAGGTTCTTCTTCCTCTGATTCCATGGCTTGTGAAGAGTCTTCAATATTAATAGGATTTGTATGGTTATCCATAAGGAACTTTTGTACATTCCTAATAATATTCCCTTGCCTTTGTTGTTCTCTAGCCATCCTAAGTTGACTTACTTGAATTTCAGTCAACAATTGAAGGATATCTTTCATCTTCTCTTGCAATTTGATCACTCGAGCGTGCGTAGATCGTTGAAATGGACCAGAATGAGGAGATGTAGGTGAAGTGGGTTCATTAGTAGAAGAGGAGGCCATTATTTTATTGTTTCAGAAGTTATTTACAGAGAATATAGTGAAGAAAGAGGAGAGAAAACGAAATAAATAGATAAATAACCAAATAACTAACTTTGGAGGGAAATTCTATTTTCAAATTTTTGTTGGGTTTGTCGACATCAGGGGATGGGGCATGTCGACATGTCTTTCAGAAAAAGTGTAATTTTTATTTTTGAATTTTTATTGATTATTATATTATATTATTTTATATTTCAGATTTTGAACAAATACCTAATTCTCTTCTAAATTTAGTAAAATTCTATTCGGTTAACGGTTTAGTTAATATATCAGCAATTTGTTTTTCAGTATTTATATAATCTAGAGTTATTATTTCTTTAGTTATATTATCTCTAAGAAAATGATGTCTTATATCAATATGTTTAGTTCTAGCATGATGAGTTGGATTTTTTAGATAGATTTATTGCACTAGTATTATCACAATATATTGGTGATTTACTTATGTTAATTCCAAAAGCTTTTAAAGTTTGTTGCATATATATGACTTGTGAACAGGCCAGAGCAGCAGATATATACTCTGCTTCAGTTGTTGACAAGGAAATAGTATTTTGTTTCTTGCTGAACCAGGAAACCAGTGAATGTCCTAGAAAGTGACAAGTTCCACTAGTACTTTTTCGGTCTGATTTACAACCAGCATAATTAGCATCACTATATGATATTAAATCAAAAGTATTATTTTTAGGATAAAATAAACCATAATCTAAAGTGTATTTTACATATCTTAAAATTCTTTTAACAGCTTTTAAGTGAGTTTCTTTAGGTTGTGATTGGTATCTTGCACAGAGACAAACACTATGCATAATATCAGGACGACTCGCCGTTATATAAAGTAGCGAACCAATCATACCCCTATATAAAGTTTGATAAATATCTTTTGATTTATCTTCTTACTTAAACCTACATTTGTTGACATTGGAGTTGGTTTCCCACTAGAGGTGCTTAAACCAAATTTATTGATTAAGTCTTTAGCATATTTTTCTTGACTTATGAAGATTCCATTTTCTAGTTGTTTAATTTGAAGCCCTAAGAAGAAACTTAATTCTCCCATGTGACTCATTTCAAATTCTTTAGTCATTTTATCTGAAAATTCTTTATTCATTATGTTATTAGTTGATCCAAAGATTATATCTTCTACATATATTTGAACCAGTTGAATATCTTGATTATTCCTTTTAATAAAGAGTGTTGTATCTACTTTACCAATTTCAAAACCAGATTGAAGTAAATAAGATCTTAGTCTTTCATACCAGGCTCTAGGAGCTTGTTTTAGACCATATAGAGCTTTCTTTAACTTGTATACATGGTTTGGAAATTTATTATCTTCAAAAAGTGGAGGTTGTTCAACATAAACATCTTCTTTTACAAAACCATTTAGAAAAGCACTTTTAACATCCATTTGATATAATTTGAAATTATTATAATTAGAGAAAGCAAGTAGAATTCTTATAGCTTCTAATCTTGCTACGGGGGAAGGGTTTAATCATAGTCAATTCCTTCTTCTTGACAATAACATTGCGCGACTAAACGAGCTTTATTTCTTACGACCTCACCGAGTTCATTCATTTTATTTTTATAAACCCATTTAGTTCCAATTATACTTTTATCCTCAGGTTTAGGAACAAGTTCCCATACATCATTTCTGGTAAATTGATTCAATTCTTCTTGCATAGCAAGAATCCATGAATCATCAGACGATGCTTCCTTTGGATTTTTAGGTTCAATGACTGATATAAAGGCTACATTACTCATACTACTTAATTGATTTCTAGTTCTTACTACAGATTCAATATTTCCTAAAACATTTTCTATAGGATGATCTTTTGATATTTTAAATCTCTTATTAGGTTGATTTATTTCACTAATAGTTTCATTAGATTGATTTAAATTTATAAAATCTTCTTCATCATCTATTTGTACAATATCTTTAAGATTTTCATCAAAAGATACATGCATAGTTTCTTCAATAGTATTAGTTTTTAAATTAAAAACTCTAAATGCTTTGCTTCTATTAGAATAACCAATAAAGAATCCTTTATCAGCTTTTGGTTCAAATTTATCTAAATTATCTTTTGTATTAAGTATAAAACATTTACTCCCAAAGACTTTGGAATAAGCAACTTTAGGTTTCTTATTATAAAGTAATTCATATGGATTTTTATTTGTTAATGGTCTAACTAAAATTCTATTTAATATATAACAAGCTGTAGCAACTGCTTCAGCCCAAAAATATTTAGGTAAATTACTATAAGAAAGCATTGTACGAGCACACTCTTGAATCGTTCTATTCTTACGTTCTACTACTCCGTTTTGTTGTGGAGTTCTTGGAAATGAAAAGTTGTGAGTAATTCCCTTCTGAGTAGAGAAATTCTCAAAATTTTCATTTTCAAATTCACCACCGTGATCACTTCGAATAGTTTTAATTTTGAAAGAATGTTGTTTTTGAATTCTTTTAGAAAAGTTTTTAAATATTTCAAAAGCATCACTTTTATGTTTTAAAAAGATTGTCCAAGTATATCTTGAATAATCATCTACTATAACAAAAACATATTTACTATGGTTAATTGATTGAACTTGAGATGGACCAAATAAATCTAAATGAAGTAATTCTAGAGGACTAGAGGTAGAAATAGCACCTTTTAACTTAAATGAACTTTTCTTAAGTTTTCCTAATTGACAAGCATTAAAAATACTATCTACTTTAAAGTTTAACTTGGTAGACCTCTAACTAAGTCAAGTTTTGATAACCTAGATAATAATTTGAAATTCAAATGGCCAAATCTTTTATGCCAAATTCAAGGGTCACTTGTATTAGCCAAAAGACATAGGTTATCATTTGAAATTTTCATACTAAGGATATAAATATTTTTCTTCCTAATACCTTCAAAAATTATATTAGACTTATCATCTTCAATGTGACATTTATCTTTTCCAAAGTTAATTTTAAAACCTTTATCGCAAAGTTGACTTATACTAAGCAGATTATGTTTTAAGTTTCTAACTAATAAAACATCAGAAATAAGTAAAGTTTTAGAGTTACCGACATTGCCGACGCCAACCACATATCCTTTAGAGTTGTCACCAAAATTGACTAATCCACCATCTTGATAAATAATGTCCTTGAGTATCTCGGGATTTCCAGTCATGTGCCTTGAACAGCCACTATCAAGTATCCATTTATCTTTCTCAATTTGCACAGTTTGTCCATTGGGTGTTGATTCGTCAAAAGCCATATAACATGTCTGTTCCTGCATAACACACCAATTCGGTAGATAACTTGATTTTTCAAAATAACTATATGCAGACTTATGAAACTTTGATGAAATGCATATATTCAAAACAGTTTTAACACAATTTTCCAAAAATGCCATTTTTATATTTTTCAAGTTTCAGATTATGAAAACAATGGAAACCAATGCTCTGATACCAATTGTTGGGGATGCAGATTAAGGATCTTAAGGCAAAAATAACACTAGAGGGGGGGGGGGGGTGAATAGTGTTTTAAAGAATATATGAACTATATGACTAAATTAACACTTTCAACACAAATCTAAACAGAATTCTAACACAGAATGATCACAGAACATATAACAAATGCAAATAGTAAAGTAAAGCAAGTAAAAGGAAAGAACACACCGGATTTTATACTGGTTTGGAATCCTCCTACATCAAGTCCTGCACCAAGGCAATATCCTTGTACAGATTTTTATAAGCCAATATCCAAATTACAACCCTCGATTTCTAAGGCCTTGAGGAACCCTCCTATCTCCGAGTCTGGGGTAAACTCTCTTGATTTATGGAACACAAGATCACCCTTATACTTCTTAATAACAATCCTTTTGAATGGATAGACTCTATGGACTTTTTGAATACAAATTAATCCTATAACTCTGAATAGCACTTTGATCTTTAGTAGAATGATGGAGAATCAAATAGAGAGAGTATCTAAATGATTTCCTATTGAGATTTTGGCAGAATGATGGCACGATCTTGAAAATATGAAGTTTTATGGATATGGAATGGTGGAGAAGAAAGAGTGAAGAAAAAAATAAAATTAGTTGTTAAAATTTTTGTTTTGGAAGCCTTTATATAGATGCACAACAGTCATAACCACTGGCGAAAGGTTTTTGAACGAATGGACACTTCTTTTGAAATTTGAATTTTCAATCCAACTGTCACCATGTCGACATGGGGTATCCCCATATGTCGACATCCCTCAGTTCAAAATTGTAGAGATGTTGTTTTGTAAAAGCATTTGAATTTAAAACAAGTCGAAACTTCTCTGAAGCAAAATAAAGTGTTTAAACAATATTTTGAGATAGAGAATGAATATAAAACATTATTATATATATATATATAATTGATATAGACCGTTAATTATATAAGTAATATTTAAAATCATAATAAGTTTCGATGTTTTAAAAATAGAAGTTTTTAAAATCAGAATGGAAGAATATTTCAAAGCTAAAAAAAAGTTTGAAAACATGATTTTGAAAGCTAAAACATTTTGAAAAACAGATTCAAAAACATTTTGAAAAATCTATTCAAACTGAAATTGCAAGAACCTTCCTACAGAGCTCCTCCATAGGACTCGAGAACTTGTACAAAGTAGATTAAATGATTTTGATTTTCGTGGGTTTGTAAGCCACTTGTCGTAGGTTTGTAAGCTACTTGTCGTGGGTTTGTAAGCCACTGGTTTCGACAGAAATTGGGTTCCATTCCAAAAGAAAATTGGAAGAAAGATGAGAGTGCTATTATGAAGTTTTAACAAAATACTAGACACTTATCTTGAGATCTTGAAATCTTGATTCTCTAGAGTCTTGAATCTTGAATATCTAATCTTCATCTTGATGCTTGAGTCTTTATACAGATCAGTCTTCGATAATACCTGCATATACTTCCTATATATATATATATATGAAAATGTTAGTATATATTTTATAAAGTAAAGTATAATAACTATATAAGGTTGTTGTCATCAAAACATCATCAGCTCAGTTCCTAACAATGTTTATGTTTCAATGTGCACTAAAAATCGAAACTAGTTACTCGGTTCAAGTTCATGTTCAAGCTATGAGTCATATTATTATGAGCGGGTAAAAACACTAAGTTTAAATGTAAATGAGTCATAGTGATATTGTGTAGTCCAATCGTTCCAATATATTAGGGGCCGAGCATCTGAGAGCATGTATATGCCGAACGATCCTTGGAGCATCTTTGGTCGATCGTCCCTTCTAACGATCGTCTTTGCCTAAGCTAGCACATCCTACGGTTCACTGGCCATCCTCGAACTCCACCATTTTTGAACTAGAGCTCCATCAATCGCCCACAAATGATCGTAAGAATCGTCCATATCCATTGCTCCAAACCATTTGCCTTCTCGCCATCTTCTCCCTCCTAGAACGACCGGCCTGATAACAGTAGGTTGCTAACTTCTTCCAGGCAAGTAACCTCGCTTCCATTGAACATAATCACAAAAACAAAAAGGAAAAAGTAAACTAAACCCATGTCGATTGTTCTAAGTTCGCAATTGATTTGAGAGTTATGCAGCAAATCCGAGTAGTGCTTTACCTATGTTCGTGATTTAGAAAAATAAATGAGTTGAGATCAATTCAAAGTATGGATATGGAAAGGAAGATGGGATGGCTGCAAATTTTAAAAGAAGGAAAGGGCAGAGCGTTTGTTTCCTTTTCTTATCATAGAGGTAGAAGAGTTAAAAGCAAAGTAAAGGAAGACAATTTAGTGTCGAACTTTATGTACGAGGGAAGGTCAACCGATCATTTTCATCCTAAGAGGTTAGGACAATCGTATGATACCCAATGACAATGCCAATCCATCCCTAGATAATATGTCTACTAGTCCATTCAAAATTTAATCTGCCCAGCATGCCGACCCATCCCAACGTCGATCTGTTTTGTCTCTCATTTATTTAAGCCTTCAGATGACCGCTTCATTTTCTAACCTACAACACTCAGTTCCATGATCAAAGACAATTTTGAATTTAAAAAAACGTGTGGTGATGAATGGAAATTGTATGAAGTAAGTGGAAACTATGGTGAACGAGAAGGATGACAAACGATCGTAGAAATTAGATTACGTACGTGAACAGTTAGAATGTCATAAAAGTTGGCAACGACCTGTAGATACAAGCACGACCTAGAGCTAAAACATAAGCACGTGTATGAAGGTGCATGAAAATAGGTTTAAAAGTTCAGCTCTCCGTAATCTGTAATAAATTACAAACAAACCTAGAGCTGTAAGGTTTAAGACAGGATCGGATGAACGAGGGCTTGTAGGTTCCCCGTAGCCAAATTTTTGTATGCAAGCAGGATATAACTCTGAAACTACACTATCAATAGACGGTAGAGTAGTAATCAATCAGGAGGCTGAATGGATTTTGTCATGGCGATTCAGATTTGTTACGATTCAAAACACATCATGTTATTCACAAGATGTACTTTGTTGGGAAAATGTTATCATGTCTTTTGGCAAAGTCATGATATCATCGATTCGACCAGGGACGAATAGTCAATGGTTTGAAGAACCAACTATATATAGTACTATAAATGATAGTCGAATAGATTCGAACCGAAACCAAGTCGAAGTATGGCAAACATAAGGCCACTAGCCTAGCCCCACGAAGTTATGTTTCAAATTTGGAATTGACTGAAGGCTGAGTGCAAAAGCTACGGGTGAGACAACGACTTGTTTGGATGGACAAGAGGATGATCAAAGAAGATAGCTTAAATCATTGGAGAACAACTAATATCTTGGCAACCATGAGGCCAATCCATGTAAAACTTCAATGATATCAACAAAGTAGCAAGTTGGATGTATCATGATGATCGCGCGTCCCAAAATGAAGGTAAGAGGAAGGCTGATCGATATATGTCAACCGCTACTAAGGGGTACAAACTAACAATCAACATGTTTTGGTGTATAATCTGCCTTTAAGTTAAAACATCTTATAGCTTGTAATCTGCAACACAGTATGATCCGATATTCTAGAAGCGATGTCAAGAAGCCTATAAAATCCATCAATAACAATCGTAAGCTGTTAAGAGCAAGTAAAAACGATTGGTCATGCCGATGTCGATTGTTATGGATCATGGAATGAACACGGCCGATCGATATGGATGGGCTCTACTGGACTTAATAGAATTCCTTGTAAAGTTTCAGCCCGTTCTGTGCATGTCACCTACTATAAATACTACAGTTATGGCTTCAGAAATGGGGACTGGATCTTCTTCTTCCTACTCTGAAGACTCTGCCATTTTTCTATTTCTTAAAAATTTGTATTACAGCTGATCCAACTGTTCTTATGATTGTAATCTAGTGAAAGAATAATAAAATATGAAGTGGATGTAGGCCAAGATTGCCGAGCCACTATAAAATCTGCATGCTTATTTATTTTATGTTTTTTTCTTTATATTCCATTCATTCTTCGATATCCATGAGATTTTACGGGTGTTGATGCCCATTTTTGACGTCAACAATATCAATGGATTTTGTCAAGGCACACGATCCAAGATTGGAATCCGCCCAAGAATGCTACAGATGTGAGGAGTTTCCTAGGATTAGCGGGATACTATAGATGCTTCATCAAGGACTTCCCAAAAATAGCAGCATATTGACCAATTTGACAAAGAAGAATTAGACTTTTGTTTGGAACACAAAGTGTGAGCATGCGTTTGTGAGTTTGAAGGAGAGTTTGACGAGTGCACTAGTGTTAACCATTTTATATGGAAATGAAGAGTCAATAGCTAGAGCCGCATGAAAGGAATTACCCAATTTATGATTTGAAATTGGCGGTAATTGTTTTTGCTTTGAAGATGTAAATGACTATCTGTTGGGGGAAAGGTTTGATCTGTTTACGGATTATAGATCTTTGAAGTACCTTTTCTCTCAAAAGAATCTTAATTTTGTCAGTAACAGCGGTTGGAGTTCTTGGCCTCTAATGATTTTGATATTTCCAACACACAAGATAAAGGGAATGCAGTTGTCGATGCATTGAGCAGAAGATATGCTGGGTTAGGAACAATGTTCTTTGAACAGAAGCAGTTAGAGTATCTTGCCGAATTTGATTTCAGGCCCCACTACGAGCTAGAACCTGAAATGTTGGAAAGCTTATCGATTAGACCTATTTCGATTGAAAGGATTCTAATAGGCAAAAGCAAGATGCTAGGCTAGCAAAGATCATAGCAAATATAGAGGACGGAGTTGAATCGGAGGATATAAAGTAATATGAACCTGACCGAGAAGGTTGGGTTCGTAAAGATAGGAGGTTATTTGTTCCCAATGTTGATAGGTTGCGAGATGAAGTTCTAAGAGACTGTGATCATTCCTGATTGACTACTCATCCCGGTGGTAATAAGATGTATCAAGATATGAAGCACTTACTACTGAGAAGATATGAAGAGGGATGTTGAGGCATTCATCTTGAAATTTATAAATTGCCAGTTGATGAAGGTAGAGTAGAAGAAGTCTAATAGATTTGTTTCAAATTCTATATATTCCTAAATGGAAATGGAAGCAAGTATCGATGGATTTTATTGATAGACTACCAAGGACTCGAGCAAGGTACGATGGCATTTGGGTCATAGTTGATCATTGACAAAGAGTGCAAGATTTATACCCATCAAGTCAAGTAGAACGACATCTAAGCTGGCGGAGTTGTATGTAAAATGGATAGTACGATTTCACGATATGCCAAAGATCATTGTAAGTGACTGAGACCCGTTTGTTCACCAATAGTTTTGGAAGAGCTTACAAGAGACATTGGGGACTGAGCTGCACCCTAGTACAGCTTATCACCCACAGAAGAATGAGCAGACCGATGGAGTAAATCGTATATTGGAAGATCTCTTGCAAGCATGCATTATAGATTTTGGAGGATCACGGGATGTCCATTGACAATTTGGTGGAGTTTGCATACAACAATATTTATCAGTCTAGTATTGTTATGGCACTATATCAAGTAATGAATGGCCGACCATGCAACGCTCGTTCATGTTAGTGGAAAGCGGATGAGAAACAAATACTTAGACTAGATACGATTGGAGAGACATCGGAGAAGATTGAGATCATTTGACAATGAATGAAAGCTGCTCAGGATCGACAGAAAAGCTATGCGATAAAGGACAAAGAGATTTGGAATTTTCTATTGGGGATATGGTATTTGTGAAGGTTTCTCCTCTAAAGAATGTAGTTCGATTCGGTAAAAAGAAGAAGCTGGCACCGAGATTCGTATGTCCTTTTCCAATAATTAAGAGGATAGGGAAGCTAACATATAGGATCTACTTACCTCAGAAGATGGCAGGCGTGCATAATATTTTTTCACATCACTTATCAATGAAATTTTATGCAAGACTCAGGCATGATACAATGGATCAGCCAGAAGATGTTGTGGTAGGACCAGAAGTTTCTGGGTCTCATAGGCTGCTCTGTATTGTTGGGAACAGTATGAAATAACTTAGGAGAAAGACAGTGAAATTCATTAAGGTATAATGGAGCAGAGGTGATTGTGATTATATGTGGGAGACGAAGGTGTGCATGAGGAATAAATTTTCGAAGCTCTTTGTATGGTGAGACCCAACATTTATCGTATCTACTTTCACCATTGTATATTATAACAATTTGGGTAGTATTCCGCATGCTAGGATAGATCACCTATACTATTGATTGTATGGCTGCTTGTTTGATATGTGTGATGGTTATTTTTGGTTTATAGGTACGTGGGATAATTATGGTTGCTTATACCTTGGCTAGTTTGGGGATTTCGGGGGCGAAATTCCTATAGAGCAGGAGAATGTAACGACTCGTATTTTACGTATCGAAAGATTGTAAAATATTTTTAATTTGTTCGTATGAGGTCACACGATTCTATAATTTTGGGATACGACTCTTAGGGACATTTTACACACCTATGAGTTTTTCCGAATTTCTTTGTGACTATTTTGACCCTAAAACATTGTTTGGGCTATAATTTTTCATAGAAGTTGAATTAGGACCTCAAACCAGTTCCATTGCTTCAGCATGATGGTTCCTTATTCCATAGAGTGGTCGTAATAGAAAATCAGACTTAAGGTTAAGAAGTTATGTCTATTTTAAGTTTCAAAAGTTGTTGGATAGAATAAGTGTGTAATTAATTAAGCCCGTTAGTCCTATTAGAGATTACTATGAAGAGTTAAATTAGAACTTTCCCTCTAATTCCTAATTAGATCTAAACCTTTTTTAGCCCTAGATCCATCCAAATTTCTCTCTAGATCAAATTATATTGTGGATCAGAGATTAGATCCAAGATTAGAAGCTAAAGATCATTAAAAGTGTTTGATTAGAAGTGCTTTTCATTGCTGTTTGGATTGGATCTACATTCAAATTGGTTGAATTTTGTAATTGGTGAGTGGTTTTAACTTCTCCCTATCTAATGCATGTTTATATGATAGAATTATAGGCTTTAACATGGTTTTTGACCTAAAAATCCTTCTCTAACCTAAATTACATGTTGAAATATGTTTATAACCTTAATAAATGAATTTTAATATGATTTGGAGCAATAACCTTGTAACTCATCTTAATCATACTCGCATGTTCAGTGATTGCTTAGGTTTGGATTAGAAATTGTTTGATTGCTATAGTTCCATGCATTGCTCATGTGATTAGATGTGAATGCATGATATTCTATGTTTGTATGTTGTGCTTTAATGTTGTTTGTTAGTGTTTTGGATGCATAGGTAGATAGGTCGGTGAAAGGCAAATCGAAGGCAAAGTTGGTCGAAATTGGACGAAACTTGGAAGAGGGGCTCTGGAGCATACCAGAAGCCTACATTATAAGTCGCACCTTGGGAAGATCTAAGGCTAAAGTCAGTATGAGCTTGTGGTGATAGGTCGGTGACGATCTATAGGGGTGGTTCCTATAAGTCGATGGTTGGCATGGATGGATAGATCTTGGCTAGAGGAGATGTTACATAACAAGGTGCAGGGTATTTAGCTAAAGGTTGGATGCTATACCGAGTTATCTCTAAAACTTGAAGATGGAGCTTTTGATTGGGAGAAAGTTATCTAGGATGGATGGGTTAGGGTCCAAAGTTTTTAAAGAAGAGTAAAATAGGCACGGAAGAAGGTGTAGCCATCGGTTAGCTAAGCGTATAACTTGGCATCGATTTATGCCTATGATTCGATACCGAGTTATCACCCTATAGGAGATGAAGGTGAAATTTCCAAGGCATGTACTGTATGGAGGTAGTGGCTCATTCACATTAAGGTCGGATGGTGACATAACATCATGATAAAAGCTATGTATCTACGGTTGATGGCTTGTGGCAGGAGTATGTATCTAAGATGGCGGCCAAATAAAGGAGGGAGCCGTGAATGGAAAGTGGTGGGTTCCAGAATAATGGATTGATTTTGCAAGTAGGGCTCGGTGTCCAAAAGGAGCAAGGAAGGGCTCAGAGGATAGTGCCAAGGAATCATTGATAACTCGGAGTGCTTTTGATTATACTCGAAGTAGGGGTATTGTAAGTAAGGACACTCATGGGTCAATTGACGGACTTGTATTCCCTGGACCAGTAGCTTTGGGTCAAATGTCTAGCTTTGGGGTTACGAGACATGTACCGAGCTTTGGCTATGTGATATGAGAGTACAATAATAACCAGAATTTCCATTAGTTACTAGCATGGTGGCCATACGAGTTATCATACATTCAGGGCATGTAGGGAGTGAAAGCTAGGATTGTTTTACGAATGTTATGGATGCTATGGTTTCTTTGGTTCCTTTCTTTAGTAGGCTATCACCCGAGGATATAATTAGGAGCAGGTACTGGAGATAGGGATATTTGGACATCCACTAATAGTTATGAATATGGTTGTTTATACCTTGGTTTGTTTAGGGAATTTGGGGGCGAAATTCCTAAAAGGGGAGAGAGTATAACGACCCCAACTTTACGTATCGAAGGATAATAAAATATTTTTATTTTGTCCGTATGAGGTCGCATGATTCTATAATTTTAGGATATGACTCTTTGGGACATTTTACACAGCTGTGATTCTTCTCAAATTTCTCTATGACCATTTTGATCCTGAAAATTTTGTTTGGGTTATAACTTTTGATAAAAGTTGAACTAGGGTCTCAAACAAGTTTCATTGCTTTAGAACATTGGTTTCCCATTCTGTAGAGTGGTCATAATAGAAAAGCGGATTTATGGTTAAAAAGTTATGCATATCTAAAGCTGCTGGCTAGAATTAGTGTGCAATTAATTAAGCCTATTGGTGCGTCCGTTAATCTAATTAATGATTACTATAAATAGGGGTTGTAAGATTCATTTTATAACTTTCCCTCTTATTCCAAATTAGATCTAAACCCTAATTAGTCCTATATCCTTTCTAATTCATCCAAATTTCTCTTTAAATCAAACTACATTATGGATTGAGATTAGATCCTTGATTATAAGTTAGAGATCATCCAATTGGTTGATTAAAATTGCTTTTCATTGCTATTCGAATTAGATCTACATCCAAATTGGTTGAATTTGGTAATCGGTGAGTGGTTATGACTTCTCACGAACTTACGCATGTTTATATGGTAGAATTTTTGGTTTTAACATGGTTTTTGATCTAAAAATCCTTTTCTAACCTAAATTACATGTTATCATATGTTTATGACCTAAATAGATGAATTTTAATACGATTTGGAGTAATAACCTTGTAATTCATCGTAATCATACTCATACGTTCATTGATTGCTTAGATTTGGATTAGAAATTGTTTGATTGCTATAATTCCTTGTATTGCTTATGTGATTGGATATGAATGCATGTTATTCTATGTTTGTATGTTATGATTTGATCTTATTTTTTAGTGTTTCGGATGCATAGGAAGACATTATGGTGAATATGGAAAATTGGGGGCAAAGTTGGTTGGAATTGGACGAAACTTGGAAGAGGATCTCTAGAGCATAATAGGAGACTATATTAAAGTCTCACCTCAGGAAGAGCTAAAGGGTAAAGTTGGTACCAACTTATGGTGATAGGTCGGTGACAAGTTATAGGGGTGGCTTGTATGGGTCGGTGGTTGGCATAGATGGATAGTGCTTCGCTAGAGGAGATGTTACATAATAAGGTGTAGGGTATTTGGCTAAGGGTTGGATGCTATGCTGAGTTATCTCTAGAACTTGAAGATGGAGTAGTGGATTCAGACCGAGTTATGTAGAATGGATGGGTTGGGGTCCAAAGCATTTGAAGAAGAATATTGGAGGTATGGAAGAAGTTGTAGCCGTGGGTTGCTAAGTGTATAACTCGACACAGAGTTATGCCTATGACTCGGTACTGAGTTATCATACTATATGGGATTAAGGTTAAATTTCTAGGATAGGTACTGTATGCTCTGTAGGTCGTGCTTGAGGTGGTGGCTCATTCACATTAACGTTGGATGGTGATATAACAACATGATAAAAGCTATGTATCTACAGTTGATGGCTTATGGTAGGATTAGGTACCGGAGATGGAGGATCGATAATGGAGGGAGTCATGAATGGAATGTGGTAGGTTCTAAAATAATGGAAACTGGATTGAGCAAGAAAGGCTTGATATCCAAAGGAACAAGGGAGGGCTCGGAGGATAGTGCCAAGGAATCATTGATAACAAGTAGGAATTTTGGTTATACTCGAAGCAGTGGTATTGTAAGTAGGGACACCTATGGGTCAATTAAGGGACATATATACCTTGAACTAGTGGCTTTGGGTCTAATTTCTATTTGGGGCTATGATACGCGTATCGAGCTTTAGGTTGCATGATACAAGAGTACAGCGGGAACCAAAATTTCCATTAGTTCCTGGCATGGTGGTCATACGAGTTATCATATATTCACGGCATTTGAGGAGTGAATGCAAGGATAGTTTGATGGATGATATGGTTGCTTTCGTTCCTTTCTTTAGTTGGCTATCACTCGGGGATATCATTGGCAGTTGGTATTGGAGATAAGGATATCTGGACATCTACCATTAGTTGTGAATATGGTTTCTTATACCTTGGCTTGTTTGGGGATTTCGAGGGCGAAATTTCTAAAAGGAGGGAGAATGCAATGACCCATATTTTACATATCAAAGGATCGATTGTTCATGTGAGGTCGTATGACTCTATTAGTTTGGGATATGACTCTTAGGGACATTTTACACACTTATGATTTTTCTCGAAATTCTTTGTGTCCATTTTGACCCTAAAAACTTTGTTTGGACTATACCTTTTGATAGGAGTTGAATTAGGGTCTCAAATCGATTCCATTGCTTTAGGAAGATAGTTTATCATTATGTAGATGGTCATACTAGAAAAACAGACTTATGGTTAAGAAGTTATGCATGTTTTAAGTTCTAAAAGTTGTAGTCTAGAACTACTATGTAATTAATTAAGTCCATTAGTCTAATTATAGATTACTATTAATAAGAGTTGTAGGACTCAAATTATAACTTCCCCTCTCATTCCAAATTAGGTCTAAACCAAAATAGCCATAAATCCATCCTAATTCATCCATATTTCTCTCTAGGTCAAACTAGATTATGGATTAGAGATTGGATCCTCGATTAGAAGCTAGATATAATCAAATTGGTTGATTAGAAGTAATTTTCATTGCTGTTCTAATTGGATCTACATTTTAATTGGTTGAATTTGGTAATTAGTGAGTGTTTTATAACTTCTCACTATCATATGCATGTTTGTATGGTAGAATTATAAGATTTAACATGTTTTCTGATCTAAAAATCATTTTCTAACCTAAATTACATGTTGGTTTATGTTTACGACCTAAATAAATGAATTTTGATATGATTTGGAATAATAACCTTGTAATTCATCTTAGTCATACTCGTATGTTCATTGATTGCTTAGATTTGGATTGGAAATTGTTTGATTGCTAACTCAGTGCATTGCTTATGTGATTGGATGTGAATGCATGTTATTCTTTATTTGTATGCTGCGCTATAATGTTGTTTGTTAGTGTTTTGGATGCATAGGAAGATAGGTTGATGAATTAGGCAAATCGAATGCAAAGTTGGTCGGAATTGGACGAAACTTGGAAAAGGGGCTATGCAGCATACTAGAAGCTTACTTATAAGTCGCACCCCGGGAAGAGCTAAGGGCTAAAGTCAGTACTGACTTGTGATGATAAGTCAGTGAAGAGTTATAGGGGTGGTTCCTATAGGTCAGTGGTCGGCGTAGATGGATAGAGCTTTCCTAGAGGAGACGTTCCATTACAAGATGCAGGGTATTTGGTTAAGGGTTGGATGCCATACCAAGTTATCTCTAGAACTTGAAGATGGAGCTTCAGATTGGGAGCGAGTTATCCAGGATGGACGGGTCGGGGTCAAATTTATTTGAAGAATAGTAAAATAGGTATGGAAAAAGTTATAGCCATTGGTTAGCAAAGCGTATAACACGACACCGATTTATGCCTATGACTCGATACCGAGTTATCACATAGTTATTACTGTCATTTTGTTATATTTGTGATATTATATTTTATCCATGCGCTGTGAGATATGACAGGTTATATGATGTGTTTTGACTATTCATTTGATGATCGTCCTATATCGACCGGGCACAACAACAACAAGGCACTAATTATATATTATTTATGCCGATGGTATAAAGCAGTCATCATACCTAGCTTATACTAAGGGTATCTAACCAATGTCCAAAGGACAAGGACTCCTAAGCCAATCTAAGGCCACCGACCCGTGTCCCTCTGTATCATATATTGTTATGGACTAGCTGATACCCACTTTAACACCCCGCAATTATATCCATATTACCAAAAAGTATTACCAAGCAATAATTCTGATAGTACAAAGAATAAGGATATAAGGGGCTAACATATGTGAATATTCCCTTGGGTTAATACCGGTACATATATCAAATTGTATAACACTTACCGCTATTTGTATAGTATCGGCACAAAGCAATAGACACCTTGGTTATGAGGATAGAAAAATACAAATACATATATAACAAATAGAGATCACAAAATTAGAATCCAACAATAAATATAATATTTTAATAATACATGTCCAACATGTGAAACAGAATGCTAGTCTAATGCTCACTATTATCAAATATGCATATCAAAGTCAAATATATACATCAACATGAATAATATGGCTACAAAAATACATACAGAAACTTTTATCCTAAAGTGCATACTAGACTTCAAATATACCTCACAAGTTATGCTAGCTACCTAGCTACCGAGTACCTAGACCTAAAATATCTTGACGGACCCAAGTATTATAAAATAACATACTGGTCGGACTATGTCTAAAGAGTACTTAATGTGAGATATAAAGAAAGAAATATCATATACATGTCACATAAATAAGTGTCACTTAACCACATTCATGCTATAAAGACCACTACCATCTCGACCATCAATCCTAATGTTAGACAATGATCTTGATTGATTGGCCCTGATAGGTGTGTGTATGTTGAAAAGATACGTAGACTCTACATAAGGTAACATACAAGCACTTAAGCAATACTATATAACACAAAATAATGCTACGGCAACGGTAATTCAAGTGACAGGTAAATAAACAATGAACCTCTGGTATCTCATTTCCCTAATAAGGTTGAATAGACTAATCATCAAATACAAACCTACCTAAGTCATCTAGATGGGAAACTGACGTACCGCAACACTGCCCTACGAAATGATAATGAATGCAGCCCATTTCCTACAGTCCCCTAGTTACACGTAGAATTGCAATACCAATATCCATCTATATGTTATAAACACGTTTCTAGACTATATTGATCATTAGTCATGATTCCTACTTTCCCTTAGTAACGAATCGTTGGCCTTTTATGTCGTATAGGTAATAGCTTTAATAAAGGATATATCCCTCAGCCTTAATATTCACATGATTAACAACAAGGATCTGATGTGCAATCCATTAATTAAGACCAATTGGATGGATACTATTGTATCTGGTGGGTTCTAATCACACGCTCCCCATAGTGGTATGAAGAAGCTTTCGACCCTAGTCTCATAATAAGATTGTGATATAACTAGCATAATTACACATTCTTATCCTACAATCACTAAAGTGATGACATCACTCAACTGTTCGACTAGATAAGTCAACTCTGGGCGATTCTCGATGACCTTGACCCTTATTAAGTGGCATTTACTTACAAATAGTGACCAACAAAATATTAGTTGAGCATGCCATATCGCTTAGTGTTATCCAGTCGTTTACTATAAGGTCGTAAACTACACTCACATCATAATCGATATTTTATATAACAAGTTCAGGAAATAACCGGGGGAATAATGCTAAAAGTCCCATACCAAATGAGAATCCCATTTATTTAAATTCCCCGTTACATAGAAATAACAATCCGACTTCCAATATTTTATAAATGAGAGTTTATTTTAAATATAAAAAAAGAATATTTATTTATTTTAAAGTGTTCACATATTTTTATTTCAACAAAAGTATATTTCTTTTATTTATTTATCACTAGAAACGCACTTTTGACCTCTTAATTAATTTAAAAAATGCTACTTGAGGTTTTAACCAAGCAGAATTAAATCAGAAGTAGAAGGTCATGATGAAGATGAAATGATTTGAGAACTTGGAAATACGATTAGAGGAATAAGAAGATAAAACTCAAGAAATTCTATTTGAATTTTAGCTAAGGAAAGCATTCCGTACCAAGAGGTCTTTTGTAGCGACCCGACTTTCCACTCCCGGAAAATCGCATCATTTTTAAGAAAGAAAGGGATAGAAAAGAGAAAAGATAGAGAAGAAGAAAGAAACAACACATCAGAATCTAAACAGCGGAACGAATAAATTATATTAATCACATAATACTTTACATAGTATCATATACATCAGAGTTACACAGCATAATCAACTCATACTAGACAGTTATAAACACCTGTCTAGTTATACAACTCAATACAACTCAAAAACATCATCTCAGAGAAAACACAGCGGAATATTCTATAGCTATACGCAGAAGCCTCCTGCTCCATTGCTCCTCCACAATTCGTCAAAGCCAACTTAGAAACCTAACCTGAATCCCTTGGCTACTCGTAAAAATTTGAGTACCCAAGAGTTTAAGAAAAACAGAATAAACTCTGGGTCAGACATGGGTCTGGTGTGAGTAAACGGTTAAAGTTGCTTAACTTTAAAAAACCTTTTGAAAGAAAAGGTATCACGTAAGACTTCCCACACATAAACATGGAAAAGTTTTTACCTTACGCTAACCAAAACATTTGATAAGAAATTCTGTGATATTATAATAGTGTCTAGGGTTTTCAAATAAATAAGAAATAGCCGAAATTGTTACATCTATTAAATTCCAGCTACTAGCCACAAAAGTGGGTAATACAATCAAAACCGTTGGCACTTATTGGATTTTGGATTCCATACAATGGCAGGGCTACTGGGGTACCGCCCGTCACAGTACGTGGCCTAGATCACCGTACCGAGGATTACTCCCTTCATCCCCTGCAACACAAAGCCGGACCCGTTCCTTACTGAACAGTTCCAAATAAGACAACCCCGACGGTTGTAGCTACTAAACCGTCCCACACAGCCGAAATAAAAGGGACCTCTAGACAGGGGTAAATCTTACTCTCCAGTGGGCGCGACCCACGAAGCTTTGCTGCACCTCCCCTGTTTTAGCCATTCCCGTTTGATGAGGTTTGAGGCTACGATTACCTTTATAGGACACATCACTTAGAATGCTCATCGTCCACCTGACGATGTTCTGAAAGCATTCAATCCATACAAGTCCGTTCCGGGTTCGAACGAAACCGAAGGCATTATCTCGTTACACTCATTTTGGAATCACCCTCAGAGTTAACGACAATAACCCTTGCACTCTGAACCACCATCTCGAACCTATAAGTACTATTCCGTCAAACTCATTACGGAATCACCCACAGAGTTATACTGACGTATAGCCCTTACACCTCGAGTCTTCACAAAGCTCCACTTTGAATCACGACCTAACGTTATTTGGAATCGATGTGGTTTTCGGATATCCAATTATGGAAACCCGATCCCGGTCTCATCGAAAACCAAAGCGTGTCTTTTAAGGTCCAAGTTGTTTTAAAGGTTTAAAACAATTCAATTACAGTATCTATATACACACAGATAGATAACTTAAAACATAACTGATAATCAACATTATCACATAACAGGTGATCCACATCATCAATATCAAATAGATATACCACATATCAACATCACAATAGATAACCTATATTATCATCACCATACAATCAACATCCATACCACACAATATTATTTATCTCAATACTGAGATCACAAAGCATCCAAGACAATCAAGTTCAGCCATTCATCCATAAGTAAAGATTTACTCATCACCATATAATTAATTTAAAATGAATTAAATTAATTATCTATATCTCAAATTAATTTAAAATGAATTAAATTAATTCCTTCATCTATAATTAATTTAAAATAAATTAAATTAATTACCTCACCAAATTATCTTGCTTACTCAATTGATTACAATCAATTAATCAATCATAAATTACTTTAATTAATCACCCTTGATTAATTATACTTAATTACATCCATGTAATTATCCTCAACTAAACAGTAATTAACCCTTAATTACTTTAATTAAATTTATTAATCATAATTAATTATCTTAATCCTTAATTAATTATATTAATTAATTACCTATTATTGATTAATTAATCCTAATTAATCATCCTTAATTACATCACTAATTAAATAATTAATGATCTTAATTATTTCTTAAATTAATTACTCACAGTAATTAAACAACTTAATTACTATATTAAAACCAAATTAATTATCCTTAAATTAATTTCTTACTTAATCCCTTGATTAATTATTAAATTATTAATCCAAATTCCTTCATACTTAAACATCTCCTTAATTACAACCTGTAATTATTATATAATTACTTAACTAAGCAATTTCCAAATCATTAATTACATAAAGTAATTATTCTTAACCCAAGTGTTTAAAATTAATTAAACTTAATTAATTAAATTAAACAATCTCGTTCAATTAAATTAATTACATCAAGTAATTAATTTCTTAATTACTTCATCAAGTAATTATACTTAAGCCATTTATAATTGATTATTATTAAATTAATTAATCTAATTAATTATAAAAATTAACTACATTAATTAATTATTAAATAATCATGGTTAATGATCTTCATTAACCATCCTCTAATTATTTTATTAAAGTAATTAACTTAAATTAATTACCAATTAAATTATTTTAATCATTTATTAATTAAAGTTAATTATTAAATTAATTAACCTTAATTAAAAACTTAATTACATAATTATTATTCATTTATCATTAATTAATAATTTAATTAATGATCTTAATTCCAAATTGATTAATCCTTAATCAATTATTAATTCCAAATTTAATTAATTTATTAAATTAATTAACAAATCTTAATTACCTTGTTAATTAATTCTAAAACATAAATCTAAATTTAAATTTCAAAATAAAACATAACTTAGTTATGTTTAAAACAATTTGATTTAAAACAAAGTTCTTTTGAAAATTACCTTTAAATTTCAATTAAAATTCAAATTTAAAATAAATTAATTTTAACTTATCAAAGTTTTAAATAAATTTAAAACTTATTTAAATTTACAAGTCCAAACAAAAGTTTGACTTAAAATGCAATTATAAGAATTTGAAATTAAATTTATTTCAAAATTCTAGAAGTTTCAAATCATTAATATTTTAAAACTTTCAAATTTGAATCTTCTTTTAAAATTTGAAACTGAACTTCATTTAAACTCAGATTTCCAGTTTAAATTTAATTCTTAAATCTTAATCATATTTTAAAACTTCATTATTAAAGTTTCAACTATTTTACACAAATAAAATAGTTAATTAAGTTAAATTTAAAACTTAAGTTTCTGTTTTAAAAACTGAAATTTGAATTTCAAATCAGTAATGCAAACTTGAATTGCATTTAACTCAAACTTTGCTTTAAATAAAAATTGCAGATTCAAATTTTAAACTCAGATTTTGAAAAACAGAAACAGGGTTTTCAAAACCTGGAATTTTGAATTCAAATCAAAATACAAATTTAAATTCAAAAATACAACCTGAATTTGATTTTTAAACCTGAACCTTAATCTACACAAAAGCTACAGATTTTTGTTTAAAAGTTAAAACCAGATTTCAAAAAAAAAAAACAAAAAAAAACAGTTTCTATAACCTGCAAATTACAGTGACCCGAGAAACATCAATCTCTACTTCGAGTTTTCCTCACATCTACTCCGAGTTTCACACTGTCCTGCTTCGAGTTCTTTTACTACTTACTTCGAGCCAAATTTTCCCCTTTCCCTCATCTCCCCTGAAACACCACCAAATCCAAAAGTTGATCAGAGAACTCATCACCGCCCCCTTTGCCGACCATTTCAGATGATCCACTACCAACCAGTAACCCCTCAACCCACTAACATTTCACCAAATCGAACAGATAAACAAGAATTCAAAGATTTATCTCTGAAACCCGAAGTTTCATAACCTGTAAATATTTTTACAGGTTTCAACATCAAAACCTGACAACGTTCATACATCACCACTCCGATCACCTGACATCCATCCTTCCCGTCCACAAATGCTTCTACACATCAACTATCAATACACCAAAATCAAGAACACTCGATCCACCCTATGTCCCGAAATTGATTGATTCAAGAACACAGTAAAAACTAGGGTAAAAAAAAAAAAAAAATTTGAAATCCAAACTGCAACTTAACAAGCAAACTTTAAATTCTCCTCTGATTTTTCTTAGGATCTAGGAACCTTACTTAATAACTCAGAAGAGTTTGAATTTTTCTGAAACTACAGATTGTAAGTATTTGCTCAAAATCATATTTGTTCAAGAACACACAGTAAAGGAACCTATACTCTTTAATTCCTATTACTTGATTTAAAAAAATCAAGTTCCAGTTAAAAGTTTTTAGTTTATAAAACTAGATTTCAATGTTAATAGGTTTGGATTTGATCAAGATTTAACCTATAATGTTATTATCTGTTTTATCAGAAACATCACCCTGTATTTGACTTCACTTAAAATTTAAATCTGAATTCAAGAAATTTAAACAACCATACTTTATAAATTCTGCATTCTAATCTATACTAAACAAAACTTCTTTATTTATTTATCTATTCTAAAATCCAGATACTACTTCAACTTGGATCAATCACAGGAAATTCTTTTAAATATGTTAGTAAATCTGGGAACACAGCAAAGTAAAATGCACATCCAAGCATAATTCCATCAGATCTTATATAAGCACACAAGCATATTCATCTTAACATTTAATAAGCAACCTAATTCTAGTTTTAAGATTTAATGTTACTCACCTTTTCATGTATGCAGACCACTGTTTGAATTTGCAGAAATGAATATGCAGGGTCCCTGTTTCTCCATTATGCAGAAGTCATAAAGATGCAAGCTTGCTTCCATTTCCAGATTCCAAAAAAATGCAGGCTTCATGAAAAAATGCAGGTGCTCCTCTCTGTTGATCATTAGATGATATGCTCATGCTCACAGCCTAATTGCTTGCATGTAGGAAATAGATGATGCTGAGCCACTTTCCATATGCATGCAAATGCCTTTCCACCCAGGCTTAAACATAGATGCATGCAGAGACAAAAGTGTGCAGGTTCACTTGAATTTTTGTGGAAATGTAAATTGAATTTGATGAGAAATTTGGTCTTTTAATATGCAGGGGAATTTGCAGATTTGTTTTGATTATGCAGAGGTCTGAATTGAATTTGAGGGAATGTAAATTGATGGATTTGAATGTGGTTTGGTGAATTGTATATGCAGATCTGATCTTTATTTGATTAAAGAAGAATGAAAATTATATGCATGAATGAGGATGTAAACTATGCAAATGTATCCTCAGATTTTAGGAAATAAAAGAAAGATTAAAAACTAAAACTAACACTTGTCTAAAATGAGACACTTGTCTATATGATTGCACATTAATTTAACACATGTATTTTCTTTAAGGGAAATTAGTATTTATTTACAAGCTAATGCATATATTAACTTAGTTTCAATATGTTAATTTAAATTTGAATATGTGTATGAATTATAAAAGAAAACAAATCATGTTTTCTTAAAGACAATTAGTTTTTAATTACAAATTAATGTTATATTAGCTTAAATTAAGTTGTTAGTTTATATGTATAAATTTATAAATGAAAACAAAAACAAATCATGTTTATAAACTTATACAAATAAAAATTAAAAAAATTTTAGATTTTATACTTTTGAATTTAAATTCAAACTAGATTCAAAACCAAACAATTTTCAAATTAAGTTATAAATAGAAATTCAATTTGAACTAAAAATTACAAATGTTATTTAAAACTTATTTAAAAATTCAATACAGTATTAATATTATTTTTATAAATCTCTTTTTATTAAATTAAAATCATTTTTCAAGAAATTATATTTTTAACAATAAAATGTCCATTTTATTAAACCATAAAACATTTTATTGAATTTATTCTAAATTTAAAACAATACCAATCTATTTAAAATATAAACCAAATATTCATATTGAAAATAGAAATCAATTTATATCATTTAAAAGATAAAATAACCAATTTAAATAATTATTGAAGAAGATTATTAAATTTATCTGAATATTATTAACAGATTATCAATATCAATTTAATTTTAACTACAGATTATTAAATTGATATTGTCAAAAATTCTGGGATGTTACAATCCTTCCCCCTTAAAAGAATTTCGTCCTCGAAATTTAAAACAAAGGTAATTTAATAATCTTATTATATTTTAATTTTAAACACATGCATATATCAACATATGCTAACAACCAAACAACCAATTCAACCAATCAAACAAATCTAATTATCCAGACAAAATCTGGATAAAATCTCATCGAGTTTCCCCAGTGTGTGTATATTTCCACTGGGACACTCGCTCTAGAAAATCCAAACAAACAATACTACGAAGCTACAAAGCTCCTATACAACTATATCTATAACACTAGACAAGATATCAGACTACAAACGAGTCTGACTCAACAACCAAAAATTCTAGAACTGCTGGTTCCATAACCAGAGACAGACCATACACGTACTCCCTCAGATATACGTGAAACTCATCGAATCCCAGTTATCCAAACTGGCCAGCCAATCTTGTAGATCAATCACTTATCTTCAAGATCACAGAAAAGATCCAAAATCACTTCAGAACTAACTTCTCAGACTCACCCAAACTTATAGCTCACTTTTGATCGGAGAAAACTTATCCAAAATTAAATCTCCGACTTCAGAGTTCAAATCCCTCCGACTCTTATCCACAAAACTCTTCAGACGATCCTGGGCTACCTACAGCCTTCCTGATCAGCTCAACCTTTGCTGATACTTCTAAAAACAACTAGACCAATCAACCAACAAAATGATCTCCTCAAGATCAACCAAAACCAAGAACTCAAACTCAACTCCTCAACATCAGGGAATAACAACTTACTTCTCCTGTCCGGGCAAAGGAAAACAGATACACTTCCCAATTGCTTCCGCTGCTCAACTCTGATCCGACAAAGAAGAGAATGCTGAAGAAGAACACAAGCACAAACAGGACAACACACCCCAGAAATATGGTTCAACAAATCCATAAGAATCATTCAGGAGTTCCTCCAAAACTTCGAGCTGCTACACCAACTCAATCACTTAGAACCATTTTACTAAAAAGCTGAACCACCGGTACCACTACGGAATCCCAGTCGATAAGAAAGCTCAATCTCCAGATGCGGACAGAACTCCGACTTCCTGAGGACATTTAGAAAACTCAGATAACCCAAGAGAACACTCAACAATCGCAAGTCACTTTTGCGATCCACCCAAACCAAATCCAAAGAATACTGTTCATCCTTAACCAAATAGAACAGCTTAAACTTAACTGGCTAACCCATTGAAGAAACAGGTCCACAAAACTGCTTCTGAACTCCACTTCATAAAAACTGCTAAACCAAAAGATCTCTTGCCAACACCGAGAACACTCCATACTGCACTGCTTCCACGGGTGCCAAAGAATTCCAAAACAAAGCTCTCCGAGAAACTCGGACTTCAAAGCAAACAGAAGCTTCAAGCCGACCACAGCCACAACACCGAAGCAAACTCACTTCTTAACTTGTTCCAAAGAAAACATCTTCGGGAACATCCATAGTCACTGCATCTCATCACGCAGCTACTACTCCTGAGGTATTCAAAATACCATCACTCACTTCTGCCAACCAACAGATCCAAGCACTACTCATCCAATCTTCAAAAATGAACTCTGAACCTTTACAGGTTTCCTTCAGAGATCAATGAAGTTCTACATCACTACAGAATTCACTCGAGACGGTATTAGGTCTACAGTCTCAACAGATACACCTCCGACCTCAAAACATTCAAACTCCAACCAATGGTAGTCGTGTTACACACACTACTACCCATCTACCTTTATAACTCAAATTGGAAAACCTGAACAGGTAACCCAACAGATAGGTAGAAATAATTATATAAATATATATATAATAAAACTACAAATACGCTCTCTCAAGAAAGATACCACTACAGAGCCTAGGTATTCGCTCAACCTAACGCTCCCTAAAGAAAGATACACTTCAGAGCCTAGGTATTCGCTCAACCTAAAGCTCTGATACCAAATGTAGCGACCCGACTTTCCACTCCCGGAAAATCGCATCATTTTTAAGAAAGAAAGGGATAGAAAAGAGAAAAGATAGAGAAGAAGAAAGAAACAACACATCAGAATCTAAACAGCGGAACGAATAAATTATATTAATCACATAATACTTTACATAGTATCATATACATCAGAGTTACACAGCATAATCAACTCATACTAGACAGTTATAAACACCTGTCTAGTTATACAACTCAATACAACTCAAAAACATCATCTCAGAGAAAACACAGCGGAATATTCTATAGCTATACGCAGAAGCCTCCTGCTCCATTGCTCCTCCACAATTCGTCAAAGCCAACTTAGAAACCTAACCTGAATTCCTTGGCTACTCGTAAAAATTTGAGTACCCAAGAGTTTAAGAAAAACAGAATAAACTCTGGGTCAGACATGGGTCTGGTGTGAGTAAACGGTTAAAGTTGCTTAACTTTAAAAAACCTTTTGAAAGAAAAGGTATCACGTAAGACTTCCCACACATAAACATGGAAAAGTTTTTACCTTACGCTAACCAAAACATTTGATAAGAAATTCTGTGATATTATAATAGTGTCTAGGGTTTTCAAATAAATAAGAAATAGCCGAAATTGTTACATCTATTAAATTCCAGCTACTAGCCACAAAAGTGGGTAATACAATCAAAACCGTTGGCACTTATTGGATTTTGGATTCCATACAATGGCAGGGCTACTGGGGTACCGCCCGTCACAGTACGTGGCCTAGATCACCGTACCGAGGATTACTCCCTTCATCCCCTGCAACACAAAGCCGGACCCGTTCCTTACTGAACAGTTCCAAATAAGACAACCCCGACGGTTGTAGCTACTAAACCGTCCCACACAGCCGAAATAAAAGGGACCTCTAGACAGGGGTAAATCTTACTCTCCAGTGGGCGCGACCCACGAAGCTTTGCTGCACCTCCCCTGTTTTAGCCATTCCCGTTTGATGAGGTTTGAGGCTACGATTACCTTTATAGGACACATCACTTAGAATGCTCATCGTCCACCTGACGATGTTCTGAAAGCATTCAATCCATACAAGTCCGTTCCGGGTTCGAACGAAACCGAAGGCATTATCTCGTTACACTCATTTTGGAATCACCCTCAGAGTTAACGACAATAACCCTTGCACTCTGAACCACCATCTCGAACCTATAAGTACTATTCCGTCAAACTCATTACGGAATCACCCACAGAGTTATACTGACGTATAGCCCTTACACCTCGAGTCTTCACAAAGCTCCACTTTGAATCACGACCTAACGTTATTTGGAATCGATGTGGTTTTCGGATATCCAATTATGGAAACCCGATCCCGGTCTCATCGAAAACCAAAGCGTGTCTTTTAAGGTCCAAGTTGTTTTAAAGGTTTAAAACAATTCAATTACAGTATCTATATACACACAGATAGATAACTTAAAACATAACTGATAATCAACATTATCACATAACAGGTGATCCACATCATCAATATCAAATAGATATACCACATATCAACATCACAATAGATAACCTATATTATCATCACCATACAATCAACATCCATACCACACAATATTATTTATCTCAATACTGAGATCACAAAGCATCCAAGACAATCAAGTTCAGCCATTCATCCATAAGTAAAGATTTACTCATCACCATATAATTAATTTAAAATGAATTAAATTAATTATCTATATCTCAAATTAATTTAAAATGAATTAAATTAATTTCTTCATCTATAATTAATTTAAAATAAATTAAATTAATTACCTCACCAAATTATCTTGCTTACTCAATTGATTACAATCAATTAATCAATCATAAATTACTTTAATTAATCACCCTTGATTAATTATACTTAATTACATCCATGTAATTATCCTCAACTAAACAGTAATTAACCCTTAATTACTTTAATTAAATTTATTAATCATAATTAATTATCTTAATCCTTAATTAATTATATTAATTAATTACCTATTATTGATTAATTAATCCTAATTAATCATCCTTAATTACATCACTAATTAAATAATTAATGATCTTAATTATTTCTTAAATTAATTACTCACAGTAATTAAACAACTTAATTACTATATTAAAACCAAATTAATTATCCTTAAATTAATTTCTTACTTAATCCCTTGATTAATTATTAAATTATTAATCCAAATTCCTTCATACTTAAACATCTCCTTAATTACAACCTGTAATTATTATATAATTACTTAACTAAGCAATTTCCAAATCATTAATTACATAAAGTAATTATTCTTAACCCAAGTGTTTAAAATTAATTAAACTTAATTAATTAAATTAAACAATCTCGTTCAATTAAATTAATTACATCAAGTAATTAATTTCTTAATTACTTCATCAAGTAATTATACTTAAGCCATTTATAATTGATTATTATTAAATTAATTAATCTAATTAATTATAAAAATTAACTACATTAATTAATTATTAAATAATCATGGTTAATGATCTTCATTAACCATCCTCTAATTATTTTATTAAAGTAATTAACTTAAATTAATTACCAATTAAATTATTTTAATCATTTATTAATTAAAGTTAATTATTAAATTAATTAACCTTAATTAAAAACTTAATTACATAATTATTATTCATTTATCATTAATTAATAATTTAATTAATGATCTTAATTCCAAATTGATTAATCCTTAATCAATTATTAATTCCAAATTTAATTAATTTATTAAATTAATTAACAAATCTTAATTACCTTGTTAATTAATTCTAAAACATAAATCTAAATTTAAATTTCAAAATAAAACATAACTTAGTTATGTTTAATACAATTTGATTTAAAACAAAGTTCTTTTGAAAATTACCTTTAAATTTCAATTAAAATTCAAATTTAAAATAAATTAATTTTAACTTATCAAAGTTTTAAATAAATTTAAAACTTATTTAAATTTACAAGTCCAAACAAAAGTTTGACTTAAAATGCAATTATAAGAATTTGAAATTAAATTTATTTCAAAATTCTAGAAGTTTCAAATCATTAATATTTTAAAACTTTCAAATTTGAATCTTCTTTTAAAATTTGAAACTGAACTTCATTTAAACTCAGATTTCCAGTTTAAATTTAATTCTTAAATCTTAATCATATTTTAAAACTTCATTATTAAAGTTTCAACTATTTTACACAAATAAAATAGTTAATTAAGTTAAATTTAAAACTTAAGTTTCTGTTTTAAAAACTGAAATTTGAATTTCAAATCAGTAATGCAAACTTGAATTGCATTTAACTCAAACTTTGCTTTAAATAAAAATTGCAGATTCAAATTTTAAACTCAGATTTTGAAAAACAGAAACAGGGTTTTCAAAACCTGGAATTTTGAATTCAAATCAAAATACAAATTTAAATTCAAAAATACAACCTGAATTTGATTTTTAAACCTGAACCTTAATCTACACAAAAGCTACAGATTTTTGTTTAAAAGTTAAAACCAGATTTCAAAAAAAAAAAACAAAAAAAAACAGTTTCTATAACCTGCAAATTACAGTGACCCGAGAAACATCAATCTCTACTTCGAGTTTTCCTCACATCTACTCCGAGTTTCACACTGTCCTGCTTCGAGTTCTTTTACTACTTACTTCGAGCCAAATTTTCCCCTTTCCCTCATCTCCCCTGAAACACCACCAAATCCAAAAGTTGATCAGAGAACTCATCACCGCCCCCTTTGCCGACCATTTCAGATGATCCACTACCAACCAGTAACCCCTCAACCCACTAACATTTCACCAAATCGAACAGATAAACAAGAATTCAAAGATTTATCTCTGAAACCCGAAGTTTCATAACCTGTAAATATTTTTACAGGTTTCAACATCAAAACCTGACAACGTTCATACATCACCACTCCGATCACCTGACATCCATCCTTCCCGTCCACAAATGCTTCTACACATCAACTATCAATACACCAAAATCAAGAACACTCGATCCACCCTATGTCCCGAAATTGATTGATTCAAGAACACAGTAAAAACTAGGGTAAAAAAAAAAAAAAATTTGAAATCCAAACTGCAACTTAACAAGCAAACTTTAAATTCTCCTCTGATTTTTCTTAGGATCTAGGAACCTTACTTAATAACTCAGAAGAGTTTGAATTTTTCTGAAACTACAGATTGTAAGTATTTGCTCAAAATCATATTTGTTCAAGAACACACAGTAAAGGAACCTATACTCTTTAATTCCTATTACTTGATTTAAAAAAATCAAGTTCCAGTTAAAAGTTTTTAGTTTATAAAACTAGATTTCAATGTTAATAGGTTTGGATTTGATCAAGATTTAACCTATAATGTTATTATCTGTTTTATCAGAAACATCACCCTGTATTTGACTTCACTTAAAATTTAAATCTGAATTCAAGAAATTTAAACAACCATACTTTATAAATTCTGCATTCTAATCTATACTAAACAAAACTTCTTTATTTATTTATCTATTCTAAAATCCAGATACTACTTCAACTTGGATCAATCACAGGAAATTCTTTTAAATATGTTAGTAAATCTGGGAACACAGCAAAGTAAAATGCACATCCAAGCATAATTCCATCAGATCTTATATAAGCACACAAGCATATTCATCTTAACATTTAATAAGCAACCTAATTCTAGTTTTAAGATTTAATGTTACTCACCTTTTCATGTATGCAGACCACTGTTTGAATTTGCAGAAATGAATATGCAGGGTCCCTGTTTCTCCATTATGCAGAAGTCATAAAGATGCAAGCTTGCTTCCATTTCCAGATTCCAAAAAAATGCAGGCTTCATGAAAAAATGCAGGTGCTCCTCTCTGTTGATCATTAGATGATATGCTCATGCTCACAGCCTAATTGCTTGCATGTAGGAAATAGATGATGCTGAGCCACTTTCCATATGCATGCAAATGCCTTTCCACCCAGGCTTAAACATAGATGCATGCAGAGACAAAAGTGTGCAGGTTCACATGAATTTTTGTGGAAATGTAAATTGAATTTGATGAGAAATTTGGTCTTTTAATATGCAGGGGAATTTGCAGATTTGTTTTGATTATGCAGAGGTCTGAATTGAATTTGAGGGAATGTAAATTGATGGATTTGAATGTGGTTTGGTGAATTGTATATGCAGATCTGATCTTTATTTGATTAAAGAAGAATGAAAATTATATGCATGAATGAGGATGTAAACTATGCAAATGTATCCTCAGATTTTAGGAAATAAAAGAAAGATTAAAAACTAAAACTAACACTTGTCTAAAATGAGACACTTGTCTATATGATTGCACATTAATTTAACACATGTATTTTCTTTAAGGGAAATTAGTATTTATTTACAAGCTAATGCATATATTAACTTAGTTTCAATATGTTAATTTAAATTTGAATATGTGTATGAATTATAAAAGAAAACAAATCATGTTTTCTTAAAGACAATTAGTTTTTAATTACAAATTAATGTTATATTAGCTTAAATTAAGTTGTTAGTTTATATGTATAAATTTATAAATGAAAACAAAAACAAATCATGTTTATAAACTTATACAAATAAAAATTAAAAAAATTTTAGATTTTATACTTTTGAATTTAAATTCAAACTAGATTCAAAACCAAACAATTTTCAAATTAAGTTATAAATAGAAATTCAATTTGAACTAAAAATTACAAATGTTATTTAAAACTTATTTAAAAATTCAATACAGTATTAATATTATTTTTATAAATCTCTTTTTATTAAATTAAAATCATTTTTCAAGAAATTATATTTTTAACAATAAAATGTCCATTTTATTAAACCATAAAACATTTTATTGAATTTATTCTAAATTTAAAACAATACCAATCTATTTAAAATATAAACCAAATATTCATATTGAAAATAGAAATCAATTTATATCATTTAAAAGATAAAATAACCAATTTAAATAATTATTGAAGAAGATTATTAAATTTATCTGAATATTATTAACAGATTATCAATATCAATTTAATTTTAACTACAGATTATTAAATTGATATTGTCAAAAATTCTGGGATGTTACATCTTTTCTCTAATTTGGGTGCTCTAAAGCCTATATACTTCATATGTTACATCAATATCTCATGATCAAGTGCTTTTCTTAAAGAATACGCGAGCAACACTAATGATTTATAGGAAGAAAGCAAAGAAAGCGGGATAATCCAAGTAATATCAAGTGAATCCTCAGAATCAACTCAAAATCTATGGAAAAAAGCTTGAAACACATTGAATTGGAAATAGAAGAATGTAGGAAGTGAAAGGCTTCACTTTGCATAAGGCAGAAGCTATCAATACCCAGAGGTTTTTATAACCTTTGGGTCCTACATGACCACTTGTACAACATTGGGCTTCCTACTGGACTTCAATGCAAGCGAGGTCCTGAACATGTGAACTTGTTTCCCTATAAATATCAGTCCTACTGCAACAGAAGAAGGATCTTGGCAAATCTTCACTCTGCTTCTTCGTTATCTCCTATCTTCCTCATTCAACAAACACCTAGCAGGCTATTGTTGGCAGTTATAAGCAATAGGACCAGTGATGGCCATACTATGCCTCCGACACCTAATATACCTGTATAAATGCGATGTCGTGGTGCTTCATCGATGCAGGACGATCATCGGTACATCAAAGTAAATAACATATCACAAAACCTGTCATATATCTCACAGCGCATTGAATAAAATATAATAGTGAAATATCTTAGATACAAAATAGGTGAGACAGAAAATAACCGAAAAGATCATAGCATCAGAGTATATAGATCCATACAGTAAGCATTATAAGTGAAAGAGTTATACGTCAAACAACAACTCATAAAACTATCTCTACATAGTAAAGCACCAGGAAGCTCCATGGTGTTGTGCAGCGGAATAACAAAGGAGTACATATAACGATACAAGAATGGCCTCCTGCTTGCCACCTGTCCAGCTCCACATGCTAACTAGACTTGATATCTCTAATCTTCTCATATAAGAGTACCTAGAGTAATAGGAAGAAAGCATAAAACCCCAAGTCAGACAACAGTCCAGTGTGAGCGATAGAGATCTCAAATACTATAAAGGCAATAAACTAGGATAAATTGTATGGAGAATCATACCTAACCTATCCCTGCATTCACAGAGTAAGCATATGTAAAGGATATATAACACTCTATGATAGTGGTTATGGGTGTACTATGTATCAAGGTACTAGGGTGTCTAGATATCGGTATCGATAATATCTATATTGTATGGCATCCCTAATGTGATAGAAAAACAAAGAAAACATAGTATTTATCATCCATTCTCACATTCACTCAGTCAGTGCATTGGATACATGATACTCATATGGTCACCTGCATAGAACCAAAGACTGCTTAACGTTTCAGTTCCTCTATACTCGAATCCATGCCACTTAGTAGGAAAAGAACTAGACTGCACCTCCATAGACAGCCCATGGTATAATGGGTCTGCACCTCCGTAGACAGCCCAACAAGCATCCCCACATACACACCCGCTTTAGGAGCACATTGTGAAACCTACAAGTATCAACGATCCATTTGCACACATCATCCATAGCAAGGCTCATTTCGGAACTGTCCTTACGACTCCCATCTGAAGTCATAGTGGTTGGGAACTACTCTAGCCATCCATCATAAGCCATAGAGTGTCATCATGCATCTCGTAAATTGCCTCCAACAGCCCCTCAAATCCGGCTCGTCATCGCCTACTCTGCCTCTCAAAGTATAGCTATTCATCATCAAAGCCATCACTTCCCATCATGGAACTCCCATCGTCAAGTCATGATTAGTCGTCATTGAAAATCGTCGAAAGTTATCGAAATGGTCATCGAGAAACTCACTTTAGGGTTGACCCAAAGATAGACCCGAAGTAACCATTACTTTGACTTGAAGCAGTCTCCGGAGATTTTGACCCAAGTCAGACGAGCATTTTTCCTCAAATTTCCCCGAAGCAGACTCTGGAATTCTCCAAGCAAATTCAAGGATCGATACCGATCCCTGACTTAATCTATTTTCATCCCATGGAATCTCCCAAAGTCAGACTCGTGTTTTTGGCCAAGTGACCCGAAGTTGAACCCAATGCAATCGACAATCGATCCCTACTTCCAAGGTCCTCACCAATCATCAACATCTTGAGTATATGGATTCTAATCGACTTGAAATTTGAAATATAACCTTATAGAGCCTTCCCTATCACACCATATTGATCGCACCTTGGTTGGGTCAAAAATTGAAGATCCGATATGATCCCTACCTACCAATCCCCCTCTACCGATCTCTTGTACTAAACACCATAACTTCAGCATACGATGTCCACATGACTTGAAATTTAGCATGATGCTTCATGGGGCCTTTCTTGCCATCCTCTACCGATCGCATTCCGATAGGACAAAGTCCTATTTATAAGTCCTGATCTCTCCTAGGAAGTGCACACCCTAACTTCCTATGGCTATTTTCGCCATTTGATCGGCGTTTGCATATATTCAAGCATGTTTATAGCAAGCATATAACATGTAAAATACACAACAACGAGCAAATGGTCGAAGCATAACAAATCAAAATATAGATCTAAGTAAATAATCACATATTCATAAGGTTTAACTATAGGTCCATAAAAAAACGATTTCACGAATTTGATCCAAATTCACACATGTGCTATAAGATGATTTAAGATGATTAATGAAGATTTTTAGGGAATTTGAAAGATGATTTAGGGCCTAATACATCTTAATTAGTAAGTGAGATCACTAATCACTTACCTCAACCTAAGCAAATCTCTAAATCTCTTTATGAATAGTAGAAGCCACATTTTCCAAGGCCTTCCAGTAGCTAATCTTCAATCCCAAAAGAAAGTCTTGCTAATCCCTTCTTAAGTATGTGATTTGGCTAATTTAAGTATAATTTAAGCTGGCCTTTTGGTAGAAAGATGATTAATGGAAGTTCAGGTTATTTTTAGGAGTTGTGAAAGGATGGAAGTGAAGTCCCATCAGCCTCCACCAGCCCCACATGCTCTAATCCCGAATTGGGTTTTGGGCCTTAGGGTTAATGAATCTAATTACCTACTTAAGCTACTCAAAATCAATGAAAACTTCGAATGGCCTTAACTTGAAAACAGTAAGTCCGTTTTCTTAATATGGACACTTTACGGAAAGAGAATCCATCATCCAGATCCAATGGTTATTGTTTCAGATGTTAACTTGACTTCTATCAAAATTATAGCTTGTACAAGATTTACAGGGTCAAAATGGTCATAGAAAAATTCGACAAAAATTGCCTAGGAAAGGGATTGACCCTAATAGTCATTTCTCAGAATCATACGACTTAATATAAAAATAATATAAATATTCTATGATCCTCCGATACATAGAATATGGGTCATTACATTCTTCCCCTCTTTAAGAATTTTTCCCTCGAAATTCCATGATCAAGTCAATAGGGTAATCATGCATGTCTAACAATCGTATACAAGAATAGGAAGACATCACACATCAAACATGCATACATAGAAACAAAGGAAAAAGAAAGTATCTAAGCCTATTTTAGCATGTAGGATACTATGCCATGGTACATTTCATGATATCATAAACGAAAGTAAAAGCAACAAATAAGAAATCTCACTAAGTAAAGAGCTCGAGATAAGATATCCTCATGCTCTCCTTGGTCTGCTAAGTACAATCACCTTAACTATAACTCCATTGAACCTTCACTAACTTCACTATCTTCCTCCTAAATTAATTCGTGTCATGTCCGATGATACGAATACGCCTAAAAGGTCTCAAAGCCTCTCGTTCGGACTCGATATCATGTAGCTGATCCGATGTGATAGTAACACCTGAGTCATGTACAAATTTCCTTAATTGTGAGACATCGAAAACATCGTGCACTTCGTCCATCCTTTTGGGGTAAGTCGACTCTATAAGCAAGGTTCCCAATCCTCTCTGGTATCAAAAAAGGCCAACAAATCTCGATGCTAACATCCCTCTACTACCGAACCAAATGACATTCTTCAATAGAGATATCTTAACGAGTACCATGTCCCTGATAGAGAAATCTAAATCTCGACATCTCTTATCAACGTAATTGTTCTATCTATCTTGTGCAACTTTCATCCGTTGCCCAATGATCTTGATATTCTTTGATGTTTCTCTAATCATATCTGGCCCCAATATTAGTTTCTTGCCCCTTTCCCACCAACACGAAGGAACGTTGCACGATAGGCCATATAATGCCTTAAATGGTGCCAAACCGATAGTAGACTAGTAATCGTTATTGTATGCAAACTCCACAAGAAGTAAATGGTCATCCCACGAGCCCCTAAATTCTAATGTGCAAGCACACAAGAGGTCTTCTGAGATACGATTAACTCTCTTAGTTTGGCTTTTAGTTCAAGGGTGATAAGCTGTGCTGAGGTGCAACTTTGTCCCTAATGCCTCCTGTAAGCTGTTCCAAACCCACTAGTGAATAATGGGTCTCGGTCATTCATAATGCTCTTCAGCACACCATGGAATTATGCTATCCATTTCTCCTACAGTTCGACCAGTTTGGATGCTGTTCTACATGACTTAACGGGAATAAATCTGGTGCTCTTGGTCAGTCGATCGGCTATGACCAAATGCTGTCATACCCTGCTTGATTCCTCAGCAGACCATCGATGAAATCCATCGACACTTATTCCCATTTCTACTTAGGAACTTCTAGAGGTTGCATCTAACCACACTCTGTATTAACCAACAATCAGTTCATGCATTTTGAGATGAATGTCCCAACATCTTTCTTCATCCCTTACCAATAGTAGGTTTGCTTCATATCATGGTACATCTAATTACCGTTGGGATGTATAGTATATCTCGAATGATGGCACTCTCTACGCACCTCATTCCTTAACCCATCTACATCAGGAACAAATAGTCTCCCATCTTTACGGAGCCAACTATCTTGGTCGAGTCCATACTACCTCAGACCTTTAGATTCTACTCCCGCATCAATCTAAGAAATGATCTCAGCTAATCTTGCATCATGCCTCCAACTAGTACCAATCTGGTTAATAAGAGTAAGCCTGATAGTCAAGCTCGCCAACATCTCTAGCTTTAGCTCACATCTCGGTCGAAGTCATAACTAAAAATATACTATAACTGCTTCCACTCTAAGAACATTGCTCCCAAGCCAACTTGGCTCCTATTTAAGGCATCAACAACTACATTACCTTACCTAGGTGTATATTCTATATCAAAATCATAGGAGGCAAACTCTAACCATCATTGCTGGCAAAGATTAAGATCCTTTGACAAAAAGAGGTACGTTAATGATTTATGGTTGATGAACAGCTCAAATATTTCTCCTAAAAGATAAAGCTTCCAGATCATCAGTTCTAACACAATCACTGCTAATCCTAAATCGTGGGTCGGGTATTTCTTTTCATGTGGCTTCAGCTACCTATTGGCATATGCAACAACCTTGCCTCCCTAAATCAATATTGCACCCAACCTAGTACCACAAGCATCAGTGCATACCGTCATCTCCTCATTCCCGTTTGGGATAGTCAATACTGGTGCATTCTTCAACTTTTCCTTTAGACTCGCAAATGCATGTTCACATCTCGCTTCCTAAGTAAAAGTCCGATTCTTTTTTGTCAAATGGGTCAAAGGAGCTGCTACCTTAGAAAAGTCCTGGATGATTCGTCTATAATATTCAGCAGAGAGACTACAAATAAAAATGATTTTTTATTGATATTATCTCTAGAGAGACTATCATTAAAACCGAAGATCTTATAGAGAAGAAAACTGGATACCTTATAGAGACTATCAATAAAATCGAAGACCTTATAGAGAATAAAACTGAAGATGTTATGTCTTTGGTTTTATTAAAAGTCTCTCTAGAGAGACTATTAATGAAATTGATATTTTATTGATAGTCTCTTTTGCTCCAAGAAACTCCTTACATTCATAGTGTCTTTTGGTCTAGTCTAGTCTTGAACAGCTAGGACTTTTGCAACATCAATGACAATGCCCTGCTCAGAAACAACGTGACCCAAAAATCGCACTTCCCTCTTCCAGAAGTGACATTTAGAAAACTTCGACTTCAATTAGTGCTTTCTCAAAACCTCTAGCACGATCCTCAAGTGCTTGTTGTGTTCTTCCTCTGTCCATGAATAGACAAGAATATCATCGACGAGCACGAGCATGAATTTATTTAGCTGACCCCTAAAGATGTAGTTCATGAGATCAACAAAATATACTGGTGCATTGGTTAGCCCGAATGGCATAAACAATCACTCATGGAAACCAGATGGCATACGACACGCCGTAATCGGCACACTCTCCTTTGCTTCTCTCAATTGGTGAAATCCCATCACAAGATTAAACTTAGAAAACACTCTGGCACCATGAAGCTGATCGAACAAGTCATCAACACATAGAAGTGGGTACTTGTTCTTCTTCATCACTCTATTCAGCTCACGGTATCAACACACAATCTAAGAGAGCCTTCTGCCTTTTTTTCGAATATTACGAGCGCTCCTCACTCAGATATAATTCTGTGAATGAACCTTTATCGCAAAAGATCATTCACTTGTACCTCAAGCTCTTTCTGCTCTCTAGGTTTCGTCCTCCTCAGCGGCATCACTATCCGTCTAGCATCTTTAACTAAATCAATACAGAACTTGATCTCTCTATGTGGCGGAAGTCTGATCACTTCCACAAATATATCCTTATGCTCCCTGGTAGTCGGTACTATCAATAACTCATCGTGCAGGATATCGAGTAAACATAGGAAGTCGACCATAACGTCATCATCTGATAGGCAGCCCAACACTATCTTTTGCCCATTATCCATCCCTATTGTCATTGACAACCTCACAATCCACTACCACTCTGTATCTATAAATCTAGTCAATCCCTAAAATGATACCAAACCCAATGAAACCCAAAACAAATCAATCATAATCATAATAGCATCCATGACTCGATAAGACCAAACCATGACAAACCATACTCAAGCTAGTGGAGCCTCCAATAGGGTTCGTCACTATCAAGGGTCGGTCAACTATTTTGGGTCTCAATCCTAATCCATTTACGGGGTCACTAGATATGAAGGAATGTGAAGCCCCAGTACCAAATAAAACTAGAATAGGAACATCATAAATGGGAAGCATACCTTGGATAATGATGCCTTTCCCTTTCTCTTTAGCCTATAAAGTGTTCGAAAAATTTGGAACGGCATTGATAGTATATGCTTTCACCACCTACTTCTGCTTTAATGACGTGGACAGTTCTTCCGAATGTGCCCAAACTTATTGCAGTTGAAGCATTTCTTCTTCTTATCTTTGTATTCTTTAACAAAGTGCCCTTTCTCTCCATGGTTGTAGCAAATCAAATCTTGCTTGTCTTCTTCTTTTGACCATCTTTATTCTAAAACTATTTTGCTTGTTGTTCCCTTTTTTCTTACCTCCCCAGCTAGATTGCTGCTTTGGCTCTTCCTTGGGAACAATGGAAGAAGAAATCTTTGATTTAGGGTAGAGGCTGTTGTGTCCTAAGGCTTTCCCAATAATTGCCTCGAAAGTCTCATCAATATGGTTCAAGAGCTTTTCTCCTAAATAATCATCTGGGCTGGTGATGAACTTCTAATTATTCTTCGTCAGGGTGTCGATAAAGGACATTCTATACTTTGATAGAGCATCAAACTTTGCCACATTCTCAAAGACATTCATGTCCCCCTGCTTCAACTCCACAAACCTACAGAACAACTCAGACTTCTGGACAGCCAAAATGAACTTTTCTATAAACTGAGCTCTGAACTGACCCCAAGTAATCTGATCCTCGGCAGTAGTAACTTTCACAGCGTTCCATCAGTTCATGGCTCTTCCGTGAAGCTGACGTGAGGTCAGCCTCCTCTTCATGGCAACATTAAGCTCAAAATTCGAAAAAATATGCTCGTAAGTGTCGAGCCAATCCTGAACTTCCATAGCTGAATTCGTTCCCTGGAACAGCTTACCACCCAGACTAGTAGTCTTTATTCAACTTTGAAAAGTCAACTCTAGGTGCCTGCACTGGAGCCCCATCCTCAACAACATTAGGAATGTCCGTTTGAGAATTTTGCAGCATGTTCCTCATAAAGACATTGAATATGGTCAGCATATCAAGATTAGAAGCTCCTAAGTAGCTCTTTCATCGACTCTAGAAATGGAGTTCCTAGCAGCACACCATTTTAAGTGATTTATCATTCAATCTGTAATAAGGACGATCGGTCTCTCTATAAGGAATTCTGCCCAAGTAGTACTCATGTATGCGGTGCGACTTATATACTATATATACTACTGTATAGTTTTAAAAACCAAAATATATAACAAGTATGTGCCCTCGTATATTTACAAACACACTCTCGATCCAGTCAAAAGTGAGAACTCCTACCCTATCTCTATCTGATCACAGTATCCCTTGGGTTAAGCAACACGACCTAAGCCCCGATGCCAAATGCGATGACCGCCCTACAGCGTCGACACCCAGTATACCTGTATAGGTGCGTTGTAGCGGTGCTCGGTTGATGCAGGACAATCATCAGTAAAGTAAATAAATAATACATCATAGAACCTGCCGTATATCTCATAGCACATTGAATGAAATATAACAGTAAAATATCTCAGATACAAAACAAGTGAGATAGTAAGATAATTGAATAGATCATAACATTAGAGTATATAGATACGTACAGTAAGCGGTATAAGTGATAGAGTTATACATCAAACAATAACTACTAAAACAGTCTCTGAGTAGTAAAGCACTAGCAAGTTCCATAGTGCTATGCAGTGGGATAGCAAATCGATACATATAATACTACAAGAATAGCCTCCTGCTTGCTACTTTTCCAGCTCCATGTGCTCACTAGGCCTGATATCTCTAATTTACTCATTTAAGAGTACTCAGGTTAATAGGAAGCAAAGCATAAAACCCCAGGTCAGACAATGGTCCACTGTGAACGATAGAAATCTCAAAATACTATAAAGACAGTAAACTAAGAAAAATAGTATAAAGAATCATACCCGACATGTCCCTGCATACACAGAGTTAGCACATATAAAGGATATACGCTACTCTATGACAGTGATCATAGGTGTACTATATATCAAGGTACTAGGGGTGTATAGATATCGACATTGATAATATCTACATTGTGTGACATCCGATAGAAAAAAAACAAACATAACATCCATCATCCATCCTCACACTACTCAGTGAGTTGGATACATAATACTCATATAGCCACCTACAAAGACAGCCTAGGGTACAATGGGTTTACACCTCCATGGACAGCCCAACGATCGTCCTCGTATACCCCCTTTTATGAGCACACCGTGGAACCTACGAGTATCGGCAATCCCTTTGCACATGTCATCCATAGTAGAGCTCATTTCGGAACTGCCCTTATGACTCCCATCTAAAGTCATCGCGGTTGGGAACTACTTTAGGCATCCATCATAAGCCATAAAGTGTCATCATGTGTCCCTTAATCTACCTCCAATAGTCTCCTGAAATCTGACTCCTTATTTCCTACTCTGCCTCTCAAAGTATAGCTATCCATCATCAAAGCCCTCACTTACCATCATGGAACTCCCATCATTGAGTTGCGAGTGGTTGTCGCCAAAAATCATCGATTGTTGTAAAAATAGTCGTTGAGAAACTCACTTTAGAATTGATCTGAAGTAACCATCACATTGACTCGAAGTAGTCCTTGGAGATTTTGACCCAAAGTCAGACCCGCGTTTTTCCTCAAACGACCGAAAGAAAACTCAAGGATCATTGTCGATCCCTAATTTAGTCTATTTTCATCCCCTAGAACCCACCTAAATCAGACCCGTGTTTTCGGCCAAGTGACCCGATGTCGAACCCAAAGCAATCCATGGTCGATTTCTACTGCCAAGGTCATCACCAATCATTAATATCTTGATCATACGGACTCCAAACGATTGAAATTGAAATGTAGCCTTATGGGGCCTTCCTTCTCATAATATTAATCGCACCTTGATTGGTTCAAAATTTAGGGATCCAATCAGATCCCTACCTACTGATCCTCCTCCATCGATCCCTTGTACCAAACATCATAACTTAAGCTTACAAAGTCCAAACTTGCATGCTGCTTCATGAGGCCTTCCTTGTCGTCCCTACCGATCGCGCCCTCATAGGACAAAGTCGTACCGATTAGTCCTGATCCCTCTTGGGTATCGCCATTCGATAGGCATTTGCGTCCATACAAGCATGTTTATATCAAGCATATAACATGTAAAATGCACAGTAACAAGCAAATGGTCGAAGCATAGCAAATCAAAATATATATTTAATTAAATAGTCACATACTCATAAGGTTTAACTATAGGTCCATAAAAACATGATTTAACAAATTTGATCCAAATCAACCCAAATTCACATATGTGCTATAAAATGATTTGCGATGATTTATAAAGATTTTTAAGGAATTTCGAGAGATGATTTAGGGCCTAATACATCCTATTTAGTAAGGGAGATCACTAATCATTCGCCTCCAATTAAGAAAATCTCCAAATCTCCTTATGAATAGTAGATTACACATTTTCCAAGGCCTTTTAGCAGTTAATATTTGATCCCCAACGAAAATCTTTGGTAATCCCTATTAATTATTTGATTTAGCTAATTTACGTATGATTTAAGGTGGCTTTTTGGAAGAAGGATGATCAATGGAAGTTTTAGGTTATTTTTGGGAGTTGTGAAACGATGGAAGTAATAATATTCCACATGCTCTAATCCCAAAATGGATTTTGGGCCTTAGGGTTAATGACCCTAATTATCCACTTAATCTACCTGAAATCAATAAAAATTTCAAACATCCCTAACTTGGAGATAAGTCCATTTTCTTAATATGACCACTCTATAGAAAGGAAAACCATCATCAGATCCAATGGAAGTGGTTTCAGACCCTAAATCAACCCTTGTCAAAAGTTATATTCCATACAAGATTTACAGGGTCAAAATGGTCACAACAAAATTTGGTAAAAATGCCTAGGAAAGGAAATGACCCCAATAGTCATTTTGTAAAATTATATAATTATACGACCTCATATGAAAATAATATAAATACTCTACGATCCTCCGTACATATAACACAGGTCGTTACAGGACCTGTCAAACCCCTGTGATAGCGACATCTATTATATATAATAAATAATCAATAAAACTATAATGTGGATGTAGGCTAGAGAATGTCAAAGCATTATAAAAAATCTTTTGCTTTGTTGTTATTTATTTGTTATTCTGCCATTATCTACTAGATCTAGGTCTCATAGGTTCCTTACCGCGTTTTTTCGTGTGTTGATCCATTTTTGACATCAGCATTCGGTTCTTTCATTGAGAATTGAACCTAGGCTTAGATCTAGCTCTCTACTTTGGGTTGGAAAGATCTAGAAGTTAGATCTGGAAAACTTTCTTGAGGAACTTGAAGGATTGCTAATAGAAACTTTGGCGTCTAGGAGATCTGAATGTTCCTCGGGAGCTATAGGCAGAGAAGATGAAGGAAACTCTTACAAAATTGAAGTTAATAATCAACAGACAATAGCAGGTTTCTCTGTTCAATAGGAGGTAGTTACTAGTGGGTAGCTTGAAAATGATATAAGAGTTTAACCAGAAGATGATGGACATCCAGAAAGCTTTGATGGATAAGATGGATGCTTTGCTAACCTTGCAACCACAAAGAACTAGGAGAGTTAGAAGGGAAATTTCACCTACTATAGAATAAGAGAATTCCTCTGTTTCTGGCCAAAACAGGAGGGATGGGAAGAAAAAATAGAAGATTGGATCCTGGAGCAGTTGAAGGGCCCGCGGGAGGAAATAAATTCTTCCCCCCACAAGAAAACCAACCGATACCGATAGGAATTTTCGAATGGACGGTGCCTAGAAGTGGATGCAATGATGGATTCAGATGAAGAGGTGGACTTGCAGCTTGATGATGATGATTTGGAATAGGATGTTAATGCTAATGAAGGCAGAGTTTAGACAGCTGCAGCATTACCAACTGCACGCCAATGATATAATGAAGGAATGGTTCTCCCAAAGACAAGAGGATTATATATCATTTGGAAAACCAAGACCATTTGTAAAGTCACTTGGCGTAGCCCCTGCTAGTTGACCCTCGGACACCATGCCAAAGAGGCGTACATCGCTGATATGGTCAAACAATTAGTGGAGGAAAGTAGGGGTAGGAAAAACGAGGATTAGGGTTCCGCATCGAGCTGTACTTCATTCACTGAAAATATCTTAAGGGAAAAATACCACAAAAAGTTCATTATGCCAACGATGCCATCATATAATAGAACTACCAATCCTAGACGAAACTTACTCAAGTACGAATGGCATGTGGATGGAGCAAGAGCTAAGGATGTTATGCACTGTAGACGCTTTCCCATTTTCTTGGAAGGAGTTGCCTCAATGTGGTTTATTTGACTCATGAAGAATTCAAGATCTACTTTTGATGAATTGGCTAAGAAGTTTTTGGAGAAGTTTAGGCTCCATGCTGTCCGACCAAAGGACATGATGTCCCTATTCGACTTGTCACAAGGACCAAAGGAGTTACCGAAGGCTTTCTTAAATCAATTCAACATCGTTGTTACAGAGGTTAGCAATCTGTAGGAAGATCTTATATTTATGGTACTGACCTGGGCATTCACTCGAACATGGATTTTGGTAGATGGATGAAGATGAAACAACTTGCTATGGAAGAATTCCATCGAAAGTCAAATTGGTTTCTACGATTAGAAGAAGCTATCTTGGTTGAAGGAAAGGTCAACAATGGACAGTTGAAGGAGGTAGTTCAAAACTATGTTGTGGTTAAAAAGGATAGGGAAAAATTTGATGGGGTTGTATGAAATGCTAGAAATTCTGGGAACCATAAGAAATGGAATCAAGGCCCTAATGGTAGGTGTAACAACAACAAGAAACGTCCAAGGAATTTTGGACTAAAAGATTACAATCCTTTGAATGATACGCTATAATACATTTATCTTGCTACTTAGGGAATTGATGAAACAGTAGAATCAATCTGGGTTGTACTACCGCTTCCATGAAATGAATAAGCATAACAACAACGAATGCCATCACTTAAAGGACTTGATTGAGGAGTTGATGTGGAAGAATAGGCTCTAGTAGTACATGAATTAACAACAAAACTCTGACCAAGCTGTCGGACCCCAAGGCCCACCAGCTTAAGGGGATCCACTTGACCCAGTGGAGAAGGGCACAAGACTATGGATGGAAGACTAATAATTAATACTATAGCTGGAGGGCCTCACCTAGCAGAAAGAAGTTGGGTGAGATAGAAAGATATGCGACATTATTGAAACGCATACCAAGAGAAAGTTACTACACCGTCGAAGATGGAGCTCTAGCTAAGTAATAGAAAATGATAACGGATGACATCATGTTTAGAAATCAAGATTCTTGTGGAGTTGAAGCACTAACCCTTGATCCCATGGTGGCAAGAGTCGGAATAGGTTGTGCGTCAAGTTTTGGTGGATAATGGAAGCTCTGTTGATATTCTGTTCAGAAAACCTTTCGACCAAATTAAAATCAGTATGAAGGACGTGACTTCCTACAAGATGAAGATTCATGGATTTTAAGGATGAAGCTAAACAACCATTTAGGATGATTGACTTGCCTATATAGCTAGGTGAAGGAGAATATAAGGTGGTGCATATTCAAACATTTTTTGTTATCGATGAATACTCAGCATATAACGCTTTTTGGGGTGACCGGCCCTAGCTGATTTCAAGATTGCTTTTGCTCCATGGTGTTTAACAATGAAGCTTCCAATGGAGAACAGAATTAGAGTTCTACGAGGGGACCAAAGCACAACAAGAGAATGCTATGTTGCAACACTACGAGAAGCTAAACATTAGGAAAAAAGAAAGAATATAGGGAAGACTCTCCACATTCAGGAACCGCAAGCATAGAAATTATAGATTAGCCCCTATATTTAGGACCATAATCGATTCGACAAGTGCATGGATCCTCGAAAGAAGTCGGGGGAAGTATGGGAAGCACTACAAGAGCTTACAATGAGTGTCCCTGTTGATATGGATCACCTGACTTGAGTATTAAAGATCGGTTTTCAGCTCGGAATTGGATTACGCAAGGAATTGGTTAATTTGCTCCAAGAAAACAGGAACGTGTTGGCATGGACGCATACCGATATATATGGGATATCATTGAATATAGTGTGTCATGCATTAAACATCAATCTTAAGTTTACACTGTTGAAATAGAAAAGGCGCAGCCTAGGTCCGAAGCAATCCGTTACATTAAAGGAAGAAGTGGATAAGCTATTGGCCAACGGCTTTATTCATGATGCTTTCTACACTCAATGGGTATCTAACCCCGTATAGGTCACGAAGTCAAATGGAAAATGGTGAACATGCATCGATTACTCAGATCTAAATAAAGATTGCCTGAAGGATAGCTTTCCTTTGCCAAGAATTAATCAGCATGTTGATTAAACAGTGGGGCATGAATTGCTCTCATTAATAGATTCTTATTCCTGACATAATTAGATCATGATGCATAAGATGGATCAGGAGCATACTAGCTTTACCACGGATATAGGATTATACTACTGCCGAGTAATGCCCTTCGGTTTGAAGTACGCTAGAGCTACATACTAACCATTAGTAAATACAACGTTCAAGAACCAAATTGGACAAACAATGGAGGTATATGTAAATGACATGCTTGAGAAGTCATGGGTGTCTCAAATCATTGGATGACCTATAGGAGATGTTTGAAATCTTACGAAAGTATGGAATGAAGTTAAACCCACTTAAATGTTCTTTTGATATTACTTTGGAAAATTTTCTTGGTTTTATTGTGAATGCAAGGGGTATAGAAGCCAATGCAGAAAAAAATTGATGCCTTTCAAAATGTCAAAGCCTTGACAACAAAGAAGTAACTTAAGAGCTTAAATGCAAAAATCGCTGTTTTGAGTCGATTCATCCCAAGGGAAATGAATAAGTTCATACCTTTCTTCGACACCCTCAAGAAAGGTAAAAAGAATTTCGAATGGAATCAAGATTGCTAGAATGTCTTTGAGGAGTTGCTGAGGCGTATGGAGACACCACTAGTCTTATCCAAACCATTGGATGTAGAAGACTTATTGTTACTTAGCTGTGTCTGCTCACACACTAAGTGCGGCTTTGGTATATGAGGAGGCAAAAATTCAAATATCGGCCTACAACATCAGCAAGAGGTTACCAGAAGAAGAAAAGAAATAACCAAAATTGGAGAAACTCGCATATTGCTTGCTGATCGTATCAAGGAAGTTACGATTGTATTTTCAGGTCATCCGTTCAAAGTGTTGACAAACCAGCCTTTGAAATAGGTATGATACCGACCCAAGACCTACGAGAGGTTGCTAAAATGAAATATCAACTTGAGCCAGTATGATGTCACGTTCCATCTAAGGAGAGCAATAAACGGGCGGGCGTTGGTAGACTTTATCGTTGAGTTTACCACGTAGGATGGTGAGGAAGAAGAGGAGGATGTTGCGGCGCAGCTTCTTATTGGAAATCATTTTTCGATAGCATTTCGAATGAATTTAGTTCGAGGGCGGGATTCGGGTTTGAAACACTGGAAGGACGATTAATCTTTTATGCACCAAAACTGGATTTCCCTACTATTAAAAACGAAGTTGAGTACGAGGTGTTAATAGTAGGATTGAAAATAGCAAGGGAACTGGCAATAAAGACGCTACAAATATTTAGCGATTTGCAACTGGTGTCTACCAATTCAGGAAGGAATGTTAGGCCAAGGGCACAAGACTAGCCCCTTACCTTTCAAAGGCACTGGAGCTGCTTAAAGATATAGAGAATTACACGATAACTCGCATTCCCACAGAGGAGAATAAGAGGGCCGATTCATTAGCTAAGTTAGTCAGTTCTGGAGAAGTGCACCTGATGGGACTGGTTCTGGTGGAGATCCTGATGGCTCCAAACATCAACCAAATGGATGTCAATTGGATTTTAAAGACAACGGAGGAAGTGAAATCATAGAGGACTCCTATCAAGGACTATTTGCTTAGAGGAATACTCCATAAAGATAGGAACGAGTGAAAGAAACTCCTTCGAAAAACATTATGATTTGTGATACGGGATGGAATACTACACATGAGAGGATTCTTTATGCCCTTGCTCCATCATGTAACCAAGGATGAAGCTAGAAAGATCCTCATGGAAGTCCATGATGGCAGCTGTGGTGATCACACTGATGGGGCAAACTCTAGCAAAGAAAGTGCTCCGATATGGATATTTCTAGTCGATAGTAAACTTAGATGTTGCCGACCGCACTAAAAGGTGCGACCAACGTTAGAGATTCGCAAAGATTCTGAGAGCCCTATCTTCAGATCTTATGTAGATGGTCAGCCCATGGCCATTTGCAATTTAGGGAATTAAGCTCATTCGTATGCTACCAATAGCAAAAGGAGGAGCCAGATATGCTATCATTGTCGTGGATTACTTTACGAAGTGGGTTGAAGTCTGTGTAGTTAATTCCCCGCTACAACCCTGCTATATCTCATAGCGGATTTCTACCGCTACGATCTTTCCATATAGCCCTAGAATATAGCCTTTCCGCTTTAACCCCCGCTGTTTCCGCTATATCCCGTTATTTCCGCTATATTCCGCTATTCCCGCTATATCTTTTTTAATAAAGTGAATTGAAAAATTGCGTTTATACATTATAAATTACGAAACTAATTTATTTGATTTAATTTTTATTATATTTTTAGAAATGAAAATACTCTAATATTCTACCAAATTCAATTATGTTATATAACAGTTTTTCGTTTATTAAAGTACATTCACACATGTTTTTATTTAAAATTATTTATGTATTATTTATAATTCAATTGAATGGTAAATTTTCATTTAATTACCATTTATATATTTATAAAAACATTAAGTACGAGTTTTATATGCTATTTTAGAGCCATCCGCTATATCCCGCTATATCCTCGCTGTATCCCCGCTATGACTTTTTGCACCTCCACTGCTTCGAATCTACCGAGCGCATTAACTGCACAGGTTGAAGTAGAACTACTCGCCACAATTACAACTAAAAAGGTAATCAATTTTGTAATGGACAATATTATTTGCAGTTCCAGAGTACCTTAGAAGATCATCATGGATAATGGAACTTGGTTTGAAAGTGCTGAGTTCAGGTACATTTGCAAACGATACCAAATCGAAAAGTGCTTCTCCACATGGCGCACCCTCAAGCGAATTGACAAGTGAAGCTTTGAAAAAAATCATTGAATCCACCCTAAAGAAGCAATTGATTAGTGCTAAAAGCAACTAAGTTGATGAAATTCTACTAGCATTATGGGTTACAGGACAACATATAAGTTGCCGATAGGATACTCATTGTTTTCTTTGGCCTATGGTTTAGAGGCTATGATCCCGATTGAACTAGAAGTCCTACCTTATTGTAGAAGACATTTTAACCAAAGAGAAAATGAGGAACTTCTCCTTGAGTCCCTCGACCTAGTCAATGAGAAGTGGGAAGAACCAAGCTAAAGGTAGCCACTTGCCCGAAAAGAGTAGCACGACACTTCAATGCCAAGATCTGTAACCATACTTTTGAGGTAGGAAATCTCATTTTATATGAGTTCTCCTACGTACGGGAACTTTGTCCGAACTGGGATAAACCCTATGCAATTGACTAGAAGTTTGGAGATGGTACTTTCAAGCTAGCAACCATTGGTGGAGTCCTGATCCCATATGCATGGAACGATGATCTGCTCTGGCACTATTACATCCAGCTTTCCTTATTTTGTTTCTAGCAAATAAGCCATCTAAAGATTCTGGAGGCACTATAAATAGGCAGGACTTGCCATTTCTTCTACTTATCAATAAAGTTAGCTTCTTGAATCAATGGAACTATGTTCTTGTAAGCAATACTCATGTTCAGTTTGACTAGCAGCACCGACCTTCTAAGAATCAGTGTTGCTCAGAGAATGGCGACGCCAAGAAGGTAAAAATCACTGGGTCGATGAGGAAAACTGATATTGGCTGGAGATAGGAAACATTAGGAAGCTCAAAACCATCGACTTGATGGGGAAATTGACCCACAACCTTAAATCGCTGTTGCTCAGAGTTAGGCGACACTAGGAATGTTAAAACTACCGGGTGAACAAAAAAATCAACCCACAATCTTTTGAGAACCGACGTTACCTAGAGATGGGCGATGTTAGGAAGGTTTTAAATTGTCGAGTCAATGGGGAAAATCGACCCACAACCTTCTAAAAACTGACGTCGCTCAGAGATAAGTGACGTCAACGTCGGGAAGGCTTTATACCATCGAGCCAACTGGATAATTGTTCCACAACCTTTTGAGAGCTGATGTCGCTTAGAGATAGGTGATGTAAAGAAGGTTCTAAACTTCTAGTTCAATGGTGAAAATCGATCCCAACTTATTGACATTCAACGTCATCTGGAGATAGGCAATGTCAGGGTGAAATCCCTCTAACAAGGTTACCAGTATGCCATTTTTTATATCCTTAACACCGAACTAATAAAAATTTATTATGACAAAAGATGATGATGATGCATCTCTATGATACATACAACTAGAATGATATTATCTGAAGATGTCAACTTGTAAGAATTCAATTGTAACCCGGTGATTAGCAGCATCAAACTCGCAGTGCTTGGAATCAAGAAGGGAAGTCACTAGTTCCCAGAGATAGGAATTGTCATGTAAATGGATTTTTACGATGATTCCAACGACCAAACGAGACACACTTGATCAAGGATAGGCAGGAATAGTCGTAAAGAATCAAAAGCTAGAATCATCGAACTTACTTGATCTTGGAGTAGGATTAAGAACCTAACTGGAGGAAAGCGGAAATATTGCCCATAATGTTCAATCCCTTACCGGTGCCCAAACTTTGGCACTTTTAATAACCAACCCTGTGAGTAGGGGCATACACATAAATACTTGATAGAAAAGAGCTCGACCAGGCACAAACAAGACTAGCCTTAGAGTCGTCTTAACAATAATTCTGGTTTGCTAAACGGGGTGTTTTAGCAACTATAAATAGGGCTAAGTAACAGGATATAACTGAAGCAATGATAGGAATATTATTTACACATACAAAGTTGTGGTATATAAGCATATTGCATAGAAATAGAAAGTATATAATATAAGAAAAATTATAGAGTAAGCAGTTATATTATATGCACATGCAGTTATAACAAACATGCACATAACATAAAATGAAGACAAGCAAACCAAAGTGATATTGCAGAACAAAGTTAATCTTTCATTACCAATTTTTTGTGTATAATCAAACAATGAGGGCCATATCTACACAAGCTCGGCCAGTTCAAAATAAAAGGACAAAAATACAGACTCAGACATGACCAATACATAAGACGAACTACTATGCTTACCGCCTCCAGGTACTTTTCATTTCTTTCCCTTTCTATCGCCTTTACCACTGGAGGGACGACACTTATGCTTTTTATTTTCATCTTTAAGCATGATGTCGGTTGAGTCTTGCCTTTAGAATGAGTTGCCTCTTCGCCAGCGGTAGAACTTGGCTCCCTAGATTTGCTGGTAGGGCCATTAGTAAGCTTCGACGGTTTGATCTTCAACGTAGGAGCCTCGTGTCTTCAGCCTACTAGCTTGGACGAAGCGGGCTTGGTGACTTTGGGCTCTTGCTTCACTTTTATTTTCTCCATGATTTCCCTAAGTATTGCAGAGATGGTCTCATGATCGGTCTGGTCCAAAGCATTTATTATCATTACATCTTCCTCTTGGGATATTGAAATGTTCTCCAATTTCTCCAGGGGTGGCTATCTTCTTAGAATCAGGTCCTAGGCCAGAAATGGAAGAGGGAATAATTACGGTAAGCCCAGAAAAGACAGTGGTGGATGTAATAAAGATGACTGCAGTTCCTAAGCCCTGTATAGCCAGAGGCAGAGGAGGTAGATGCAGTTGACCTACAAGTTGACAGATAAAATAATAGAGTTTGTATATGGAATTTGGACAGAACTGAAGCTTCCCGAACATTAGAGAGACAAGGGAAATACCTAAGTCTGGGATTCTTTCCTAGACACCAATTTAAAATTACCCTTCCTCCATTTTATGCTCCTCGGTTTGGCTCGCGGAAGGGGGAATGTAAGGATCATAAATACAAGTTGTTGTAGAAATCAGGTTTACACAAGTGGTTTCAAAGCTAACACCATGGATACAGGAATGATTGCCATCGGCTCTTTAGATTCTGAAGTGGACACTTCATACTGACCTGAAGATCTCGGGCCAGCGAGTGCTTTGGCAGTGGCGGCGACACCAGTGTTAGCCGCCTCTTTGGCGTGAATTCCCTTCCAACAGATAGAAAGTCTATGTCCTCGGCATCGAGATACGCAACCATCAGCTCTTCCTTACAGCGATTATCTCTGGTCCATGCAGCCTAGCACAACACTTCTTTCCAAATGATAGTAATGGTCTCGGGATAGTCATCCCCCAACCATGTCAGATTCTTATGCATGACCACACTGGCATAGAAGTGCAACATATTGGAATCTAGCATGTCGTTAGTCCTGGACCTCTATTCTTGAAGCTCTTGTTAGGAAATTGCAATCTCAAGATTGTTGGCTATTTTAAATATGGCTGCTACATTTCATCTATGAGTTTCTTCTTCTCTTCACCGAACTTTTGATTCTCATCGTAGAGCCTAACAAGTTCAGCAGCTTGTTCTAAGATAGGTTGATCCTGACCTGACTAACCTCATCTTTTTGTATAAGATCCCGGGCCTTCTCGTCAGCTTGCTTCTTGGTTTCTTTACTTTCAGCAATGGCAGCTCTTAGCTAGTCTCTTAAAACAATCTTAGCGTTTACTAGGGCATGTTTTATCTCTTTGATCAATTCACTGGCACGGTCTTTTCCTTCAAGAACTGAGTCCCTCTCTCTTGTGACCTTGAACAGGTCGTCCTCTCAGCTCTTAGTCATTCTCTCAAAGTCATCCTTCTCAGACTCAAAGACGGGAATGTTGGTGTAGTAGATCTTATTCACTTCAGAAAGAGCGACACATAGCTTCTTTCATTTAAGCCCCTCATCAATGTGCTTTTGGACACTATGTAAGTTTCACTCCACCACTTCTCTCGAGGTGTCTATGATGTCCTGATCGAACTTGATGTAATGTAAGAAGAGGTAAGGGAATGCAGCTTATAGGCGTAGGGGACCATCTGAAAGACTAAACTTTGTGGAGAAACGCCTCGAAGAGAGGGGAACATCAGTAATAAGGGATTGGGAGGTTGGAACCTTTTTTACGGAAGAAGATTGAGCTTGTGTGTAGTGGAACATCAGCAGAAGAATTCCTGCGATGCTTGGTGGATTCTCTTGGATGTTTGGCAACATCGTTGGACAGCTCAGCCTTAGCCTCTCTCTTATTTCTCTCCTTCTCCCTCTCCCTATCCTTTTCTCTTTCAATTTTTCGAGCTTCATTAGCTTCATGATCTTTCCTTCTTTGAAACTCCTCTTCAATTTCATAGTGACGAGGCTGGTTTGGATTAGGATTTTGGCCTCTATATGCATTGGCATTACGGGAGAGCTTCTCGTAGTAGCCATGACGCATAGAACCTTAGAAAAAGGAAAAGATAATGTAATCGTTACTTCAGAAAGCATAAGTGTATGCTGGGATTCGTGTTCATATTCCTAGTGAAGTATAACACCAATGACCCCCTTAAGTACTCTACCAACCGTGTTAGCATGGGCTTAAAGATGAAGTTTCTCCACCTTCATTTATATTTGTTCCTAGAGAGAAGTAGAAGCCAGAGACTATCTCATCTAGAATGTTGTGAATAAGAAGTTGATCTCGCCAATGTCACTTAGACCGACGAAGACGTTGCCAAAGAGGCAGGATCAAGGAAAAATCTCTACCGAGGTTAATACAGTTTGGTCTCCAGCTACTTTAGAAGTTTCCATAGCAATGTGTTCCTGACGGGATGAGCTGGGGAGAGCAGGACTCATATAGGGCGTCACTCTAAATGATTCGCCCTCCCTTCATTGGCATGGTAGCCACTGGTGCTAGCTCTCTCTCGCATCTTCGACCATCTTCTCTTTTCCTTCCCTGCTCCTGAATCCCTCATCTTCTTCAAGAATTATGGACATCCTAACATCTTCATCCCTATTTCTTAGGATATCACCACCAACATGCTATTTGAACTCTTTTTCAGTGGGCTCATCTGAGTACACTGCACCAGACTTGCCATTAACATCCCTAGGAAGATTCTTTCCAGAGCTACGAGTGGGGATAGGAGAACGTGTACAAGATCTGGAACCGCTAGGAGAAGGCGATTAAAAAATAGAAGATCAAAGAGGGATCAACAAGTCATGCCGCCTTAAGTTTTCATTCGTCAAAAGGAATGTGATGGTTCGTTGTTGGAATCTAACTTCTTGAAGACCCAAGAATGTAGTCACGTGCTGCTCATGGTCATCTCGAGCCGGAATGCCCATAAGGAAGTAAACATCAAATTGATAAATTAAGTTAAAGAAATCCAAGTATGAAAGAAACTGAGGAAAGGAAGCCTACTTCTTGAAAGCCAGACTTTGTTAATACCATAGCAGCACCGTACGAAAAAAAACACATTTTTGAAGTACGAGCATTCATTGTGAAGCTTTTCGATAATCTTACATTGGCACCTAGCTTCTTTTTTCATATACGATGGAGATTCTTTCGTCTTCTTGAAGTGGAGTAGGTAAGTTAACCCGTCAAACTTTGGAGCCCGGTTGTACCGATTCATGAAGAGTATGTAAAGGGAACCCAAAAGAGCGTATCTGTTTGGATGTGTATTTAGGATGAAGCCAACCCAAGTTCACGGAGAACCATTGAAGGAAAGGATTGAAAGGCGGGATAGTTCCACTTCAGCATATGTACTGGTTACATGCTAGGTATCCTTTAGGGGTTGCGTGCAAACTCGGCCCTCATGGGAAGAAGAATGTCGTCTTCGGGAATTCCATGCTGATGACAGATGTTTACAGCATTCTGGCTGTTAGAACCATAAGCACTAGTTCTGGTGGATTGTTCGGTATTCTTTGACCTAAGAGCTCATTTAGAGGAGGAGGCTGATTCACTACTAGCACAACTAGCATCGAGCCTTCTGATTATGATGTAACAGGATGACTCAGCCTAGCGGGAATGGTTGGCAAAGCCTAAGCTGTAAATGATCCAACTTCTGGAGGAACAGAAATATTATCACTGAACTTGACTCATGGCGATCGGTTGAGTCATGCTAGAATAGAAAACTTGGCATTCAACACAGTCTGGTATGTTTTATTTCGAACAATAGGCTAGTGTGACCAATGTCCAGAATCTAAAGGATATCAACGTGTGTTGACCAATCAGATTCTTAAGGCTGACCGGGGCAAGTGAGAAATGTTAATCTATGCAGTGTGAGTCATGTGCCTCTTACGTCATGAATGGACCATCATATATAGATATCTCGCTCATGCTAGAAAAATGGACCGCATTGTGCAATGAAATTATATATCGAAACTTATTCATTATCGCTGAATAATCGATAGCGGAGCTGTTGTCCGGAGCGACGCGGAAGCTTTTCCTTTTAGAAACACATGAAGTGCAAAAACATGGAAAAACAATGTGATGGAATCATTAGGTACAACTGATCTTGATGTAAATCATCATATGGGAGTTTAAATGATGACAATGGCTTAGCCAACCTTTAACAAGAGATAATCGAAGTCGTAGAGTCAGACTTGTCTCCAAAATGGTATGCATACGACCAAAGCAAAACCTTAGTTTACCATAGGTCGAGAGCAACTAATCTCGAACCATCTCCTCTCAACTATAATTGGCCATAGCCCCACCATCACCATTGCTAAGTCCATTACCAATTGCCAACCTTAAATGGTTAAGAATTTTGATTGGTGGTTTAAGCTTGAATGCATAGACCTAAGAGCTTTGGTGGGGATTGAATGCGATTCACAACAACAAATTGAATGGAGGCAATGACTGGAGTGGGCGGCAATGGTGAGTTGTGGAACATCAACTGTTGAGTGCTTGACGGGAGAAATCAATGATGGAAAGGCTTGAATCTCAAAAATCCGAAAGGTCTTGGAATAGGAGGAGTCGGTGGCACAAAAGCAAGAAGTAAGAAAATAAGTGAAAAATCTTCTAAGTCCTAACTTATATAAGAAATCGGGTACGGTGAATGGTCTCGATATTGGGACAAAGCCGTCGCTGCCGAGATGTTTTGTTGCCTTAAAAACAAGTAAAGTGCATATCAAAAAGGAGTACTCATCTAGAGCATAGATCTGGTCTTCAGAGCGTAAATCTGGTCCTTAGCATGAAGAATGGAGTTACAGCTACGCAAAATTGATGAAGGAAAGTCCATCAAAAAAGGCAACGTCTTGAAGCAATACTTGATCAATCACCAACAATTAAAGAGATAACAATCTAGAACTTGTCTCGATCCAAAGCACACTTTGTTTACAATACAAGCATAAACCGAAGGGCAAGTGTTTGCCTGGTTTTTAATTAAGTAGAATTCAACTGAAAGTAGAAGATCAAGACGAAGACAAAATGACTTGAGAACTTGGAAGCACAATCAGAAGAATAAGAAGATGAAACTCAAGAAATTCCACTTGAATTTTAGCTAAGGAAAACTCTCGATACCAAGAGAAACCTCTCGGTATCGGGAGGTCTTTTCTCCATTTTGGGTGCTCTAAAGTCTACATACTTCATATGTTACCTCAACTAGTCGTAGTTAAGTGCTTTTCTAAGAGAACATGAAAGCAACACTAAGGGTTTATGAAAAGAAAGCGGGATAATCCAAGTATTTTCAAGAGAATCATTAGAATCAACTCAAAATCTATGGAAGAAAGCTTGAAACACATCGAACAAGAGATAGAAGAATGATGGAAGTAAAAGATTTCACTTTGCATAAGACAAAAGCTTTCGATACTGAGAGCTTTCTCTCGGTACCAAGAGGTTTTTATAACCTTTGGGTCCTACGTGACCACTTATACATTGTTGGGCTTCCTTGTGGACTTCAATGCAAGAGGGCTCCTAAATCTGTGAACCTGTTTCTTTATAAATATTAGCCTTACTACAACTAAAGAAGGATCTTTCCTAACATTCTTCACTCTGCTTCTTCATCATCCCCTACTTTTCTCATTCAATAGTCAACTAGGAGGCTACTATTGGAAGTTCTAAGCAGTAGGACCTATCAAACCCTTGTTCTAGTGACTTATATTCTCTGTAATCAACAATCAATAAAACTATTAAGTGGATGTAGGCCCGAGATTGCCAAACCACTATAAAAATCTTGCATCTTGCTATTCTTTTTCTATTGTTCCACTATTAGCTACTAGATCTTGGTCTCATGGGTTTCTTTCAATGTTTCTTTGGGCATTGATCCATTTTTGGCGTCAAAAAAATAGCCACATTTATTAAAATCATGGAGAATTACATATAAATTCATATTTGTTTACTTACCAGCACCCTATATCATTTCTAAACACGTGTTAAATTTTGAATAATTTTTTTAAACGTTTAAAACAATTTTATTTTTACTTTTATTCTTTTTCTTTCAAATAATTAAAATTTACTTTTATCTTTATCAATTTCCAAAAGCTTCGAAATCCTGAATTCAAAGTTGTAGTTGGGTCTAAATCTTTTGTTTTATATATATTTTTTTATTTAAAATCATTATATATACAATATATATACTATAAGTCATATATGTTAAATAAGGCTTGCAAAGTCTTAGAACCATGTCTAGGCCATGAACCGGTGCAATAGCGCACCATGAATCGGTCAATTGGTATCGGCCTAGAATGTTGCTCGTTCTAGGTCGTGCGACATATTTTTGGCGACTCCGACCAACTTATGCCCTTCCACCTGAACCCTATTTTGACTATAAAACCTATATTACTTTCAAGTAACCCAAACCATATCAATATCACCTAAATTCAATTAAGAAAATTCAAAGCAATTGGTTCAAGAGGGGTATACAACACACATCTCAATCACATCAACATTCAACATGAAATGCATACATTTATACATAGATTGTGAGTAGAGAATACCTAGATTGAAGTAGCTAAGTTTCAACAATAGAGTTACTCCTTATTCCTCTTCTTTTCCACTTCTCTAAAAATTTCAATGCAAGTCTAGCACTATTAAAATCAAAGTTTCTTCTTTCCTATAGGTGTAGTAAGGTGTTGAGAGGGATATATTTTAATTTCGGAATTTTTAGGAATTTATTTCTACTCTTCTTTAAGTTTTAATGAAGAGGGGTTAGGGTTTTCATAATTGAATATAAGAACTAGCTTTTGATTCCTACTTCAAATGTTAGAAAGCCTTGCTATGATTCCAATGCGACTTGATTCATCAATTTTCTTTAAGATTTGTGAATTTGGCGATGGATTTAAGAGAGAAGGAAGAAGATGGAATCAGGTGTTATCAGAAATGAGAAGTTTGAGAAACTGAATGTATGTATTCTTTTAACGGGCTTTAGGAGGAAAACTTAAACCATTGTCTAATATTTGAATTCAAATTATAGTCCTGACCCAACTCAGCAATAAAACCAACCACTAATATAAAAATTCAATATCTCACTCATACATTCGAAGAAATATATACTCTATTTTGACTAGAAAAATGAGAGCTTTGCAATGGTGTGACTTCCCTCAGCAAATTCAACTGTTTGAAAAATTACTATTTTGCCCTTCTATTAAAATTTACCAAACTACCCTCCAATTAAATTCAAAATCTATTCTTTCAATTATAATCATTATTTAAGTTATATATAAAATTTTGGGCTATTACATTCTCCCTCCTTAAAAGAATTTCATCCTCAAAATTCAAAAAGGACGGAAAATATAATATATGCTCACTCATCGCTCATAAACCCATATCTTTTGTATCGCTCATGCACATGCTCAATCATTCAAACATGACAACCATATTTATTAAAGTCAATACGAACATATACATAGGTCCTAATCAAAACATTAGTGTTTAAACATGGCATATAATGAGCATGATCATGATAGCTTGTGAAAATCTAACATAACGTAATAAATGCGATAAATGCGTCTTATATGAATGCAGAGATATGGCATATTAGTCTCGATGCAAGCAATCCTACTACAAAACAAGCAGTTCTATATGGATGCAACTTTAGTAACATAAGAAATAGTATATAATATAACATCAAATAATTATAGCATCGGGTCCTTAACATTCAGTCTAAGCAGCCAAATCTAACTCCTAGTAAACCATATCAACCACAAGAATGTACTTGTAAAGAGTTCGATATGAGAAGCCTGTATCTTCCCTTTAAGCTCCCACATACTCCCCACTAGATCGCCTCCCCATTATACCTTCATCAGCTTGGTTACTTTACTCCTCGGGTTCAAACCACATGCTCCACTATCCATGCAGGTACGTTAGATGAACTTGCTTCAATTCTATTTCCTTATCATCCAACTGACTAGATTCCACTATTGTAGTGGAGTCATGCACATATTTTTGCAAATGTGACACATAGAATACATTATGAATTCCAACCATTCTATCTGGTAACTCTACTATATAAGCTAGTCCTCCAATACTCTAACACTTTAAATGGTCAAATAAATCATAGCACCAACTTGCCTAAGCTTCCAAACCTCATCACATACTTAAAAGGCGATACGTACACTAACACAAGATCACCAACTTCGAATTCCAGTTCCTTTCACCTCTTATCCGCATATGACTTTTATATATCTTACGCCATCTTTATCCTTTTTCTTATTAACTCCACCTTCCGTTGTATCCTTTATCATATGTGCTCCAAGTATCATCTTATATGTCGACTCCTACCAATATGAAGGTGATTTACATGGTCTACTCTTCGAACAGTGCCATCTTATAGCTTGAAACTGTTATTACATATGAACTCCACTAATGGAAAATAATCTTCCCAAGCACCTCCAAAATTCTAGATGCACACCCTCAACAAATCTTCTAATACTCTATTCATCCTCTCGGTATGTCTATCCGCCTGCAGCTGATAAGTAGTGCCCAAACTCAATTCCGTACCAAAGCTATCCAATAGACTCCTCCAGCACTCACTCATGAAAAGTGGGTCTCGATCATTTACAATATTCATAGATATACCATGCAATCTCGCCACTTCCTTAATATATAATATAACTAAAGATGCCGTCGTCCTTTTGCTCTTTATAGGAATGAAATATGCGCTCTACGTCAATCGATCCTCCATAACCCAAATACTCTCATTACCACTTCTACTCCTTTGCAACACATCTATAAAATTCATCGGTTTCCTCTGCTCTGCTTCAACTCTCCGACAAGTAAGACATCTTTCCACATACCTCGCCATATCTCTTTTCATCCCTAACCAATAATAATCTCTTTTCATATCCCTATACATTTTGTCACTCCTAGGATGAATGGTCTTCCTAGAGTGGTGACACTCCCCTGATACCTTATTGATTAGCTCCTTCAACTTCGACACATTCAGGCTTCTGCCCCTTCCCAAATATCATTTTCCATTTTTTGTATATCACTCCAAATGACTTAATTTCTGACCTTCCTCAAGCTGATCCATAATCTTAATTAACACTACGTCTTTACTTTGATTCATACCAATCCCATTCACTCTCGTTGGTCTGACCTCTATAGCTTGCTAATAATCCACCTTTAATATCCATCAGTAGTCAAAAATTAAATCCAAAAATAAACTCAAGTTGCTTCATTTCTAACATCATAGCGCTCAATGTCGCATGCATCCTACTCAATGCATCCTCCATAACATTACACTTCTCAAGGGTATAAGCAACATAAAAATCATAAGATGCTTAGAATTCCATCCACCTTTACTATACCAAGTTTAAATCCTTATGCGAGAAAAATAGTTTAATGACTTATGGTCCGTAAACAATTCAAATCTCTCTCTAAGTAAATAGTATCTCAATGACTTCAAAGCAGATGCAATTGCAGGTGATTCCAAATCACATGTAGGATAATTCTTTTCATATGTCTTCAACTTTCGAATCACATGTGTTGCAACCCTACCTTCTTGCATCAAGACAGTAGCAAGACCAGTACCACAAGCATCGGTGTAGACATGTAATGACCCTAATTTTGACTAACATTATTTAGAACATTTAATTAGATAAATTAAACAAAATAATATAAAGGGATAAGGAAATTGAGATTTGGTAATTAAGTTTAGGTGTTGCATTAATGAATGAACTAATGGAAAGGTTTAAACTTAAATAAGAGGAAGGAAATAGGCCAGCCGTAAAATAGGAAAAAAGTCTAATTTCCTAATGCAAACGCTTAAATCCACTCTCTCTCATTCCTTTCACATCCTCACAAACACAACTTGAGTAGGCTGGTTATAGCTAGAAGAAATTAAGAGGAAAAGCTAAGGAAAGCAAGTAGGAAGCTGGGAGTAATCAAATAAAAAAAAATCTCAATCTTAATCCAAATCAAGGTGAATAATGAATATACATCTTACATTTTTTTTATCATGTTTGGGTTTTGAGTGTAAACTTATTTCATTTGCAAGTGTTATGTCATTTTTTAGTAATTTGAATTATTATATGCATATTGATGATTTTTAGAATTTAAATATGAAATTTAGTGATATGTATGAGTTGTAAAACCTATCATATAATATCCAAATGACTTGAGATTTTGATATCATGTTAGAAATATAATTTTAGAAGTGATTTTTTAATTTCATAATTTTTCAAGCGAGGATGGATTATATATGAATTTTCTAAGTGGAGAAATTGGTGGACTTCGGGTTTAATTATTTAAATAGTTAAATAAAGCCTTTGTCTTGAAATTTTTCTATGTCAAATAGTATGATTAGTTTGATTTATTTTGATTTTTCGGGATTTTTCATAAGTGTTTTGATATGATAAGTAAATTATTTAAGCAATAAGGGGTTAATTATTTTATTGAGATGTTAAGACATGGGGCTAAAGTGTAAAATGTTTTGACGGTTCAATTTATTAAGTGTTGTAGTTTTTCAGTAAAGCAATTAATAATTTTATGCTATCCGGTATCTTTTGATAGTAAACTGGCTGTTTTTAAGTTAATTACCATTCTTCCATGTCAACTTCGACCATGTCGAGCCACATCTCACCACACTTCATCATCATTGATGTGGAATAAAGCAATGCATATGATGTCAATGAGTTTGACATGAAATGGATTAGTTTTGAACCTCGTCGAGGTTATAGTAACAAAGATAGAGAGATGGTCTTATATATGGCCATGTCGAGGCACATGCATGCCGCAATTTTACCAAGAAGCATGCGTGGCCCATATACTACTTTGAGTCTTTTTCCTCAAAGACCTGGATAGTCATCGAGCGTACACCATGTTGCATCTAACTTGTTATTGAGCCTAACTCTTGCCGCTTTTTAACTTGTCATCGAGTTAATACTATGCCCTTTTAATATTGTTATTGAGCCTTATCAATGCCTTTAACTAGTCTTTGAGCCTAAACCATGTTTTTATAATCATCAAGATTGACCCATACCTAAATTTTATATCCTTGATGAGGCTTTAGGACCAATGTTTTATGTATTACGAAGTTCCATTGTTATAGTATTGACACTATGATTTATGAAGTAATAACTTTGACATCATCCTCGTGTATTTTTCAAATAAAAGACTTCGACATGCTTTTGAGTGGGCAAAGATTTTAATGGTGATGACTTCGTCGAGTTTTATAATTGTAAAGGTATTACATAGTTTTAGCCTTGTAGCCTAAGTTTTGAGGGGGTCGAAGACCCCAATGATTTCGAGTTTTCATCAATAATGTTTTGTAAAGCATATATCATGATATAAGTATTTTAAGTAAAGTAAAGGACCAATATTTTCCTTGTTTTAAGTATGATTTCAAGGGTTAAATCATTTACAAAGATGTTTTCCATGGAAATATGGATAGGGTAGTTAACCGTAGATTTTACTAAAAGAATGACTCGGAGATTAGAAAACCAGACAGGACTGGTGTAGGGTCACATCCTATACTTTAGCTAGTAGCCTCTACCTAATATAAGTCCAAAATTTCACCGTGTAGGGATTTTTCATGAGTAAGACTAAAGGAAGGTTACACACAGAAAGTAATACATAGAATGGAGATAGGTTACTGGTGAGCTAGCAAAACTATTAGGATCAGTTGATCCTAGACACAATATGTTACGGACGGACCATCCATTTTTTCTTTAACAGCAAGTTAGGACATTTATTATGTCTACTAGGCCCGAGTATGCCATAGGTTTACAGTCGGCCCGATAAAACTATGATGTTGGTACAAATAGTCCACTAATTACCTATTTTGTATGCATATATATTGTGGTATATTGTTTATTATAACCAGTTTGGATTCAGGATTTCATTGTAAAAAGTATGCTTTCAAAAGATATTAGTGTGGGGAAACCTGTTCCGCTAGGCGGCGTGATCGCACTTAATATCGATAAATTAAGATGTTATATTATTGTTCACAACAGTCTTTATGTCTAACTTGAAGTTTTATTTTTCCCTTAAAATCTCGGGTGCTCAATTTAATTTGAGTAGGTCGATAGTTAGGGTTTTTTGGTTTAGTAGGGTTTGGCGAATAAAGCATCCAATGACGTACAAGATCAGATCTAGCTATGTAGGAGATTATCTATTTGTCTATTCCGCTGTGACTAAACGTTGTGTGTAATGGCAGATATTATGGCTGTCTATTTAGTAACTTTGATCATCCAAGATGGCATCTTCATATGTCACTTTTGGTGTATTTTGTAACAGTTATATTTATTTGAACCTGGCAACATTATGGGATTATATGCTGAATATGAAATGCTGATTTGAAATGTAATGAGAAAACTTGTTTTAAAATTGTGTTTGAAATGTTTCGTATTCTTGTGCTTCTGATATTGTGGATTCTATTAACATTATCATATTTTATCACCTGAAATCAATGCTATAGATTATTGCAGCATCTGTTGCGTTTAATTTTGGGCCTTAAATTAGGGGTTGTTACAACTCAGTATTAGAGCATAGGTTTATGTTAAACTTAAAAGAATTTGAAACTTAAAAACATTTAAAACCAAAATTCGAATTAATCAGTGAACAAGATTGGGGTACGGGATAATGTCGTAGTAACGTACTTGTATTTGTTATATATAATCATACGCTTTATCTCTATTCTCCCATCTTTCTTAGACCGTTCTTCCATGTCTTACTAAGGTTTGAATGCTGCTTTAAAGGAAAGTAAGATATGACGGTAGGAAATGGAAGAGTGAATCTCGATGGACAAAGTGGCATAACGAATGGAAATGCTAGGCCCAATACTAGGAGAAACCTGGGTCATGAAACAGTTGCAAATGTGGGTGCTGGAACAACATAGGTGGATATGGAAGCTATGTATCAGTTCTTTGTCAACATTATGCAAGTAGTAGCTACTACTGGATTAGTAGGTGGAAATGCTGGAGGAGTGAACCAGGAAGCTCTGGTTGTTAAAAACTATGTTGGGCCAAGTAGAGACTATGCAAGACTGGGATAAAATCCGTCTATTGGAATAGAAGATGCTATCAAAGTGGAGAACTAGTTGCTTCATTGTGAGAGGATTTTTGCTGATCTGGGACTGAATTATGAGCATAAAAGGAGGTTGGCATCCAGGCAACTACAGGAAGATGCATTGTAGTATCGGAGCGGCATTACTGTTGGAGCGGCGGTGGAAACTCTAACTTGGGTAGAATTTAGGAGAAGGTTTGAAGAAAGGTTTATGTCAAAAATCACTAAGTCTAACCTGTTGAGAAAGTTTGCTGAGTTGATGCAGGGAGATATGATGGTGCTAGAGTATGCTATAAGATTTGAGTTTTCCTGGTATAGGTATGCTACCTGGATACAGTAATTAAGAGGAATGAGAAATTCATACGTGGATTGGGACCTAAAATTGTTTGAGTAACTTTACCAGATCTAAGAGATCCATATGATGTAGTTATTGAGATGACTTTAAGGAATGAAGAGATGCTTGCTTTCTTTGAAAGTAACAAAGCAGTGAAGGTTTAAGGTGGGCAAAATCAAAAAAGGAAGTTTTTCCACAAGAAAGGAGCTCAGAAGAGTGGAGTAGCCAAGAAAGGAAAATCTTAGATTATCTGCTTCAAGGTGATTCGAAAAGGGAATTTTACAAATGAATCTCGTTCTGGAGATGGAAAGAAGGAGATAGGAAAGAAGAACATTAAGTGCTTCAACTACAATCAGATCGGTCTTTATAGGAACCAGTGTAAGGAACCATTTAAAGGTGAAAAGGGAACCGTGTTTGCATTAGAACCGGCTACCTCGAGACCAATAGCCAAGGGGAAAGGAAAAGCTATGATGGGAGGTACGCTTTTGATTCATGGTATACTTGTTAGAGTCTTATTTAATGTTAGTGCATCGCATTATTTTATATCTCATCGTTTGGTAGATAAGATTAACCTAGAACCCTCATACAGTTACTTCCTTAAGGGTTACGAATTCATTAGGAGAGTATGCAACTCTTGGTATGAGATATGACCAGTTAGAGTTTGAATTGTTAGCTCATATATTTTCTTATAGTTTGCATGTGTTTTATTTCATAGGCTTCATAATTATTTTTTGTATGGACTAGTTAAGTAAGTATAATGCTAGGATATTTTGCCATGACAGGGAAATATCACTAAGATACCCTAGTAGTAGTGATCAAATTATATAATCTGTAGAAAATCCAAGTTTTGATGTTTGTGATTTGTAAGGCGTAATGGAGAGGAAGACATGTTGAATCGATTTTTTGTCGTTAGAGAATTTGTTGATGTCTTTGATTCGATGACAGGACTACCCTCGGAACATGCTGTCAAGTTTTAGATAGATCTTGTACTAGGAGCTGAACCTGTTAGTTGATCATCAAATAGGATGATGCCTACCAAGATAAAGGAGTTAAAAGTGCAATGGAGGATTTAGAAGGGAAGAGTTTTATTAGACCAAGCAATTCACCATGGGAGTAGCCATAGTGTTTGTTAAGAAACCACATGGATCATTAAGATTGTGTATCGATGATCGAAAGTTAAATGAGAGAAAAATAAAGAACCGATATTTACTATCGAGAATTGACATTTATTTGATTAGTTAAGTGAAGTCAAAGTATTCTCTCAATTGGATTTAGCAACAGAATTCAATCAGCTAAGAGTAGCAGAGGATAGTATTCCCTTGACAACATTTACGACCAAGTATGGATCGTACGAATGGTTAGTGATGTCCATTGGACTAACTAATGTGCTAGCCTTCTTCATAGACTTAATGAATTGGATCTTTTGAGAGCATTTGGATAGATTTGTGTCGATGTTCACAGACAACACTTTGATATACTCGAAGGATCAAAGAGATCATGAATTTTTATCTTAGGATAGTGCTTGAGACAATAAGACGGTATCAATTAAAAGCAAAGTTTTCAAAGTATCATTTTTAGAAGAAAAAAGTTAAGTTTATTGGTCATGTAGTTTTAGAGAAAGGTTATCAATCGATCTAGCTAATACCGAAGTGGTAAACAGTTGGAAGAGACCCGAGACGATGACCGAGATAAAAAGTTTTCTTGGATTGGCTAGATATTACCGTAGATTTATTAAGGATTTCTTGCAGATAGCAGCGCCTTTGGCTAAGCTAACAAGGAAGGACATGAAGTATGTTTTGACTGACAATTGTGAGGAGGCATTCCAGAAGTTGAAACATTTATTGACCAATGTGCCGGTGTTAGTTATTCTAGATAGGAATCAAGATTTAGTAGTGTATACAGATGCGTATGGAACTGGGTTAGGAGATGTGTTAATGAAGAGGGATAAAGTAATTTCCTACGCTTCTTGATAGCTCGGACCAGATGAGGCTAGATATCCGATGCATGACATAGAGTTAGCTGTAGTAATTTTACACTAAAAGTGTGAAAACATTACCTTTTGGGAGAGAGATTTGAGTTATTTACAGACCACAAGTCATTAAGATTCTTATTCTTTCAGAAGAAGTTAAATATAAGACAGCAGAGATAGCTATAGTTTTTAGCCGCTTATGATTTTGGAATTGAGTATACATCGGGGAAAGGAAATAGACTAGCAGATGTGCTCAATAGAAGGCATAAGAATGCATTATTAACAATGATAGCTGAGGTGGAAAGATTTAGAAGCATTGACTATATGTGGCGTGCATTTAAGATCTATCGCAAGTTCGAGTCAACAAACCACTATGTTGTCATGTTTAGAAGTTCGACCAGTAATGATCGAAAGGATTACTTCTAAGTAAGGAGATGATCCATTACTTGATGAACGGATCAGAAGGTTAAAGAGTGGAACTAAGATTGATGATTTAAAAGATTTCAGTCTTGACCAAAATGGATGGTCAAGAAAGAAAGGAAGGTCATGTGTTTCGAATATCGGAGATATAATGAAGTTCTTAGAGAATGTCATTGATCAAAGTAATTATTCATCCAGAAGGGACTAAGATGTATCAAGATATGAAAAGATATTTCTTGTAGAAAGGTGTGAAAAGGATGCGGACTTATGGGTAAAGCAGTGTTTGAACTATCAGCAGATCAAATCTAAACATCGGAAGCCAAGTGGACCGCTTCAGCCTTTAGATATTTCAGTTTGGAAGTGGGATTCTATATCTATGGATTTCATAGACGGGTTTCCTAGGTCGAATAGAGGAAATGAGAGTATCTGGGTTATAGTATATAGATGGACTAAGAGTGCACACTTCATACCCGTTAATTCAACTAGGATGGCACTGGTTTTAGCTAAGTTATTCATGGAGAATATAGATAGATTGCATGGGATTCCTAGTAATATAGTAAGTGACATAGATTCCATATTCACTAGTGAATTCTAGAAGAGTCTACAGGAAGTTTAGGTACCAAGATCAAGATGAGTACTGCTTATCATCCACAGACCGATGGGAAAACGGAAAGAGTTAACAAAGTCTTAGAGGACTTGTTAAGAGCTTGTGTGTTATATTTTAGAGGATCATGGAAAGAAGATCTACACTTAGTCAATTTTTCGTATAACAACAGCTATAAGACTAGTATAGCAATGACAACTTTTGAAGCTTTGCATGGAAGGCCATGAAAATCTCCTGTATGTTGGTTAGAGACCAAAGATAGACTAGTTCGTGGTACAAGTATGGTACTAGAAGCTATAGAAAAGATTAAGTTAATTCATGCTGGAATGAAGGAAGCTCAATCAAGGCAGAAAAGTTATGTAGATAAAAGATAAAAAGTGTAACACCCCTAATTTTTGTTTAACATTATTCATGATATTTAATTGGATAAATTAAATAGAATAATGTAGATAAGGAGATTGAGGTTGACTAATAGCTAAGTGACCGTGCTTATTTAACTAAATGAACTTATAAATGATTAAGTAATAAAACATAAGGGCATCAAGGTAAACAGCCGCCCATATTTCTCACCCTTATATTATTCTCCTTAGTCATACACGTTCATTCTATCTCATAAGGAATTTATAAAGATAAGAAGGAAGCAAGGTCGGTCATTAGGAAGAAAGCAAAGAAGAGAAAATCAAATTTAAGCTTAGGATTCAAGCTAAAAGAAATCAATATCAATCAATCATCAATTTCCTTATCCAATCTAAGGTGAATAATAATTTCTACATCTCTATTTTGGTTTTATAATCATGTGGTTTCGGATTTAAGGATAAATCTATATTTATTATATATTAAATGATAATATGCTTGGTTATGATTTATATACGTTTAAACAATGGTGTTTAAAGAAGATATATACGATTTTGGGTTAAAGCCGTGATTTTAATTTTGAAATGCCATGGGAAAATTTTATGTTATGGAAAACATGATTTTTGAATTGGGCTTCAATTTTTATAATTTTCCAAGCCGTGGAGAATTGTTATAATTTTTCAAAGGAAAATATGGTTATTTGGATTTATAAATTTATTTTGGAAAATATATTAAGAATTTGAGTCTAAAATTTTGATATGTTAGATAACATGATTAAAGTGAATTTCTAGAATTTTTGGGGATTTTTACTAAGTGATCAAGGAAATTAAATTATTTCGAAAGGAGGTCCTAAACGATTTAATTGTTTTTATAAGAGGAAGGGCTTATTTGTTAAATGTTAATTTGATTTTAGATTTGAGAAAATGTGGCAAATATTAACCAAATTATTTAAAAGTTGTGAAAGCCAATCAAATCTTTACAAGTAAGCAAGTTTGTTACAAAAAGTTTACTTATTTTGGAATAATTAGCTTTTACCCAGAAAAAGGTGGTTCCGCCATCTTTGCCAAACCTTTCGACTTAGACCTATTGACCAAGACCTTTCAACTTCTGACCAACAAGGTTGAAAGCAATGCACATGATATCATTCAGGTGGTATCCAGGGAATTGGATCAAGTCGGAAGGTATGGTGTTGAAGGGTTGCTTTCGAAGGAGATGGACCCATAGTTTACTTTGATTTGAAAAATTGCCTGTTTTAAAAAAAGCTTCTGACGAGGTTGAAAACTACGTTTGCTTTCTACAAGGTCGAAAGCTATGATTTCGAAAGGTTGGTTTTATAAAGAGTTTCCGACAAGGTCGAAAGCTATGCTTGCTTTCGACAGGATCGAAAGCTATGGTTTTGAAAGGATAGGTTTTAATGAGCTTTCGACACAGTCGAAAGCTATGTTTTCGAAAGGTTGTTTCAAAGAGGACTTTGAAAAAAAAGAGTTGCCGCCTTTATTTTTTGTTAAAGCTTTCAAAGAGGTCGAAAGGTTTAATGGTTTTATAAAAAGAAGTTGCTTCCTAAACCTTTCGAAGGGGTCGAAAGCAGGAGCTTTCAACGTTGTCGAAAGGTTCTGTTGTTTCCCATATGTTATAATGCTTTCGAAAGTATGGTTTCGACACCATCAATCTTCCCCGGTATTTTATAAAATAAAGTGTGGTTTTAAAAGAGATACTTTCACTTATTTTCACTATGACCCAAAGTAATATTTTTGAGTACAACCCTACGCTTTCGGAAGGTTTGATTTTCAATGGTTTCGAAAGGTTTGACCTTCATTGGTTTTGAAGGTACTATTCTTTTTTAATGATACTTTGAAAAGGTCGAAACATTTCGAAGGAAGTGTTTTAAAGTATTAAAAATGCTGGAGCGTATTGTTTTAAAAGATATGATTTATTCTTTTGAAGGGGTCAAAAGCAAAGCTTTTGAAGGGGATACTTACGAAGGGGTTGGAAGATTGTTTTCTTTTGAACCAAGTTTGATACTTTCGAGAGGGTATGTTTATATGACACTTGATTTTTGAATATGTAGGGTGGGGATATCAACACTTATATGTTTTGACTCAATCATTGGGGGATACCAATTTAAATTATAAATGAATATAATCTAAGTTAGGGATACTAATGGAAATAGGTTAACCATGAGGATAATATGGAATGATTGGAATATAACCTAAATTAGGGATACTGATGGAAATAAGTTGACCATGTGGACAGCATGGGATAATTAGACTCATGTGGATAACATGTGTTAAATGGCCAAGTGATGGGTTCATACTGATCCTAGGAAAACTATGTGATGTTTGATGGATAGTCAACACTAGGTTAGTGATGGAGAGTCTCTATATGACTGAAATGATGGGTTCGCGGTCATCCTAGGATAACTATGGGATATTTGATGGATAGTCTACATCATAAAGGGGATGGATAGTCTCCATATGATTAAAGAAGGGTTCTTAGTCATCTTAGGAAAACTATGGGATATGAGATGGACAGTCCACATCAGTGTAGCATCCCAACTTATGGCCCAAAACTAACTGCTACTAATGCTGCAGTCATCCGTAGTTGTTATTTCTTGGCGACCAAATGCGACATTGTTAATCTTGATACACAGGAACACAAGAATATAAAAAATTTAAACTTCCACAAAACAGAATTTCTCATTTCTTATGAATAATATTCAGATTTAATTACATAATCCCAGATGTTAACCACTTTCAGATCACATATACATGTACAAAATAGAATAAGAGCGATATATGAAGATATCCCCTTATGATGATCAGAGAACTAATAATATGAACATTATAGTTCTTAGTACATCAAAGCGGAAAACACAAAATAGCTCCTATATAGCTAACACTGCCTCCTGCACGTCTCCAGAAACTTATTCGTCCAAAAACCAGAAAATCTCCCAATTTCAGACTACACAAATTAATTTTGAGTGCCCAAGAATATGTGGAGAAACAAAAACTTCGAGTCAGACAATAAGTCTAGTATGAATAACTCCATATCATCTCTTATTATAAATAGGTATCTAGTGAGACCAAGAGAAACGGGTTTTCCCTTCACAAATATCCAAAAAACAAGCAAATCATTTACTATGCCCCTGCACCCAAAATGATTAGTCTTAACATAATATAAAGTATAGTCATAAATGATATGTATTGGATGTCACATTCACCCATTTATTAAATATCTCATCTAAAAGCAATTTATTGGATTTCCCATCTAAAAGCAATTTATTGGATTTCCCATCTAAAATCTTTAAAATGACTATCCGTCATAATTTAATAGGACTATCCATCCCAAATCTATTTAAAATAAATGCAGATTATCTAGTGTACATTGTTTTATAAAGGATGGTGTGGGCTATCTATCGCAAGTACATATTTTTTCTAGGATGACTATGAACCCTTTGGTGCTAAATCCCGAGGCTAACCACCTCTAGCAAAACATTCTTTTCTTTAGAAATTTGATGTGGGCTATCCACCACACATTCCATGGTTTTCCTATGTTAACCTAGAACCCATCACTTGGCCAATTAAAACATCATGATCCCCATGATTATTTATAAAAATTCATGATCCTCATGATTACTTATTTTCTCTAGGTATATCACCTGTTTAACCTATTCCCATTGGTAACCCTAATTAGGTTAAATTAAATAGAGACACGTTGATAGCCCCAATGTATATTTTAGAAAGCATTTTTTTGTTTGTAACCCCAAACTATGTATCGTAAACATAAAACCCACCTCGATGTCCCCAAGGTTTAATAACATCAAATTTATATAAGGATCCCCCTTACATACTCAAACAAAATAAGTGTTTTATGCTATAACCCTTCGAAGTAACCCTTTCAAGTTAGCAAAAATTTAATTAAGGAAAAATGGCTAAAAATAGCCCTTTAAACCCTTCGAATGAAGTCCCATTCGAAAGCAAACAAACATTCGAAGTTAGGCCCTTTTGAAGCCTTCCTTTTGAAAGCACCATACAACCATACCTTTCGACTTTAATAAAAGGTCTCACCTTTCGACTCTGTCGAAAGGTTTCTTTTCAACATAGTCGAAAGGATCTACTTTTCGACCCTATCGAAAGCCTAGGGTATCCCTCCTTATAAAAGCATTTATAAACCTTTCAAAAGCATTGAAACTCAAAACCTTTCGCAATCATTGAAACTCAAAACCTTTCGCAATCATTGAAAGCAACCGCTTCAAAACCTTTCGAAACCAAACCTTTTGAAATCAAAACCTTTCAAAATCATACCTTTCGAAGCAAACCTTTCGAAATCAAAACCTTTCGAAATCAAACCTTTTGAAACTATTCAAAAACAATGAAGTGTTGGTGTTGGAACCTATAATTCGAAAGTATACTTCCGACCTTGTTGGAAGGTTTACCCTTCGACTTTTTCGAAGGCATTAGAACTTTTACTTTAAAAACAATGGGAGGTTCAAAAGTAAACACTTCTTTCCCTTCGGCTCTGTCGAAGGCATCCCTTCGACTTAGTCGAAAGGATTAGAACACCTTTTTAGAAAAGTTTTTAAAACCATTTCTTGAAGGTTTAAATTTTTGAAGATCCCCTTTGAAACCCCTTCTTGAATATATAAAAAATTTAGTTTTTTATAAGATGATAGAGTCGAAGGATCCCCCTTCAACTTATTCGAAAGCAATTATGTCTCTACTCGAAAGCAAAGGAAGCAGCCTCCCCATCCCTTCGCCCCTCTTCCTTTCGACACCATGCCCACCTTTCGACTTAGGCGGAGGGTACATGTTTACCTTCCGTCTTATACGAAAGGTAACTTTCGACTTCATCGAAAGAGTAAAAGCGGACTTGTTGGAGTCGAAGGCAGAACTGGGCCTATTGAAGTGATGTTTTATCTTGCTTGTTTAATTTTGATTGGATGAGGAGCCTTCTCCTGTACTTTTAAATAGTAAAAAGTAAACAAAAGTAAACCTTTTTCTTAAAACACTACTCTTCTTCCTCAATTAAATTGTCGAATTACAGCCTTCCCTCCTTATTGACTGATTCGAAGGCAATTTCGCACTTTAGCCCTTAGGCTTAAATAATTTAATTACCCTTGTAAATCACTAAGGAAAATACCTAAAAATCACCAAAAATATAATAAATCATATACTTCAACATATTAAAATTTCAAAGTGTACGAAGATCAAAACAACTTAGAGTATAACCAAAACCGAATAAAAACGTGTTAATCAGTACATTAACATTTAAAACACCTATGTCTTATCCAAATCAAGGTTTAAATGGTTATATCCTAACCAAAATCACAAACACGAATCGAGTATAACCCATAACCATCCAAATGCAGAAAAATGAGACGATAAACATGATTATTCACCTTAATTAGTTAGTTAGAGAATGAGATAATTTCCTAGCTTTAATTCCTTAGCCTTTTCTTCAATTTATGCTCTTCCAGGAGCTTTTAATGGCCGATCGAAAGTTGGTAGGGAGTTATGAAAGAAAAAGTGAAAATTTATTAAAGTGGAGGAAGAGATTTGTACTAAGGAATGTAGCCCCATTTCCAAGTTTACCTCCTAGGAAATTCCTCCTTCTTAATTAATTTAGATTTATTTTAGTTCACTCATTAAAACATAGCCATTGGATTTATTAATCTCAACTCCCTAATTATTCACATTATTCTATTTATTTTATCCAATTAAATATCTTGAATAACGTTAATTAAAATTCAAGGGCATTATAGACCCTCCCTTAAAGAATTTCGTCCTCGAAATTTCGATAAGGACACAATAACAAACATATAGCCCATGCAAGTAAAGCTAATATAACCAGCCAGCCAAATTCTATATGAAACCTATATAGAACTTACAATCTAAAACAGCCTAGGAAAAGTAGCCCTAATCTTATCTTCTGTCTCTGAAGTACAGTCCTTTACTTTGTCGCTCCACTGAACTTTCACCAACCAGACTGTCTTGTTCCTTAACCTCTTCTTATCTTTTGCCACAACACGAATTAGTTTCCTCACAAAAGTCATATTTGGCTCCACCACTAAGTACTCTAGTGTCGTCGGAGCGATAGTAGTTTCTGGATCATGAACACACTTCCTAAAATAAGAAAATGAAAAACATTGTGGACCCCAGCCAAACTGCTCGGCAATCTATTCGGTATGCGAGTCTCCCAATCCTTTCTGATATAGGAAATGGTCCAACATATCTCGGTGCTAGCTTCCTGGTCTTCCCGAACCGAACTACGCTTTTTATCGGCGATATTTTGATGAAAACTCTATCTCCAACTGAGAACTCTAGGTCGTTACGCCTTTTGTCTGCGTAACTCTTCCGCCTAGACTGAGCTTCATTCATTCTTTCCCGTATCAACTCGATCTTTTCCATCGCCTCTCTCACCAAATATGGACCAAGGACCAACTTGTCTCTGGTCTTTAACCAACATACTGGTGATTTGCATGACCTTCCATACAAAGCTTCAAAAGGCGCTACTCCTATAGTAGTCTAATAACTATTATTTTTTCAGAACTCAAATAAGTGCAAGTGATCTTCTCAAGAAAACCTAAAATCTAGCACACAAGCCCTCAATAGATCTCCCAGTACCTTGTTGATTCTCTCTGTCTGCCCATCCGTTTAAGGATGACATGTGGTACTCATCTTGAGCTTAGTGCCTAACACACTCCGCAGGCTTCTCCAAAACTCCCTAGTAAACAAATAATCACTATCACTGACGATACTACTAGGAATTCCATGCAGTCTATTGATGTTCTTCATGAACAACTTAGCAAAAATAGGTGTCGTCCTGGTTGACCTTACCAAAATGAAATGGGCACTCTTGGTCAATCTGTCCACTATGACCCATATACATTCATTAGTCCGGTTTGGCCTTGGCAACCCGTCAATAAAATCCATGGACATCGAGTCCCACTTCCAAACTGGAACAACTAAAGGCTGAAGCAAATCACTTTGCTTTTGATGTACGGCTTTTACTTGCTAATAGTTTAAATATTGTTTTACCATAAGCCAACATCTCTCTTCATTCCTTCCCAGAAGAAACTTCTCTTCATATCCTGATACATCTTTTTTCCCCAGAATGAATCATAAACTTTGATCAATGACATTCCTTAAGAACTTCCTTCCTAAGGTCCAACACTTGAAACACATAACTGTTCCATCTTTGTCAACCAACCCTATGGTCAAGAATAAAATCATTTGAGTCATCAATCTTGGTTCCAATTTCTAACCTTCTAATCCTCTCGGCTAAGACTGGATCCTCTTTCTGTATAGAAGCAATTCGTTCGATAAGAACTGGTCGAACTTCCAAACAAGACATCATTGCTATATTCCGACTAGATCCAGCAGTCGACCTCAACTGCACACTGCAAGAAGCCAGTGCTTCTAAGTCTTTCCATTCCTCTAACATAGCTAACACCACATTCTGAAGTTTCCTGCCAAGCGCATCTACTACCTTATTTCCTTTTCTAGGTGTATACTCGATGTTAAAATCATAAGCTGCAACAAACTCCAACCATCTCTACTGTCTCATGTTCAACTCCTTCTAAGAGAATAAATATCGTAGATCTTATGATCCGTAAATAGCTCAAACCTTTCTCCCTAAAGATAATGCCTCCACACCTTCAATGCGAAGATTACCACTGCCAACTCCAAATCAAGAGTAGGATATCTCACTTCATGTGTTCTAAGCTATCTAGAAGCATAAGCATAACCTTTCCATTCTGCGTTAGCACAACACCTAATCTAGTACCACATGCTCCGGTGTAAACTACCAACCCCTGATTCCCATCTGGAGCTACTAACACGAGAGCGTTAATTAACATATGTTTCAACCTAAGGAATGCCTCTTCACATTTGTCAGACCAAACAAACTTCACGTTCTTCCTGGTTAGGATAGTCAAGGATGCCACTATCCGTGAGAAATCCTTAATGAACCTTCAGAAGTATCCTACAAGACCAAGAAAACTTCTAGTATCGCTTACTGTCTTTGGTCTTTTCCAATTGTTAACAGCTTTGATCTTATCCGGATCAACTGCTAACCCTTCCTCGGAAACTACATGACCAAGGAACTTCACTTCCTTCTTCTAGAAATGACATTTAGAGAACTTCGACTTCAGCTGATGTTGCCTTAGCTTCTCCAACACTATTCTAAGATGGTCTGCATGATCCTTATCATTCTAGAATATACCAAAATGTCATCAATAAAAACAAACACGAAACTATCCAGGTGCTCTTGGAAAACCTAGTTCATCAAATCTGCGAAGAAAGCTAGCACATTAGTAAGCCTGAATGGCATAACCAACCATTCGTAAGACCCATATTTGGTCTTAAATGCCATCAAAGGAATATTGTCCTTTGCCACTCTTAGCTGATGGAAACTTGTCACCAAATACAACTGGGAAAACACTTTGGCTCCACTCAACTGATCAAATAATTCATCGATTCTTGGCAAAGGTACCTATTCTTGATCGCCCTTTTGTTCAGTATACAATAATCAATAAACGTCCTTAACGACCCATCCGGCTTCTTCACGAATACCGTGGTTATTCAGCAAAGCAAACTGCTTGACCGGATGAAATTCTTTCCTTCCAATTCCACTAGTTGCACCTTCAATTCCTTTATCTCGGTTGGTGACATCCTGCTAGGTAGTCCACATACGGATTCAGCTCTCGGTATGAGATCTCTCTGAAACTCGATTGCTCTTTTCGATGGAACGCCCGAAACCGGTTCAAACACATCTGCAAACTTTCTTGCTACATATACTTGCTTCAACTCTACTTCCGTTTTCGTTGCACCCAATAACGCATAAGCATTTCCTTTCGAACTCCTTATTGAGTAAATGACTTGGTTATGGCTATTCGGGTGTTTCAACGATATATTCCCTTTTTGGCAAAATATCCTAACATCATATCTATCAAACCAATCCATACCCAATATGATCCCGATACCCACGACATTAGAAATATATAAACTGCATGCAAATTTATGACCAAATAAATCAAATTCTAATTAGTCATATCTCATTCCCAGAGTTGCGTCTTCCTATAGGATTCATAAGCCTTAAATGAGTAATAAGGTATAAAGGTTCCAGACATAAGTAATCTACCAAATACTGAGAAATAAATGAGTGTGATGCACCGGTATGAAATAGTATCCTAACCGAAGTACTATGAATCATAAGCATACCTTCCTTCATAGCTTTTCCTTTCTCAACAGCCGTTGGTCTAGAGGATGATGATTTCAATGCAAAGACCTTTCTATTTCCAGCTTTAGCAGCCTCGAAATACTTTTCCTTGTAATGCCCCATCTGGCCACAGTTGTAACACTTCACATTCGGCCTCACTGCAACTGCTCTTCCATCACTGGAGCGACACATATTAACATAGTGCCCCTTCTTGTCACACTTGTAACAAAAAATATCAGCCTTGCTCTTCTTAGCTGTTACCCACGACTAGGCACCTTTCTTCTTGAAGAACTTCCACTTCTTACCTTGAAAATTAAGAACCTCAACTGGTTTCCCTTTTCCAAAAGTAGAAAGCATCTCTTCAACTCGAATAGCCATCTCAACAACAATATGACATGGATCCCGAAGGTATGGCATGGTTGCTTTGGTGATCTCAAAATTCAACCCGCTGATAAACTTATCATTCCTCCGAATGACAGTATCCATAGTAGGATATTCATCAAGCCAAATCTGAAAATATCCATTCGCAATGCAATAGCTAGTTCTCCACTCCTACTGCATCCTCGGTTCCTAGAAAAAGCATTCCACCAAAACTCATGTAATCCCTGCTCAGCTTGGCATAATTATTGCCAACTGGGGCTACCAGATTAGCTTCTCCAGCATTCCCTATAGCCACTCCCGCAGCTGTACCAGCTTGCATCATATTCAAGGAGAACCGATACATTATCCCCATATCAACTAGAGGAATCTCAACACCAACACTAGCATTTGCATCTTGGTTTGCATTTTCTTGTCGACCCTAGTTGCTCCTAGTATTGAGTCGAATATTTCCACTTGTTGCAGTGCATCTCCCACCTTGACTCACTCTTCCATTTCCTGCCTCCATATCTTACTCCCTACTACCTGAAATCCAATCTTGGTAAGATACATAAGAATGGTCTAAGAGAGTGCAGAATACATACTTAGGTATTTACGGCAAAGTACGCATACGTTACTATAATGCTAACCCAAGCCCAACCATATTTTAGTTTCATTAGATTACGTCCTAAAAATCTTTTAAGGTTTAAATTCCTTTTAAGTACATAAACCATGCTCTAATATCAACTTGTAACATCCCACCTTCTAAGGCACAAAGCTAACTGCTATTGATGCTGCAGTCAACCGTAGTTATTATTTCTTGGCGACTGAATGCGGCATTGTTAATAGTGATACACAGTAACATGAGAATATGGAAGAAAAAAAAATAAACTTCCACAAAAAAAATTTATCATTTAATATTCAGATGTAATTACAAAATCCCAGACGGTAATCACATTCTGATCACATATACATGTACAAAATACGATAAGAGCGACATATGAAGATGTCCCCTTATGATGATCAGAGAATAATAATATGAACTTTACAGTTCTTAGTACATCGCAGCGGAAAACACAAAATAGCTCCTATATAGCTAATATTGTTTCCTGCACGTCTCCGGAAGCTTATTCATCCAAAAACCTGAAAGTCTCCTACTCTTAGACTACTCAAATTAATTTAGAGTACCCGAGGGTTTGTGAGAAACACAAACTTCAATTCAAATAATAAGTCTGTTATGAATAATCCCCTATCTTCTCTTATCATAAATAGATATCCAATGAGACCACGCTACTTAACAGAATGAGTCTACCCCTCACTAGTATCCAAAAAATATATGCAAGTCATTTACTATGCCCCTACACCCAAAATGATTAGTCTTAAGATAATATGAAATAAATCGACAAATTCCCATCCACCTATTTATTAGATATCCCACCTAAAAGCAATTTATTAGATTTCCTATCTAAAATCAATTTATTAGAGTTCCCCTCTAAAATCTTTAAAATAACTATCCGACATAATTTAATTAGACTATCCATCCTAAATCTTTTAAAATAAATGCTGATTATCCATCGTACATTATTTTACAAAAGATGGTGTGGGATATCCACCGCACAGTACATAGTTTTCCTAGGATGACTATGAACCCTATGGTGCCAAATCTCGAAGCTAACCGCCTCTAGAAAAACATTCTTTTCTTTAAAAATTTGATATGGGCTATCCACCGCACATTCCATGGTTTTCTTAGGTTTACCAAGAACCCATCACTTGGCCAATTAAAACATCACGATCCCATGATTATTTATAAAAATTCATGATCCCCATGATTACTTATTTTCCCCAGGTATATCACCTATTTAACCTATTCCCATTAATCCGCCATTAGTTAAACTAAATAGAAACACATTGATAGCCCCAATATATATTTTCAAAAGCATATTTATGTTTATAAACCTAAATTATGTATCGAAAACATAAAACCCACCAAGGTGTCTCGAAGGTTTAATAACACCAAATTTATATAAGGATCCCCCTCACACATTCAAACAAAATAAATATTTTATGCTCTAATCCTTCGAAGTAACCCCTTCAAGTTAACAAAATTTTACTTAAGAAAAAATGGCAAAAAACTGCCCTTTAAACCCCTTCGAACGAAGTCCCATTCAAAAGCGAATTAACATTCGAAGTTAGCCCCTTTAGAAGCCTTCCTCTTGAAAGCACCATACAACCATACCTATTGACTTTGTCGAAAGGTCTTGCCTTTCGACCATGTCGGAAGGTTTCTTTTCGACCTAGTCGAAAGGATCTACCTTTCGACCTTGTCGAAAGCCTGAGGTATCCCACCCCTTATAAAACTATTTATAAATCTTTCAAAAGCAATGAAACTCAAAACCTTTCGCAATAATTGAAACTCAAAACCCATTGCAATCATTGAAGGTAACCCCTTTAAAAACTTTCGAAATCAAGTCTTTCAAAATCAAAAACTTTCAAAATCTAACCTTTCAAAACCAAACCTTTCAAAATCAAAACTATTCGAAATCAAACCTTTCGAAACTATTCAAAAATAATGAATTGTTGGTGTTGGAATTAATCCTTCGAAAGTATACTTTTGACCTTGTCGGAAGGTTTACCCTTTGACTTTGTCGAGGGCATTGCATCTTTTACTTTAAAAACAATGGGAGGTTAAAAAGTAACCCATTCTTCTTCCCCTTCTTTCCCTTTGGCTTTGTCGAAGGCATCCCTTTGACTTAGTGTAAAGGATAAAAACAGCTTTTGAGAAAAAAAATTAAAACCATTCTCTTGAAGGTTTAAAATTTCGAATTCCCCTTCGAAACCCCTTCTTGAATATATAAAAAATTAGTCTTTTATGAAACGATAGAGTCGAGGGATCCCCCTTCAACTTATTCGAAAGCAAAGGAAGTAGCATCCCCAACTCTTCGCCCCTCTTCCCATCGACGCCGTGCCTACCTTTCAAATTAGGTGGAGGATAATTTTTTACCTTCATCTTAGACGAAAGATACCTTTCGACTTCGTCGAAAAGGTAAAAGCGGGCTTGTTAGAGTCGAAGGCAGAAATGGAACTACTGAAGTGATATTTTATCTTTCTTGTGTAATTATGATTGGCTAAGGAGCTTCTTCCGTACTTCCAAATAGTAAAAAGTATATAAAAGTTAACTTTTTTTTAAAACACTATTCTTTTCCCCAATTAAAATTTTGAATTGCAGCCTTCCCTCCAAATTGACTAATTCGAAGGCCATTTTGCAGTTTAGCACTTAGGCTTAAATAATTTAATTACCTTGGCAAATCACAAAGGAAAATCCCTAAAAATCACCAAAAATCTGATAAATCATATACTTCAACATATTGAAATTTCAAAGCATATGAAGATCAAAACAACTCGAAATTTAATCAAAACCGAATAAAAACATATTAATCAGCCCATTAACATTTAAAATACCTATATCTTATCCAAACAAAGGTTTAAATGGTTATATCCTAACCAAAATTACAAACATGAATCGGGTATAACCCATAACCGATCCAAATACAGAAAAATGAGATGATAAACATGATTATTCACCTTGATTAGTTGATTGGAGAATGTGATAATTTCCTAGCTTTAATTCCTTAGCCTTTTCTTCAATTTATGCTCTTCCTGGAGCTTTTATTGGTCGGTCGAAAGTTGGTGAGGAGTTATGAATGAGAAAGTGAAAAAAAATTGAAGTGGAGGAAGTGATTTATACTAAGAAATGTAGCCTCATTTCCAAGTTTACCCCTTTGGAAATTCCTCCTTCTTAATTTAGTTAAAACTTATTTTAGTTCATTCATTAGGACACGGCCATTAGATTTATTAATACCATCTCCTTAATTATTCACATTATTATATTTAATTTATCTAATTAATTATCTCAAATAATGTTAAATAAAATTCAGTGGCATTGCAACCAGCTTAAGTAAAATGAATGTGAGATGAATAGTCCCTTTTTATGCAAACAAAGTCTAAACTGGGATGGGTAGACTTTGAAAATATAAGACGGACAGTTAGATGAAGCATAGATTGTTAGTCTAATTAATATGGGATGGGAAATCCTAAATGCTTTCAAGTGTGCATATCATTAAAATATTTTGAAAATGTATGTTTTAACCATTGTGGATGCAGGAGCACGAAATATGGTTTTAAAAAGATTTTAGGATACTAGTGAGGGGAAAACCCATTCCGCTCAGAGGCGTGGTCTTACTAGATATCTAAAAGGATTGAGGTGTTGGATTATTGTTCATACCATGCTTTATGTCTGACTTGAAGTTTTTGGTTTTCCCTTAAACTCTCGGGTGCTCAATTAATTTTAAGTAGTTTGACATTTAAGGTTTTCAGGTATTCTTCTTAGATGAATAAAGCTTCCGAAGGCATGCAGGAGGCAGATAGTTAATTAGAGTTATCTTTTCCGCTGCGTATTTGTTTGTGAAGGCAGATCTGTTAGCTTTACTATATACCCTGAACCAAGGGAGCATCTTCATATGTCGCTCTTGGCATATTTGTAATAAATATATTTTTATGAACGTGGTTACATTTTTGAGATTATGTAATGAACACCAAATGTTTTGATTTGAATGCGAAAATATGTTTTTGAATTATTAATTTTTTTTCCATATTTCCATGATCTATATATCAATGTATCTACCGTTGCTGTATTTGATCATCGAAAATTAATAACTATGGATGAATGCAACATCCATAGCTATTAGTTTTGGGCCTCCAAGTAGGGGGATGTTACAAAAAGACTTAGAGTTCTCAGTCGAAGATCATGTTTTCATCGTGGTATCACCGATGAAAGGTATAATAAGATTTGGGAAGTTGGAAACTAGCATAATAGTTTATTGGACAACTTTCTATTATGGAAAGGATCGAAAAAATCACTTATAAGATAGAGTTACTAATACTTTGGCAGGATTCACAATGTTTTCCATATTTCTCATCTAAGGAAGCGTGTTCAGGATCCAGAAACTTCTATATCTCCTATTTGAGTTAGAAGACTTAGTAGTGGAATTGGACGTGACTATAGTGTAACATCCCCCTACTTGGAGACCCAAACTAACGGCTATGGATGTTGCAATCATCCACGATTAATAATCCTTGACCTAAATACGGCGGTGTTAGATACATTGATACACAGAAACACATAAATATGGAAAAAAAATCAAAACATCAAACAAGATCACATTTCATTTCAAAGCATTTCCAAATTCATTACATAATCGCACCATCATTAATTATGTTCAGAGAAGAAATATTTATTACAACATACGCCAAGGGGACATATGAAGATGCCCCCTTGGATGATCAGAGTATATAAAGGCAATTTAAAAACTTTACCATACAAACAACACATCGGAATCAAATAAAAGAGAACTCTAAATATCTTTAATGCCTCCTACACGTCTTCGGAAGCTTTATTCGTCTAATGAGGTACCTGAAAACCTCAACCCTTAAACTACTTAAAATCAATGAGTACCCGAGAATTTAAGGGAAAACATAAACTTCGAGTCAGACATAAAGCCCGGTATGAATAATAATCTACTATCTCAAATCATTTAGATATCTAGTGAGATCATGCCGCTTAGCAGAATGGGTTTTCCCTCATTAATATCCTAAAACCTTTTCATTGAACCATATACGATGCTCCTGCAACCACAATGGTTAAAACATCTTAAAATAATATAATATGATATGATATGCAAAATAAGAGAATCAATTCTGGATTACCCATCCCCATTCATTTTGACTATCTATCACAGTCATAGTTTCTAGGTTTACTATTAACCTAATAGTTTTCATGGGCCGACTAATAATCGGTTAAATGTTTAAGGACTTCCTGTCTAATTACGTAGATTCCATGGGACCACTATGAGCCTATTGGTAACTCCCATATCTTTTCTTTTATCCTAGTTTTCATAGGCTGACTAGGAACCTATTGACTATCTGTCAATATCTTAATTTCTTATCTGGATATAGTTATTATAGGCTAACTATTGGCCTATTGGCCCCTGCCAATATCAAATCATAGTTTTCATGGGCTAACTATGGACCTGTCTTCTGACATCTTCATTATTACATAGTTTTCATGGGCTTATTATGAACCTATCTTACCGACATCTTCATTTTTACATAGTTTTGATGAGCTTACAATGAACCTATTGGCCCCTGCCAATATCTTTTCTTATACACAGTTTTCACGGGATTACTGAGAACCTATTGGCCCCTTCCAATATCTTCCTTTAATATTTTAGCATCTTATATTCTGGTCTTCCTGACCTCGTGGATGCAATTCTACTCATTCAGGAGTTAACTTAAATTATATTCACTACTGGGTTAACATAGCAGGTTATTATACCCCTCCCCAAATTAGTTATGGGTCCATTACAATGTGAATATATACATGTATGAAGAAGCAAACACAATAATTTGGTTAATCCATTTAACCTTTTAATCAAAGAAAACTTCTTCAAAAACTCCTTTTCATAACACTTTATTTATTTGTATATGCCATGTTTTCCTTTTAAAATGAGATTGGGTTATTTATTTTGAAAAACAAAGCCTTTCAAAACCTTGCTTTCGACTTCATTGGATAATCTCCTTTGAAAGCATAAGAATCTCTTTTCAAAATATTAAGCTCCTACCTTTCGAACACTCTAAAACCTTTCTTTCGAAACCTTTCGAATGTATTAAAGTATTAGCATTTAAGTTTAGAAGCATAGCTTCAAAACCAATTGAAAGTACCCCTTTTGACACCATTGGGTTTATAATTAAAATATTATTTGGTCAAAGTGAATACAGACGGAAGTATCACTTTCAAAACCATTCTTTATCATATAAAAATATTAGGGAAAACTTGATGGCATTGGCACCATCCCTTTTGGAAGCTTCAAAACATTTATGTAAAACGATGAAGGGTAGCTTCAAAACCCCTTCCAAAGCCATTGCCTTCGAAACCTATGAACCCTTTCGAAAGAATTTAGGAAGTGGCTTCATATATCTTCAAAACAAACACTACCCTTTGAAAGCATTGATAAATTCAAAACAATCGAAAGGCAAAAGAAGGTAGCAGGGCTTCGACTAGGTTGGAACCCCTTCTTTCGAAAGCATTTATTTACAACTAAAGGAACTCATTCGAAAGCCCTTATTTTTAAAATAGAAAATGGCAACCCCTTCAAAAGCTATTAAAAAACTCCTTTCATAAACATATGTTTCAACTATGTCGAAAGCTTTAGTTAAACAAAGGCAGCCGCTTAACTTTTTAAAACAAATTAAGGTATCAACCGAATTGGAAGCAACGCTTCCGACACCATGCCTTCCGCCTTTCCTCCAATCCACTATGTACCATCTAGGTGATAATTTGTGCATTGGTTTCGGCTTAGTAGGATTTCGACTTGATCGAAGGCGAAAGGTAAGAGTCGAAAGGTACCTCTGATAGAGGCAAAACCTGTTTTTCTAGGTAAAGGTTGATTAAAACCACTTTAAACAAGTTATACCTAACTAACCTGCCTAATTGTAAATACATGATTGGTTATCTCAAATTTTTACTTGCTTTACAAAAAATATCGCTTCTTAATTTTTTTGGGTAAGTATCAAGATTTATTTTTGCAGATAAGCCCTTCCATTAAAAATACAATTAGTTCGTTTAGATCCTCCTCTCTAAATACTTTAATTTGTATAGTAAATCGCTTAAGAAAAATCCCCAAAAATTACTAAAATTAACTTTCATCATATTATCTAACATGCTAAAATTTCAGACCCAAATTCTTTATATAATTTCTGAAATAAATTTCTAAACCCAATTGACCATATTTCATTCGAAAATTCATATCAATCTTTCCATAGCTTGGGAACTTATCAAAATTAAAACCTAATTCCAAAATCAAGCTTTTCATCACATATAATTTTTCCATGGCATTTAAACATCAATATTTGTCATTATTACTCTAAAACCATATAAATCTTAATTTCAACATTCTTGTTTAAATTAAAAAAAATTAATTCAAGTATATCATCATCCAAACATCAAATATATGAATTTAATCTTATATCTGAAACATATATTCATAAAATAGAGATGGAATTATTATTCACCTTGATTAAGATAATGAGATTGGATTGAGATTTATTTCTCTAGCTTTTAAACTTAACTTCTTTTATTTCCCTTCTCTTTTCCTTGTTAATGGTCGGCTCCCCTTAATGTTTGCGTTTTATTTTCGTGGAAATAAGGAATGAATGTGAATGGCTTTGGAATATATATACATAAGGGTAAAGCTTAGATGCGGTTAGTTCCTATTATGCGCTTATACAAATTTAGTTAGCTTATAAACCATTCTTAAGCCCATTTAAATTAATAAGCATGATCACTTAATATTTATTCAAATCTCAATCTCCTTATCACTTAACATCTACATTATTCAATTTAATTTATCTAATTAAATATCCTGAATAATATTATTAAAAATTAGGCGTGTTACATATAGTTAGACAACCAACATATATAGTGGTTAAGGATTAAAAGAAGCTAAGGAACAAGACAGTAAAATTAGTAAAGTTTCAGTAGAGTGATGATGGGAGAGACTGTAATTGGAAAATAAAGAGCAGGATTAGAGACACTTATCTTAACTTGTTTGATGGTATGTCTTACCTTTATGTCCAATTTGAGGTATGTACCTTATCGTAATTTCAAGGACGAAATTCTTAAGGAGGTGAGTATGAAATGATCCTAATTTTGACTCACATTATTTAGGACATTTAATTAGATAAATTAAATAAAATAATGTAAGGAGGTAAGAAAATTGAGATTTGGTGATTAAGTTAAGGCTGTGCCTTAATGAATGAACTAATATAAAGGGTTAAACTTAAATAAGAGGAGGGAAATAGGAAAGGGGTAAAATAGAAAAAGAGTCTAATTTCCTAATACAAACCCTTAAATCTGCTCTCCCTGGTTCATTTCACATTCTTACAAACAAAATTTGAGTAGGCCGGCCATAGCTAGAAGAAATCAAGAGGAAAAGCTAAGGAAAGCAAGTAAGAAGCTAGGAGTAATCAAATACAAACAAATCTCAAACTTCTTAATCCAAATCAAGGTAAATAATGATTATACATCTCACGTTTTTAGTTATGTTCCATTTTGAAGTATAATCTAATTATTTTGCAAGTATTATGCCATGTTTTAGTGGTTTGAATAATTATATGCTTGATAATGATTTTCTAGAATTTAAATATGAAATTTAGTGATATGTTTGAGTTGGAAAACCTATCATATGTTACCCTAATGACTTGCAATTTTGGTATGATGTTAGAAATATCATTTTAGAAATGTTTTTTTAATTTCATAATTTTTCAAGTGAGGATGGATTTTACATGAATTTTCTAAGTCGAGAAATTGGTGGATTTCGGGTTTAATTATTTAAAATAATTAAATGAAGTTTTTGGCCTTCAAATTTTCATATGTGGAAGAGCATGGTTAATTTGATTATTTTTGCTTTTTAAGGATTTCTCATAAGTGTTTTGATATTATAAATAAATTATTTAAGCAAGAAGGGCTTAATTGTTTTATTGAAATGTTAAGACATGGGGTTAAAGTGTAAAATGTTGTGATGGTTCAATTTATTAAGTGCGGTAGTTTTTAAATGAAGGAATTGATAAAGTTATGCCAATAAGGTTTTGAAAATTATAGAGGTTTGGTGAAAAGTAATATCTTTCTATAGTAAATTGGCAGCTTTCAAGTTAATTACTATTCTGCCATGTTGGCATCGGCCATGTTGAGCCACATCTCAGCACACTTCATCATCATTGATACAGAACAAAGCAATTCATATGATGTCAATGAGTTTGGCATGAAATAAATTAGTTTTGAACCTCATCGAGGTTATAATAACAAAGACAGAGAGATGGTCTTCGATATGGGCATGTCGAGGTGAATGCATGTTGCATTTTTACTAAGAAGCATGCATGATGCATATACTACTTCAAATCTATTGCCTCGAAGCACAGATGGTCATCGAGCCTACACCATGCTGCATTTAACTTGTCATCGAGCCTAACTCTTGCCGCTTTTTAACTTGACATTGAGTTAATTCTATGTCGTTTTTAATATTATTATTGAGCCCTGTCAATGCCTTTGACTAATCTTCTAGCCTAATCCATGTTTTTATAGTCATCGAGCTTAACTTATAATCTAAATTTTATACTCTCAATGAGGCCTTGCGGCCAATGTTTTTAAGTGTTATCGAAATTCCATTTTTATAGTTTTAACACTATAATTTATGAAGTAATAACATTGACTTCGTCCACAAGTATTTTTCAAATAAAAGATTTCGACATGCTTTTGAGTGAGCAAAGATTTTAATGGTGACTTCGACGATTTTTATAGTTGTGAAGGTATTACATAGTTTTTGCCTTGTGGCCTAAAATTTAAGGGTCGAAGATCCCAATTATTTCAAGTTTTCATCAACAATGTTTTGTAAAGCATATATCATGGCATAAATATTTTGAGTAAAGTAAAGACCAATGTTTTTCTTAATTAAAGTATGATTCCAAGGGTTATATCATTTACAAAGATGTTGTTTTTAAGGAAATTTGGACAGGATGGTTAACCCAGGATTTTGCTAAAAGAATGACTCGAAGATTAGAAAGCCAGATGAGACTGGTGTAGGTCGTGCTAGATCTTTAGCTAGTAGCCCCTAGCTTATGTAAGTCTAAAATTCTAGTATGTAGGGCTTGGTCATGGGAAGACTAGAAGAAGGTTACATATAGAAAGAATACACTGAGTAGAGGTAGGTTAATGGTGAGCCCGCAAAACCATTGGGATCAGTTGACTCTAGAAGTAGTAAGATAAGGACAGACCGTCCAGTTTTTCTCTAATAACAAGTTAGAACATTTATTATGTCTATTAGGCCCGAGTCAACCACAGGTTAATAGTCAACTTGATAAAACTACGATATTGGGACATAAAGTCCACTGATTACCTGTTTTTTATACATATTATGGAATATTGTTTATTATAACCAGTTTGGTTATAGGATTTTGGTTACAAAAGATATGCTTTTAAAGGATATTAGTGAGGAGAAATCCATTCCACTAGGCAGCGTGGTCTCACTCAATATCGAAAATCGAGATGTTATATTATTATTCACACCAGGCTTTATGTCTGACTCAAAGTCTATGTTTTCCCCTTAAACTCTCAGGTTCTCAAAATTTAATTTGAGTAAGTTGAAAGTTAAGGTTTGCAGGTTTAGTAGGTTTTGGAAAATAAAGCATCCAAAGACATGCATGAGTAGATCTACCTAAGTGGGAGATTATCTATTTATCTACTCCATTGTGATTGAACATTGTACGTAATGACAGATGTTATAACTGCCTATTTAGTAACTCTGATCATCCAAGAGGGTAACTTCATATGTTTCTCTTGGCTTATTTTATAATAATCATATTTATATGAACCCAGGCAACATTATGGGATTCTGTACTGAATATGAAATGCTAATTTGAAATGTAATAAGAAAAGTTATTTTAAAATTGTGTTTGAAATATTTCATATCTTGTGATTTTGATATAATGGATATCATTAATATTACCACATTCTGTCACTAGAAATTAATATTATAGATGACTGCAGCATTTGTAGCAGGTAGTTTTGGGCCTCAAAATGGGAGTGTTATAAGACGGCAAATGGTTTTGTACCATCAAGGATAACTAAAATAGGCGTGCATGTCAACATCTCCTTCAATTAGACAAATGCTTCTTTACACCCCGTTTCCAAACAGAAACAAGATTCTTTTTCGTAAGCTTCATCAATGGTGCAAATACCTTTGCAAAGTCCTTTATAATTTCCGATAGAAACTGGCTAATCTCAAGAATCTACATACTTCCGAAGCCTTCTTTAGAACTTTCTATCTTTAATAGCTACTACCTTTCCCGAGTCTACTGCTAACCCATCCCTAGGTACAACATGTCCCGAAAATAAGACATCATTCCTCCAGAAATGGAACTTCGAAAATTTATCCCTTGATTGAATCCTTCTTAGTGCATCTAGTACTTTTTTCAAATGCAACTCATACGCCTTCTCAACTCTAGAAAATATAGGATATCATAAACAAATAAGGCTACAAATTTATTAGGCTGCTTCCAAAAGGCCCTACTTATTAAATCAACAAAATAGGCTAGGACATTAGTTAGTCCCAACGGCATTACAACCCACTCGAACAATCCATTCGACCTACAGATGTGGTCTTCGTAATGATGTCCTCAACAACTCTCAATAGACGAAATCCTTTAGCAAGGTCAAGTTGTGCGAAAACTTTTGCCTCAATAAATTGATCGTATAGGTCATCAACACGAGGTAATGGATAATAACTTTTGTCATCAGCATATTCAATTCTTAATGATCAACGCATAGTCTTAGGTAACCACTGTCTTAGTGTGAAAATGGTAGACGGTCCCTATTCTAAAATACTTCGCCTAATAAATCATTTCTACTACAATTCCGAAACTTTCTTATCCAACGCTCTCCTATCCTTCAGAGCCATATGTCTCAGAGGCATCACCACAGTTCTAGCCCCTTTCTCAAGGTCAATTTTGAAATTAATTTCTCTACAAGGCGAAAGTCCTAAAACTTCCATGAATACGTCAGGAAAATCTTTAACAACGGCAATAAATGCTAACTCATTATACGATAGGTTCGACGAATACAAATACAATTTCATCGTGGAAACGTTAAGCTCACACAGAACTATCAAATCACGTCTCCTGTAGTTATTTAAAGAATGGCCCTCCTATCATAGTTTCAAACTACTCCATACCAAATCATCCAATCCATACCCAAGATCAACTCATATCCTATAATGCTAAGCATATATACATCACAATTTAACTCTACACCGTTTATAACCAATTTAAGATCATGACAAATAGTAGACAAATGCATCTATCCTCCAGCATGATTCGAAATGGTAATAACCTCATCCACGAAGACAGGGGTCTTCCCATTAATGCACTAGCTATGAATGAATGCGTTGTACCGTATCAAATAAAACTATGGCAGGAAAATCAAAAAGTAGTAACACGCCTTCCATAACTAACTTCCCTTTATCCTGGGCCGACGGTGCAATGCTGGAACTAGGCACAACATCCATTGCATAAGCCTTAGCAATCTCACCCTCTTTTTTAATGTTAGACACTTCCTCTTAAAATGCCCCACATGGTCATAATTATTGCACTTGATTCCCTTCAACCATTCATGTTGTCCCGATGATTTCGACCTACAATCTCCAAATGTCCTAAATTACCACACCGATAACAATTTATTCCCTTCTTAAGGTTCACCATACAATTCTTAGCTATATGTCCTATCTTATTACATAACCTACAAATAGTAACTTGCTTCTTATTCTGTCCACCTTGCAATCCTTTATTCTTGCGCTTGTTCTTATCTCCATCCGATACATTCTCCTTATTCAAATTTCCATTCATGGTATTCATTAAGGTACCCTCAACCAATTTCTCAAAAGTTTCTCCCAATAGTATTAGATTCAAAGCCAACTCCTTCTATGGGGCATTCAACCCCTTAGCAAATTTCTCAGCTTTCTTCTACTGGATATCGATCAATTCAAACCCGAATTTTGCCAATTCAATAAATTTGTTCACATACTCCTTTATGATCATGTCTCTCTACTTGAGCTAAGTAAATTCCTCCTTGACCCCAAAAAATAATCTTGTCTCAAACTTCCTTTTTTAAATCTCCCAAGTAATAGTATTCTCCTCCGTCTCGGCTATAACAATCTCCTCCCAAATTTGCTACCTCTTCCTATAGATTCTAGACTGCCAACTGCCTCTTCATTGCATCACTTAGTCCCAATAAACCTAATATCTTCTCATAGCTATTTATCTATGTCTTAGTTGTTGCATATGATTCTATCCCAGTATACAATTTTCCATCTAAGTTGGAAAATTCTTTGTAGAGTTTAGGGACGTTAACATTTGGTGGTGGGACAGCCGCCACAGTTTCGGTCTTAGCAACTGGTTCGGTGGAGGTGGTAGTGGTACTTGTCTGAGCAGTTGCTTGGAGATACCTATGGAACCAAAGGAACATGTTCATGCCAGGAATCGTAAGGACATCTACTCGGGTACTGACAGCAGCGGTGGTATTTGTTCCTCCAACATTAGTTCCTGTTCCATTTTCCTCCGAATTATTCATTCTTCGGTTATCTGCAAATGAGATTCATTAGCAACTCCTTACCATATAACTAGATAATTAGAGACTATAATAGGCTACGGTGTAATTGCAAATATTAAATTTATCTCTTGTATGTTATATATTTTATGAAATATACAAGTAAGCTCTTTCAGTACGTCCCTAATCCTGTGACCTAACTTTGATACCCAATGTAACAACCCGCCATTTCATAACCCTGTAACTATATCACAAAGTCCTAAAATGACGAGTCGTTGGATGATAATACATATGATATACATATAGAAAGGGAGAGCATAAGTGTTATCCATCCTTTTGAGCCAGGCTGTATTCGGATGAACTAGATAATCAGACATGAAAGTTATTAAGGTAGAGGGCCATGAGAGATAGCTTACAATCCCAGAAACCAAGTATGACCAAGTCCACAAGATGAATGATAGCCATTTTGAAGTTCAACAACATCTATCCATCTAAGTGATGGATCGATACCAATCCAGGCAAGTACATCCATTCCACCTTGAATCCCTCTACTTCCAAGAATTGGTGATAGAACCCATTTCATGCTTTATAATATCGTTCGCATGAAATTTACCATCGAATGTCTCAAGAGCATAAAGTCAGGAACCCTATTCCACCACTGATCCAATTTTTTGACCCAAAAATAAGATTCAAACAAGATAATCAAGATAGGAAACATGAAGTCAGATCTAACCACGCCGAACAGAAAGATCCATAATGCAATCTTATGGACCAGTATCGATCCACGACCATGGATCAGTACCTATCTATGATGATTAGTGATGTGGCCATGGTAATCTGAGCACATTTCTTCCAGAGTATAGGGAACGTTGCTTATAACATGTTGAGGGATTTTAGGGGACCTTTGGCTATAAAAGAGGTGGAGGGGGTTATTTCAAAGGATCTTTTCGAATCACTTACAAATTTCTCTATAATTTCATGTATTCATGTGGATCATTACGGATCCATAAGAACATTGTCTGTAACAACAATACAATTATCAATAAAGCTAAGCGCATGTAGGCGTAAATTAGCCGAATCACTATAAAGATTGTATACTGTTTTTTCCTAATTTTCCTTTAATTTTTTTTCATTTACTTCTCAACCTTAATCTCTTCAGTGTTCCTATCGCATTCTGATATAAATATTTTAGTTCTTTCATCGAGAGCATTATTATCAAGATATCTTGATCAATCATCTATTGTAGGATTGCTTTAGTCTGAGAGATGGATCCATTTTTTTGTTTTTTGTATTCAAAATGACTTAGATTTCCATGAAATCTATAGAAAACTATTTAAAATATGGCCCTACGAAGAGACCGATCTATCGCTTTCTGACCCATGAATGATGTTGAGAATGTTGGATCTTAACATGCAGAAGAAGTTGCACAATGAACCCCTACTGAAGTCCAGAACCCATCGGGGGTGATAAACGAAGGTAGAAATGGACCGGATGATGAAGCAGATGAATGACAAGTTGTAGGAGAGTCTTGATGAGGTGGACCGACAGATGAAGGAGAGCTTGAGTTTGCTTAATGAATTGACCCATGTTCGAAGGCATAGGAAGGAGTTGATGCCTTTCGATTCAGAATTTGACAGTTCTTCATCATTAGGCTAGACACAAAGAGAAGGAAAGTAGAAGATGGTCAGAAAAGAGACCGCAAAGAAGATATTAGAAGCTGGCCATACCTAAAAACTAGGGATAGGTACCGAACCACAAGAAAGGGTCAGTACCGAACCAAGTATCCTTGATTTGGTGAATGAGCAAGTTGACGGTTTGGAAGATGATGCTAGTGGTACAACTGGTCGTGTTGTTGATGACCAGATTGCCAGAAATCAAGTGGCTGCTATCGACCCGCCATGTAGAAACCGAACTAATAGAAATACTAGATGAATCGTTCTGCCAGAGTAAGGAGAACCTAGGTATCGTGAGCCTAATCGAGAGTGTTTGTTGGGCAGACTACAATTACAGCCAGTCAATAATTCCTATAGAGCCAGAGTACTTGGCCAAAATTGTAAGGAGATTGGTAAATGAAGACCAGTGTCAAAATAACGATGAATGGGGTTCCTCTCCTAATCGAAACCCATTCACTGAGCGAATACTGCATGAATAATACCCTAGGAGATTCGTGATGCCAACGATGCCATCATATAGTGGAAAGAAGGATCTGAAGCAACATTTGATGAAGTATAAATGACATATGGATTAGGCCAGAGCGACCAATGCTATCAAATGTCGTTGTTTCCCAATTTTCCTTAAAGGGTTGCAAGGATATGGTTCACACAGCTTCCACCGATATCCATATCATATTTTGATCAGTTGGCATGAAACTTTACCGAGGAATTCTATTTACACACCGCTCATCCTAAGGACATGATGTTGCAGTTCAACCTCTTCCAAGATGTGGTGGAATTTTTAAAGGATTTTTTGTACAGAATCCACATGGCTATGATGGGGTAAGCAATGTATAGGAAGACATCGTTTTGATGGTACTAATAAAGGGAATTCATCCTGGAACTAATTTTGGAAGATGACTGAAGATGAAACTCTCGTCAATAACGGATGTGTTCTACTAGAAAAGCAAATTGATTCTTGTGCTTGGAAGAGGCAAGTATTAAAATCAGGAATGTCGGTGTCGGGTAGTTGGTGGAAGTTATTCAGAGTAATTTTGCTATGAAGTAGTCCGGAGGGAGTTCCAAGAACATTAATGTTAACGTTGAGAATAAAAGTGGTGGACGAAGAGGGAACGATAACAAAGCCAGAGGTCGAAAGTCTGGTTCCGAAGGCGCCCTAGATTTCTAAAGTATGACAATTACAATTTAATAATTCGAATAAGAACATATACCTTGCAACCTAAGGTACAGAGCAGTACAAGAAGCCAAATTTAAGGTAGTCGACCGAGGAGAAGAAAACCAAAAAGTATTACAGGTTCTATGAAACCCATGGTCACAACACAAGGAAGTGTAGACACTTACGTGATGTGATCGAAGATCTAATAAGAAAGGAAAAATTACAACAATTTATCAAAGCCCCGTGTGATGGGGGATAAGAAGTTCTAACCCCCAAGGACTGTCATTCCAGTTGGGTAAAGTCAGGCTTTCTGATGACGAGCCTAGGTGGCTTGAAAAGAGACTGATCATCAACACCATTTTCGAGGGATCGCATCAAGGAGAGAAGAGCTAGAATGAAATGGAAGGATATGCAAGTGGTTTGAAATCATGTTGATAGTGAGAGTTTCTTTGTCATCGAAGATGGAGCTCCGATAAAGTAGCATAAGATAATGACTGATTATATCGTTTATAGAAATAAGGATGTCGATGAAGTTGAATCCCCGATATTAGATCCCTTGGTGATTTTGGCCATGATTGGGCCAACGATTATGTGAAACTACCGGTTGACTGTGGTAGTTCAATCAACATTCTGTTTAAGAAGGTGTAACATCCCTTATCTAGAGGTCTAAAGCTAAGTGCTGTAAAAGCTACAACCATCCATTTTATCAACTTCCAGCGACTAAATACGGCTATATAAATGATATCCATAATATCATAAGCACATGAATATGAAACAAAATCACAGATTTCAAAAACAGTATATTTGATTACATTTTCAAAATATGTTCCATATTCAAATTACATGATCCCTAATTGTTTCCCAGGTTCAGATAAAATATAGTTATTACATAAATATGCTAAGAGTAACATATGACGATGCCCCTTTGGTTAACTAGAGTACTATATATACAATACGGTGGAATCAATCCAAAATATAACAACAACTCCTAATTAGCTACCATCAGCAACCTGCTCGTCACCATAAGCTTTATTCGATAACCTGCTCAAACCTATAAACCTCAACCCTCAGACTACTCAAATCAATTTTGAGCACTCGAGAGTTTAAGGAAAAATAAACTTTGAGTCAAACGTAAAGCCTGGGGTGAATAATACTATACATCTTGGTTATCTGATATTAAGTGAGACCATGCCGCTTGAAAGAATGAGTTTCCCCTCACTAATATCCTTTTTAAAACATATTTTTGCCAATCATAATCTGCAACCAAAACTGGTTAAATCTTTAAAACAGTATCATGTATATGTACATTTCGGTTATCATATGGACTATCTGTCCATACACTGTCATTTTGTTTGGCTAACTACTAACTCTTGGCTGAATCGAGCCTAACAGAAAAACATAAAAATCTAACATATGTTAGATACTCCTTTTCTGGATGATTTATCCTTACTTCTCCAGGTCTAACTAATCCTAATGATTTTGTGTGCTCACCAATAACCATTTTCTTCTTTGTATATATATTCCTTTCTGTGTAACCTTCATTTAAGTCTATTTGAGTAATCCCTACACATTGGAATTTGGACTAAAATTAAATTGGGGCTAAAGCTAATGTATAAGGCGCGATCCTACACCAGTCTCATCTGGTCTTCAATATCTGAGTCATTTTTCTTAGGGTTAACTACCCTTTAAAATTTTCCTTGAAAACCTTTTCAAAATAATTTATATCTTTAATCATACTTATACAAGGAAAATATATTCTTCGATTTACTCTAAGCTATTTGCCATGTTACATATTCATTACACAAAATATTGCAGATGAAATTGTTAAGTATTTCCCAGCCCTCCAAAACAAGTTAAAACCCTTTTTAACTTAAATACACTTAGGTTATATTGAAAAAACCACTCATTCGAAATCTTTGTTTAAAACCTTTAAACAACCCTTCCGAAACCATTGAAAGCACCCCTTTCGATATAAGCAAACCACTATACTTTATAACCTTAGGCTGAAAGGCCAAAACATACCTTTCAAAATTATGCCCTTCGCAACCATTCATATTTATCATTTCGAAAGCATTGGAAAACATCTCCTTCAAAAGCTTTAAAACCTTAGACATCCTATCTTTAAAACACTTAAACATTGCCTTTCGAAACCAATGGAAAACCTTTCCTTTTAGACCTTTTGAAACCATCGGGGAACAAGCTCTAAGAAACCTTTCTTGAAAACATTTTGTAAGGTTCAAAACATCAAGCCTTTTGAAAGAATTTGGGTTCAATTTATATCATGTAGAAACACCTTTTGAAACCAATAAAACTATCTCTTTCGAAACCATTCGGGTTCTACTTTTTATAGAGAAAAAGGGTCGTTAAAACATTTAAGTCGAAAACATCTCTTTCGAAAGCATTTCCTGAGTAAAGAAGTGATGATGATGAAACCATCCCTTCGAAATCATTTGAGAAGCGGCTTGGTTTTAAAAACAAGATAATCCTTTCAATACCAATCTAGGTCGAAAGGTAAAAAGTGACAGTCAAGGCTTCGACCTAGTTGAAAGCAATAATTTAAAAACAAAGGTGCAACCTCTTAAAACCATTCTTTTAAAATCATTGAACCAGTCGAAAGAAGACGTCGAAAGCTATTCAGTGGAAAGCAAAGCAGGCTCATTTTCATTTAAAAGCAAAGTAGTGCTTCGACCCCTTCAGAACCCCTAGTTTTGACCCAATACCTTCCGCCTATATCCAGTTCTCTACGTACCAGGTATCCGATAACATATGCATTGGTTTCGATGGAGTTGGAGGCGTAGATAAGGAGTTGGAAACCTGATGTCGAAAGCATTGAAACAGGAAAAAGCATGTAGATTTGACCTTTTAAACTATATCTTTGTACCTAACCTACTTTGTGTGTCAAATTATGATTGATTGCATATTTTTCTTTTCTAAAAGTACTGTCGATTTTCGGAAATAAGGATTTGGATTATTTACAAAATACCCCTTCTCCATTTAATAAATATTTAAAACATTTAAGTCACATACCTTAAATAATTTTATATATCCATTAAACCACTTAGAAAAATTCTACAAAAATTCCAGAAAATCATTTTTTATATGTTTTATATTATATATAAATTTCAGACCCTAAGCTAATATAATTTGATCGTAATTAATTTTTACCAAACTAGCATTTTCTTCACTAGAAAATTCATATAAAATCCACATTAATTCAGAAAATTATGAATATTGAGACCCATTTATTGTTTCTAATCTAAATTTAAATTCGCAAGGCAATTGGATGTCATATAATAGGGTTTTCATAACAAAACATATCACAAAATCTATGTGAATTAGTATAAATCATCAACAACATATATATAAACATTTTTTCATCAAAAACATGGCAAAACATTTGCAAATAATTCAGATTTCATACTAAAAACTGAAAATCATTAAAAACTTGAGATGTAGTCATTAATCATCTTAGCTTTTTGATTAAGGATGTGAGATTTTTTCTTGATTAAGTGATGTGATTCTTCCTCTTGAATTCTTCTTCTTTGCTCTTCCTAATGGTAGCCGTCCTTAGCTTTAATTTTTGTGAATATGAAATGAACGCGAGTGTTGAGGGGTTAAGATTTTAGGGTATAAGAATGATGATTTATTCATATTTTCCCCTCACCTATTTCCTAACACTTGGTTCCATTTTAAGTCTTTAATTCACTTATTCAACATGGCATGGCTACCTCTTATGTAAATCACAAATCTCAATCCATTAATCATCTTACATTATTTTATTTTATTTAACTAACTAAATATCCTAAATAATGTTACTAAAACATGAGGTGTTACAGACTCCCCTCCTTAAAGAATTTCATACTTGAAATTACGATAAGGTACACATCAAAACAATCAAAGGTAAAACATACCATCAAACAAATTAGGACAAACATCTCCCATCTTGTTCTTCGTCTTCCAAGTGCAGTCTTTTTTGACCTCACTCCATTAGACTTTAACTAATCTGATTGTCTTGTTCCTGAGCTTCTTCTCATCTCTTGCGAATATGCGAACTGGCTTTCTCACTATAGTCATATCTGGCTCTACGACTAAGTCATCTAACACAGTCGGTGATATAGTAGTATTCAGATCTCGAATACACTTACTTAAATGAGAAACATGGAAAACATCGTGGACTCCTGCCAAATTGCTCAGCAACTCTACTCTACATGCGAGTTGCCCGATCCTCTTAATAATAGGAAATGGTCCAACGAACCTCGTTGCCAACTTCCGTGATTTTCCAAACTGAATCACACCCTTCGTCGGCGACACCTTAATGAAAACATGCTCTCCAACAAAAAACTCTAAGTTTTTCCCATCTTTTATCCCCATAACCCTTCTGCCTCGATTGAGCTTCCTTCATTCTAGCTTGAACTAACTTATCCTTTTCTGCAGCTTGTCTAACCAAATCCAGACAAGGAACCAATCTATCCTTGGTCTCTAGCCAACAAACTGGAGATTTGCATGACCTTCCATACAAAGCTTCAAATTGTGCCTTCCCTTTACTAGTCTGATAACTGTTGTTATATGAAAACTTGACTAGATGTAGATGGTCTTTCCATGATCCTTCAAAATATAGCACATAAGCTCGTAACAAATCCTCCAAGACTTTGTTAACTCTCTCTATTTGCCCATCAATCTGCGGATGGTAAGGGGTACTCATCTTGAACTTGGTACCTAAGGTATCTTATAGACTCTTCTAGAACTCGCTAGTGAATAAAGAATCTCTATCACTCACTATACTATGAGGAATTCCGTGCAGTCTCACTACATTCTTCATAACAACTTTGCTAACACAAGTTTCGTTGTGGTTGACATAATTGGAATGAAATTGGAATTCTTGGTCAATTTGTCCATAGTGACCCATATGATTTCATTTCCTCTATTAGACCTTTAGCAACCCATCAATGAAATCCATTAAAAGAATCCCACTGCCACACTGGAATGTCCAAAGCCAAAAGCAGCCCACTCAGCTTCTGATTTTTGGCATTTACCCGTTGGCAGTTCAAACACTGCTTCGCCCATAAGCCTATATCCCTCTTCATACCCTTCCAGAAGAAAATTCTCTTCATGTCCAGATACATCTTAGTTCCTTTAGGATGAATAGTGAACTTCGAACGATGTCATTCCTCCAAAACTTCCTTCCTAATGTCTCCCATATCCAAAACACACAATTTTCCTTTCTTTCTCAACCACCCATTCTAGTCAAGACTAAAACTCTTTAAGTCATCGCTCTCTGGTCCTCTCTTAGCTTTCTTATCCGTTCAGCAAATACTAGACCCTCTAGCTGTTTAAAACCAACCTTTTTCAATCATAACTGGTCGAACTTCCAAACATGATAACAAAGCAGTTTATATACTTAAACCACTCTTAATTCTCCATTGTACTCTTGAAGTCGCTAACGCTTCCAAATCTTTTCGCTCAGCTACCATCACTAACACAATATTCTGATGTTTTCTGCTAAGCGCATCTGCAACCTTGTTGCCTTTCCCTGGTGTGTACTCAATATCGAAATCATAAGCAGCTATGAACTCTAACCACCTCTGCTGTCTCATGTTCAACTTCTTCTGAGAGAACAAATACTTAAACAACTTATGATCCATGTTTGTACCAAAATTGGGCACAACACTCTTCGTATGTGTTTGAAGAGATAAAATGAGGAAAGTAAATGTAAAATGAGAAAGATCTAACAAACACATCAATTAACAGATAAGAAAAAGTGCCGAAACACACAAATTTAGAGTGGTTTGGCATATGGCCTATGTCCATTATGGAATGATTGATGTTTATTGATTATAACTAAACTCGCTGGTTAAAAAAGATTTACAATTGTACAACCGAAGTACAATAGCAAATTTTGGCAGAGTATCGGCGTAGAGAGACCAAAAGTCCATTTTCTGTTGCACTAGGGTCGCTATATATAGGCGTAGGATGCAAATACCTCGCTCCAAACTCGAATGACTTCTTCTCTCACGTGGGTGGGTCCACGGGACCGATCCCTGGTGATTTCAACTCGATCTAAGAGCGATACTAGTTCAATTTGTATGGATCAAGAAATGGTTCTTTTGGGCTGAGATCAATCAAGTACATTCTTGAGGTTGTACGCAAGCTCCTGTGAAAATTTGGTGGCATTTGAACTTGTAGATTTTGAGTTATGATCGATGCAAATTTGGATTTTCAATATGTAGCTGAGCTCGTATCGCTCTCATTCGTGTCGCTCTACTTCGTATCGATGCCATGCACGTGCTTTCTAGGTGATGTGGCGCTGTCTTCTAGAATCGATCCACTTTTCATGCCGAGTGACCGAGTCTTCCTATCCTCTAGGCTTCCTTCATATTGATCCAAAATCCTACTCTCGTATCGATCGACCATGCTCCACTTCGTATCGAGCTTTATAGCTTGCCTCGTATCGATGGTTCTCTACATCACTCATATCGATTTTGGAAGTGACTTCGTGTCAATGAATTCGTGTCGTTATTTGGTTTCTTCCATCGTATCAGTTGAGTGAACGATCAATATGAGTTGTGTTGCCTTTCTCTGATGGACACAAACTGGGGTAAAATCCTGGATGGATACGAAGGGAACTTTCTGGATGGATATGAAGGGAACTCCTTGGATAGATACGTGCTTGACTACTTAAGGAATGGTGTAGGATTGACATGAATTTGGTACACTCTCCATGGGTATGAATGAGGACGTTGCTTGGCCATGGCTATGAAGTGGCTGGACACGAATGAGTTTGCTTCTTCCTATGGATACGAACTAGTGTTGGATACGAATTGTAGATTCTTTCCTTGATTTTGATTGGTCAATATCTCGAGCATACTAACTCTGATTGACGTGAAATTTAGAACGTTGGCTTTCGTAGCTTTGCTAGTCATACCATATCGATTGTAGCTTGATCCAGACTCAAATAAAATTTACCAATATCCACAGTGAACCTGTGTATAACCTATCTTGTGGACATATTGTCCATGTTCCTAGTCGATTTCTTGGTGTCATGGCCTTGCCAAAAGTCTAGATAACATTTGCCCCCCAAAGTACATCATGTGTGAACATGACATGCTTTGAAAAGTTGTTACCTTCTGTCTGAAAGGTTCTATCAAATTTGTTGAATAGTCCTTGTCATTTCTTCAAAAGATGTAACCTTTGATTGTTTCTCGGCGATTTAAATACTGAACTGTTGGCTGCCAAAGATTGTACTGTGCATTGTTATAACTGAGTGTTGAGCATCAGAAATCTATCGTTCATTATTGTGATTGTAACCAAGTGAGCATTCAATTGCGGTGAATTTTAAAAATTAGACGTTAATCCATCACACATATAAATGCATGTTAACCTGACTCCCGTTAACGTTCACACGTTCACGAGTCGTTGTCAGTTTTCTTGTATCGAATTCTGTGTCAATCCTCTCCTGGATCGATGTGAAGTTTGAACAGTGACCATGTTTGATGGTTATTTTTAAATCAGTCCTTCGTATCAACCCGCTCCTGGATTGATTGAGAAGTTGGAATGCCTGCTGCGCATTGATAGCTATTGGGAAGCATAGGCAATTACTCTACCCCTTGCATCAACACAGCTCCTAACCAAGTCCCACATGATCCTTGTACACCACCAAATCCGTATTCCCTTTTACAACAACCAACATAGGTGCATTAGTCAACAAGTGTTTCAGCTTCTGGAATGGCTCCTTATAGTTATCGGTCCAAACGAACTTCACATCTTTTCGAGCTAGCTTAGTTATTGGTGCCGCTGTACACGAAAAATCCTTAATAAACCTCCGGTAGTAACCATCCAACCCTAGAAAATTTCTTATCTCAGTCACCGTTTCTGGTCTCTTCCAACTATTCATGGCCTCGATCGTAGCTGGATCTAGTGGTAACCCATTCTCGAAAAATACATGGCTAAGAAACTTCACTTCCTCTTTCCAAAAATGACATTTCGAGAACTTCGCCTTTAGATGATGCTGCCTCAGCGTTTCAAGCACTACTCTAAGTTGAACTTCATTCTCTCTCTCATCTTTAGAGTACACCAAAATATCATCTATGAAAACCAATATGAACCTATCCAAGTTCTCTTGGAAAATCTGGTTCATCAAATCTACAAAGAAAGCTGGCGCATTAGTCAGTCCAAACAGCATCAGTAACTATTCGTACGATCCATATCTGGTTCTAAAGGCCATCAAAAGAATACTATTCTCTGCCACTCTAAGCTGATGGAAACCTATCGCTAAATCAAACTGTGAAAATATCATGGCCCCACTCAACTGATCGAACAAATCATCAATCATAGGCTTTGAATATCGATTCTTTATCGTTTTCTCATTCAACTTACGATAATTGATATATAATATTAATGATCCGTTCGGCTTCTTAGAAAACACTACGGCTGCTCTCCAAGGTGAACTGCTAGGTATTAAATTCTTGCCTTTCAAATCCACCAACTGCACCTTGAGCCCCCTCATTTCGGTAGGTGTCATCTTGCTTGGCGCTTTACTAACTGGTTCTGCTCCAGGCACCAAATCTGTCTGAAATTCAATTGCTCATTTCGGTGGTAATCCTACTACGGGTTCAAAAGTGTCCACGAATTCCCTAACCAAAAAAACTCAATTCATCTCATCTTCCAACTCCACAATACCCATCAAAGCATTCACTTCATAGTTGGGTTTTCTATGGTATATGCAATCTGCTCCCTACATTCTGGATGTATAAGCGATATATTCTCATCATGGCAAAATATCCTAGCATCATACTTACTTAACCAATCCTTACGCAAAATAATTTCGAATCCTATGAAATTGAACACATGCAAACTGCAAACAAAAGTATGACCTAACAAGTCAAACTTTAGCTGGTCACATCTCATCCCAACTGTTGCATACCCTCCTATTGGATTTGCAACCCTTAAGGAAGTAACTAGGTATCAGGGCTCTAGGTTAAGCTTATCTACCAAACAACAAGATAAAAAAAGAATGTGATGCACCACTATTAAATAGAACACTAACTGCCATACCTGGAATCATAAGCGTACCTCCCAACAGTGCTTTCCCTTTCTCTTGCGTTATTTGCTTCAAAGTAGCAGGCTCTAATGCAAATACCTTGCCCCTTCCATATCCTTGGCAGGATCTTTGCATTGATTCTTATAATGACCAATCTGATCACAGTTGAAGCATCTAATATTCTTCTTCCCATTCATCATCTTTCCCTCTCCAGAACGACATTCATTCGCAAAATGCCTCTTCTTGTCGCACTTGAAGCAAATAACCTCAGATTTTCCCTTCTTCACGGCTCCACCCTTCTGGACTCCCTTCCTAGGAAAGAACTTTCTTTTCTGACTCTGCCCTACTTGGACCTCCTTCGCCTTATTATTCTCCACAGAAGCAATAATTTTCTCATGTCTTAGAGCCATCTCTACAATAACATCACAAGGGTCCTGATATGAGGTAATGTAGCCCTGGGCAATTCAGTTTTCAACCCCATAACGAACTTCTAGTTTCTCTTAATCACGATATCCACAGTGGCATGACCATATCTTGCTAACACCTCAAACCTTGTAGCATACTCTTAACATAGTCATCTATCCCTGCTCTAACTTGGCAAACTTTCTGAGCAAGGTAGAATTTGCCATCACAGACATGAATCACTCCTCGAACCTCCTCTTAAACATAGCCCATGCCATTGTTCCATCATCCACTCCAACCGTCGCGGTATTCCACCAGTATAAAGCTGCTCCTTGAAGCTGTCACGAAGAGAGCCTTCTTTTCAATTCATCACTGAGCCTCAAATCTGTAAAAATCCTCTCATAATGCAGCAAACAGTTCCCCACTTCTATGACATCTTCAGTCCCAAACGAATGGTTTTCCTCCCAACCTAACATAGTCCCTACTCAAAGCAACATAATTGTTGACTACCGGAGCTTCCTAGGCTCCTCCCCCAACTACTTTAGCAACAACCCCAGCTTGTAACATATTCACGAAAAACTGTTACATGGCTCTCATGTCAACTTGCGGGACTTCAGGAACAATATTTCCCACTCGTGCCTGACCTTGGTTCCTTCTAGTATTAGATCCGGCATTTCCATTTGCATCGGTGCCTCCTCCTCTAAATTATCTCTACGAGAATCCATATCTGTACTTGAACCTTCATGAGATATAGAAAAATAACCTAATAGAGATAGGAGACTAGAGACAAAGCACATTCTTATATATGAAAAATAAAAGTATGTTACTATAGCATTATCCCAAACCCGATCTTATCGCTAATTCCTTAGGATTATGTCTTCCAAAATCATATTTTTAGTTAAAGTTTTTCATAAACCTATGTTCTATTACCAAGTTGTAACATAACCTATCTAGAAGCCCAAAGCTAAGTGTTATAGACACTACAGTCATCCATAGTATCAACTTCCGACGACTAAATACGGCTATGTTAATGGAATCCATAATATTAGAAGCACATGAATATGAAGCAAAATCACAAAATTCAAAAACAATATCTTTGATTACATTTCCAAAATATATTCCATATTCAAATTACATAATCCCATAATCGTTTCCCAGGTTTAGATAAAATATAGTTATTACATAAATACGCCAAGAGCGACATATAACGATGCCAACTTGGTTGACCAGACTAATATATATATAGAATACATAGAATCGATCCAAAATATAACAGAAACTCCTAATTAGCTATCCGTCAGCCATCTTCTCATCACCAGAAGCTTTATTTGACAACCTATTAAAATCAGTAAACCTCAACCCTCGGCCTACTCAAATCAATTTTGAGCACCCGAGAGTTTAAGAAAAACTAAACTTCAAGTCAGACATAAAACCTAGTGTGAATAATACTATACATCTTGGTTATCTGATATTAAGTGAGACCACACCGCTTGGCGGAACGAGTATCCCATCACTAATATCCTTTTTAAAACATATCTTTTGCAATTTATAATCTTGCAACCAAAACTGCTTAAATCTGTAAAGCAATATCATGTTTATGTACAAATCAGTTATCATATGGACTATCTATCCATACACTGTAGTTTTGTTTGTCTAACTATTGTCCTTGGCTGATTCGGGCCTGCCATAAAAAAATAAAAATCTAACGTCTGCGAGATACTCCTCTTCTGGATGGTATGTCCTTACTTACTTCTCCAGGTCTAACTGATCCTAATGGTTTTGCGGGTTCACCAATAACCATTTTCTTCTGTGTGTGTGTGTGTCTGTGTGCGTGTGTATTCCTTTCTATATGCAACCATCATTTAAGTCTATCTGACTAAGCCCTGCACACTGGAATTTGGACTAAAATTGGCTTGGGCTAAAGCTTATATACATGGCATGACCCTACACCAGTCCCATTTGGTCTTCTATATTTGAGTCATTTTTCGTAGGATTAACTACCCTTTAAAATTTTCCTTGAAAATCTTTTCAAAATGATTTAAACCTTTAAATCATACTTATACAAGGAAACATATATTCTTTTTTTTACTCTAAGCTATTTGCCATATTACATATACTTTACACAAAAAATGCTGATGAAATTATTAAGGATTTCCCATCCCTCTAAAATAAGTTAAAACCCATTTTAATTTAAAAACACTTAGGCTATATTGCAAAAACCACTCATCTGAAATCTTTGTTGAAAGCCTTTAAACAACCTTTTCGGAACCATTGAAAGTATCCCTTTCGATATAAGTAAACCACTTTACATTATAACCCTAGGCCGAAAGGCCAAAACATACCTTTTGAAATCATACCCTACGAAACCATTCATATTTATCCATTATAAAGCATTGGAAAACATCTCCTTCGAAAGCTTTAAAACCTTAGACATCCTATTTTTAAAACACTTAAACATTTCCTTTTGAATCCATCGGAAAACCTTTCATTTTAGACCTTTCAAAACCATCGGGGAGCCATCCCATAGAAACTGTTCTTTAATACCTTTCGAAAGAATCAAAACATCAAGCGTTTTGAAAGAATTTGAGTTCAATTTATATCATATGGAAACATCTTTCAAAACAATTACAATTATCACTTTTGAAACCATATGGGTTCTACTTTTTATAGAGCAAAAGGGTCATTAAAACATTTAAGTCGAAAGCATCTCTTTCGAAAGCATTTTCTAAGTAGATAAGTGATGGTGTCGAAACCATCCCTTCAAAAGCATTGGAGAAGCGGCTAAAAACAAGATAACCTCTTCGATACCAATCTGGGTCAAAAGTTTAAAAGCAGCAGTCAGGGGCTTCGACCTAGTTGAAAGCAGTTATTTAAAAACAAAAGCACAACCTATTAAAACCATTCTTTTAAAATCATTGACCCAGTTGAAAGCTGACAAAGTTGAAAGCTATTCAACTAAAAGCAAAGCAGGCTCATTTTCATTTAAAAGCAAAGTACTGCTTCGACCCTTTTGGAACCCCTGGTTTCAACCCAATACCTTCCGCCTATATCAAATTCACATATTCCAGGTATCTAATACCATATGCATTGGTTTCGATGGATTCAGAGGCGAAGGTAAGGAGTCGGAAGCCTGGTACCGAAAGCATTGAAACAGGAAAAAGCATGTAGATTTGACCTTTCAAACTATTTCTTTGTACCTAACCTGCATCGTTTGTCAAATTATGATTGGTTGTAAATTTTTCTTTTCCAAAAGTACTGTCGATTTTCAAAAAGAAGGATTTGGATTATTTAAAAATAACCCTTCTCCTTTTTATGGATATATAAAACATTTAAGTCCCATAACTTAAATAATTTTATATATCCATTAAAATACTTAGGAAAATTTTACAAAAATTCCAAAAAAATCAATTTTTATATGTTTTCTAACATATACAAATTTTAGGCCCTAAGCCAATATAATTTTGGCCTTGATTGATTTTTAAACCCAAATTAGCATTTTCTTTACTTGAAAAATCTTATAAAATCCACAATAATTCAAAAAGTTATGAAAATTGAAAATCATTTCTAACTTATTGTTTCCAATCTAAATCTAAATTCACAAAGCAATTGGATGTCATATAATAGGATTTTCATATCAAAACATATCATGAAATCTATATGAATTAGCATAAATCATCAACAACATATAGATAAACATTTTTATCATCCAAATCATGGCAAAACATTTGGAAATAATTCAGGTTTCATACAAAAATCGAAAATCATTAAAAACTTGAGATGTGGACATTATTCACCTTAGCTTTTTGATTAAGGATATGAGATTTGTTCTTGATTAAATGATTTGATTCTTCCTCTGGGATTCTTCTTCATTGCTCTTCCTAATGGAGGTTGGCCATAGGTTTAATTTTTTTGAATATGAAATGAATGTGAGTGTCGAGGGGTTAAGGGTTTAGGGGTATAAGAATGATGCTTTAATCCTATTTTTCCTTAACCTATTTCCTAACACTTGATTCCATTTTAAGTCTTTAATTCACTTATTCAACATGGTATGTCTCCCTTATTTAAATCACAAAACTCAATCTGTTAATCATCTTACATTATTTTATTTTATTTAATTAATCATATATCCTAAATAATATTACTAAAAATATGGGGTGTTACAGAAGGCTTATGACTAGATGTTGTTGGATGGCAAGGATCTGAAACCGTGCAAATCTCGTATTTGGGGATTTAACAATATGGCAATGGTACTTGTTAGATGTATAAACCTGCCGGTGGTAGTAGGAGAAGGTGACCGCAAGAGAGTGCGGGTTGTGACCTTCGTCGTGTTGGATATTTTTTCTACTAATAATGCATTTCTAGGCCGATCGACCCTAGCTGATTTAAGAGCATCTATTGCCCCATGGTTTGATGATGAAATTCCCGATAGAGAATGGAGTGGGAGTTGTGTAGGGTGACCATAGGCTTGGACGTGAATGCAATATTGCAGAGTTAAAGGAGGCAAGGTTACATGAGAAGGGAAAGAATACAGAGAAGACTCTCTGCATCAAATCTTTAGACGCAAAGCAACCACCGCCTAAGCCTTGGATCGAGCAACACAATCGGTTCCACAAGGATATGGATCCAAGAAAAGAGCCAAAGGACGCAAGGGCAGCTCCCGCTGAGTTGATGATTAACATCTCGGTTAGTCAGGACAATCCTACACATATCCTGAAGGTGACATAAGGATGACGAAGGATTTAGCTGGTTTTCTTTGGGTGAATCTAGATGTGTTTGCCTGGAAGCATTCCGACATGTATGGAATATCACCGAAGATAGTGTGCCACGCATTGAATGTAAACCCCAAACACGTTCCCATGAAATAGAAATGCCACAGCCTGGGTCCGATAAGATTCGCTGCACTGAAAGAAGAGGTGGATAAGCTGAAAAACAACGGGTTTATCCGCGGTGCTTTGTACATGAAATGGGTATTCAATCAAGTCTCGGCGAAGAATTCCAATAGAAAGTGGAGAACATGCATTGACTATTCCGATTTGAATAGGCGTGTCCAAAAGACAAATTTGCACACTCAAAGATCGATCAGATAGGACTCAATTGCTAGACATGAACTGCTATCATTCATGGATGCCTACTCTAGTTACAACCAGATTCCATAGCATGTCCCAAACCAAGAACACACTATCTTTATCACCGACTTAGGACTGTATTGTTATCTTACCATGCCCTTCGGTTTGAAGACGCGGGAGCAACTTACCAAAGGCTAATGAACTTGATGTTTAGGGAGTAGATTGGGCGATCAGTGGAAGTCTACATGGATGATATGCTTATGAAGTTACGACGATCAATGAGCCACCCTAATGATTTAGCAGTGATGTTCGGCATGCTCTGCAAGTATGGTATGAAGCTCAATCCACTGAAGTATTTATTTAGGATTGCTTCTGGGAAAACCTTGAGTTTCATAGAGAAATCCATAGGAATCGAAGCTAACTTAAAGAAGATCAAAGCATTAAGGAACATAGAAGTCCCAAATTAAATCAAGGAAGTTTAGAGTTTGAATGGAAAGGTTGATGCGCGGAGTTGCTTCATCTCCAGAACTATAGATAAGTTTATCCCTTTCTTTGACATCCTTAGGAAAGGAAAGAGAAAATTTTCTTGGACATAGGAGTGTTAAGATGTTTTTTAGGCTCGGGTAGATCACTTAAAGAGGCCTTCCATCCTATCAAAGCCGTTGGAAGATGAGGACTTATTTATTTACCTGGCAAGCATTTTACAAGGGCAGAGAAAAATTACCCAAATTTGGAAAAGCTAGTGTATTTCATGTTGATCGCTTCAAGGAAACTCCATCCATACTTCCAAGCTCATTTGATCAAGATTCATTCGACCACCCTTTAAGATGAGCCTTTTAGCGACCTGAGTCTTCTGCAAGGCTGTTGAAATGGAACATTAAATTCATCCAATATGACATAACATATCATACTTAAAAGGAGATCCAAGGTCGGACATTGGCATACTTCATAGCTGAGTACACCACGTGAGATGAGACCTCGGAGAGCAATGGAGAGTAGGAAATTAGATGGAAGATGTATGTGGACGGTGCATCCAATGGGAATTTTTCTAAGGAGGTGTCGTATTGGTGGCCCCCAAGGAACGTTCCATCTGTTATGACCTAAAACTCGATTTTCTCATGATATATAATAAAGCAGAATACGAAGCTCTAACCAAAGGCCTCATGATTGCAAAGGATTTGGGAGTCGGAACTATACACATCTTTTTCGATTTTCAACAGGCGCTATTCCAAGTGAGAAAATAGTTTCAGGCAAAAGGGTCGAGAATAATTCCTTATCTAAACAGGGCCCTCAAGCTGCTTAATGATATCGAGTACTACACTATAACGCATATTCGCAGAGAGGAGAATGCAAAAGCCAATTAGTTTTCCAAGTTGGCCAGATTAAGAGATGAACAACTCATAGGTCTAGTCCTAGTATAAGTACTATCAGTCCTTAATATCGATTAGATGGATGTCGACTGGATCTTGGAGGTTGAAGGTGAGAAGGAGCCATGGATGACTCTAATCAGGAATTACTTGCAAAAGGGAATCCTTTTTGATAGAAAGAACGAGCAGTGATGGCTCCTTCGCCAAGCTTCAAGATAAATTATTTAGGAAGGAGTGTTGTACAGGAAGGGATTCCCAATCCCGTTGCTTTGGTGTGTCACCAATGACGAAGCCAAGTGAGTCCTTAGGGAAGTACATGAGGGGGCTTATGGTGATTATACCGAGGGACAAACCTTAGCAAAGAAGATTCTTCGCTACTGACACTTCTGGCCGATTATCAACAGATATGCAACTGACTACACCAAAAAGAGTGACAAGTGCCAGAGGTTCATAAAGATTTCTAGATCCCTGCCAACAAGTTTATGCAGATAGTCAGTCCCATGCCGTTCACAGTTTAGGGTATCGATATCATTGGTATGCTGCCAATATCTAAAGGTGGCATGAAGTATGCTATCATTGCTATTAACTATTGTACAAAGTGGGCTAAAGCAAAACTGCTAGCCACGATCAACTAAGAAAGCGATCAACTTCGTAATAAGAAATATCATTTGTCTCTCTAGGGTCCCGCAAATGATTATCTCTAAAAACGGAACCCAATTTGACAGTGTCGAGTTCAAAGATTTATACTACAAGCATCGCATTTAGAAGAGATTTGTAGCAATAGCACATCCACAAACGAATGGACATGTGGAAGTTATATATAAAAATCATTAAGTCCATTCTCAAGAAGCGATTGAAGAAGGCCAAGGGCAAGTGGTTAGATGAATTATCCTTAGTACTTTGGGATAACAGAACAACCCATAAGTCCATGACTAACCACTCTCCGTCGCTTAGCCTACGGACAAAGGATATGGTTCCAATTGAGATTGAAATACCTTCTTATCGAGTGACTTATTACAACCCCAGAATGAACAAGGAACTCCTGTTAGAGTCTCTCAATACGATCGATGAGAAGCGTGATGAAGCTGATATGAAGTAGTTGCATATTGAAAATGAATTGCTCGATATTACAACACTAAGGTTAGGAGTTGGACCTTTAAGATTGGCAACCTCGTTCTCAAACGAGACTGCCTAGGCCCCGTGAATATGGGCCTAAGCAATGAAGATCCTATGCAATCAAGTATAAGCTTGGAGATGGAACGTTCAACTTGGAGATCGTAGACGGGCTTTTACTTCCCCTAGCATGGAATAGCGAACACTTGCGATGCTATTTCACTTGAGATCTAAATTTGTGAATATCTAGTCAAGTTTAATGTAATGAGACATAATCTACCATTTCCTGCGAGTAAAGGATGAAATGGCTGCCCGAATCTATCACTCTGTCACCACTTAACCATAAATGATGAATTATGATGAATATGACTGAATCTACATATGTATAATGCATGTGTAAAAGTTCCCAGAGATATGTGCCAAACAAACTTCTACCATCCATGATCGGACCTTCGAAGTAAGACTACTCCTAGCATTTGGAGATAAACGCATACTCACTCCTTTGACCCTTGACTTGAGGGGAGGAGTATAATCGCACAAGGGCAGAACGAGACAGTTTGCCCAGTAGCTCATGCTTGGAGTTTTGTGGAGCACTAAAATCTTACCCATAGAATGGCAAGGTAAATGATCAATGCCTAAAGTCTGGCGAGATCTTATTCACACTTTGATCGACGCTGGGAGTTAGGAACAATCGAAGAAACAAACATCCTAGAAAAACCAAAATCACCATGTTAGGTGAATAACAATGATTAATGCCTAGAGTTAGACATGATCTGATTTATACATCCTAGAGAAGGATGTTTGGGCCACCGTTTCAAGTGGTCAAACCTTAGTTGAATCTTAGAATTGAACATGATCAAGTAAAGGCACTCAGAAACAAGCGCTATTGTATAATCAAAAATATCAAACACACTTCTCATAACTCAAACAAGTCAACATAAAATTTGAAAATAAAAATAAAGTATTATTAACATGACATTCAAAACAAAAGCAAGGGCCGTAATCGCACAAACTGGCCAAGACAAAAGCAAATCCTATTACTATATAATAAAATCTAGTGAACAATCACTTTTGGTGCTTAAGTTTCCTTTTCTCTTTTCTAGAGGAATGTGCACTTGGCTCCTCTGGCTTTCTTCTGCTCCTACCCCTACTTCCTTGACCTTAGATGGGGTTCATTGTAAAGAATAGGTGGATATACTCTGAGTGCTTTCGGGCATGGGAAGAGTGACCGGAGCAAAGATAGTCCGATCGAGCAGAGCTACAGAAAAAGGAGGAGGAATAAATTCAATGAGTTCTTTCTTAATATCCTTAGTCGATAGAACTTGAGCCTTAAGCATCCTCTACATGGTGGGCACTGAAAGAGGCTTAGAGGATCCAGTTATGAGAACATCCTCATTAGTCAAAGTACCAAGGTGGTCACTAGTTATCTCCTCTTCATGGGTGTGGATCATTTTTGCACCGGGTTCGAGGGCCACACTAGCCGAAATGATTGGAATGGTTAAGGAATCAGATACGACCACCAATTCAATCATTGACGCTTGCTGCCCTAGTTGGAGACCTTCCTCAGGGAGTGTGATGATGGTAGGTTGACCTAAAAGTTGAGAAACATAAAAGGAGAGATTAGCAACGTCGATTGGCATCATGTGTGCCTTCTCAAATATGGGATGGGTCAAAGAGATATCTCCACCTAACTTAGACTTGATACGAGTTAAAATGCCATCAAAATTTTGTTCCAGAATAGGGGATAGAACAGTCTTCTTTTGCATATAGGGTGCATCTAGATTGTACAAAGGATCCGAAGGAGAGATTGAAGTGGTTTGAGCACCAAAGGTGAGATGTGTCATCACAACTTGAGGAGTAGTCCTAGAACCTTCACATTCGATTTTCTAGACCTCAGTAGCCTGTTTTGGGTGCAGGATGAGCTCATCTGCTCTAAGCGCTTTAATCCCATTAGCATTCAAAAGCTCATGCTCTAACTCTTCCAAGTATACTTTGCCCCCATCCAAAGACTCCCTCTCTTCTTCCATTATCTACTCCTATGCTAAGGCCAAGGATCTAGGATAGTCCTTGCCAAGCTTCTCCATATTTCCAAATTTTATTATGTTGGCGTTGTAGTTAACAACGATCAGTTTGAATTTTTCCTTAACTATCCTTTTTACAGCCTCGATCTGCTCATCCACTCCTTTGGCATGAACTATCGCCTCATCCCTCTCCCTGTGAGCATCTAGCAACTCTTCATAGTAGTTATAAGCATGCATGAGAGCATCATCTTTTTCGTTCTTTTCTTTCTCTAATATTTCTTTCATGCTTTCCTTCAACTCTTTCAAATCCGCTAACGTTTTTGCTAGGTGCTCTTTCTCTTCCGATAAAAGGTGATTTTTGTGATGAGCGGACTCGATTTGAATTTGGTGGATTTGTCCCTCTAGCTTAACCAACTCGGTTAGGTATTTGACTTTCTACTCGACTTTTTCCAATAACTTTTTTAGCCCAGTGACCTCCTCATCAAGGTGGGCTATAGTTCCTTGCCTTCCTCAGCTTCAAGCTTTAGTCCCACAACTTTTACCTTTTTTCTAGCATATTAGGAAATCACCTCTGCCTAGTCTTTTCCATTTGTAGTACTGATTGTAAGCGTCATTGACATAAGCCATAGTTTGGCCTTAGATGTGTACAGATATGTCTTTTAGGCCTATGGCAAACTTAACTCAATCGAAGCAAATCTTTGGGAATTGAGGCTTCAGGTCAGCCATATGAGGATTAGAATCAACTTGTTTCTCAATCCTAATGATCGGAGGTTCGATAGATTTCTTATCGGCCCTATGGCGAGAGGGATAGGAATAACAAGTTTGGATGATTTCTTAGATTGCCGGTAAGCATGAGAAGGCACCGTTTGCTTCGTGGAGTGGGGATTCGAAGGAAGGAATGCAACGCATCCTAAAACGGAACGTCATTGGGTCACTCAAAGCACTTGTCCTAGCTTCTGGGAGAAAGTGACTAGATATATGCCTTGAAGATCAATCATGAGAGTGATAACCTCTGTCTTAACCTCCTCGATCCCGACTTGAATATCTGCTAGTGCCTAAATCATGACTGGTGCCATGAGAATGTTTACACGAGCTGTGCCTCTTATGCTTTCCATTCTGACTCTCGAGAGAATCAAACATAGTCATGTGGTCCATTGAACCTATAAGTGAAACAAAGATGAATAAAATTTAACAGGATACAACATGGCACAAAACAAGAGAAGTGTTATGTATGTGTGTCTTAATTTCCCCCTAATGGACCGTAGGCTTGAAATTTTCTGATTGGAGTAATCTCCCTAGCGTAGGTGGGTGGAATGTCACCATGTAGATGGATAAGGGAATTGATGTCCACAAGGCTCATGTTCGCCAGATCGAAGGAGCAAATCTTATTGGAATCAACCCAAAATTTAGATAAGGGTCCTACGAAGGCTGGAAAGGTGTCTCTTCTACCATAATGTCTAGTGAAAGTTGCATCATATACTGAATGGGAAGAATTCTTATCTTAGGGTGCTGCTTCAGAAGGAAACCCTGGTCGTCGTCACCATCATTATTAGAGGACTCATGACCTACGTCGACGTCATCGTGGCCTACTCCGCCACTTTTGCCGTCTTCGACATGCTTCTACACTTCTTTAACTCCTACCATAGTACTATAGACTGGGGCACCACTAGGTCCTCTTCGTTATTCCCAGATGAGGAGTCATCATCATCACTATCAGTAGCCGTTGGAATTTGACCGACTCTACGGCCTACTTCCAATAAGTTATAGGCCAAAATGTATTCGTTGGTGAGGAGATTTCTTGCTTCCCTGCTAGCAACCAGAACCATGAGAAAGGTCTTAATAGTATCTTCAAGAGTTGCACCACTGGTTCTCCTTGGTACATTTAAAAGAATAGAGGAATATAGTTTGAGAAAAAGAAATTATAAAGTGAGCTCGTATGAAAGTGAAGGGAGTAAGGCTTATGTTTGGACAGCCACCTCTGTGCAAATCCAAGCAGGCAACGGATGAAGAAACACACATCCTTGAAATAACTTAGCTTATTCTAATGGCCTATGATGATTTTGCAGCCTTTGGTAGGTTCCAAGAAAGTAAGAAAGGGTTCCTATTTCGACGTTTGAAGCTGTAAATATACCGAATGTCTTAATCGCTTGAGACATGATTCAAGTGTCTGGCAAAATAATATAGGCACCATGTAGAAAGGCATAGCAGTTGGGATGAAGAGCCAACCTCATGAAATTTGGTACTCGACGGATAAACTTATTAAAAGGTTGGACACACCCAACTAGGAACATATATCAGTTGCATATTGTGTACCCTACGAAGGAAGGGGTGGTGTGCCCGCTGATGGCGAGTAGGAACTAACACATCCTTGAATGGAATACCATGCCTCTAATAAATTTTTATAAGAGTCTCCTTTTCGATCTTCGAGTAGTGGAATCTACCAGATCATCTAATATAACCGCACCCTCGAGACTATCCAAAGTCGCCTCTCCCTCGGGACCTTCTACCATCCCTGGAGGAACCTTTAGGAGGAGTTGTTCCGCTTATTGATTTATAAGTTGGGATGCCAATGCTATCGGAGTATGTATTGCAGAAGGGACTGTAGTTGAACTTGATTCGATGTCCGACTTAGTATATTGGGAAGTTGATGGAGCTACAACAAGTGTGGAAAGATGCTCAGAGTGCCTAAGATCCATAGCTATCAAAATTCAACATACAAGTGATAACATAAAAACTAAAAGCTAAGCTCGCATGTCAAGATGAAAAATCAGTGAGGTATGATGCAAATTACAGTGCTGCATAGTGTCATGCAGTGTCAATGTTCAATATTGTGCAATATTTTATTTGAAAGCTAGGTCATTATTCCAAGCGACCATCATCGCTGACCGTCACGGCAGGCTTCGCATTGTCGACCAAACATTGCTAACTCCATGATGGAAATTGAGACAGAATTGCTAGAGAAACTTTAAATACATCCACAAATCACCCACAGTTGAGTGGAAAATTCTTTAAGGGCTAAATTAGCACGGATCTAACTTAGCCCTTAGAAATTCGCCACCTTCTCTCTCCAACTTATGTATATACATTAATATAGGTTTATATCAAGTTTAATATGGGAGTCGATGTTAAATTTTCTTATTTTGGTTCTTCTGAATGTAAAACTACATTTACTCATACCCTTCAATTTTCATCCTACCTTCAAGTTTTTATATATTGAATTTACATCCTAAATAGCTCCAAACTATCTTATACAAATATCACGACATTATATCGAGATCAAAGAAACAACACTCAACGATTCAAGCCAAAGGAATTCGAATTCGCTCGTTGTCCACAATTTCTAGAAATCCCAATCCATGAATTATCCTTCGATTCCTACCTTAGATAATAAAGAATCTCACTATGATCCAATGCAACTTGTTTTGTCAATTTTCGTTAAGATTTGTGAATTTGGTGGCGGATTGAAGAGAGGAGGAAGAAGATGGAGTCTGGTGCTTTCAAAAATGAGAATTTTGAGAAACTGAATGTACATACTCTTTTAACAGGCTTTAATAGGGAAAACTTAAACCATCGGCCCAGATTTGAATTCAAATTATAGTCCTGGTCCAACTCGGCCTCAAACGCAACCATTAAAGTAAAACTTCAATATCTAACTTATATGGCATCCGATTCGAATAAGTGAATACTCCATTTTGACTTGAAAAATGAGAGCTTCGCGGTGGTGCAACTCCTTTCAACTAAATCAAATGTTTGTAAAATTACTACTTTCCCCTTCTATTAAAATTTTCCAAATTACCATCCAATTAAAGTCAAAATTTATTTATTATCAATTATAATCATTATAAGTTATATACAAAATTTCAGGTATTATAATGAGTGCCGCTAAGGGCGAAGATGACCGATCATTAGCTTGATGCCTTATTGACTAGATGGACTGGTTTGGAACCAATTTTAGTATGGGTCGGCTTTGATTAGGTTGGGCGAAGAATAGTTAGGTCGGCTTTGATTGGGCCAAACCACTTTAACTATTTTTCGAATTACTTATGAGAAAATTGAGCAACAATAATTGATGATGATTTTCTTTTAATTAAACATGGTTTCAACTAGTGATCAAATATTATCATGTTTCAAACATGATTTACAGATAAATAATGATGATTCAAATAGACATTATTGTGAAGCAAGGCACATTTAGAACCTAAACTGCTAAATACCATATGGTAATTTAAATTACTTCAATTACTTGGCCTATTTAACAACCACTGCCATCAGAATCAAAGAATCTCCAATCACTACCAAAAATGTAAATATTAAGGGCAGTAAATAAGGGAAAAACCATATGTGTTTAATAATTATAAATAAGAGGCAAAAATAATTGTTTCTTCTATTAGCATCAACCAAGGCATATACTAAATGTCTCTATTGATTAATGTATTTATTAGGACAAACTTTAAATAATAACACAAATTTTTTGGGGCATAAGTACATTTTTGTCTCTTTTTAGTTGATAGGGGCAAAATGAAAAGGCCATATTACTTTCCAAAAAAAATTAACTGAGATGGAAAATTACTGCCCGAAAAAAATTCATGTAACTTTCCTCGCTGTTTTCTCAATAGCTCCTTTCATCAGGAATATTATAAGTTCGTTCTTCTCTAATCTTCTCAAAATCCTCTCTAAATTCTCAAACATCCAAAATACATCTCTTTCTAATCTTTTGATCTGGCATGTTTATATTATTCAAATCAATTCAAACTTCTGTTTAATTTAGTTGCAACTGAATCTATTTTGACCTAGATTTGTTTACCACTATATTGTACGGTTTTCTTATTAGGCTTGATTTACTGAAATTATTGTATGATTAAGAATTGAACCTTACTTTACTTTAAAAAATTATGTTTAATTTATTCATAATTGGACAATTTTGACCTAGATTTGTTTTCTACTGTATTGTACCATTTTCTTATTATGTTTAATTTACTCAGATTATTATATGATTAAGGGTTGAATCTCATTTTACTATTTTACAAACAAAATAAAAATGAAATAAGATATAAAATTAAGTTTTAATGGTAGCAATAACAAATCAAGCATAAAAAATAGTTTCAAATATGCAAGTTATTACTATGAAATTAATGTTTAATTTTTTTTACTTAAATGCCATTAATAATCTACATAACAAATTTTATAGCATATAGGTATGAACAAGTACTAAAATATGATTTCTTTTGTATCGAAGATTTACGATTAGATTTGATTTTGATTTAAAGTTTTTAAATTATAGTTTGGAAAGTTTGATTGTGTGTATGTTATATAAACAAAACAAACTTTATATTAATATTATATACAAATAATTCTTATGCATGCATGTGACAACAGCCCTACATCTTCAGTACCTAATATACATGTAAAATGCCTTATGGAGGTACCCAGCTGATGCTTGACGGTTACCAAGGGTGTAAAGTAACAAAACTTCGAACATAGAAACTGTATAACATTACACAACATGTAGAAAAAATATAATATAATAACATAAATGCAAAACAAGCGAGACAATGATATAACCAAATAAACCATAAATAGGAACATAAAAGTGCATCAGGTTCATAGATCATATAAAAACTAAAATAAAAGATTTCGTACATCTCAAATCTCCAAAAAAAAAATCTATAACTATCTCTCAAAATACAAGTATTAAGTTCCATAGTATTGAACAGCAGAATATAAGCGATAGTAAGCTCTTATGGATATATAAAAGCATAGCCTCTTGCTTGTACTCTGTACAACTAAATGAGCTATCCAGACCTATTATCCCCAACTTGCTCATCTAAGAGTATCCGAGATAATAAGAAGCAAATCATAAAACCTCAAGTTAAATAACAGTCTGGTGTGAGAGATACATCATCTCTAAAATACTATAAAATCGTATATAGTAAATAAAGGCATAGGGTATGAAGAGCCATACCTTACATATCCCTACGTCTAAAGAGTTAGCACATAACGGTCGATATATGCTAATCTATTGTCATAATCATATAAGTGTACTACAATCGAAGTACAATGTCCAGTATCTAGTATACGGTCGAAAATACCAATGTTGTGTGACACCCTAGAGTGATAAACAACCATGGAAAACATAGCATCCATAAAACAATCCTCACCATCATTCATGTGCGTTTGATATAAGATAACTCATACGGCACAACAGCTAACCAGGGACTCAATCAAAATCTTAGCTTATTAGTGCTCGAATCTATGCCATCTGAAAGGCTAGAACTTGGTTCACAAATTCAAAAGCCCTGGGTAACCTGCTATCTTAAGATCTGGACAAGATCGCAAATCTAGGTTAGCATCCCCTAATACCCCTTCTTGACAAACACACTAGAAACATCGAGTTATCAATGATGCATTTGCACAAATCTTCATAATGGAATTCAATCGTTATTCCATACCAGCTATCTCCATAGTAGAACATAATCGCTAATTATACTCACAAGCCATCATCTTTAAACTTGCCCTTATGGATCACCATCATGACTCCCATCGTTAAGTCATCATCTTCGAAACTCATGCAAACATCCATCGTAAGTCGTAGAGCCATCATATAAAGGTTCCAAAGTCATCGTCATTGTCACCGGCATCGTCTTGTCAAAGCATTACATGATTGCTTCTCTAATCACCTCATGAAATCCAAGGCCATGTTGAGTTATTTGGAGTTTCCTACTTTACTCCACATCACCCTAAGAAATCTAGAGCATGCCATGAAGAAATACCCAAAGTATCGTCATACTACGATGAAGATTCCTTAACTCGCATACTCTATTCGGCTATACTAAGCCAAGCCCAAAGTAGCGCTCTTCTCAACTCGAAGCAAACTCAAAATGTCAGACAACAAAACTTGTTCATGTATAGACCGATTGAAAGTCTATGTGGATCGAGTAATATGATTGTGTCTATTAATAAAACTTTTATCAAAATAGCAGTATAAAAATAGCAATAAATAAAGTGCATCCCTTACAATTTGACATCAAACAAGGAGCGAACGAAGGTCCGAAGGCGTTTGGTATCAGAACTCGGTGGTGGTAGAGGCAAGATTTGCTCAGGCTTAAACGCCCCAGAGACAAGGTACTATTTTGTACTATTCAATCATGATTACTATTCATCCGTTACTATTCACCGTACTATTCATCATCGTTGATTAACAATTACTATATAAATTCTTTAGTGTTAGTTTATCAAACTGTTATTATTTTAATTCTTTCTGATAAAATCTAGCTAATCCTACTTATTATTTACCTTTGAAACCTGAAATTTTTTCCTTAAGTCCCATAGCAGTGGTTTTTCTCGTTTGTTGCCATGAATAAGGCATTTAGGGAAGCTTTGCGTAAATCATTGTAAGGTAGATAATATGGAAAGACTATCTAGAGCAATATCATTCAGAAATAATCTCTACTACTAATAAAGGAAATTCGTTGAACTAATTTACTCGGCGTCTTTCTGAAATTCCAAAAATGCCCTTGCTTTCCGTTTATATATTTGTGCTCAAACAAAATATCATCGTATACCATAACACAAACAGCCCATGTGCGAAGCACGGGCTCATACTAGTAATAATAATAGCGGTCTATATAATCTAGACAAAGAAATTCTCAGTAAAAATAAAGAAATTACTATAAATGAAGATTTAGAATCTAGTTTAAACAATTGGAATATTCCGGTTTATTCACCTTCAAAGATTTATAAGAAAACTGGAAGTTTTATTATAAAAACTGATTATGTAATTTATTCACGTTGGATTGATTCAAGTCACTTTAAAACCAACTACAAGATTAGGTCTAAATACATCCGCTATAATTGCCGTCAGAGATAAAAGACATAATAAATTCCATGATTCCTTATTAGGAATAATTGAATCAACATTATTTGATGGGCCAATTTATTTTTCATGTTTTTCAAATTTTACTATGTCCTTATCCGACCCAAATTTACTCCAGTCTATCTGTTTGGGCATAAAAACTGAAGGTTTTAATATGAAACCAAGAACACAAAATGTAATTCTTATTTATAGATTATGCTATAAAGTAATGAATACTATTATTACTGATACAAAAATATAACAATTAAAAATCAAGGTACAACTACACTATTTATAACAGACATTAGTAAAAGTAATGTTGTAATTCCAAAATCAATTAGCTGGAATGAGGTAAATTTACCAGGAAAATGGATTCTTGAAGAAGCAAATGAACCTACTAAAATAGAAAATAAAAAATTAAAAGAAATTGTTGAATATCCTGATGGTGACGTCGAAATTAGATTTTCAAAAGACAGAGTCACACACCTAAAATTAGGTTCTAACTCTAAATTAGAGGAACCAAGATTCAGCAGTGCTAAAGCTACTCCTTTAAGAATAGAAAAGGAAAATGTAATTGTAAGAAACACAATGGATGGAGTTAATCAACCGGAATATAGGGTTGAAATTCCTCCATCAAATCCCAGATCGCCAACACCTTTAGATATGGGATACAATGAGGATAAATCTGTGTTTGGTACAAATACCATAACTCTTGATGAAGAGTTCAAATTTCCTTTTTCAGAATCTGAAAAAACAAAGTTTTATTCACAAGAAAATAAATATAAAAGAAAATGGTTCTTTATGAAAGATCCTAAAGAACAAGAAATGTGGATTAAAAGATATAAATTATTTCTAAAGAAAATGGGAAATGACCTACCAGAAAATTATGATATCTTTATAGTTATAGAAAAATTTTACAAAATAAGAAAACAAAAGGATACTTTTCTAGATTTCCAGAAAATTATGATATCATTATAAATGGTCTCGTATAATAATGTTTACTATATGAGGTATTTCTATAATTAATTTTATTAATTTCAAAATTATTTTCTAGTTTATTTTGTTCTATATTTAAGAACATATTTTGTAAATTATTTACTTCTTTATCTGAATTATTATCAGATTCTGGTTCTGAAGTTCCTCTAGATTCCTTATTTTCAATTATGGCTAAAACTTCCATTTCATTAACATTTAAGGCGTCTAACCTTTTCATTATTTTTTTAACATTTCTGAGTTTTCTCCTGGTTTATCCATATTCATTTCTAAATTTTGTGCTGACTATGGTTTGAATAAAACTTCATCTGTATCATAGGTTTTTGTTTGATCTTTATTAGATCCTTGTTCAATTCTTGTAAGTTGATTACCTATTGACTGTAGTGTTAAATTTGTAAAATTATTTTGCTCAATAATAGCTTCAAATGATCTGTCTTTTCTATAAGGAGTAGCTATTGTTTCTTCTTTATCAATTTTTACTGACAAATTTTCTTCTTGAGGATGTATACTCCTAATAGTTTTTCCTGCTTTTGTTGTATATTCTTTATAAGCAGAATTTATATTGAAAACTGTTAATAAGTCATCGAAATCTGAAAAAGTATCCTTTTGTTTTCTTATTTTGTAAAAATTTTCTATCATTATAAAGATGTCATAATTTTCTAGTAGGTCATTTCCTATTTTCTTTAGAAATAATTTATATCTTTTAACCCACATTTCTTGTTCTTTAGAATCTTTCATAAAGAACAATTTTCTTTTATATTTATTTTCTTCTGAATAAAACTTTGTTTTTTCAGATTTTGAAAAAGGAAGTTTGAACTCTTCATCAAGAGTTATGGTATTTATACCAAACACGGATTTATCCTCATCATATCCCATATCTGAAGGTGTCGACGATCTGGGATTTGATGGAGGAATTTCAACCCTATATTCAGGTTGACTAACTCTGTCCATTGTGTTTCTTACTGTTACATTTTCCTTTTCTATTCTTAAAGGAGTAGCTTTAGCACCGCTGAATCTTGGTTCTTCTAATTTAGAGTTAGAACCTAATTTTAGGCGTGTGACTCTGTCTTTCGAAAATCTAATTTCGATATCACCATCAGGATATTCAACAATTTCTTATAATTTTTTTATTTTTTATTTTCTATTTTAGTAGGTTCATTTGCTTCTTCAAGAAGCCATTTTTTCGGTGAATTTTCCTCATTCCAAATAATTGATTTTGGAATTACAACATTACTTTTAACTAATGTCTGTTATAAACAGCGTATGTCATCCTCCTTTGTTTATAAATAAACATTATTGCATGTGAAATGATGATATGATGCATATATCATATAACATAACAAGAATATGATATAAAAGCTGCTCATAAGTAGAAAAAAATACATCTACAAAATAACAACTAAAGTAGAAAATATCCATAGAATTATCATAATAAGAAAACATCACATTCACAAAACACATGTCCATCACATTAGGTACAAACATAACAAAAGTTTTTAAACAGTACACAACAAGACTTACCACAAGTTCATCACAAACATAAAATTTACATAAACGTCAACATAAACATACCATAAAACAATTGTACATAAACAGATGAGAATCAAAACAACTAGAAAATGGAATGTCCGAAAAATGGCATAGAATTCATCCGTAAAATGAAAGCCTGGTTTCCACGAAAGCTAACTAAAATAACGATGCTTGTGAGTAATACGTGTTTGTAAAGTTAAAAGAAAAGAATAGTAATTTTAATATTTTACCTTACCAATCACCCCAAGTTAGTGACGGAGGTAGTGATCGTCCACTCAAATTCTTCCACGTCCTTTTGAGAATTGTTTTAACATTTCTGACCCCATTTTCATTTCGACTCACACTTGTTTCAATATGTTCAATATGGGAATTGACTTCGGAAAGGCCTTCATAAATTTATCATTCAAGTTTCTTTCAATTTTTGGAGAGAGTGCTATGTGATTGAAGCTTCTCGTTTTTAGTGTAGGACTGTAATCACCCTTGACAATTTTCACAGATTCATTGTCACTTTCTTCCTGCAGTTCTATATGTTCTTCTTCACCAACCACTCTCGCATCATGCTCAATTTCCCTATTCTTTTCGATCATTGGACCTTTTCCTTTCCGTGGTTGGTTGTAAAGCTCCAAAAAGGGATATTTAGGAGCAGTTTATGGTAAGTGCATTAAACTAAAGAATCTATTTTTGGCAAGTTCAATATTGCTACGATAGGTTCCATGGCCTTGAATATTGTAGGCATTGAGCAACCTAGTAATGGAAGGAGCGTAGACTAAAGTTTGTTTCTTAATATTGAAATAAATCCATGGCTCATCGTAAATAAATTAAGCCCAATCTATTTTGTTGTTACCAAAAATAGCATATAATGCTTTAAATTAATTATCATAGACAACTTCGTGGCTACCTTGTCTTGGAAAAAAAGTTTTTATCAACATTCGAAGGAGGAGCCTATGTCTAGGGCAAAGGTTGATGGATTTGAATTCGTTTTTATTATCTTTCCATAAGTGATGTGAAATTGGATCATGAGTTTTTACGAACTCTACATCATCTAAATCAATGTCATCATGACAATATTTTAGAATTTGAGCTATGTCGCTAACTTTAGTAGTGATAACATTTCCAAATACTAGTCCAAAGAACAGTTATATCTCCATGTAATCTAATAGTCGGATATTTTATGTTGGCTAAGAAAAGAAGGACACTAAGGTCATAAATTTGAACTTGATTATCTTTATAATCTATCAACTAGTTATCTGAGCTTGATTCATAAAAGCTAATAAATTATATTGAGCATGTTTATGGAGATCATGAAAAATACCATAGAAAACCTTTAATTGAGATAGATGCTTGAATCTAGCCATAGCCCTTTTTTCATGATATAGCCAAGTCTCTAGTCGATCTACAGTTGGAGATGCATTTGGAGGAGGAGCACTTAAAGATTCAACATTCTTGCTATTTCATTTTGTTGTTTTAGGAGGCATTTTTTGTTTAAAAATTGAGATTGGGAAATTTAATTTTAAAAACTAGGGTTTGATAAAGGGGGTAAATCGTTAAAATAATTTAAAGAGATGAAAGTTTACGATAGAGAGATAGGGTAATTTTATGAAGGGGTGGGTGAAAAAATAGGTTTGAATATTTATTTTTCGAATTCAGCAGCCTTTCAGACGTCTAGACTAAAATAACTAGTCGTATAGTAGGGGAAAGTTCAAAACAGAGAATAGTGGAACATTTTAATTGTTTCCAAATGTTTGCAATTTTTTATCTAAACATCTGTTTTGAGATTAAAAAATAAAAATTTATAGTCTTCGGTAGTCCAGACATTTGCAACTTTAGTCCAGGCGTCTGACATGCTGCGTTTTCAGACATGTACACTTTGGTGTACAATTTTAAGTTTACCTTTATTTTTATAATTTTAAGATTTTATATTTGATTTTAATTGACATATAACAAATAATTTTATTATTTTTGTTTTATTATAACAAATTATATGTGTGTATATCTATATGTTATGTATACATGTACATATATATATAAGATATGATATTAATACAACTTTTTTAATTTTCTTCACTAGATTCAGATTCATTAGTAGGAAAGCATTCCCATAAACTAGGTTCAATTGTTTGCTCATTTAGAGGTTTAAATGGAGACCGTATATTTGTTCGAATTGAAGTATGATTCCAATTTGGTGGTCCTTATTCCTAAGAAATTTCTTGGAGTTGAATTGTATTTATTTATCAGTGTTTCCGTTAGTCGAGGAGAATTCTTTTCTATACTATATTTTGTTGGTGAAAGTTCGCAAATAGTTAGGACACATCTTTCTAGAAAATTTAGATGTGCTCCTTGTTTTCTTACTCATAATATATTTCTTTTTGTACTCCCATCATCTTTTATTTGTAATGAAATATTTCATCGACTTCGGTATTGGAAGATGATGATTTAAGATTGATAGAGCATTTGACTTTCGTGCCCTTTGGAAAGTAACCAATGTGATAGGTCGATGATGGAATGATATTTACTGAAGATGATTTATTTGATAGTTGAATTGTTTCGTCAGTGTTGAATAAGAGTTTTCTAAATATGGTAATCTATAACTGAAAGATGAATAAGCCGAGTTGTAGTTTAAAGACATTTTTGAGTTTTAAATTTTCTTGCAAAAAATATATTTATATATATATATATAATTAAAAAACTACTATTTAGATATAACATATATTTGTTAAATTTAGAATTACTTTTAAAGGCTGAAAATTACTTTAAAACTATGACCTGTTATATTTTAGTTTTTTGTCTTCGTTTTCAAAGGACGATATAAAATAGGTTTGTGGCCCTATAATTTTTGTGTATTTATATAAGTTGTTAGTTTATTTATTACAACTTTGCTAATTATTATTAAAATTTTGTGTAAGATTTTTACTCCATTGTAACCAAAAGAAGTTTGATATGTAAAGTAATTATTACAATTCATGGTAAAGATACAATGCCTAGTTCACATCTTAGCTTAATAAATGAAATTTCATTTAGTGATTTTGTGAAAAATTTTGCAATTTGATTTTTAGATGATACAAAATTTAGTGTATCCTATATTTTTCTATATTTTAACGTAGGAAATGATAACATGTATCAGTGTGCTTGGTACGAGAATGATTTATTGGATTTTTTAAGAATTTAATAGCACTTGTATTATCATAATAAATTGGAGATTTATTTACGTATATCCCATAGTCACGAAGAGTTCGTTGCATGTAAATCACTTGTGCACATGTCAAAGTAGCAGATATATTCTGCTTCATGCATTGATAGTGAAACACAATTTAGATTTTCACTAAACCATGATACTAGAGACTATCCAATAGTACCACTCATACTCTTTCTGTCTGTTCAACATCCTCCAAAGTCAGCATCGCTGCATGAAATAAGTTTGAAAGGATATTCTTTCGGATAGAAGAGGCCATAGTCTCTAGTTTTGCTTAAGTAACGCAAAATTCATTTCACGGCTTGCAAATGTGATTCTGTAGGATTTGCTTGAAGCAATGCATAGAAATAGACACTCATCGTGATATCAAGGCAACTAGCGGTTAAGTATAATAAAGATCCAATCATACTTCGATATAATTTTTGTCCATATATTTTCCATTTTCATCTCTATCGAGATAAACCGTAGTGCTCATAGTTGTAGGTTTAATGGATTTGTTTCGATTCTAAAACATTTTATTAAATTAGTATAGTATTATCTCTTTTAATAAACAAAATTTGATCAATTTTCCAATCCCAAATCCAAAATTTATAAGATAGCCTTTTAGTCACTCATACTAAGCATGGGGTGTTTGATTCAAACCTTATAAAGCTTTCTTAAGTTTATAGACATGATTAGGAAATTTTTCATGTTTGAAAAGAGGTGGTTGTTCTAAAAAAAATCTTTGATAAAACCGTTTTAAAATGCACTATTAACATTCGTTTGATAAAGTTTAAAATTTTGATGACAAGAGAAAACTAGTAAGATTTGTATTGCGTCAAGTCTTGCAACAGGAGGAAACGTTGCTTCATAGTCTATCACCTCTTCTTGATTATATCCTTCTGCAACTAATCTGCCCTTATTTTGAGTTATATTACCATTTTCGCCAGCTTTATTTTTATAAACCCATTTAGTACCAATCACTGTTTTACCATTTGGTCTTGGAACCAATTCTCAAACATCATTTTGTTCAAATTGATTTAATCTTCTTGCATGGCTAAAATCCATAATTATCGGTTGAAGCCTCCTTAGGATTTTTAGGTTCTATATAAGACATAAAAGCAACATGTCTTATCTGATTTAATTGGTGTCTTATTCTAACATTAGTATTTACTTCACCAATTTTATTTTCAATTCGAAGTTTTTTAATATTCATGGGGCAGTTCGAAGTTCATTTTCAAATGTATATTCTATAATGTATTCTTCATTTTGAGTTACAGCATTTTGAGATAGATCTTGTATAAATTGTTGCTTTATAACATCTTCTGCATCATTTTTATAATTATTGAAAAAAAATTCAAATGATATGTGTAAAGTTACTTTTATGGTTTTGTGCGTTTATTATATATTCTATATGCTTTGCTTCTTTCTGGATATCCAATAAATATTCCTTCATCGGATTTCAAATTTCGGATCGAATTTTATTAGTTGATTTTTGTATTTAAAATAAAATATTTTGATCCAAAAATTCTTAGATATGATATATTTGGTTTTCTACCATTAAAAAGTTCGTACGGTGTATTTTTGGTTAAGGGACAAAAAGTGACATGATTTAAGACGTAACATGAAGTAAACATGGCTTTTGCCTTGAAATGTTTTGGTAGTTAACTACCGTTAAGCAGAGTCCTTGAATATTCTTGTAACGTCCGACTCTTTCTTTCTATTACTATATTCTTTGGTGGAGTTCTAGGAAATGAGAAATTGTGATTAATACCCTTTTTATTGCAAAAACTTTCAAAAAATTCACTTTCAAATTCGCCACCATGATCACTTCTAGTATTTTTAATTTTTAAACTTTCTATGTTTTGAGTTCTTTTAGTAAAAAATTTAAATGATTCAAATGTATCACTTTTCTATATCAAAAATAACGTCCATGTATATCAAAAAAATCATCTACAATTACAAAAACATATTTATTATGATTTATAGAATGAATTTCAGTGGGACTGAATAAATTCAAATGTAGTGGTTCAAGAGGTTGTAATGTAGAAATGATTTTCTTATATCTAAAAGATGTTTTAGTAGTTTTCCTAATTAACATGCACCGCGGATATTATCTACTTTATAGTTTATTTTTGGAAGACCTTTACCAAATTATTTTAAATAGTTTATGAATAACTTTAAAATTTATGTGACAAAATATATTATGGCATAGCCATGGTTCATTATCTTTGACTATTAAAGACATATCTATATTGTGATTGATATTCATGTTTAATCTATAAGTATTTCCTTTTAAAATTCCCTCAAAAATTAGATTTTAATTTAGATCGAAAATTATACATATATCTTTTAAGGAGGATATATTAAAAACCTTGTCGCATAATTGACTAATACAAAATAAATTATGTTTTGAATTTTTAACTAATAAAACATTAGTAATAAGAGGTGAATTAGATATACCGTTGTTGCTCACGTCTCCTTTTCCGATGACATATTCTTTAGAGTTATCTCCAAAACTAAAGGAACCTTCATTTGAGTAGATAATATTTGTTAACATGCCTTTGTTTCCCATCATATATTTGAAGCAATCGCTGTTGAGTATTCGTTTTCCTCTCTTTTTACCAGATACCTACAAAAAATATTGAAATGATACTGGTACCCACTATCTCTATTAGGGTCCTAAGAGTTAGTTCATAGAAATCCAAACCCAATAAGGTTTAGATTTCCCTTTGAAAATGAAATTTGAATTTTTGTGAACATTAATAATATTATCTATATTTATTTCCTATCAAATAATTGTTAGTCTTTGGAAATGAAATTTTTATAGTCTTAGACTTATTTATTTATTTCCTTTGACTATCTTTTTCTTTTCGAATTTAATAAGCAGTGAACTATAAGTTTTAGCCCTAGTTTTAATTTCTTTTATAGGTTTATTATATCTTAATCCCCTTTTACCAGAAATAGATTGTGAATTTTCTATAATTTTAGAAAAGTTCTTTCTTTCTTTATTAAAGTTAGACACATTTTTAGTAATGTTTCCTAACTTGATTTTAAGACAATTTTATTTCTAATTTTAATATTTTATTTCTTGAATTTGAATTACGATTTTCTTCTATTAATATATCATTTTAATTTTCTGAGTTTTTATTTCGTCACTTAACATAGTGAACTTGTTGATATATTGGCACATGAATCCTAATATTTTACTAACTCTTCTTCTAGTATTTTCTTTTCATCTTTTAGCATGTCAATTTTTAATTCACTACTATTCAATTTTATTAATATATCCTTCTGGACTGAAAGTTGGCACAAATAACTAATAGATTATATATAGAGAAATAAATGAAGAAATCAAAATCAAAACAAAGGAAACAAAAAGAAAACAAGTGAAAAATAACAAGAAACAGATTTATGGTGGTTCAGCATTGAATGCCTGCGTCCACTTAGAAGAAATAGCTTTATTGGTCACTTGAATTTTTGAGTACAAAAGGGATAGATCAAAATCCGTAATCACAATTGAGCACAAAGAAAATAATAGTGTAAAAATCCCTCAAATGAGCTATGAACCTTGCATTTATAGGAGTAGACTATCTTCCTAAAAATTCACCAATAGAATCTCCAGATGCAGGCGAGGTCACCCAAAATAATTTTAGGTGCAATTCACATCATAGAGCTGTGAGAAATGCAGATTACGGATCTTAAGGCTAGGATTAACACTAGAGGGGGGGGTGAATAGTGTTAATCAAGAATTACTAAATCTTTTTGAGTTTATGTAAATTTAGACACCGATGTATGCAATATACAGACACAGATATGATCACAGAAACAAACACAGATGCAGAAATAAAATAAAAGCAGTAAAGGAAAGAACACACCGTATTTTATACTGGTTCGGAGTTACCCTACATCCAGTCCCGCAACACAAGTACGGATTTCCTTTCAAAAGCAATTATACAATTACACCCTCGGTTTCAAGGCTACGAGGTACACCCTCCAGAATTTCTATCCTCTGGGTAGAGATACTTGATTTCCGGGCCACAAGTTTACCCAATTGATTTACCAAGGCTACAATCACACCTTTTCTCTTTTGATTGATTTCCAAGGCTACAATCAAACCTTTTCTTGCTTAATAGATTACCAAGAAGGCTATAACTCTGAATAGCACTGAGAACCTTGTACAGATAGTGATAGAGAATCAAACTAGAAGTAATCGAGTTCGATTCAATGTTGATTTCGGCAGAGTAATGATAAGAATATGTATTAAGAAATGTGGAAGAAGAAGAGGAGTGAAAAACCAGAAAATCTGATCTAAAATTCATTGAAACTGACCCCTATTTATAGTAGAACAACAGTCATGTCCATTCATGAAGAATTATGGCGAATGGACGCTTCTTTTGAAATTTAAATTTTGAATTCAACTGACACCATGTCGACATGGTTACCCTAGGCATGTCGACATCCCAAAGCATTTTTCTGTGATTTGATTTTTTTTTCGAAAATAACCTTTATCTTATATTAAAACTATTTTAAACTTTACAAACATACTTGACTATAGTTAAAATTCATAAGTAAATATAGAGAATAATATATATATATATATATATATATATTTACTATAATTTTGTATTTAATTCTAAGTATAAAAGTTAAATATATAATTCAAAAAGACAGTTTAAAATCAGGAATTATTTTAACTTTTGAAATTAAAGATAATTTTAAGGCTAAAATTATTTAAAATCAGGATAGAGGGTTTTGATGTTTTTAAAAGGAAAGTTTTGAAATCATTTTGAAAACAAGATAATTTTTAAAAATCATTTTGAATAAAATGTTAGCGGATACAAAACAATGTTCCACTAGATTTTTTGTAGGTTCCATCCTACTTAGGGTTCCATCCCTTTAACAGGCTCGAAGTGGATTCCATTCCACGAATAAATTGGATTTTGATGCCAGTGCTTTTCTACGAGTTTTAACAAAATTTCCTAATAAAAATACTTATGCTTGAAAACTTGAACTCTTGATAATCTTGATACTCATGAGTCTTCTATCTCGATATCTTGAATCTCTATACTGTACAGTCTTCATTCTTGGTACCTGCATGGTTAAATCCTGCATATACATATATATCTAAACTTATAATGTCGGTATTTACATTTTATAATCTATTCTAAGGTTGTTGTCATCAAAACCATCATCTCACGGACTAAGTATCTCCCCCTTTTTGATGATGACAACCTTTGTTTATAAAATATTATTTCTATCCTAATAACTCCCCCTAAAACTAATAACTCCCCCTTAATTTATGCCTAACTACCCTATTTTATATTTCTCCCCCTTTGCCGTCAACAAAAATTCACTCCCCCTCATTCTTGGATTTCAGTACCTGCATTGATAAACTATACAACGGAATTTATAATATATAGATTAAGAAATAATTATACTTATGATCATGATAACTAATCAAAGACTATATACATTTCGATGTATATATATGTACGTTTATACAACAAACTTCAAACCAATATCAAGAAATCAATCCACACAGAGTATCAATCCAGACCAAATCAATCAAAGCAAACAAATCAAACGTTACGTGGAACTTCCACCCATCCTTCTTCTCCAAGATTAGGTCTGCCTTAATAGCATCCCAATTATCATTGTCATTGGTGAGAGAGACAGGAGGATGTGCTTCATTATTATCCTTGTGCAGAGAGGAGATCATCCATCGTATCGCATCGAAGTGCCTTTCTTGTTCCTTGATCATCTGTATTTGACTCAATTCTAAGTGATGTTGGTTACGTAGAATAAACGAGAGAATATTCTTGAAAGAATTAAGGGTTTCTTCAAGATTTTCGGATAGATTGTGAATAGGATTAGCCATAGTTGAATGTGTGAAGGAAATAAAGGATATAGATGATAAGAAATAAATTTCAGTGAAGAATTCTGGAAGAAACAGGTATTTATAGGTGTAGAAATTCGTTTGAAATGAATAGACATTTGAAAGTTATTCAAATTTCAAATTCAAAATCAATTGTCATTTCTGACCAGTACATGTCAACATGGTCATATAGGGGATGTCGACATGGGTTAGTGTAAAATTATGACTAATTTGATTTTGTGAATAATTGTGTATACATATATATTTATATAATATACTAACATTTATTCTGGAGATAGGATAAGGTAAATAACGGAAAGGAAATTTCATTTTATTGCATACTAGGATAATACATTGATTAAGCACACAACAAACTACATGAACATTCGAAATAAAGCAAATTAAAACAAATACAACAGGATACGATAAGATAAAACTGGTTAGAGGATGATGATGAAGATAGTCCAGGTTTCTTGCGGACTTTGGAAATGAACTTGTTCATCTTGGATGAAATTTTGTCCAACTTCTTCCTAACGGATCTTTTAAGAATCCGTTGGTTCTCAACAATCGTCTTTTGGTTTTTGAGAAGGGTTTTGGTGGATGGATTAGGAGGATAGTCAATGCTTTCCAAAGAGGTTTCACCTTCTTCTTCTTCTTCAATTTCCATTTCATCCCCTTCTTCTTCTTCCTCTTCTTCCATTTCCTCATGAGCCAATCGCTCTTCTTTTTCGGCAAGGTCTCATAAGGTTGAAAAACAAAAGGAATTTTCATAAGCGAAATGTTGGAATGATTGAAAACTTTTCTAGAAACAAATTCTTCGCCTTTGAAATCCACTCAAAAATAGTTAAGAATCCGAGTGAGATAAATTCCATGGCATAAAGTATTCTCACCTATTTCAAGATTTTTCGGATGACGTTCATCCAAAATAACTTGCGCCCAATTTATGTCATAATTTCCAAAAATAGCAAAAAGTGCTTTGCAAACTTTTGAAATAGGATTGTTAAAATTCCCGGATCCTGGGGTCAAAGTATGTTGCAAAAGAAGATTGACAATTCTTGCCTTCGGACGAAAATTTCGATTTTTGAATTCAAAATTATCAATTCCTTTGAAAATGTGATGAAATGTCTCACGATCATTTTCATCGATTTTAAAATTAGAAAGATCCATTCTCGTACACTTGCAATTGAGAATGGTACCCAAAAGATCACAATTCAAAACAATTCTAGTGCTTTTGACACTACTCCAAATTTCATCCTCATTTCCATGATAAAATCCACGGTTTAAATTAGCATAGAAAATTTTGACAAGATTTGGATAGCAAACAAAATCATTTTGAGAAGCATCAACAATACTAAGAACTCCATTGTTTGCGAAAAGAGAATCAAGTTCATAAGAAGAAAAATCTTGAAAAATAGCAAATTTTCCATGATGGACTTTTGCATAGTTAGCATAACTGATGTATGCTTTTATCGCATCCGGATAATTGAATAATTGCTCTTTGATTTTTTGGAAATTCTCATGGTGGAGGGGTTGCTTGAAGAAGCCATTAAAGTAGAGAGTAGAGAGCTTGAAGTTATGAAGAGAGAGTTTGAATTTGAAAATGAGCATGAAAAGATATGATAAAAGATAGTGAATAAATAGATTCTTAAAGGACATATTCTCTGGTCAAAAGGTAGCTTTTCAGAGAATTGAACGAAGTGAAAAAGTGAAGGGAAATTCAAACATTTGAGTTCAAATTTAGGTAACCATGTCGACATCATGGTAGGGACCATGTCGACATGTACCTTTGAATTTTCATGAATTGATTTTTTCCTAAGTTCTATAATATATAATAATAATTATTATTTTTAATGTCTATATATATCTGAAATAATATTAAACTTCAAGTATATTTTAGAAGTGGTAAAAGTGATTTTATGAATAATGGCTCAACTGATATATCTTCCAAACCTGAAATGAGTTAGTGCCTTGCCCCCAAACCCCACCAATTGCCCACTAAGATGCTTCAAAACCGCTAAATCGCAAATATGACCACTTTACGGAAAGAAAAACCATCATATCTTTTTAATGAAAGTGATCTCGGATGCTAATTCAGCTTCTATCAAAGGTTATAGCCATTATAATTTTTTAGGGTAAAATCGTTTGGAAAAGTCTTAAATATAGAAAATGTCCTTAATAGGCATTTCCTAAGGCTGTAGTGTTATATGACCTCATATGAATCTAAAACATTATTTTATAATCCTCCAATACATAAAACATGGGTCGCTACAATGCATATTTAGTCTATACATATACTTAGCACTAACGTTTCTTCGTTTTTTTGTTTAATATATTTATTTTTTACAACCACAATTTTTTAATTAACCAAGAATATATGTCGCTAGTTTGGATTACCTGCATGGATCATAACTAACCATGGTTGTATGTCTTATGTTATTCAATTAACACAATCCATATGCATTAACATTCATGGTAATATTAATGTTTTCTTTGTTAAGTATAAATTTCAGACAATAAAAATAAATGCAAAAATATTGTATAGTTTTTGTACACCATATTTGTTTCCTATTTCTAATTTTTAAATTACCTTATGTAAGCACCAACCATATTTAATAATTGTGTCTTGTAATGTTTTTTCTTATAGTTCTTATAATATGGATAAGAGTTGGGTATATTTAAAATGTAATTCAAATGAATATAGAAATAAATTGGAGCTCTTTCTAGATGAAGCTTTTGTTGTTTCTACTAAGAAGGATAAGATCATATGTAGATATCTTTATGATGGAAATACTGTTAAAGTTTGTTTTCTTGGGGATGGTATGAATCCTTTGTATATTGCACCTCGTTGGATACACCATAATGAACCATATTTTAATCACTCTAATGATGGTGAATCTTATACCAATCTAAAAAAAATATGGAAACAAATATGAATAACAATGAAGATGGTGGTGAAATACATGAGTTTCTTAATGAAGCTTTTGTGCAACCATTAAATGGAAAAAGTGATGATTCATAAAATCAACCTCCCATATTTGAAAGTCAAACTACTGAGACGGAACATTTTTACGTATTGTTGGATGAAGAAAATAAAGTATTATGTACCAGTAGCACACATAAAAAAAGTAGATATAGTTGTTAAATCATATCAAATTAAATTTTTGGGAAATGTAAGTAATGCAACTTTCTCTATGTTTCTCAAAGCCTTTCAAGATATGTTATCGGATGGAAACTGTTTGCCAAAAACAAATTCTCAAGCGAAAAAAATCATTGATAATCTAGGCCCCACTTATGAAAGAATTAATGATTTTTCGAATTATTACATGTTATTTTGGAGATATACATCACATTTGTGTGCGTGCTTACATTAGGGGACTTTAAGATATAAAGTAGATAAAGAGGGTGGCAATGTAAGAAAGAAAATAACAGCAAAGGTGCTTCATTATTTCCCTTTAATTCCTAGATTGGAAAGATTATATATGTCAAAGTATATGGTAGAACACATGAGGTGGCATTTAATTTGTCATTCAATTGATGGATTCATGAGGCATCCAGTAGACTTATTCGCATGGAAGCATCTAAATTCTGTATATCCTAATTTCGCATCAGAAATTTTGTGTTGACCCACCTTTTTGAATGGTTTAAATCGACAATAACCTATACGTGTCTGACTCAAACCGTTCAATAGGGAGGATTGTCAATGAGATTTAATAAGAAAACAAGAGAAAAGAAGGAAAACAAAATAATCTCATAGCGGAATGACAAAATATAATAGTCAAATAAACAGTTCATGAAGCTGTTTTACAATATATATTTGATTACACAATTTTTACAACATAATTGGAGTACAATCAACAAACATACCAAAATAATGCAGTGGAATAATAATAGTGAATATGGTCTAGCAACTCCATCTTTATCTTCAAGGAATAATATCTTCAAACACTGAAATGCTCAAGCTAACCCGAGCGTAATGAAAGGACAAAACATTCGAGTTAGAACTAAAAGTTCTCATGTAAATTAAATCAACAGCAAGTAATATGAGTGTAATAGCTTAAGCTATGTTTATAGGATTTTACATCTCCTATCCAGTGTATAACGTGCGTGCAATAACTTAAGAGATGTTACCAGATTTTCCATCTCCTAAGGATCCGTTAAACCATCTACATGGAGTAAGATACGCTATATCTGTAGTGTCTAATCAATAAAATAAATATTTTTCTTAGCATTAAGCCTTTACATTAATCCCCCGCAACACATTTTTAAGCATTGTCCTACAGTTTGCCTTTAGACACCGCTAGTAAAGTCGATAGTCAAGGAGGCACTGTGATAAGACAACATTAAAATAAAATCGTAGTGGTCGCGTATAAGGATAAAAGTATGACAACGCACTGACGCAATGCCTAAGGTAGGATTCTGCCAGTTTACCCTTTCTGGCCGGTGATAACACATCATAGCCACGGCTGCCCACCGAGTCCACCACTCCCAAATCAAATCAAGGTGCACTGATCAAATCTAAAATCAATATAATAATACGAAGGCGTGATGATCCCTAAAGGTTGCGAACCCCCTGGTTAGACATATGCTCCTGTTTTAGTCATTTTCAATTGACACAAGCGTCGAGGTAATCCATCATCGTTCTCTTTCTTCAAATCCAACAAACGTTCACCAAATCCAACCACTTCATTCTGGATCATCCTCCACGTACATAATTGTTAAAGTAGTTCCAATATTGACAAAGAGTATGCCAATAAGAGTCCCTGGCCTCTTTAATAACCAAACATCATATTTGACACTGTTTGGTTCTTTTACATTTTGAAAGCGATTCATATTTGGTATCAAAATATCATATTCATTTCAAAATATCTTTCATCACAAATCATCATATTTACTTCATATGCCATTACCACTTGAAAGTCTCATTTCAAATTCTAACTTAGGTTATAACCTTATTTAACCCCATTCGCATTTAATCAACGATTTAAATATAAATATTCCAACTTTGCGCAGTTTGAAATTTAAAAAATATTTGAATAGTTATAAATAGTTTAAATGTCCGAAATTTCAATATGAATCCAACGGAAGAAATTGTGCGTCAATCGGAGCTCGTATTAAAAAGTTATGATACTTAGAGGTTATAATTTTTTAAATTAAAAAAAATAATATAATAGCAAAAAGGTAATTACAAAGATCTTCCTCAAACCCTATATGCACGCAATCACGTTCACTGAACCCATCACAGCTGCCTTCGTTCATTCACCTGCCGCCGTGACGACAGATTGTCGTTCTCAGGTCAGATCTCGCCGTCGAACTACCTCGACCCGCCGCACCTCCTGGACCTTGCTCGATGCGGCACATCTTCGCTTGGAACTCCGTCGCCGCTGCCGCCCTACCACGATTGTTGGCAAATCTCGACGCCATCTACCCAATCGAGCCATATAGTTTGGCTCAGCACATCCTCCTCTACCCAATGGCGCTTTCGATCGTCGATTGGTCGACGAACCACCGTTGAACAAAAATCCTAAAATGGACGGCCGAGCATAAATCACCAATTTCTGGAAAAATAAAGCGTCCAATTGAAAAATGAATTACAGATGTAGATTACGTTCGTCGAGAGCTTCATGATGATATATTATACGATAGGGTTTGAGCAGTTTGAATTCTTTCGATATGGTTTGGAATTGCAATTTAGGGTTTGGGTTATTCAGCATTGGGGAGAAGTGGATACGAATATAAATTGTACGTACAAAAAATAGATAGAGCTGCTAGGGTTTGTAACAACATATACATAGGCAGAGATGGATAAGAATGGATGGAATAGATCAAATGGGTCTAAGCGAAAACAAAGACCCATAAAGCCTATTTCGTTGCCGAAACGAAAATAGGTCATACAATATATCAAAATATAGGTTTTCAATATTTTTAAACTCATTAAAACTCGTTTCAAAGTCTAATTCTATCGCGTAGAAGTTAGCTCTTAAAACCAATTTATATTCATTTAAATTACTTTAATTGATTTCTACGCGTTTCGAGCTCGCACGATCAAACAATAAATTCGATTGCTACGAAACTTGAAATCCTATAATAATTCTCTATTACGGATCCAATGAAACTGATTTCATCAAAATCTGAGACAGTGCCCAAAAAGACTAATTTACACGTTTAAATGACTTGTTATTTTAAAATCAATCTAATCACTTTCAAATTCAAATTTAAAAGTCAACCATTTTATCATTCTTGATTAAACAGAAATTTAATGATCTTTTGAAATTCAATTTTCCATGTTAGTTTCAAGATTTAAGTATTAAATTAATTATAATGTTAAAGTACAACAGTAATAAAACTCAAATTTATTAAATTTTAAATTTCAAACAAATTCTTTTATTTTTATTTACAGGTTCTTATATTAAATCAACAGTTCCTTATGTAATTTATTTATTAACACAAATTTCCATTTTATTTCACTCACTCTACAATTAACATCTTTTCTTATATTAACTGCAATATTTAATTACTTTATTTTCATTGGTTTTCAAATTAATTTTAAACGGATTAAATAATAAGATTATAAAAACAATTGTTATACATTAATAATTCATATCTACTAACTTATTATTTACAACCAAGGGTTATAAATTACTTACTAAAACTGATTTCATATTCTATATTAACCTATTTCAATTAACATATGATACCTATTTTTAATACAACATTTAACTTATTCTTATTAACCTTTGCAATTATAATTGATTGGAAATACATTAAAACAGATGTCAATTACATTTAATCAATCTTATTAAATTATATTATAATGATTTTTTCCATTAATAAATCATAAATTTTAATTTCTTGCAATATTAAATTCCAAAAATCTTATTAAATTTAATATTTTTTAATTATCAAAAATACCAGTCATTACAGTCTCCCTCACTCATAACTTTTCGTCCTCGAAAAGGAATAAGAAGGAATTAAAAAAGTTGATATATTTTTTCAAAATAGTCGATTTATAAATAATTTAACTTACATATTTAAGTTTAATATAAATTTGAAAATAACTCAACTTCTATGAAAAATTCTAAGTCTCAAATTTACGAAAAATTTCGGTAGAGTCTCCTTTGCGCGTTTAGGTAAAAAAAATAACAATATTAATAATTACATTATATATCATATTTCAATAATAAAACATCTCAAACCATGGGAAAGACAACAAAATATCATTCCAAAACCGTAATCAGAAAATGTACTTATTTGTCGGGCCAACAAAACTCTATTTATTAACCAAAAGCAACAACTATTGCTTCCGTACACCTGTATTTTACTTACATAATCCAAAAGAGTTAAAATTATGTGAAAAGAACAATATTTTAGTTGTTTCAAATAATAGCACAAGCAACACACACAATATATAATAATCATATGCAAACAAAAGAAGTACAACCATGGTATGTAACAAAAGAATCTATCACACATCTATAGCAATCAAAAAGCTAATGATTTGTCTTGGTTCAGAAATTTTATATTGTACAAGGTGATAAATAAATTATCGAGTGTACCTTATGCTCAACAGCCTTAGATAATTCCTTAATAGATTGTTCATACAACTTCAAACAATTTGTAGTATCGTTTCCCAAACTTTTCAAAAGCCAACAACTAGGCTTGTCAATGGTACGGGTTTCATCACGGGACCGGCTGGAACCCGTCCTATTAATGTGGGTAAGGGTTTTACTTTTTACTACCAAAGCCAGACACGGGCCCGACCCGATTTGGGTACAATTTTATCAAAACCTAGCCCGGTTAGGGCCCGACCCGACTATTAGTTTTCAGTCGTACCAAAACATGAGTGTGTATGTTATTTATTTACCATTTTGTTTGTTTACATGTACATATTTTTGCATAATTTTGTTGTTAACTTGACTACATCACCACCTAATTTATATGTTAACATTGTTAGTATACAAATTTACCAAAGTCACAGTTTTAAAATATGGATTTAACATAAATATTCTAAGATGGGTATATGGTTATTACCCAACGGGCCTAAAAAGCCTGATGGGCCAGGCTCGAATATTGGATTGAAATACCCTACGGGTTCGGGCCGGGCTCGGGTTTTAATTATTGTAATCGGACTCGGATCCAGATTTTATAATACATGGACCGAACCCAACCCATTGAGAGGCCTACCAACAACATAGAATTTTAAACATCATTTAAGTTTATTCTATTGGTTTCTTTTACATCATTTACTTTCCATTTATTTTCATTTATTCATATAAGGTCATCTTTGATTAATTTACATTTGTTACTTACATAATTTATTTCTCATTCAATATTTGAATCATCGATCAATCCATTATTAATGTTTACATACATTTCATTGTAGTTTAATTCACATTTATTATTTACTTATAACATTGATTTCCATTAATTATTAATATTTATTCATGAATCATTTCACATTTAAGTTTCTTTACTTTTTTTAATTTACTTTTAAAATCACTTCAAAACATTAACTTAAGTTTATAATACTCTTGTAACATCTTAATTCTTTTATTTATAAACATATCTTCAGTTTGAAACATTTTTATTTCTTAAGTTTTTCCTTCATGTATGATATTACATTATTTATATATGGACATAATTCCATTTTGAACATTTGTATTACTTAATTTTTACTTGTTTGATATTCCATTATCTTTTAATTTACAAGTTACAAAACTTGAATTTCTTATATTTTCATTAAACAGTTACCTTACAATTTAGATTTCAATTTGAATGTTTCCAACTTATTAAAATAGTCAAGATCTCATTTCATTACAATAATTGAAATCCCTAATTTATAGAAGCTTAAAAACTAAATACCGGGTTTCATTTCAAATCGTCTTGAAATAATATATACTTATATCTTTTGTATATCAAATCATACTTAGGAAATTTTAATCAAATCTTGTCTGTCAAGACAAATGGGTAGCAAAGCTACTTTAGTGGTCTTCCTACTTTGAAACTCGAAAATGAATGTCGATGATGCGGCTATCATCACAATTATTTTCCAACGATAGAAGAGAGGAGTGCAGAACGTACTTCTTCTTGAAAATAATTCTTTCAATTTTTATTTCAAATATTTCTATCCAAAAATACTTCCAAATGATACTTATATTATTATTTTCAAAATCTTTGAAAAACCAATTTCAAAACACCGACATTTAAATTCCAAAATTTCCATTTAAATTCATTTATTAATAAATCATAATTAATACCATATTTACAAAATTGCATTTTCTATAACATATAATACTCAATAGTTTTACGAACCTTGTCTAACTAATCAATAAATGACAATAATCAGTTATTATCATTTCCTATCAAACAATGCAGCAAAAATATCTATATCAGTTTATGAAAAACTATTATTTTGAATATAAAATATAATACTAGGTAAAATTATTTCATTTACCAATTTCAAAACAATACTATCAGTTTACCCTGTTCAAGTGTTTAGAAATCCCTACCGATGCCATAACGTCCTATGTACCGGCCAGAATTAATAAATACTCAACAGAACAAATTAACACAATACAAAACATTTTTATAGCACTAACAAATATGCTCTCTCATATATATACTCTCAAACTAATTCTAGGGTAACTAACCTTATCTCTAATGAGCTAACCCCTAAATCGGGCTAAGATATACTAAACCAAAGCTCTAATACCAACTGTGACGACCCATTTTTTGAACGGTTTAAATCAACAATAAACCATACATGTCTAACTCAAACTATTCAAAAGGAAGGATTGCCAATGGTATTTAATAAGAAAATAAGAAAAAAGAAAGAAAACAAAATACAGAATCTCGCAGTGAAATGATAATTTGTAATAATCAAATAAATAGTTCATGAAGCTGTTTTGTAATATACATTTGATTACCCGATTTTTACAACATAATCAGTGTACAACCAACAAACATACCAAAATAATGCTGCGGAATAATAATAGTAAATACGGTCTAGCAACTCCATCTTCATCTTAAAGAAATAATATCTTCAAACACTGAAATGCTCAGGCTCACCCGAGTGTAATGAAAAGACAAAACACTCGATTCAGAACTAAAAGTTCTTATGTAAGTTAAATCAACAAGTATTATGAGTGTAATAACTTCAAATACGTTTATAAGATTTTACACCTCCTATCCAGTGTATAATGCGCGTGCAATAATTTAAGAGATGTTACGGGATTTTTCAACTTTTAAGGATCCATTAAACTATCTATATGTATTAAGATACATTATATATGTAGTGTCTAATCAATAAAATAAATATTTTTCTTAGCATTAAAGCTTTACATTAATCCCCTTTAACACATTTTTAAGCATTACCCTACAGTTTGCCTTTGACGCCACCAGTAGCATCGGTAGTCAGGGCGGCGCTGTGTTAAGACAACACTAAAACAAAATCGTAGTGATCATGTATAAGGATAAAAGTATGATAAGACACGTAGGCAATGCCTAAGGTAGGATTCTACTAATTTACCCTTTCTGGCTGGTGGTAACGCAACGTAGCCACGACCGCCCACAAAGTCCACCACCCTCAAATAAAATCAAGGTGCACCGATCAAGTCCAAATCAATAGAATAATATGAAAGGGTGATGGCCCCTAAAGGTTGCGAACCCCTTGGCTAGACATAGGCTCCTGTTTTAGTCATTTCCAATTGACACAAGTGTCAGGGTCATCCATCATCGTTCTCTCTCTTCAAATCCGGCAAACGTTAACTAAATCCAACCACTTCATTCTGGATCATCCACCACGTACACAGATGTTAAAGTGGTTCCAATATTGACAGAGAGTATGCCAATAAGAGACCCCGGTCTCTTTAACAAATAAGCGTAATTTTTCACACCGGTTGGTTCTTTTACATTTCGAAAACAATTCGTATTTGATATCAAAATATCTTATTCACTTCAAAGTATCCTTCATCACAAATCATCATATTTACTTCATATGTCATTTTCATTTGAAAGTATCATTTCAAATTCCAACTAAGGTTATAACCTCATTTAACCACATTCGCATTTAAATCACCGATTTAAATATAAACATCCCAACTTTGCACAGTTTGAAATTTCAAAAAATAGTTGAATAGTTATAAATAGTTTAAAATAGTTTAGAGTTTTATGTAATGACCCGCAGCTATCGATAACTAAATTTATTAATTGAATAAGTTTTGGAATTTAAGGTTGTGAAAAATGAAAGACTTAAGATTCAATAATGAGAATGCAACTAGAATGAAATGTAGTAATGTTAATTTAAGGTAATTGTTAACCACTTCAATGTAATTTCAATTGAGTGAAATGGTTTTAAAGTTAAATTTGATTAAAAAGTGTAAATAAGGAAATAAATCAAATGTTGTATTAAACGGTGAAATTGTACGTAATTAATTGAAATTGGTTAATAGATAATAATTAATCAGTATGTGAATTTGTTAGTTTTGTTTCTTAACAACAAAAATGTGTTTGAAATTGTAAGTTGTAACAATTTTTTAACTATCATTTCATTATTTAAACCATTTGAATTAAATTGTAAATCAATTGAATTAATATAATTAAATGTGGTAGTTAATGTGAATTAAGATGACAATTGTAGAAGATTGATGTAATAAAATGTAAACAAATGTTAAATATATCCATAAAGTAATAATTAATTGAATAAAAAGAAGAAAATCAAAATAAATGAATTTATTGGAATTAAAAATTATAATTAACGAATTCATTACCATTAAAATTGAACTCTGCAACTAGTGTAATATTTAACATTGAATTGGACATGGAAACTTGATTTAAAAGAGTATAAGTGTTTAGGTAATGAAAAAATGGTAAAAAAATTTAATTTTTAAATATAGATTTAAAAGGTATTTAATTAATTTAGTAATAATTTATTTAATTAATGGGAAAATAGCTATTTTGGCCACGGTCTCGGATTTCGACAAAACTAGTTTCATCGGATCCGTAATGGTGAATTATTGTAGGTTTTCAAGTTTAGTAGCGATCGGACTTGTCATTTGATCGTGCAGGCTTGAAAACGCGTAGAAATTTATTTAATGAATTCAGTTTGAAATAAGATGATTTTAAAACCTAACTTCTTCATACAATGAAATTAGGACTTAAAACCTGTTCCATTGAGTTTGAGAATATCAAAAATATCTATTTTGATATATGAGATGATCCATTTTTGTTTCGCAAGTGAAACTGGTTATTGGGTCGTTATTGTCGTCCGAACCAATTCAATATATCCATTCTTTCCTATCGGACCTTATCCATATAAATCGATCTTTTCTAACCCTTAATGGTTTTTTGTTTCTTATTATTGTATGTATCTGTCTAATAAACCAACAGCTTCTTTCTTCTTCTAGTGGCTATAAATCCAACCCTAAATCCAATTTCAAAATTAAAACCCCAAAAACTATATCATATTATATATCGTTGGAAAGATCTCATTGAATGGAATCTAAGGCAAGTGTTCATTTTTCGTAACAGTGCATGAATCAATCGAAAATATCGTCAAAGTCTGAATCAGTGAAGTTGCGTGGAATTGGTTGTTTTTTATTGTGGCAACGATCAGAGAAATGGTTTATCGGTATTGGAGAGATCGGCACGTGGAGTCGTTTGATGGTGGTCGAAGGGTATGTAGTGGCCTGAGGCGCCTGGATTTGGCCATTTAGGGTTCGGCAAAACCCAGTACTGGGTGGCGGCGGTGCTTGGATTTGGGGACCGGAGACCCAGGAGAGGCCACGCGTGGATGTGGCTCGGTCAGGCGAGCACGGCGGTGGGCATGGTGGAGGCGCTAGTGGCCTAAGACAGTGGCTAATCATGGTCAACGCTGGCCATGTTGGTTTGTAGGTCATGTTCGCACGTGGGTCCAGGACGTGGTTCGACTCTATTTGAGGTGACATGTCATTCCCTTTGTATTATTTACTTATTTCATATTATTGAATCGTATAACTTCTAATCGTTATAACTTTTACCCACGAGCTCGGATTCATATGTGGTTTTCTCCGCTGCGATCATATCGAAATTCTAGATATTTTGGATGCATTTTAGATGAATTCTATGACTGCTCTGATTTTGGGCTATTTGGATTTTTAATCGATTTAAAATCAAAGGTGAGTGTATCAACCCACTCACAACTGCTAAATTGTCTTATGTCGGTTAAATTAAATTTAAGATGTGGTTAGAAATTGATTGGTTGATGTTTGTTATATTTATATTGTTATTCCAATTGAATATGACCTTTATTGCATTTAATCGTCATTTAATTTAATATTTAAATTTTATTGTCAATTGAATACCGGGTGATGATAATTAGTTAATTGATGTATTTATTGGTTGATCGTATGTTGACTGTGATGGATGTTTGATTTTTAAAATTGGATGACTAGATGTATTATATTGTTATAACACAGCAAGTTTCCTTAGTTTATTTTTAGAAAATCCGTATGGGTTAAAATGATACAGATCCAAAAGATCTATAGATTAGGGAAAAATCATTATGGGTTGAAATTAGAAACCCGAGCGATTTTAAAAATTTTGAATTTTATTTGGGATTGCGGGTTGAAATGATATATGTCCGTAAATATAAAATATTTGCGAACTAAAATGATAAATATCTGTATCATTTGACCATAGGGTTGAAAATTATATACAGACACCGGATTGGTTAAATTAAATGACTTTCAAAACCTTAAATTTTTGAATCCAGTTAAATGCTATTTTGGAATAAATTTTGATTTATATAAATTGAATTTTCAAAAATCCAAGCTTTAAAATGTTGAAATGGAAATTGTTTAAATAAATTGTTTAAACAATTTATTTTTAAATTTTAAAGTTGAGTTTTGAATTATAAATGAAATATACCGAAATTGAGTTATTGTGAATGTTGAATATTTAAACTTTGAAATCTATTGAATTTGATGTGGTTTAATTTTATAAGTCAAACACGGATTTGAAATCGATATAGATTTAATGGTTTTATTTAGAATATTTATTGAGAATCTGCGTTGAAAGGTAAGAATTGAGTTTTGTTGATTTGGAAGATGGATATGGTCCAGATTTGTTGAAATGAAAGAAATAGTTAATTTGATATTACTTTCAAATTTATTATTTTAATATAAACTGTTAAAAATATATTATTTTAAATTCAGATTTATTTAGATTTTTTAAACCATTTTATATTAAACTATGTTAAATCTATTTTTAACTAATTTATACTATTTAAACTAATTTAATCTATTTAAACTATTTTAATCTATTTAGATTTACTCTTGAAATCACTTCAAAACATTAACTTAAGTTTATAATACTGTTGTAACATCTTAATTCTTTTATTTATAAACATATGTTCATTTTGAATCATTTTTATTTCTTAAATTTTTCCTTCATGTATGATATTTCATTAAACAATTACCTTTTAATTCAAATTTCAATTTGAATGTTTCCTACTTATTAAAATAGTCAAAATTTCATTTCATTACAATAATTGAAATCCCTAATCTATAGAAGCTTAAAAACTAAATACCGGCTTTCATTTCAAATCATCTTGACTTAATATATACTTATATATTTTGTATATAAAATCGTACTTAATTTAAATCAAATCTTATCTATCAAGACAAATGGATAACAAAGCTATTTAGTGGTCTTCTCATTTTGAAACTCAAAATTGAACGTCGCTGATGCGGCTGTCATCACCGAAATTATTTTCTAGCGATAGAAGAGAGGAGTGCAAAACTTACTTCTTTTTGAAAACATTTCTTTTTATTTTTACTTAAAATATTTCTGTCCAAAAATACTTTCGAATAATACTAATATATTTTTTCAAAATCTTCAAAAAACCAATTTCAAAACACCAGCATTTAAGTTCTCAGATTTTCAATTTAATTCATTTATTTGTAAATCATAATTAATACCGTATTTATAAAATTACATTTTCTATAACATACATTAGTCAATTGTTTTAAGAACCTTGACTAACCAATCAATAAATGACAATAATCAAATATTATCATTTCCTATCAAACAAAACAACAAAAATATCTATATCAATTTATGAAAATTATTCTTTTGAATACAAAATATAATACTAGGTAAAATTATTTCATTTACTAATTTCAAAACAATATTGTGTCAGTTTATCATGGTCAAGTGTTTAGAAATCCCTACTGATGCCATAACGTCCTATGTACCGACCAGAATTCATAAATACACAACAGAACAAATTAACATAACATAAAGTGTAGCACTAACAAATATGCTTTCTCGTATGTATACTCTCAAACTCATTATAGGGTAACTAACTCTATCTTTAATGAGTTAACCCCCAAATAAGGCTAAGTTATTTCTAAACCAAAGCTCTGATAACAACTGTGACGACCCACCTTTTTGAACGGTTTAAATCGACAATGAATCACACATGTGATAACGCATCGTAGCCATTACAGCCTATCGAGTCCATAGCCCTCAAATCAAATCAAGTTACACCGATTAAGTCCAAAATCAATATAATAATATGAAGGGTTGATGGTCCCTAAAGGTTGCGAACCCTTTGGTTAGACATAGGCTCATTTTTTAGTCGTTTCCAATTGACACAAGTGTCGAGGTCATCCATCATCGTTCTCTTTCTTCAAATCCAGCAAACATTCGAAAAATACAACAACTTCATTCTAGATCATCCACCGCGTTCAAAGTTGATAAAGTGTTTCCAATATTGACAGAGAGTATGCTAATAAGAGGCTCGGTCTCTTTAACAACCAAATGTCATTTTCACATCGGTTAGTTCTTTTATATTTCGAAAACGATTCATGTTTGATATCAGAATATCATATTCATTTCAAAATATTATTCATCACAAATCATCATATTTACTTTATATGTTATTTCCACTTGAAAGTATCATTTCAATTCCAACTTAGTTTATAATCTCATTTAACCACATTCGTAATTAAATCCACGATTTAAATATAAACATTCCAACTTTGCACAGTTTGAAATTTTAGAAAATAGTTGAATTGTTTGAAATAGTTTATATAGTTTAGATTTTTAAAACAATTTAATATAAAATGGTTTGAGTACCGAAAATGGTTTATATAGTAAAATAGTATGGAAAATGAAGATAATTTTAATATTATAAAAATAGATTTTAAACGGTTTATATTAACATAATTTATTTTCAAAATAACATCAAATCAAACTATTTCTTTCCATTTCAACAAATCTGGGCCCATGTCCAAATTTCAAATCAACAAAGCTTAATTTTCAAACTTTCAATTCAATTGACTCAATTTCGATTTAGTTTCAAATCAACTTGATTTCAACTCGAATTTACTTAAATTTTCGAAACATTCATTTTTAACTTCAAATTCGATTCAACAATTCAACTCAATGATTTAAAGTTCCAATTTTGTTTTTATTTTAAACCATTTCAATTCATATCGATTTCAAGTCCAATTTCAATTTACTGATTCAAACCCCTTAAATCTATTTAAGCTTTATTGTCCAATTTAAAGTTCAAACTTAAAAATAATTAATCTGCAAAATTAAAATCATGTATTGATTATAACCTCACATTTCAAATTTAATTTGTTAAAATAATTTCTTTTAACCAATTTCGATTCCAACATTTCAAAGCTTGAATTAAAAATAATTTAATTCATATAAATCCATAATTTATTTTCTTTAAAAAAAATCCTTTAACTGAAATCTAACTTCAAGATTTTAAAACCATTTAACCAATCTTGTGTCCGTATATAATTTTCTATCCTGTGGCCAAGTGAATAGTTATTTTAGTTTTTAATTTTGAAGATAGATATATATCATTTCAATCCAAATCAAAGTGTCATAGATATATATATCGTTTCAACTTATTTCTTAATTTATTCGAAATAATTCAAATAATAGTTTATATATTGTCACTTAATATACAGAGTGATAACAGAGATATATAAAAATAAATAAACGTCCAATCATCCAAAATGTCAACAAATAGACATCCATCACAATCAACATCCAAACCATCCAATAAATCACAACAATTAACTGATTATCAATATCAGGCATTTAACTAGCAATCAATTTCAGTATTAATTTTAATAGCAATTTAATTCAATAAAATTCAATTTCAATTACAGGGTCGACTAAAACTTTCAAATAGCAACCAATAACATTTGTACCACGTGATAAATTTAATTCAACTAACACAAGAATATTTAGTATTGCATGAGTTGGTTAAATCACTTATCTTCGATTTATAGCCCATTAAAAATCCAATAAACGCCCAAAATTCCAGTAGTCTCCTAATTCAATCAAACCAGTTTCATAATGTTTGAAATTTCGATATGAATCCAATGGAAGAAATCCTGCGTCAATCGAAGCATTTATGAAAAAGTTATGATAGTTAGATGTTATAAATTTTAAAATTAATATAATGGAAAAACGCTAATTACTCAGATCTTCCTTAAGCCTTACACACGCGCGATAATGTTCGCTGAACCCATCATACCTACCTTTGTTCATTCACCTGCCCGCCATGACCACAAACCGCCGTTCGCGAAGCCGATCTCGCCGTCGAACTCCTCTTGGCTTGCCGCACCTCCTAGACCTCGTGCAACACGTCACATCGTCGCTTGGAACTCCACCATCTCTGTCACTCTACCGTGATTTTTGGTGAATCTCGACACCATCTACCTAATTGAGCCATATAGATCGACTTAGCACATCCTTCTCTACCAAGTGGTGCTTTCCGATCGTGGATTCGTCGACGATCCACCGTTGAACCAAAACCCTAGAATGGGCAGCCGAGAATAAATTGCCAATTTCGGGACAAATAGAACCTCCAATCGAAAAAAATATTGCTGACACGGAGTATATTCATCGAGAGCTTCGAGTTGATATATTATACGACAGGGTTTGAGCAATTTGAATTTTTTCGATTTGGTTTGGAATTGTAATTTAGGGTTTGGGTTATTCACCATTGAGGAGGAGCAGATAAGAACATAAATTGTACGTATAGAAAATAAATAGAGCTACTAGGTCAACATATATATAGGAAAAGATGGATAAGAGTGGATGGAACAGATTAAATAGGTCGAAGTGATAACAAAGTCCCGAAAACCCGTTTCGTTCCCGAAACGAAAATGCATCATCTGGTATATCGAAATATAGATTTTCAACATTTTTAAACTCAATGAAACTATTTTCAAACCTAATCTATCGTATATAGAAGTTAGCCCTTAAAATCAATTTATATTCATTTAAATTCCTTTAATTGATTTCTATGCGTTTCGAGCTCGCATGATCAAACGATAAGTCTGATCACTATGAAACTTGAAATTCTATAATAATTCACTATTACAAATCCGATGAAACTAGTTGTAATGATCCGCCTTTTCCAACCATTCAAATCGACAATAATCCACACATGTCAGACTTAAATTGCTCAAAATAACCGATTGTAATTTTATATTTAGCAAAACTTAACATATACCGTAAATAAATCAATCACAGACACAGAGTTATACAATAATAAGCATCGAAAATAGATGAATAGTAGTTCATGAAGCTACTACAGAACATCAGAGTCTAAAGCAAAATACAACATAAATCCAATACATAGAAGTCTCAACACAAAAGCAAATGACAAGTCTGAACATAAACAACTGGAAATAACTGATATAACTGTACAGGTTAATAGATGAAGATATATCTCCAAGCAAAGCTCCAAGCTCCAAAGCGAGTCTCAAATACTCTGACACTCAGGTTGATCTGAGCATTAAGTTAAAGACAAAACACTCGAGTCAGGATTAACATTCTTATGCAAGTAAATCACTCAAGTGAAATGTCTAAGTGAAATGCAATATAACTTAAAGGATGTTTGAGATTCCTATCCTTTAAGGATCCGTGGAACTATGTACATACATAGTACAATACGCTACATAGATAATGCCTACAATTAAGTAAAATATTCAAATAGCATTAAGGCATTACCTATATCCCCTTTAACACATTTTTATATAAATTCCGTACTTTATACAGTACTGTAAAATCCACCAAACCGGTGGGCTATTAGGGAGCATTCCATAGGTACGACACAAATAAAACTCTTAATGGGCTCGATAAGGCATGTGACAAACACGTGGCAATGCCTAGGGTGGGATGCTACTGTTTTGCAAAATGAATTTGGTTGTAACGCATAGCAGCTACTACCGCCCACCTCGAGACACACTCTCATAATCAATGGTGTACCCAATCAAATCACAAAGTAATAGTATAATACCAAAAAAGCATGCTCGATCGAAGATGCGAACTCACTTGGCCCAGGTATAGCTCCTGTTTTAGTCACATCAAGCTGACCTGAAGGGGTTAGCGCTGCGTTCATACCTCATACTGACGTTCGCCAACCATCCTACTTCATTCTGGATTCTCCACCACGTACATAGTTGTTAAAGTGGTTTTTGGTATTGGTAGAGAATATAACGATATCCGATCCCGTTCTCTTTAACAACCAAAAGCTTAATTCACACCATGGTCATTTTCATTTTAAAAAGTTCATACTCATATCAAAATATCATATTCATTTCAAAATCATATCACTTTCAAAATCATATTCAGCTTCAAAATTATATTACTTTTGAAATCGTATTCACTTTTGAAATCATTATTTATTTTTGAAGTCATTATTATTTTTAAATCATATTCATTTCCAAACACATAACCACAAAATAGGTTAAACCATCATATCAAAGTATTCGCATTTAAATCCATTAAATCTAAATCATAACAGTTCCAGCTTAAAGAGTTTGAATATTGAAAGTAGCATATATAGGAATAGTTATACATTAAAAATAGTTTATATTTAAAAAAAAGTTATAGATTATATTAGTTTATATATTAAAATAGTTTATATATTAAAAAATATATATTTAAAAAAATTATAATTTTAAAATAATATATATTAAAATAGTTTATATATTTAAAAAGAGTTTATATCGAAAATAGTTTCAAATTGAAATTGTTCTTCCAATTTCAAAAATCAATTCAGACCAACTTTAGTTCCAAAATTCAATTTAAATCAATCTTAGTCCAAAAATTTCAATTAAAAGGTTAAAGGTTTAATTCAAATTCTCGTTAAAACCATTTTTAAATTATATCTATTTCTAATCTTGATTTGAACTACAAATTTAAACCACTTCCTATTCAATAGGTTTCAAAGTCTAAACATTCAAATAATTCACAATAACTCAATTTGATAAATTTCATTTATATTCCAAAATTCATATTTAATTTTTATTTAAATTTAAAAATATTCACTTAATCATTTTTTAGTACATTTAAGTAAAATCTCAAATTACAAATTTAAATCAATATTATATATTCAATTTCAATTTATTTAATTTTGAAAATTTCCACTTAATTACCCCTAATCAAAATCAAGTTGTCAAGTCATAAAATCATATCCTTTAAAATCTAAAAAAAAATCATTAAGTTTTAAATTAATCCGTGTTTAAATTCGATTATTAACCAATTCAAATTTCAAGTCAACTTAAATTTATCTTTCCAACCTCTATTTTTTAAATTTATTACAAAATCTATTTAAAATATTAATATACATTTTAAATAAATATTTTGAACATATTATACATATATTAATTAAATTAAATTTTTATCAAATTTTATTATATAAAATATTATTAAATTAAAGGTTATTCTGTTAAATTTATTTTATATTAAACGTTATTTCATATATTTAAAAATAATAAAATTATAAGTAAAATATTAAAATTTACATTTTCAAAACTTAACTTATAAATATAGAATTTCCAGTCATATAACTTAAAAAATCTAAATTTTACACATATATCAAAATAAAATCTTTATATTATATTTAAAAATCAATATTTATTAAAACCCACATATTACCTCTCAAAATTTGGAAATCATTTTTCAAAAATAGACCAACGGTGTCTGTATATAATTTAATATCCTATGGTCAAGTGATACAGATATTTATCATTTCAATCCGTAATGATTTAATTTTACGGGTATATATCATTTTAGCCTGCAATCCAAAATTCAAATTCAATAAAATAACTTAGGTTTATCATTTAGCCCATAACGATTTTCTCTAATTTATAAGATCGTTCGCATAAGTATCATTTCAACCCATAGGGATTTCCTAAACTATCAGGGAACTTGTAGAGTGAGAACAATAAATTATAGCATAAAATGACAGAGCATTTATCATAGTTAACAGATTTAAATATAATATATATACAATATGTTATGGTTATCATATATCAATTAACATAGGTGATCAATTGCAAATAATATATCATACTTACCAATTAAGTTACTAACCACTTAAAGTTTAATAACATATTTAAATCGTCATTTCATGTGAAATCAATTTACTAAACATAAGAATGTTAATCGTGAGTGATCGCTCATCATTCGTGGCTACGAAGGCAATGATAAAACAATGGAGAAAAGTAAAGATCTAAATCAAATCCAAGATCGAAGCAAAACCAATTCCAACAACACAAATCAACAACCAAGCCTTTGAAAGCAAACTCCGTACAAAATCCAAAGCAAAACACGATGAGCTTGAATTTTAAAATTCGATGAATCAAAACAAAATTTATATATATATATATATATTCCCTTCTTTTTTTATATATAACTAGAGGAAAAAAAGCTAATGGTTTAGCCAAGCTGCTCGAAGGCTGGGTGCTACACACGGCTGGAGTAGTGGCACAAGTATGTAGCAGAGGCTGGGGAAGTAAGGGGTGTTCGGCGGCTTGGAGGGTCTGTTGCAAGGCAAGGGGATGGGTGGCTTTCTTGGCTAGGCTATGATAGGGACGTGGCACTTCGAAGAAGGTGGATAAGGGAAAGGATGAGCAGTTGTGGGTGAGGCGGATGTTGCTGTGTCGGAACGGATCAGGGAGGCATCAAAATGGAGGCTAGGCTGTGGCGTCATATGGAGTTAGGCTGAGGTGGAGGCCAAGTGACAGAGTGGTGAAGGGTGGCCGGCGCGCTGTCGGTGGAGAGAGTACTGCTCGCTGGTGGGGTTCAGAGGAGGGTTCGACGAGGCTGATGCGTGATGGGTGGAGGGAAGGCCAGGCTGGGTGAGGGAAGATGGCGTGGAGGTGGGTTTGGTTGGTTATGGTTGGTGATGGGTTCGGTGAGTGGAAGGCGGAGCAAGGAGGGAGGAGGCGAGCAATGTGGCGGAGGACGAGGGTTGGCTAGAGGCGGATCAGGTAGTGGAAGATGGTTCAGATGGGCGGCTGTGAGGCGTTTAGGGTAGTGGTGGGGTCGATAAACAGAGGAGAAGACGTGGAGTAAGGGTTATAGTAGTCAGGCAGAGAGAGGGGAGGTGATAGTTGTCGAGGTTTGGCATGACAATAAGAACGAGTAGCTGCATTCAAGTAGGAAGAGAACAAGCAAGCTTCACAAGCAATATACTATATTATTATTTTTCCTTTCTCTGAAAAAGAAAAAAAAGGTACAGTTATAAAAAGGGGAGAGGAAAGAAAGTGAACCAGCATAAATATCAAAAAAGGGGAATAGTAAAAAATCAAGAATGAGAATTCAGGGAATATTAAAAGTTTAATGTCCATTAGCTTCAACCGGTGGACAAACGAAAGGATACAGAAAGTCCAAAAGATTCCAAATGGGTACCGATACGGCTAACCGTTTCACAGATTCGCCATGTACCGAATGCCGAAACATAAAAATGAATATACTGTAGAGATCAGCACGACGAGACGAATAGAATGGTACATAGAAATGAGTGACACGACCCTCCTATCAAAACTCGGTATTCACTGCCGAAAATGTTGCTAAAACGCCAAAATAGTATAAACGGAACTAGAGCAATCCAAATTTGGCTAAATGAAATATGACATCACACTCAGAAAATGATTTACATTTTTATTATATAAAATATTCATATTTCAAAATATTTTATTTCCATCAAACTAACTGAATTTGAATTTAAAATTTGAAATTTAAAAACTAAACAAACTTACATATTTTTAGATGAAAATCTGATATTTGCTGCATTTAAATAGACGTACTACAAATATCAAATTTTAATTGCAACATTTTATTGTTTATTTTCATGAAAGATTTAGTTAATTACATTTTTAAAATCGTTAAAATTTCCGGGTCGTTACACTCGCCCATTCAAAACTTTTGGTCCTCGAAAAGTAGCAAGATAGGAGAATAGAAGCAAACAGAAAGAAAAGATAAACTCAAAATACATAGTACCAGATACAACAATTAATTCAAAACCATATAAATTTCATTTTTATACATCTTATTACTAACATTTATATTGTATATTATTCAATTATACGTTCTTATTACATTCAAATTTTTTCCAGGTAAGCTTTATGAATGTTTCTGGATATAACTGAGCACTATACAAATTTACCTTTTATTTACAACATTCAACTAAGAAAAAATTTGTTTGAACATTTTTATTACTTAAGTTTTCTCTTGTATAACCTTCAATTACATATTCACATTAATTTTTAACTTTTGAGTATTTCAGGTAAGTTATATATGTTCTAGAATGCAATTAAGTGTTATGCAAATAAATTTTATCCTAGTTCAACCATTTCAAGTTGTTTCAATTTCATTTCTCATTTTAGACACTCCAATTATTCAAAAAAATTGCTTCATTTCAATAATTAAAAACCATCACTTAACATAAAACTTAAGAGTTAAATTTCCGTTTTCACTTCAAACCATTTTGAAATAAATATATACATATATATTCTATACATTAATCATACTCAAGAAATTCAAATCAAATTTATTTTCCAACATAAAAGTATAGCAAAGCTACTAAGTGGTCTCCCCACTTTGAGACTCGGAAATGAATGTCGATGATGCTGCAGTCATTATCGAGATTATTTTCCAGCAACATAAGAGGAGAGTACTAACTTACTTCCTTTAAAATTCTTTGGAAAAAATTTCCATATGACAATACTTTCAAATAATATATTTTTTCAAAACTTTGAAAACCAAATATTTGAAAAGCACTGAAAACTTAATTCTCAAATCCTTAATTTAAACTCATTTCATTTGCAAATCAGATTTATAAACCATGTTTTTAAAAAAATTCATCACCTTATGACATACAACAATAGTTAATGGTTTAGGAATGTTGACAAGATAGTAAATGATAATCTAGTATTATCATTTCTAACAACTAATTCATTTAACTATCTAATTGTCAAAAAAATTTACTTTTATATATAAAATATAACCATCTATTTCACTTACCAATTTCGAAAACAATATTATGCAAGTTTTCTCTGTTCGAACGTTTTGGAATTCCTATCGATAGCATTAGCTAAACGAATCAATCGAAACCCAAAATTCAAACATAACAACTCAAACAACATAATATAAAACATTTTTAGATCAATTACAAATACGCTCCCTCATATGATGATTCAAGAATGGATTTTAGAGATTCAAATTTAGAGAGACTCTAAACAAAGAGAATTCCAACTAAGAAGATAGGCTCGGAAGAAAGGTAAGATGATTAAATTGCAAAAGAGAAAGATGTATAGACTTATACTAATCACAGCGACCTTAATTAGGTCAACCAGACTCCATTTTCAGAAAAATGTGCCCAAGGAATCAGACTTCATTCTTCTAGAAATGGCATTTAGAAAATTTTGCTTTCAGCTAATAATTCCTAAGAGTTTCTAGCACATAGCCCAAATGATATTCGTGCTCCTTCTCTGACTTAGAAAGATGACAATATCATCAACGAAAACCAAGACAAACTTATTTAGACATCGCATGAAACACGATTCATGAGGTCAACGAAGAAGGCAGGAGTGTTGTTAATCCAAATGGCATAACTAACTATTCATAGAAACCATTCTCCATTCGAAAAGTTGTCTTGGGAATGCTCTCCTTGGCCACGCAAAGCTGGTGAAAACCAGTAGCAAGATCAAGCTTCAAGAATAAGATCGATGCAGAATTCAATTTCTTGCTTGGAAGAAAGAGAAGTGACTTCACCAAAACACCAAAAAAATCCCTGACTATCGGGGTGGAGTCAATATCACTAGGCTGAGCATCAAGCGAAACGATAAAACCACCAGCATAATCCTAAGGCACACGACATTCAATCACAGAGAATTACCCTAGTCGTCTACTACAGAAACGGTTCGGGCTTTGCAAAAAATAACACCATCTTTACGCTTAAATCAATCACCCCCAAGTAAGATATCAAATGCATCGAAACCCAAAATATAGAAATCTTCGGTAAATCGATGCCTATTGTAAGGAGTTTCACCCCTTTACAAATCATACTAAGGTTGGTCGGACCATCGATGAGATTAGTCATACATAAGTCATAAGTTTCCAGTTGAGGTTGCAAGATTTGCTCAGATTCATTACAAAGATCAACAGAAATAAATCTAAGGGATGCTTTAGTATCTAAAAGAATACAAAAAAAAAATACAAGAATGGATTTTAGAACAAAGGTAACATTCCAAAATTCAAAAGAAAATCCTACTCAAAGAGGATCCTAGCTAAGAATTTCAAGCTCGAACGAAGATGATTATGTGATTCATTCTACTCATTCTAGGGTATTACTACCTTATGTCTAATGAGTGTTTACTCCATAAGCTAAGTTTGGCCTAAACTAGAGCTCTGATACCACTTGTAATGACCTGCCTTTTCAAACCATGTAAATTGACAATAATCCACACATGTTGAACTCAAATTGCTTAAAACAACAGATTGTAAATTTTATATTTGGAAAAACATAACACATGCGGTAAATAAATCAATCACAGAATCACAGACATAGAGTAATACAATAATAAGCAGCGGAAATAGACAAATAGTAGTTCATGAAGCAATATAGAACATCAGAGTCTAAAACAAAATACAACAGAAATCTAACACATTGAAGTCTCAATACAAAAGCAAATGACAAGTCTAAGCATAAATAACTAGAAATAACTGATATAACTGAAAACTTGAATGACAAAGGCAGATCTCCAAAGGTGAGTCTCAAATGTTGTGACCCTGAGGTTTACCCAAGCATAAAGCAAAACGCTCAAGTCAGGATTAACATTCTTATGCAATATATCAACTCAAGTGAAATGTCCAAGTGAAATGCAAGATAACTTAAAGAATGTTTGGGATTCCCATCCTCTAAGGATCCGTGGAACTATCTACATACATAGTACAATATAAATAATGTCTATAGTAAACTAAAATATTAAAATAGCATTAAGGCGTTACCTATATCCCCATTAACACATTTTTATATAAATGTCGTAGTCTATATAGTGCTGCAAACTCCACCAAACTGATGAGCTATTAGGGAGCACTCCATAGGTACGACATAAACCAAACTCGTAATGGGCTCGATAAGCCATGTGACAAGGCACGCGAGACAATGCCTAGGGTAGGATACTACCATTTTGCAGAATCAGGCTGGTGGTAACGCATAGCAGCTACTACCGTCCACCTTGAGACACACTCCCATAATCAAAGGTGCACCCAATCAATCACAAAGTAATAGAATGGTATCGAAGAAGCATGCCCGATCGAAGGTGCATCCTCACTTGGCCCTGGTAAAGCTCATGTTTTAGTCGCATCAAGCTGACCCGAGGGGGTCAGGGATGCGTACATACCTCATATAGACGTTTGCCAGCCATCCTATTTCGTTCTGGATTCTCCACCACGTACACAGTTTTTAAAGTGGTTTTCGGTATTGGCAGAGAGTATAACAATATCCATCCCGGTCTCTTTAACAACCAAACGCTTATTTCACACTGTAGTCATTTTCATTTCAAACAGTTCATACTTCATATCAAAATATCATATTAATTTCAAAATCATATCACTTTAGAAATCAAATTCACTTTTGAAATTATATCGCTTTCGAAATCATATTCACTTTTGAAATCATTATTCACTTTCAAAATCATTATTCTTTTTAAATCATATTCATTTCCAAAACCATAATCACAGAATAGGTTAAACCATCATATCAAAGTATTTTCATTTAAATCCATTGAATCTAAATCATAAAAGTTCCATCTTAAATAGTTTGAATATTGAAAGTAGTGTGTATGTATATAGGAATGATTATACATTAAAAATAGTTTAGATTAAAAAAATAAGTTATAGATTAAAAAGTTTATACATTAAAAATAGTTTATATATTAAAATATATATTTAAAATTATTTATAAATTTAAAATAATATGTAATAAAATAGTTTATATATTTAAAAGAGTTTATGTTGAAAATAGTTTCAAACTAGAATTGTTCTTCCAATTTCACAAATCAATTCATATCAATTTTAGTTCCAAAATTCAGTTTGAATCAACCTCAGTTCAACAGTTTCAATTAAAAGGTTAAAGGTTCAATTCAAATTCACATTAAAACCATTTTTAAATTATATCGATTTCAAATCCAAGTTTGAATGGCAAATTTAAACCACTTTCAATTCAATAGGTTTCAAAGTTTAAATATTCAAATAATTCACAATAACTCAATTTGATAAATGTTATTAATATTTCAAAATTAAACTTTAATTTTATTTAAATTAGAAAATATTCTCTCAATCATGTTTTATAACATTTAAGTAAAATCTCAAATTACAAATTTAAATCCATATTAAATATTCAATTTTAGTTTATTTAATTCTGAAAATATTCACTTAATTATCTCTAATCGAAATTATGTTATCAAGTCATCAAATCATAACCTTTAAAATCTCAAAAAAAATCTTAAATTTCAAATCAATCCTTATTTAAATTCAATTATTGACCAATTTAAATTTTAAGTCAATTTTAGTTTATCTTTCCAACTTCTATTTATTAAAGTTATTTCAAAATATATTTTAATTATTAATATACATTTTTAATAAATATTTTGAACATATTATATATATTAATTAAATTAAATTTTATTATATTAAATGTTATTAAATTAAATGTTATTTTATTAAATTTATTTTGTATTAAAATTTATTTCATATATTTAGAAATAATAAAATTATAAGTAAAAACTTAAACTTCACATTTTTCAAAACTTAACTCATAAATTTAAAATTTCCAAACATATAATTTAAAAAATCTAAATTTTACACAAATATCAAAATAAAATCTTTATATTATATTTAAAATTAATATTTATTAAAAACCATATATTTCCTTTCAAAACTTTAGAAATCATTTTTCAAAAATAGACCAATGGTGTCCGTATATAATTTTCTATCCTATGGTCAAATGATACAGATGTTTATCATTTTAATCCGCAATAATTAAATTTTATAGATAATATAATTTCAACCCACAATCTTAAATTCAAATTCAATAAAATCGCTTGGGTTTATCATTTCAATTCATAACGATTTTCCTTAATCTATAAGATCGTTCGGGTATGTATCTTTTCGACCTATAGGGATTTCCTAAACTATTAGAGAACTTGCAGAGTGAGAATAATAAAATAGTAGCATAAAATGACATAGAATATATCATAATTAAAAGATTTAAATATATATATATATATATATAACGGGTTACAGTTATCATATATTAATTAACATAGGTGATCAATTGCAAATAATAACATATCATACTTAATAATTAAATTACTAACCAATTCAAGTTTAATAACATATTTAAATCATCATTTCATGTGAAATCAATTTACTAAACATAAGAATGTTAATCGTGATTGATCACTCACCTTTTGTAAGGCGATGATAAAACAATAGAGCAAAGCGGAGATCTAAATCAAATCCAAGATCGAAGCAAAACCAATTCTAACAACTTGAATCAACAACCAAGCCTTTGAAAGCAAAATCCATAGCAAAGCACGATGAGCTTGAATTTTAAAATTCGATGAATCAAAACAATATATATATATATATATATATATCTTCCCTTCTTTTTTATATATAAACTAGAGGAAAAGAAGCTAATGGTTTGGCTAAGCTGATCAGAGGCTGGCTACTGCACACGGCTAGAGTGGTGGCACAAGTATGGAGCGGAAGCTAGGGAAGTAAAGGGTGTTTAGCAGCTTGAAGGTGTTATTGCAAGGCAAGGGGATGGGTGGTTTGCTCGGCTAGGCAGTGATGGGAACGTGGCAGTTCGAAGAAAGTGGATAAGGGAAGGGACAAGCAGCTGTAGGGGAGACAGATGTGGCTGTGTCGGAGCAGATCAGGGAGGCAGCTAAATGAAGGCTTAGTTGTGGCATCATGTGGAGTTAGGCTAAGGAGGAATGCGAAGTGACATAGGTTGAAACACTCCACACCCCTTAATATACCCAAAAAAACACACCAGAAGGCCTAGTGCTTTGTGTATATAAACTAAAACTAATAGAGACTAAGATTCACAAGACAGAAATAGGTAAAAACATCGGAAATAATTTAAACAAAAACTTATTTAGAACATCACTTCGTAATCGCATTAAAAACCAGATAAGTCACCAAGTACTAAATACATCACTTGTCAAAATACCATACATATATGTCTTATAAAATCAAAGAAAACCGTAGTCTCAAAAATCAGAGTACAACTACTCTCCAACATGTGCCAATACAAATAAAGAACAAAACGCTAAAATAAAAGAAGTGGAAGTACATAGTAGAATCTTCTTAAAAGAAATATCCAAGCAACTGCAACCTATTGTCCTCTTCCTTGATTGCTTATGAGGAGGAATGAAGGAATGGGTCAAACTAAAATTCTGGTGAATGATAGTAATTACTAGAATCTTTAACCAAAGTAAAAGAAATAGACTTTACGACAGTTCTAGTATACAAAAGGAAGGAAATAGAGAGAAGGAATACGAATTAACTTAATAAATATAATTGATTAACTTTGATTGTTTGTACCTGCATTTGATAGCTGCTTTGATTAGGCTGAATTCCTAATCCTATAATTAGGCTGAAATCCTAATTCTACGCTTTGATCGGCCTGCTACTCCAAAGACCTTACTGCGGACTAGACGCTGTATAACTCCCTACATAGAAATGGTGTCTACGAATGACACGCAAAGTATCTATTATGGACTAGACATTATATAACTTCCTACACAAAAGGCAATGGTGCCTACGAAAGGCACACGTACTAAGCACTTAGAACTCATAATGATTACTGAGCACCCAAATGGAAGTCGCACACGTAACCGCCACCATGCTCATGTTACTAGTTGTTCCACCTATTGGTTCTTCTTATTACCTCAAGCTCCAATATAAGTGTGCCCCTCATCCCACTTCAGGCTAGTGTGAGATCACCGCGTCTGTATAAAATAAGGGAAATGTTGTTGGCACTGATCCATCATCCAAACAATATCTTGTTGCCCCCTTTCCCAAATCCCCATGACTTGGACTTCTACTTATTTACCAACTACTATCATTATTAGCATAAACGTGTCCCTCGTCTCACTTTAAGATTATGCGAAACACCTTGTCCATAGAAACAATAGGGGAATGCCATTTGGTATGAGTCCTACTTTCATCTTTGCTTAATAACTTGGACAAATTATTTAAATAAGCCTTTACAATTTATCACTACTATCTTTGCTTACTAATTTATCTTAAGTCTTAAAATAAGCCTCATTCTGTTATATTTCTTATTATAACCTATGTTATAATCATGCTTATACTTACCCTAAGGTATAAGTGTAAAAATAAGATTCTTTCATTTTATACTCTTTTAGTTATAATTCTAAGTTATAACTCAGCCAATTATCTTTAATTAGTCAAATTCTAACATTAATATCATAATTAGGCTCAGTTTCAATCTTAATTCCATTTTTATTACAGTCTTTATAATTTACATCTTATCTTTCGTTATTTCAATATTCTTGTCATTTAATCCATATCCGCGTTTAATCTATTCTAATCTATATGCGAAGAAGAAGGAGAAATAAAGGAAAAATGAAAATAGAAGAAAAATCCAAAGCGTAAGAAAACGATGTAAATAACAATAAATAAATTAAAATACTATACATAAACTGTAATTAAATGGAAAATCTATAATTAAAAGAATTAAGCTGAAATTAACTGAAAAAAATAGCTAAAAGAAATATACAGAAAATAATTCTAAAAACTGTACATAAATTACTAAAAATGTTATTCCAAAAATCGTAGTAAAAGTACAACTATTGGAACCCTATTGTTTTAAATTACTTAAAAATCTAAATAATTACAATCGCTCGCTGTGGTCCTAAGTTCCTCACTTTTTGGTCTTCCTGGATCCACTTGAGGGTATTAAAATATTTTTATTAAAAAGATTCTCTCCTTGAAAAATTATTCCTTTTAGGGTTCTTCCTAAATAGGTGAACCTATGTGGAGAAAATCTAAAATGAGAAAAAGTGTTGGGCCTAGGGTTCTATTTATAGGTGTAGAAGTGGATCTCGGACCATTGGATTTGACGATTGAACAGAATGCAACCACGTCATATGCTGAATAGGAGCCATCGAATGCAAGATGGAAGGACCAGATTGGTTAAAAGAATGTAAATGAAGGGTACAACGTTTGAACGAATGAAACGAACTTTAATTCGTTCAAAAGATGAGGCAGGTCAAGCGAGCGGTCGACTGCCCTGGTGCCTAAGTCGACCGGCAGGTTGACCTAGTTGATATTATTATTATTATTATTATTATTATTATTATTATTATTATTATTATTATTATTATTATTATTATTATTATTTTCGATTCTTCTTTGTCTTTGTTTAATTCATAACTTGCACATAATAGCTTAGATTCTGACGTTCTATACGTGGAAATTGACCAGAAAATTACCTCAAACACAATAGTGCAACTCCCATGGCCCAATTCCGATAATTTCACAAAGTTATTTTATTATTTCATTAATTAACGAATTAATAATTATAGGTTAAATTTCTGGTTGTTACAGTGGTGGTGGAGGGTGGTGATGTGCGCTATGGGTGGAGAAGAGTGCTGCTCGTTGGCGAGGGTTAGGGGAGGGTTCGGCGAGGCTGATGCATGATTGGCGGAGCAAAGGCCAGGCCGGGTAATGGAAGATGGCGTGGAGGCGGGTCTGTTTGGCTATGGCTGGAGATGGGTTTGGTGAATGGAAGGCAGAGCAAGGAGGAAGGAGACGAGCTGTATGGCGGAGGATGCGGGTTGGCTAGAGGCTGATCAGGTGGTGGAAGATGGTTCGGATGGGCGGCTGTGAGGCGTTTAGGGTGGTGGTGGGTTCGGCAAACGGAGGAGAAGGCATGAATAAGGGCTGCGATAGTCAGATGGAGAGAGGCGAGGTGATAGTTGTCGGGGTTTGGCGCGACAATAAGAACGAGCAGCTGGTTCAAGCAGGAAGAGAACAAGCAAGCTTAAGCAAGCTTCTTAAGCAATATACAAACTATATATATATGTATAACTTTGCTTTCTATATTATTGTTTTCCTTTTTCAGAAAAAAGAAAAATATAGGAACAGTAAGAAAAAAGGGAGATGAAAAAAAGTGAACCACCATAAATATCAAACAATGGGAATGGAAATAGTCAAGCATGAGAATTCAGGGAATATTAAAAGTTCAATGTCCATTAGCTTAAACCGAAGGACAAACGAAAGGACATAGAAAGTCCAAAAGATTCCAAACGGGTACCGATACGGCTAACCATTTCACAAATTCCGCCATGTACCAGACATCGAATCACATAAATGAATATACTACGAAGATCAGCACGACGAGACAAATAGAATAGTACATAGATATGAGTGACATGACCCTCCTATTAAAACTCCGTATTCATTGCCGAAAATGCAGCTAAAACGCCGAAAATAATATAAGCGAGCTAGAGCACTCCAAATTTGATGAAACGAATTATGAAGTCTCACTTAGAAAATGATTTACATTTTTATTATATAAAAATATTCAAATTTCAGAAGTATTTAAATTCAAATTAACTAAATTTGAATTTAAAATTTAAAATTAAAAAACTGAGCAAACTTACATATTTTCAGATGAAAATATGATACTTGCTACGTTTAAATAGACGTATTCCAAATATCAAATTTTCATTGCAAAATTTTATCGTTTATTTTCATGAAAGATTTAGTTAGTTACGTTACTAATATCGTTAATATTTTAGGACCGTTACACTAATTTCGTCGAAATCCGAGACAGTATCCAAAAATACCAATTTCACACATTAATTAAATGACTTATTATTTTAAAATCATTTTAATCACTTTTAAATTCAAATTTAAAAGTTAACCACTTTATAATTTTTCATTACATAGAAATTTAATGATCTTTTGAAATTTAATTTTCCATGTTAATTCGAGATTTAAATATTATATTAATTTCAACATTAAATTACAACAGTAATAAAACCCTAGCTTATTATTTGTTAAATTTCAAACAAATTCTTTTATTTTGATTTATAGGTTCTTATATTGAATCAACAGTTCCTTATGTAATTTATATGTTAACATAAGTTTCCATTTTATTCCACTCAACTCAACAGTTAACATCTTTTCTTATATTAACCGCAATATTTAATTACATTTATTTTTATTGATCTCCAAATTAATTTCAAACAGATTAAATAATATGTTGATAATAAAAAAAAATCATACATTAATAATTCATATCTATTAACTTACTGTTTACAACCAAGGGTTATAAGTAGTACTAAAACTGATTTCATATTCTATATTAATCGATTTCAGTTAAATAATATATGATTTCTATTTTCAAAACAACATTTAATTTTTTCCCTATTAACCTTTGCAATTATAATTGAACGGAATTACATTAAAACAGATGTCAATAACATTCAATCAATCTTATTAAATTATATTCTAACAATTTTTTCCATTAATAAATCATAAATTTTAATTTCTAGCAATATTAAATTCCATAAATCTTATTAAATTTAATATTTTTAATTATCAAATATTCGGGTCGTTATAAATTTGAAATATGCATTTGGGATTAGCAAGTAATGATTTCAATCCTTTCCAAATATAAATAATAAACATAACACTTGGCCCATTGTAATCACTATGTATAACTTGCCTCCATGATTGTGTATGCAACATTCATATTTGTTTATGTCTTTATTAATTCCTAGACGTCTAGATTCAGGAAATGATATTGATGTTTGTGTGACGACCTGAGTTTTCTGACGTTGTTATTGGGTAATTAACTGATTTTAATATTAAAATATAAATTATTATAAGTTGGATAAACAAATTCTCTAATATTGAAAATATCTGAATGTATAAAATTTATTGAAACATGTGTTAATTTTATATTATAAATCTCTAGATATGATAAATTTTATAGAAACATAAACAAAACTCCACCATTAAAATTCAAGGTAGAATATGTTTGTATATACATATAAATACATATAAGTTAATGATGTTCATATATATGTATGTATATATATAAGCATATAAGAGTGGGTGTATAGGTATATATATGTGTGTGCCATATAAGGTAATGTATATGAAAATTTGCATAAATGTTACTCACATGTAGGAGTGATGTCAAGATAAACATAATATATGTATATATATAGTAGTGAATGAGTAAAATGTAAATACATGTGTAAATAAATGTATACATGTCTACAAGGAAGCACAAACTTTATGATAACAATCAAATGTATATATGTAGAGATATAAATGTATATATGTATATTTATGTTATCCCGCTTTTTGGCAAAGCCGCGATGCCAAGAGAATCGATCGAAAACAAAGGACAGTTCATCTCCGAGATTGATCATACTTAGCTTCACTATGGATATCACTGAATTTTGTCCAGATTGAGCTACAATTGATGGGACATGACGAGAAAGATCATAAAAGTCAGCATCTCAAATCTCAAGACAATCCGAGTTCGTATGCTCAAATTATCACCAATGAAAAGTGGAGGAAATAGCTTTAGGTTTGAATCCATACGATTAGTCCCACGACCGAATCCATAAGCCATGCATCGGTTCGAATCCATCGAGGAAGCCTTGGTTCGAGTCCATCAGAACAGGGCCTTGGTTCGAATCCATCGAGACATTCCCTACTTCGAATCCATCGAGGGGAGGACCTTCGAATCCATGCGGTTGAAGAAGCTGTGACTCCATCCCATGACCATCTTCAAATTCATTCAGCTGAGAAGCCTTCGTGTCGATCAACTATGGCATACCTTGATCGATACGAAGGAGCATCCATTCGATCGATTCGAAGGAGCATATCTTCGTATCCACTCCCTCGAATCCACCAAGTCGAGGTGGCTAAGACCATGGATTCGACCCAGTAAACACAGAGAAAAAGATGGATTAACTCGAGAAGCGCGCGCCACGTTACCAGGCACATGCTCGAGTCATCGATTCGGCCCTATCGATTCGAAGGGATTGATTCGAACCAAGCTCGTTGACCGGAAGCGCAATATTGAATCGATCATAACTCAAGATCTACAAGTCCAAATACTATGAAATTTTCACAGGAGCTTGCATACATGTTGAATAATGTCCACACCAAATTTCACCTCGATTGGACACTTTTTTGATCGACTCGAACTAGAGTTCGAATCGATCCCAAAGTGGGCCCGGATTTCCTGAGGCCGGACGTGTGGGCCCCCCTCACGTGCCAGAAGCGGTCTCCTCAGATTTTAGGCGGAATATCAGCCTCCTACACCTATAAATAGAGCCCTTGGTCATTCAGAAAGAGGATCGAAGAATTTCTAGAGATAAAGCACGCCCAGACGCTGCCAGAATCACTCCATATCGTTTTTACTGTTGCTGATTTCGAATTTAAGTTTATTATCTGCTGTACTTCGCTCTAGAACACTTGTAATCTTCAAGTATTAAGCAATAAAGTGATAAAACTTCATAGTGGACGTAGGCAAAACGCCGAACCACTCTAAATTATTGTCTTCCGTGCAATTTACTTTTCTATGACTTGGAGTTTTTGTTAGATAATCCTCATTTTCAATTTAATTTCTTCGTTTATTATCTCTTCAAAAACTTCCGAAGGGTGTTGCCCAATTTTGGCGTAAACACTTTGGTGCTTTCACCGAGAAAACCCAGGTTTTCTCCTGCTCATTGGATCTGTCATCGATACCGGATTGCATAAATCTAAGAGGGAGATCCAGACTTCAATTTCAGACTCCTTCCATACTATTCAGATTTACCAAAATCTAGAAAAGGATTCTACACCTCAAGATGGTAAGCACGAGAACCACTTCTACTGTCGCTGGCCAAGAAGGCCGAGATAGACAAAATCCCACGCAACTACCTCCACCCAATCAAGATGATACTGGGCATTCAGATCCTTGAGGTCCGGTCACTCGACAAGAGTTCCAAATATTACTCCAGGAACTAATCCAAAGTCGACAACAGCTGGCTGAACAATTACGTGCCAATGTTGAGTTGACTAATCAACTAAATCGCCAAAGGCGTAGAAGATCCAGAAGGGACCACGCCCCTCATTCCTCCACTGAAAACTCTGCCTCGTCTGATTACAGCAGTAGATCTACCCGTCCTAAGCTAGACGGAAGCCATGCGCATACTGCTGGTCACCAACAAGCATTAACTGTTAGGCAGATTAGAGTTGGCCCTTCTGCCAGTTTTCATACAGGGCCCTCCTCAAGAGGAGGCACCGTTCCACAACATACGACGGATAACCAAGCCACCGCCACTGTAGTTGACATAGGAATTGATACCTGAAATCACTCCAATCAGAACTACCACCAGCAGGAGCATGTTCCAGGACCATATGTCCCAGAAGACATCGAGCCAAGGAGGCGAGATACGGATCGTCGACAGCGCCCGATCCTACCTCGCACTGTGGAACCCGACCACACTTTGGCTCGCCACCCTCCGAATATAGCAACACCTGACCTCTCAGCTATGGTACGCCAAATGATCCGCGAAAGTCAGGGCTTAACAAATGACGATTAGGGAATCTCCCGAAATCATACTCCGTTCACTGATGACATATTATATGCTGAACCTCCTCGGCGATTCAGGATGCCGACTCTCCCCATGTATAAAGGAAGTTCCGACCCTAACCAACATATTCTAAAATACGAATGGTCGATGACTGCTGCAAGAGCTGATGATGTAGTAAAATGCCGTAGTTTTCCCATTTCTTTAGGGGGAATTGCGACGATGTGGTTTACACGATTACCACCACGATCTATCTCTTCATTTGACCAATTGGCTACTAAATTTGTTGAACAGTTCTGTATGCACATTGCTAGGCTTAAAGACGTAAACACTTTATCTAGTGTCACTCAAGCTCCAGGAGAGACACTCAGACGATATTTGGAAAGGTTCAATGCCACTTGTGCAGAGATCACTAACCCCAATGATAATTCAATCTTGATGGTCTTGACTAAGGGGATTGACCCCGACTCTGAATTTGGAAATTGGCTAGCTGGGAAACCTCCCGCATCGTTGGATCGTTTCTACTCCAAAGCTGCCCAATTCTTAAGGCGTGAGGATGTGAAACAATCTAGGAAGCAGGACGATGCGAGACCCAGCAATGAAGGAATTCAAAGCAATGTGGCAGTTAAACAGTCAGGGGAGAGCTCTGGAAAAGTACAATTGAATATTCAAAACAAGCAAACCCAGCCGAGGAACGGTGATAATAGAAATAAGAAGCAGGATCAGAATCGTGGCCCGCGGCGTAGGGCATAAATGTTTGAAAGTTATACACCGCTGAATATTTCACTGGAGAACGTATATCTACAGACTTGTAACGCAATGCAGTATAAGAAGCCGACTCCGAAGCCATCGTCGGAGAGACGGATTCAAATAGGAAAGTTCTGTAGATTCCACGAAAGTTACAGACATAATACCAATGATTGCAGGAATTTGTAAGATCTTATTGAAAAATTGATCAGGGAAAGGAAGTTAGATCAATTCATGCGGGCACCGCAGGCTGGTGGTATGGGCCCGTCAAACCAAAATCGTGCACAAAACCAAGAGAGACAGGAGGAGCCCGCTCGTACAGGCGGGAGATTGGTCATAAATACAGTTAGTGGTGGTCCTCATCCAGCGGACCGAAGCTGGAGGGAAATGGAATCATATGCCAATTCGATCAGGCATGTGAATTTCGAGAGTTGCAGTACACTTGATGAAGGGGCTCCGGCCAAACAACAGAGGACGATGGCAGATGACATCGTATTTAGAAACCGAGATGCTGATAAGGTCGAAGCCTAACTATAGACCCACTAGTCATATCTGCCCTGGTTGGTCCTGCTTGGATGAAGAGGATCCTGGTGGACAGTGGGAGTTCAGTAAATATCTTGTTTAAGAGAGCATATGATCAAATGAAGATGGAAGCCAAAGATTTAAAGCCTTGTCAATGTAGAATCCATGGCTTCGATGGAAGTGCTAATATACCCACTGGAGTGGTGGAGTTGCCAGTGGAGTTGGGAGTTGGAGAACGCCGAAGGGTCCGAATGTTACAATTTGTTGTCTTTGATATCCACTCTCCATACAATGCTTTTTTGGGACGACCAGCCCTTGTCGAATTCAGGGCAGCAATTGCCCCATGGTGCTTAACTTTGAAATTCCCCACTGATCGTGGGATTGGGGTCATTCAAGGAGATCAGGCTGCTGGGAGAGCCTGCTATGTTGCCGAACTGTGAGAAGCGCAGAAAAAGGAGAGGGGAAAGGGCGTGGAGGAATCTCTCTGCGTCCGTTTCGCCGACGATTGACAATTAGTGCCTGGGCCTCGGCCCGGGCACCACGACCAATTTCAGAAAGATCTAGACCCCAGAGACACTGAAAATAATGATGAGTCTAAAGAAAGTCAAGCTTCTCCAGCCGAGCTGACGATTGATGTTCCAATTAAGGATGATGATGATTCAAAAATGTTAAAAAATTGGGTCTCAGCTAAACCCACAAGCACAACTGGAATTGGTCGAATTTCTCCAAGCAAATCTAGACGTATTTGCTTGGACGCATTCTGATATGTGTGGAATCTCGCCGGACATCGTGAGCCACACCTTGAATATTGACCCACGGTATATCCCGGTCAAACAAAAAAGACACGGTATGGATCCAGAGAGATCTGCCGCCCTCAAAGAAGAAGTTGATAAGCTAAGAGCGAATGGGTTTATCCGGGATACTTTGTACCCGGAGTGGGTATCCAACCCTGTACTTGTCCGAAAACCGAATGGGAAATGGAGAACGTGCATCGATTACCCTGACTTAAATAAGGCTTGTCCGAAAGTCAGCTTTCCACTTCCCCGAATCGATCAACTTGTGGACTCAACGGCCGGGCACGAATTATTATCTTTCATGGATGCTTATTCTGGTTACAATCAGATACCCATGCATGTGCCCGATCAAGAACATACGAGCTTCATAACTGACCTGGGACTATACTGCTACAAGGTCATGCCTTTTGGGTTAAAGAATGCCGGAGCGACTTACCAACGCTTAGTCAACCGAATGTTTGCTGACCAGATCGGAAAGACTATGGAAGTTTATGTAGATGACATGTTGGTAAAATCGCGATACTCCACTGATCACGTCAAAGACTTAGAGTCAATGTTCAATGTCCTTCGGAGATACGGGATGAAGCTTAATCCGCTAAAATGTCATTTTAGATTCGCATCCGGAAAATTCCTTGGGTTCATCGTCAACGCCCGAGGAATAGATGCCAACCCCGAAAAGATTTGGGCGATCAAGAATCTTCAAACTCCAAGGATCATAAAACAGGTTCAGAGCCTTAATGGAAATGTTGCAGAACTGAGCAGGTTAATCTCGAAATCAACTGACAAATGCATACCCTTCTTCGACCTGATCCGAAAAGGGAAAAGAAACTTCGAATGGACTACAGAATGTGAGGGCGCATTTCAATCACTAATTCAGCATCTTTCCACACTGCCGATTCTTTCAAAACCTATTGATCATGAACAGTTATACCTCTATCTGGCAGTATCTGAAAACACCATCAGCGTTGCGTTAGTTCGGGAGGAAGACTGAGTGCAGAGACCGGTCTACTATGTTAGTAAACGATTAACCAGAGCCGAGAGAAATTATCCAAGGTTAGAAAAATGGCATACTGCCTAGTCATCGCCTCAAGGAAGCTCCGTCCATATTTTCAGGCTCATCCCATCACTGTGTACACCGATCAGCTGTTACGACAAGTCCTCACACGACCTGAGACGTCTGGCAGGTTACTAAAATGGAACATTGAACTGAGTCAATTCGACATCACATATACTCCGAGACGAGCCATACATGGTCAAGTCCTAGCAGATTTCATTGTCGAATTCAATATTCCTGAAGACTTACCTGAAACTAGTAAATCCCCCGAATACATATGGAAGCTATATACTGATGGTGCATCCAACGATCGGTGCTCGAGCGCAGGGATAGTGCTTGAAACCCCCGAGGGACGATCCAATGATACGCTTTGAAGTTTGATTTTCGTGCAACCAACAATGAAGCCGAATATGAAGCTTTACTTACTGGGTTGAAGTTAGCCCGTGACCTAAGAATTATCGCTGTGGAAATTTAATGTGATTCCCAGTTGGTAGTATGCCAAGTTCGGGGTGAATACCAGGCCAAAGATCAAAGACTAACCGCTTATCTGGCCCGAGTCCGGGAAGTGCTTGATCAGTTCGATTATTATACTATTTTCTACGTACCCCGAGAGCACAATCAGAAAGCCGATTCGTTGGCAAAGTTGGCAAGTACAGGCCAAGCTCAACACTTGGGACTCGTTCCTGTCGAGACTTTATCCTCTCTAAGCATTGATCGAACAGAGAATGAATTCACATTTGAAGCTACTGATGTGCACGTAAATATGCATATTTTTACCACCATATTTATTCTTTTTAAATTAAATAAATGATCATATTGGGTATTTTAACTTGTTTTAACCAAAATCCATATTATTTCCAAATTTTCACATATTCATCTACATATTGGGCAAAACGGTCATTTGTGTGCATATATTTCTTTGAGAAAAATTTAATGGGAAATTTCTATATTATTTTGTAGGAATTTAAACTCAATTACAAGTGGTTTCATGAAGGAATATGCATGTACAAAGAAGATACAAAAGAAAGAAGATGGAAATAATTCAAAGTGAAGAACATGGAGGACCCCACCTACCTTAATGTACAAATTAAAGGCTAATGCACATGCTTTTGGAGTTAATGGCTTCATGTACACTTAATGGGGGATTAAGACATGTTAATGATTACTTGGCATCCACACTTCCTGAGGGGCATTTTGGGCATTCCTCGAAAAAATGAATTAGGGTTTTAACACTTGCATAAATACCCCTTATGTTTCATGTAGCCTTCTTCCTCTTAGTTAGTTAGTTTTAGTTTAGAAAATAAATCAAATCTCTCTTTCTTTCCATGACTACTTAGCCATTTCTTCTCTTATGTAATTTTCTTTTCTTTTATGCAATGTTAATTATTGTTTCTTTTTTAATTACATGTTCATTTCCTTTTATGCAAGTAGTGTAGATTTTCCTTTGTGCAATTAGAATAGTTTTCCATTTCACTTTGCTCTCTTTTCCTTTTCTTTTTCTCTCAAGTTGCAAGCTACATTTGTTCATATGATAACAAATATGAGAGGCTAAACCCCTTCAATTTAGGGGTAATGAAGCTCTCTAATCATGTAGCTTCAACTTAATTTGATGTTTATGCTCTCTTTTTATGCTTAACGAGAATGATTGAAGTGGTTTAATGATGTTGTTTAGCTTTGAATTTGATAGTCTATGTTGTTTATAACAGATAGGCTATGCTTAAACGAACAAAACACAAATTGCCTCTTCATCTACATATGATTATGGCAAAGAAGTGATTGTTGAAATTAAAATTTGATGGCTTATATTTCTAATTAATAGTTAATAGGTCATGCTTAAAATAAATTTTGCTTTCAACTTTGTTGTCATATTTTATGAGATTTAAAAGTGTATTAGTGGTTGTGTTATAGTTTGATGGTTTATATTGAGCTAATTAATAGCACAAATATACCATACTTATGATAAGCACATCAACTAATTCACTAATGACAAGAAAAGAGAGATCATAACTTCATTTTGTTGATTTATATGATCTAGAGAGTGGAAATTGCCTCTAAATTGTCTTAACACTCTCATATTTTTATCTATTTTCTTTTGTCATTTTTCTTCTTCTTTTTAGTTAATCACTCTTCCAACTTTGGTTAATTCGATTGAGTAGAATTTTAAAATCATCAATTTCCTGCGGATCGACCCGTATTCGCCACGTGCTACATTTGTACACCGTGCGCTTGCGGTTATTTTTATTTCAAAAGTCGTTCGACGGTTTTCTAACTCGATAGAATTTCCATCGACGAACAAGTTTTTGGCGCCGTTGCCGGGGAATTGTTTGATTTTATTTTCTATTCTTCGGATTACTTTTGTTTGATTTTTGTGTGTTTGTTTCGTGTGTTTGTTTGCATTCAAAAAAAAATTGTGTGTGTTTGCTTGTTTATTTTGTGCATTTGTGTTGTGTGCCTGATTTTCTAGCCTATTGGCATTTGCATATAAAAAAAAGATACACAAACTGTTAAAAAAATTGTATTTCATTTTCATTGTCAATTACATTTTCCATTTACAATTTAAAAAAAAAATACTTTCACATTGCACTGTTTTATGTTTGCATTTCCTTGGTCTCTGAATTTTGTTTGCAGTGCCACAAATTGCTATCCACCTCTGTCAATTCCATACTACTCCTCTACAACCAATACTCCAAACTCACCTACAACAGTGCCCCCCTTAATACACTACTGCATCACTCAAGACAACCACTAAGGAGCACAAACCACCTTCTTCACTCATCAACATCCCACTTCCCCTACAAAACTCACTCGCCTGTTCATCTTCTCAGAAACCAGTGCATACCTTTTCACACTTCAACATTGCCTATATCCACAACAACTTCTACTTGCTGTTTTTTCGCTGCCATAACATACCATCTCAACAAATATCAACACAGCACCTACATTTCCAGTCACCTCCACAAACAAACACTACCCAGTCCTCACCAGAACACAACAACTACTTCAAACTTTTGCAACTTTCCTCACTGCTTCCTCCCCCCGCACGCATACCCTGTCTTCCAGTTCAGTGACCATCGCACAGTTCAACTTCCACTTAGCCAATTCATTTCACTATAGCTCTACCCCTTGACTACAACTACAGTCTGAAACCACATTCATCACAACTCTTCATCATAACAGCATCAACATACAACAATCACCACTCTGATATATCAACCTTTCCCTCTCTGTCAACCACCATCTGCCAACTCCTCAAACTCGATCAAACAACCAACCATCATCTAAAACTCCTCCACTCCTCCTCTGCGACACTCAAACTACCTGGAAACTCCCTTGCCTGCTGCCAGGAACCATAGTGCGATACATATAAAAAAAACTGCTTGAACAACGACAACCCGACCACGTTTCCTCTGACCACCATCCAACTACCTTACCTTCCTTACATCAATCTTGTTCATCACCACCTTCTCAAGTAGCTCCAATCCACGAAAAGTTCACCGTGACCAAGTCGACAATCGAATCCATCACCGCAGCCAATACCACACCCAACTACCACTTACAACCACGGTCACCTCGATCCTCGTTTCAAATTCCAGAATTCCAAGCGAACCCAAATCGCCTGCACGAATTTCTACATCTTAATCGCCTTCATGTAGCCACGAAAACCGAAACCACTACAACCTTTAATTTGAATCGCGTCGAACATCATAGCCTGAAACTGTGGCATCTACCAATCGACCACCGCGATTCCCCAATTCGACCAAACTCGAAGCACAGCAAGCTGCTACCCTCAATCGACTATCCCCAAACCAAATCCACTTACCAACCTTCGAATTCATTTTCGTGATTTCTGGGATTGTCGATTTCGTGATTACGAGAATATTAGTTTCATTTTCGGAATTTTGTTTACAAAATTAGTTTTAATTACAAAAGTTCTGGGAGAATTCGTGAGTGGGTGCGTGCTTAATAAAGTGGGTCAGGTAGTTCTATGTTTGGGCCAGGATGTTTGTAGAGTTGATTCTTTCTTTTCAATTTTTTTATTTATTTTGTTTATTTAATTATTTTGTTTGAGCTTTAGATCTTTCTCTCCTAAAAAAAAAGCTAAGTAAAACTTCACTTTTAAATTTTGTTCCCTTTTCAAAAAAAAAAATTTGAGTGGTTTTCTTTCCAAAACTTTTCCTTTATAAAAGAAAATAATAATAATAATACTAACAACAATTGTATATATTTCTAGTTTTCATTTTCAGGCTGTCAAAGCAGAAAATCAAGAGGAGTTGCTTGCTTCGCTAGCCAAAATAAATTACTCTGCTTTCTAGCTCAAAAAAAAATTCTACTTTCGTTTCTAGTTTTATTTGAATTGCATTGTTGGTTTCTTGCATTTGCATTTTATAAAAAAACAAAAATCCATTCATAGTTGCATTGTTAATACACGTTTAATTTCTGTTTTGCATTTCATCCTAAAATTTGTTAATAATAACGGTTAGACATCGATAACACTTAATTGTATATTAACAAGTTGTCTTCTTTGAACAATTTAATTTCTTGGTGTCTAGGCTACGGCAGAGCAATAATCAGTTATAAATATTACGGTGATTCGTAAATATTATACTGAATTGTTTCTCTGAAGGTACTTAAACCTTCGGCTGCATTGCTACGGTGATTCGTGGTGCACCGATAACCCCTGCCCGTTACCTGCCCGAGAACTATCTTGTTGATTTAAGACAATTTGTGATTATACAATTTTGGGTTAACTTAGGATAAATCATTTGTAATTAACAACTGCATTCATTTAGTTGCATTAGTTCATGCATATTTAAAAAAAACAAAAATTAAAATCCGAAATTAAAAAAAATGTGAATATTCCTCTCCCTTTGAAATTTTTAAATCCTTTTTCTTTGAAATTTAAAAATTCCAAAAAAATTCCAAAAAATATATATATAAAAAACCTTTTCAAAAACAAATAAAAAAATTTAAAAACAAAACAAAAATCAATTTCCCTTTTGAAAAATAAATTTTATTTGTAAATACTTTTCCGTAAAAAAAAACCAAAAGAACATTCTTGAAAATGTCCGAGTTTCCCCATTTACATGAATTTTACAATAGTTGTGAAAATCAATATAATCCATATAATTTCACTTTAAATTCTTAGGGATATTTCAATGACAACTATTGTTCAAACGATTCGGATTTTGAACTACGACATTTTCAAAATGATGAACAACCCTTGAATTTCAAAAAAAGCATTGAAATGATTTCTGTTGAGTCACAAGTTTTATGAAAGTTTTGATTTCTGACAAATAAGGCGATCGACAAAACAAGGTCATTAGAGCTACATATGTTACTATAGATTATAGGTTGATTATTTGATAAACTTGTTAAAATCTATCCTCAAATAATCATGCACCTCAATATAATCGATATATATACGTTTTAAAAGCATTGAACATTCATTGTGCAAATTAACAGGAACCGGTCGACCGGTTAATAATCGTACGGTCGACCGTTTCTGTGTAAAATGCACAATGAACGTGCACACATGCACATAACGTATATATATTTTAAATTCCTGTCTACTGGTCACTTTTTAACCTGTCGACCGTTTTTGAACAGAACGCAATTTTTCCAAAAGACACTTCTCTTCTCCAAAGGTTGCATCTCTTAACCTTTCACCAAAGATCATATCTCTTAATGGCAAAGAGTTACAACCATTCTTATCTATATAAACTCATCCAATTCGTTGATTAAACAATAACGATTTCATATATTATTTTGATCTAATCTCTGATCTTAATTCTGCATTATAAAAGCTCTAAATTATTTATTGAATCTTTGAAACTATTTCATATCCTTTGATTCAATAATATACTTTCCTTAATCTTTTCAAAACATCATATCGCATACTTTGAGGATAAGATTATAGGAAGGGTGTACTGCTAGTGACAAATCCGTGTTTTCAAGAGCACAAATTGTCAACAACAATTATATTTGTTCTTTTGTTGAAGTCCTCTGTGTTGTAATAGGCAAGTGTTGAAGTCCTCAGTGTATTAGAGGCGTGAAATCCCGTTCGGTTGCTCGGGTGTTGTAAACCTGTTCCTCCGGGTGAAGCGAGGTAGTTAATAGTGAAAATCCAGATAGAAGTCTGGGACTGGACGTAGGACGGTGCTCCGAACCAGTATAAAAATCTCTGGTGTGATTTTTCTATTTTTTTATTTACTATGCTATTATCATATATTTCCGCATTTGTATTGTAATCCATATTACACGATCCGTGTATACTATATTAGCACATATAATTGTATACACACCGCACTTTCATTTGGTATCGGAGCAAGGTCATCATATAACCGTAACACAGTTATTTGATATATTATAGTAATATGGCAAATAACGTAAGTACTAGCACTCAAAACACCACTTACACGGAGGGTCAATCGACACAAAGACCTCCATTTTTCAATGGTCTTAACTATAGTTATTGGGCAACACGTATGTCATTCTTTATGCAATCAAATAACTATGATGCTTGGAATGCCACTCAAAGAGAAATAGTGAATCCAACAACTGATTATTCAGAATGGACTGCAGCTGAGAAAACGGCAGCAGCTGTAAATGCCAGAGCAATTAATATGTTGTTCTGTGCATTAGACCAAAATGAATATAACCGTGTTAGTATCTGCAGTACTGCATATCAAATTTGGCAAACACTAAAAATCACTCATGAAGGTACTAACAAGGTTAAACAAGCCAAAATAGCCATGCTGAAAAGTCAATTTCAAAATTTCAAAATGAAACCAAATGAGACAATCAATGACATGTATTCACGGTTTCAAACTATTCACCATGCACTTATTGGCTTAGGACAAAAGTATTCTGATTTCGATGTTGTTTCAACAGTCCTACATTCTCTGACTAGTGAATGGGAAGGAAAAGTATTAGCAATCGAAGAAGCTAATGACCTTTCCGTCATGAAGCCAGATGAATTGATAGGAAATTTAATGTCCTATGAAGCAAATTTGCAGGCTAGAAAAGAACAGAAGGAAGAAAAGAAAAATGTAGCATTTCATATTGAGAAAGATGAAAATGAATCAGATTCTGAAGACGAAGATTTGGCATTCATTGCGAAAGGATTCAAAAAATTCTTAAAATATCGAAAAGCCAGTCGTTACAATAAAAGGAAACCTGGATCAAATAAACCATCTTCATCTGCTATAGAATGTTTCAACTGCCACAAAAAGGGACACATGCAGAAAGATTGTCCAGAACAAAAGAAGAAGTCAGAAAATGACAAATTCAAATATAAAAAGGACAAATCTAAGAAACGAGCTTTCTCAGTAACATGGGATGATTCAGAGTCATCTTCATCAGAAAGTGAAAGTGATTCAGAGAATGAACAAGCTAATGTTTGTTTTATGGCAACAGAAGATGAGGTACAAATTCCTACATTTGATGAATTACTTGATATTAATGCTGAATTGATAGTCAAATATAAAGACATAAAACATCAATTAAAAGTAGTCAAAGCAGATTTAAGTAGAGCAGAGCTTGAACGAGATATGTTAAAAGATGAGAAGAAAATATTAGAAGAGGAACTTGAAAATATTCAAGAATCATCATCTAATGTTGATTCTCAAATATCTCTTTTGAGTCAAGAAATAGAAACTCAAAAAGAGAAAAATAATGCTCTCACTACTGAAAATCATGAGCTTAAAGCAAAAGTCAAAATTCTAGACCTAGAAAAAGCTAGCTTACAAACAAAGTTTGATGACATTACTCAAAATGTTTCTAACTTTAACAAAGGTCGAGAAAACTTGACAAAAATCATTGAAAGTTCACAATCTATTTCAGACAAACAAGGATTGGGATATAACAAACAAGAAACCAAGAAACATCTTGGAAATAAAAGGAAAAAGAAAGTACAAAAAACTGAAGCTAAGAAAAATCTTAGTTTATTATATTCCAAACCAAAACCAGTTGTGAAATTTCAAAAGAAAAATGTCAAGACTATCAAAATATGGGTTCCTAAAACAAATAATAATTTGATTAGGAACAAATACATTCAGCAATTCATGAATACTGTGCATTTTAATAACAATTATATATATAAAGGGGATACCGGACCCAAATGGGTTTGGACTCCTAAGACCTAACTCTTAGGACCCTATAAAAAGTGGGTACCATGGAATTAATTCTATTTTTTGCAGGTCCCACTTAAGAAAAGAGGAAAGTGGATATTGGACAGTGGTTGCTCAAAGCACATGACAGGAGACAAGAGTTTATTAACAAATATTACATATTCAGATGGTGGCTCCGTCACTTTTGGAGACAATTCAAAAGGCTATATCATCGGCAAAGGCGATGTGAGCAATTGCGGTACATCTAACTTACCTCTTATTACTAATGTCATGCTAGTTAGAAATTTGAAACACAATTTGCTAAGTATTAGTCAGTTATGTGACAAGGGTTTTATTATTTCATTTTCAAATAATAAGTGTAGTATTTTAGATAAAGACCATAATTTGGTTTTTGAAGTTTATAGAGACAGAAATATATATATTTTGAATATGAACATTAATCATAATTCAGATATGTGTCTTGTGGCTAATGACAATGATCCATGGCTATGGCACAAACGCTTCTGTCATATAAACTTCAGAACTATTGACAAGCTAGCCAAAAACAATCTAGTAAGAGGTCTACCCAAAATGAGTTTTAAAGTTAACAACATTTGTGATGCATGTCAATTAGGAAAATTGACCAAATCATCTTTTAAATCCAAGAAAGTCATATCAACATTACAACCACTTGAGTTACTACACATGGATTTATTTGGACCTACTAGAATTCAATCAATAAATCACAGTCAATATGTGCTTGTAATTGTTGATGATTTCTCTCGTTATACATGGACAATCTTCTTAAAAAATGAAAGTGATACTTTCGATCATTTCAAATCTTTCGTCAAAAAAATTCAAAAATCAAAAGGGATTAAAGTTAAAAATATAAGAAGTGATCATGGCGGAGAGTTTGAAAATAATGAATTTGAACAATTTTGTACAAAGAAAGGTATATATCATAATTTTTCGTTTCCCAGAACTCCACAACAGAACGGAGTTGTAGAACGGAAAAACCGAACTTTACAAGAATGTGCAAGAACATTATTGAATGGAACCACCTTACCAAAACATTTTTGGGCAGAAGCTGTGGCAACTGCCTGTTATGTTTTAAATCGTGTATCCATAAGACCTCTTACCAAGAATACTCCTTATGAATTATTTAACAAAAGGAAGCCTAAAATCTCATACTTCAAAGTTTTTGGTTCGAAGTGCTTTATTTTAAATACAAAAGACCAGCTTGGCAAATTCGATCCAAAGGCCGATGAAGGAATATTTGTCGGTTATTCGGAACGAAGTAAGGCCTATCGGATATTTAATAAACGAACCAAAACTATTGAAGAATCACTTCATGTCTCTTTTGATGAAATCTATCAGCACCCTCACACTATATCAGATGATGACGAATCAATAGTCACTGACAATCAAATCATCACAAATATTGATTCTGACTCGGAAATAGTTATTGAGAATATTCCTCAAATATGTGAGTTACAATCACCACCAAGAATATTAAGAGACCATCCGCCTCAAAATATAATCGGTGAAATAACATCACATGTCAGAACAAGGAGTCAACTCAATCAAATGGGTCATGTCGCTTTTCTCTAAAATATCGAACCTAAGAATCCAAAAGAAGCTGCTACAGATGATTACTGGATCATTGCCATGCAGGAAGAACTAAATCAGTTTGAGCGCAATGACGTTTGGGAACTTGTTCCAAGACCAACTGATCAGTCAGTAATTGGTACTAAATGGGTCTATAAAAATAAGGCTGACGAACAAGGCAATATCACCAAAAATAAAGCAAGATTAGTAGCACAAGGATATAATCAGGAAGAAGGTATCGATTATGAAGAAACTTTTGCACCAGTTGCTCGACTAGAAGCTATTAGAATCCTATTATCTTTTGCTTGTCACCATAATTTCAAACTTTATCAGATGGATGTCAAAAGTGCTTTTCTCAATGGATTTATCAAAGAGAATGTCTATGTCGAACAACCTCCTCTGTTCGTACATGAAAAATATCCTGACCATGTGTTCAAACTTAAGAAAGCTCTGTATGGTTTAAAACAAGCACCTCGTGCTTGGTATGAACGACTACGTAGCTATCTTATTAGCTCAGGATTTCAAATAGGCAAAGTCGATCAAACCTTGTTTATTAAACATTCTCGAAAAGATATTCTAGTTATCCAGATATATGTAGACGATATCATCTTTGGTTCAACAAACGATAAACTTTGCAAAGAATTTGCAAATATTATGACCAAAGAATTCGAAATGTCTCATATGGGAGAACTATCTTATTTTCTTGGACTTCAAATAAAGCAACTTCCAAACGGCATTTTTATTAATCAAGAAAAATACTGTGAAAACCTTATCAAACGCTTCGGATTAAAAAATACATCTGGTAAACCAACTCCTATGAGTACAACTACACATCTTGACAAAGATGAAAGTGGTAAGAATGTTGACCAGAAATTGTATCGAAGCATGATTGGTTCTCTTCTTTATCTTACAGCTAGTCGTCCAGATATAATAATGAGTGTTTGTTTATGTGCTCGTTTTCAAGCCGATCCAAAGGAATCACATCTACGAGCAGTAAAACGTATAATTCGTTATCTTAATAATACCAAAGATTTCGGTCTTTTTTATCCAAAAGAATGTCCATTTGAATTAGTATCATATAGTGATGCTGATTTCGGTGGCTCACGAACGGATAGAAAAAGTACAAGTGGTACGTGCCATTTTATTGGAAAATCACTTGTCTCTTGGTTCGGTAAGAAACAGAATTGTGTTTCACTATCAACATGTGAAGCTGAATATATATCAGCAGCTCTTGCTTGTACTCAAGTACTATATATGCAACAAACACTTCAAGATTTTGATATTCATTTATCAAATTCTATTATATACTGTGATAACACTAGTGCTATAAATCTCTCTAAAAATCCAGTAAATCACTCCAGAACCAAACACATTGATATCCGTCATCATTTCCTTCGAGATAATATTGACAAAGGAAATATATGTCTTGAATATGTTCATACTGACAATCAATTAGCAGACATTTTTACTAAGCCTTTGCTCGAATCTAATTTTATTAGATTACGAAGAGAGCTTGGTTTAATTTCAAGAAAAAATCTTGACTAAGAAATTTCTAAAAAAACATCTTCTTGTTAGTTATTCTTTAGTTATTCTCTTTAGTTATCCATTAACTACAACTATTGCATAAACTATATTTTTTACATTAAATATAAGCCACTGCTTTATTTAATGGTTAAATTCGCTTTACTTATTTTTTTTTTTGTGATCATTCTTTACTTTCTTATCTTATAAATTCAGTTTTAAAAAGAAAGCTATTTTTAGACTTACAAAAATTTTCTGCTTATATTTTCTTGGTTAAAATTTATCATTAACTCACATCCATAGGTTTATACATAAGAAACTTATATATAAACTTGCAAACATTTTATATTTTGTTCATCTTTTCTTTTTATCAAACCATAATATTCTATACAACGTACACTATGGCTCACATTTGTGATAAATGTGCTCAAGAATCATACATTTCAATTACGAGTTCTGAGTCGGAGGAATTTTATTCTCCTACAACTCCAAAACAAAAATCAAGTTGTCATCATCAATGCTCATGTATGTCTGATAAAACTCCAAATTCAAAACGAGTGAAGCGGACACTATTCTATTCTCCTCGTACCAAAGCTCAAATCGATGAGATACACCACTACCAGAAACATCAGATAGACCTTCAGAGGCAACTCCATTACGGGCAAAGTCAACTTTATCACGAGCAACAACGGACGTCGGCACGATTGTCTGTTTTAGAAAAGTTGGCAACATTTTTCTGCGGTTCCAACAAACATGACGTGCATGAACCAATGCCGTCTAGGCCATCAACATCTAAAAGTCCTAACTCATGGGATCGGAACTATGAGAAGAATGAAGGAGCTCAGAAACAATGGAGTCCATGGTCGAAACGTATTGAAGGAAACAACGATAATTCTAATGACGAACTTTCTCATTAGACTTATATATATAGTTATTATATCTTTATCTATCTCTTGTGTAATGACGGTTATATTTTGTATTACGTATAAAATATAATATATATAGGTTGATATATGATAAAAACTTGAAATATAAACTTAAATGTCACAACAGACCAAGGCCGGTCGACCGCCCCTGTTATAGCCGGTCGACCGTTTGCTCTCTGGTTGAAAACGGTCGACCGGCCAAAAACAGTAGGTCGACCGGTTGTCGTATTTTCAGTTTTTTATATAAACCTATACGTCTTTTGTCCCTCTACCCTCATTCACTCTTTACTCAAACTGTTATCTTACCCCAAATCACAAACCCTAGTTTCCATTCTTCAATTCCCAAATCACAAATCCTCCAACAATGGCTCCTCCTCAAAAGAAATCCAAGAAAGGAGCAACCTCTGAAACTTCATCTCCTACCATCTCCGTCAAAAAATGGCTTCAAACTCCAATTGCTGTAACACGATGGAATCAGATGACAAATTACAAGTTTCATCCAGGCTCTTTCATCAAATTTGATGATTTCACGGCTTACGGAGTTCGGAGGTTAGCCAATAATGCCAACATTACTCCATTAATAGATTTTTCTGCAAATAGTGTGGAGGTAAATCATTTGATGATCAAATTATTTTACGCCAACATGAATCTTGATGAATATCAACCTGATAATCCAAACGGCGTCATCTGGTCTGTGGTCTGTGGGAAGCAAATTTTTCTTACTCATGCTAGAATTGCCTCTATACTTGGTATACCAAATCGAGGCGAAGAGTTTCATCTACCTTCTGCGAAGTTTTCACTCGAAATAGTACCAGTCATCAGTTTATAGAAGACAATAGTGATGGCACTAAGTCTATTGGACTTCGCCCGACAGCCAGGTTACTTCATTGGGTCTTGATGCATTCTCTTTTTCCTAGACTTGGAAATTATGATGCAGTGTACAAAGAAAACTTCAAGGCAGTCTATGCTATCTATGGTGAAATCCAAATCAATTGGGTTCACATGCTTTTTGATGAAATTCTCAAGGTAAATAACTCAACCCGGCCTCATTTCTTTTACAATGAATATATCATGAGACTTTTGTTAGCTTGTGGGGTCAATCCTCCTGAATCTGCAACCTCAAAACCAAAATGCATTGATTCCATCACCATCAAGCGAATGAAGCTTCATCCACCTTATCTTGAGATTATGCCTTTCGAAGAATGGCAACAAAGAGGACCAAGGAAACAACGAGCAACTTCATCTCGTCCTCGTTCCGATGAAGTAAAACTTTTAAAATCAAAGTCATCAACAAAAGAATCACTTGAAACAATCGCTCGTAACGAATTTTTGCTTGAATCACGTCTCAAGCGCATGGACTCTAAAATTGATAAGCGTTTCAATAAGGTCAAGTCATTCTTTGGTATGCTATGGGATGCTATATCATGTTCCACATCCACCTCTGTTCAAGCACAAGACCCAGGAAAACGTCCTGCTGCTCCAGTTTTCACCTGGACATCATCTGACGAGTCTACAGGAATGAGTGGTCATGGACATGGTGAATCATCTAGAGGGCACAATGATGAGGAAGAAGAAGATGATGATGATGAAGATGATGATGATGATGAAGAGGAGATACGATCTGCCTCATCCTAGATTCTATTATGTTTTAGCTCTTTAAAAACATTCATCGACACTTGTACTAAATAGTGTCGTTATTTATGATTTTCATTTGACATTATGTTCTGTAGTAAACTCTGTTATGTTTTTGATGTGTTAATGATTTATTTTTTCTATGCATATTATATTCATTCTATGCATATCATATTCTAGTATCTGTTACTCCTTTTTGTCGATGACAAAGGGGGAGAAAAGGCTAACAATTGCTTGCAGGAACATACATTTATAAGAATTCAAAGAGAAAGAGATCACGTACTCAGGGGGAGATTCAGATTTGCAGATATATATTGTCATCAATCAAAAAGGGGGAGAATGTTGAGTCACAAGTTTTATGAAAGTTTTGATTTCTGACAAATAAGGCGATCGACAAAACAAGGTCATTAGAGCTACATATGTTACTATAGATTATAGGTTGATTATTTGATAAACTTGTTAAAATCTATCCTCAAATAATCATGCACCTCAATATAATCGATATATATACGTTTTAAAAGCATTGAACATTCATTGTGCAAATTAACAGGAACCGGTCGACCGGTTAATAATCGTACGGTCGACCGTTTCTGTGTAAAATGCACAATGAACGTGCACACATGCACATAACGTATATATATTTTAAATTCCTGTCTACTGGTCACTTTTTAACCTGTCGACCGTTTTTGAACAGAAAGCAATTTTTCCAAAAGACACTTCTCTTCTCCAAAGGTTGCATCTCTTAACCTTTCACCAAAGATCATATCTCTTAATGGCAAAGAGTTACAACCATTCTTATCTATATAAACTCATCCAATTCGTTGATTAAACAATAACGATTTCATATATTATTTTAATCTAATCTCTGATCTTAATTCTGCATTATAAAAGCTCTAAATTATTTATTGAATCTTTAAAACTATTTCATATCCTTTGATTCAATAATATACTTTCCTTAATCTTTTCAAAACATCATATCGCATACTTTGAGGATAAGATTATAGGAAGGGTGTACTGCTAGTGACAAATCCGTGTTTTCAAGAGCACAAATTGTCAACAACAATTATATTTGTTCTTTTGTTGAAGTCCTCTGTGTTGTAAGAGGCAAGTGTTGAAGTCCTCAGTGTATTAGAGGCGTGAAATCCCATTCGGTTGCTCGGGTGTTGTAAACCTGTTCCTCCGGGTGAAGCGAGGTAGTTAATAGTGAAAATCCAGATAGAAGTCTGGGACTGGACGTAGGACGGTGCTCCGAACCAGTATAAAAATTTCTGGTGTGATTTTTCTATTTTTTTATTTACTATGCTATTATCATATATTTCCACATTTGTATTGTAATCCATATTACACGATCCGTGTATACTATATTAGCACATATAATTGTATACACACCGCACTTTCAATTTCGTCTTTACTCGAACTCTCTACACAACAAAATCAAGAGATAAATGAGTTGTGCAATTCATATTTGTGTGATAAATCGAATCAAAGTTTTCAAAATAATCAAAATTTGAATTCACTGCAAAATTCAAACGATTTCGAGTATAACCCATGCCAATTCAATTTTGAACTCCAAAATGAATTTCAAAATCAAAACGAAAATGTGATCCACTTTTCAAATAATTTTGGCAATGGGAATAGTTTCAATAATGATACGATTGGAAATCTTGGTTATCAACAAATTCAAAATGAAAGTTTTCAAATTAATAATCATGAATTTGATTTTGTTGACCAAATGGAAAAAGATAATGGGGATTTATTACTTGAAAAATACAAAAAATTTCGTGAAAATCATAATCAAATCTCAACATGCGAAGAATCAAATAATAATCTACCATTTATCGAAATTGACAATTCTTGTTCTCAACAAGTCCAAATCGAAAATTTTCAAGTTAATAACTACAAATTTGACTTTGTTGAGAAAATGAATGAAATTTACGATGATCACACGAATTTGTTGATTAAAACATTGGAAAATTTTCGTGAGAAACAAAATCAAATTTCAATGAGTGACGAGTCAAACGATAATCCATCTTTTACCCAAATTGATGATTTTCAAATAACAACTTTTGAAAGTGATAATGATGATCTTAATCAAGTTGTTGAAAATACGGTAATTAAATTGGATTTCAATTCTTTTGAGGGTGTGGAACCAAATTTAAAATTCAATCCTCCTTTTCTCGATTTCGAAAATTTGAATACAACAACTTTGGATTTTGAACTTGAGATACGCAATGAAGTTGTTGATAATCCAATGAAGGAAGATGACTTTAAGAAATACGAGTTTTATGGACTTTTTGAAAATGAGTCATCAAATTATGATGGGGAAGATTTCGATCACCATTTTGACTTTGAAATCGATAATTTGGAAGATGTTTTCAATGATAAGTTTGAACTTCAACTTGGTAAAAATAAACTTGAATTTCAATCAATTGTTTTATCAACCCCAAAAATCATCGAAAACAAAACAATTCATTCAATTTTCAATAAAACGACATTCGTTTTTCCAAATCAACATTTAACTTCAAAATCTTTTATGGTTTGGTTTTTCGAGCTTAAGCTGTGTCTCGTATACTCGACGAGACAAATGAATCCGTTTTTGGAAGACCGTTTCATTTACTTTTTGACAATATACTTTCTGATGTCGTGTAAATACATTTCGTTTTCATGTAAATAATAATAAACATGCCTTTCACTTGGGTTGACTGTGGGGACACAGTCAAAATCAAGTGTGGGGGGAGACTCATCTTCTTCTTCATTTTTTAGGATTAATTTTCATTTTTCTTCCAAAAACTCAAAAAATTTCAAAAACAAAAGATTTTTTTAGCATTTTGATTTATTTTTAAAAGAAACACTATAAGATAAATATATGGTTTTGGTTTATTAAATTGATATTTTTGGAAATTTATTTGGCTAAACAAAAATAAAAATGAAATTTGATTACAAATAATAATGGTTTAACTAGTATATAGGAAGATTCATACGTGTTAATTATGAAGTATATCCTAATTGAAAATCTTTGTTTTAAAAAGTGGTTGATTTAAAGTAAAGGATATAACATTTTTTTGTCTTCTAAGTTAAATGGTTCTAAGATGATTTTGCAAAACTCTCTCTCTCTTAAAAAAAAATAACATCCAAGATTCACTCTCATTTAAAAGTTCTCACGGTTATGCATGGGTGAATTACTTGGAATCTTTGATTATGTGCTTTCATACTCATTTAAAAGTCCTCACGGTTATGCATGTATGGAACACATGTAATAAAACAGACTTAATAAAAACCACATACGGTCGATAGGTGTATGCACGAAAGTGTGTACACTCGCCATGCTTTGCACTCCCCTCACATAAGCCCGAAAGGCAGTGCATGGGTAGTATATCTGGCCTCAGTTTACCTAAGCTAGGTGTGAAATTTTTCTTGCAAATAATGAGAGAGCAAGCTATTGAAATCCTAGCATTACTTTTACTTTGTTGATTTGATTTGTTATTGAAAATAAATGAAAATAACACTTTGATAAACTTTGACAATCAACTAAGGATCCATTTCATAGTTACACTGTGTTATTAACCAAAACAACAAGTTAAACTATAGTCTATTTGTTATGATAACTTTGTTTTTATCGGAAATATTGACGAGTAAATAACTTAAATTTCAAGATAATGACCAAAACCTATATTTAACTTATTCGTGTCAATTTAAAAATAAATCTTTCATTTGTAAATATTTTCAAAACTCGCATTCATCACTTTGTAAATAAATCTTGCATTTTGTAAAGATTTTCATCCTGTACTTGGATTTTGTGGGTAGTATCCGCTGAAAACCCTCACGAGACAACACTCGTCCTATTAGGGACACCCAGAGGTTTAACGGCTTGTTGATACGCTCAATGCAATCGTGCTCCCTACGAAAACGGATTTATCTTAGTTTCCCTTTATTCGAGGACGAATAAAAAGATAAGTGTGGGGGTATTTGATGTGCACGTAAATATGCATATTTTTACCACCATATTTATTCTTTTTAAATTAAATAAATGATCATATTGGGTATTTTAACTTGTTTTAACCAAAATCCATATTAATTCCAAATTTTCACATATTCATCTACATATTGGGCAAAACGGTCATTTGTGTGCATATATTTCTTTGAGAAAAATTTAATGGGAAATTTCTATATTATTTTGTAGGAATTTAAACTCAATTACAAGTGGTTTCATGAAGGAATATGCATGTACAAAGAAGATACAAAAGAAAGAAGATGGAAATAATTCAAAGTGAAGAACATGGAGGACCCCACCTACCTTAATGTACAAATTAAAGGCTAATGCACATGCTTTTGGAGTTAATGGCTTCATGTACACTTAATGGGGGATTAAGACATGTTAATGATTACTTGGCATCCACACTTCCTGAGGGGCATTTTGGGCATTCCTCGAAAAAATGAATTAGGGTTTTAACACTTGCATAAATACCCCTTATGTTTCATGTAGCCTTCTTCCTCTTAGTTAGTTAGTTTTAGTTTAGAAAATAAATCAAATCTCTCTTTCTTTCCATGACTACTTAGCCATTTCTTCTCTTATGTAATTTTCTTTTCTTTTATGCAATGTTAATTATTGTTTCTTTTTAATTACATGTTCATTTCCTTTTATGCAAGTAGTGTAGATTTTCCTTTGTGCAATTAGAATAGTTTTCCATTTCACTTTGCTCTCTTTTCCCTTTCTTTTTCTCTCATGTTGCAAGCTACATTTGTTCATATGATAACAAATATGAGAGGCTAAACCCCTTCAATTTAGGGGTAATGAAGCTCTCTAATCATGTAGCTTCAACTTAATTTGATGTTTATGCTCTCTTTTTATGCTTAACGAGAATGATTGAAGTGGTTTAATGATGTTGTTTAGCTTTGAATTTGATAGTCTATGTTGTTTATAACAAATAGGCTATGCTTAAACGAACAAAACACAAATTGCCTCTTCATCTACATATGATTATGGCAAAGAAGTGATTGTTGAAATTAAAATTTGATGGCTTATATTTCTAATTAATAGTTAATAGGTCATGCTTAAAATAAATTTTGCTTTCAACTTTGTTGTCATATTTTATGAGATTTAAAAGTGTATTAGTGGTTGTGTTATAGTTTGATGGTTTATATTGAGCTAATTAATAGCACAAATATACCATACTTATGATAAGCACATCAACTAATTCACTAATGACAAGAAAAGAGAGATCATAACTTCATTTTGTTGATTTATATGATCTAGAGAGTGGAAATTGCCTCTAAATTGTCTTAACACTCTCATATTTTTAACTATTTCCTTTTTTCATTTTTCTTCTTTTTTTTAGTTAATCACTCTTCCAACTTTGGTTAATTTGATTGAGCAGAATTTTAAAATCATCAATTCCCTGCGTATCGACCCGTATTCCCCACGTGCTACATTAGTACACCGTGCGCTTGCGGTTATTTTTATTTCAAAATTCGTTCGACGATTTTCTAACTCGATAGAATTTCCGTCGACGAACAGCTACTTCCAGTAGGGAATCATGGATGACCCCCTACCAAGACCACATTGAATGTGGCATATTACCCGAACGACGAAGTGAGAAAAGACAAATTCTTCGAAAAGCTTCACGATTTGTCATTCAGAATGTAGTTATGTCTCGAAGGGGATATTCTGTTCCTCTTCTCTGGTGGATCGCACACGACGAAGTCAAACGAGTATTACACGATGTGCACGAAGGAGAATGTGGCGATCACACTGGGGGGCAAGCACTTGCCAAGAAAATACTCCGATATGGGTATTATTGGCCTACCATAAATCACGATGCTATGGACTATGCCAAAAAGTGTGATAAATGCCAAAAACACGCTCGAATTCCCAGAGCTCCACCTACTGAGATAACCCAAATGGTCAGTCCATGGCCATTTGCAATATGGGGAGTTGATATAATTGGTGCATTGCCTTTAGCTAAAGGTGGCGCGAAGTACGCCATCGTGGCAGTTGATTACTTCACCAAATGGGCTGAAGCTGAACCTCTTGCAACAATTACGACAAAGAAAGTAATCAACTTCGTGGTACACAACATCATCTGCCGGTTTGATCTCCCGCATACTATTATCACCGATAATGGAGCCCAATTCGACAGTGTTGAATTCAAAAACTTCTGTCAACGATTTCACATCCACAAGAAATTCTCTGCAGTAGCACACCCTCAAGCAAATGGTCAAGTTGAAGCCGTCAATAAGGTATCAAGTCTATTTTGAAGAGACGACTGGAAAAAGCCGGGGGCAAGTGGGTTGATGAACTGCCTATGGCTCTATGGGCTTACCGACGACTCACAAGACTACAACCGGACACACTCCATTTTCTCTATCCTATGGCTCTGAAGCCGTTATTCCAGTCGAATTGGAAGTTCACTCTCATCATGTGACATATTATGATCCGAAAACGAATGCCATATTACTTGCTGAATCTCTGGATCTACTTGATGAGAAGCGTGAAGAAGCTGATTTGAGGGCAGGAGCATATCGGGGTCGAGTCGCTCGAATATACAATGCCAAGGTCCGATCGCGAACCTTTGAACCCGGCGATCTCGTACTCAAGAGAATTTATCCGGTCCCTTCGCACATGAAGCCAAATTGGGAAGGGCCGTATGTGATTTCACAAAAGCTCGGAGATGGCACGTTCAAGTTGTCAACCATTGACGGTCTTACTTTACCGAGAGCTTGGAATAGCGAAAGTCTCCGTCGCTACTACACATGACAGGCTTTATTTATCTATTTTTAGTCAATTTCTTCCTTAGCATTTTATTTTTGCATTTCGAAGTTTGAACTTTTAATAAGGCAACTGATTTTGCCATTTTTCTTTTATTTCAGCAATAAAATGCCATCTCTTCGAGCCAAAAGTTGTGATTCACTGAAAATGATGTATAATATCACGATGCACGGAGAGCTAAGTTCCATCACGCAGTGGGATTTATTCAAATAGGGAGTGACTGTGATACGACCGGTCACTCACTAAGTGAAACCCGAGCTCGGGGACAGAACACTACACCAGCATTTACAAGGATTGATAGACGACAATCCTTTTACTAACTCCAACTTCCCAGAGTGCGAATTGGAGTATAAACATTCAATAACACGTTCCTAGAGCGCGAACGGACTCCAAATTCCCAGAGTGCGAATTGGAGTATAAACATCCAACAACTCGTTCCCAGAGCGCGAACGGACTCCAAATTCCCAGAGTGCGAATTGGAGTATAAACATCCAACAACTTGTTCCCAGAGCGCGAACGGACCACAAATTCCCAGAGTGCGAATTGGAGTACAAACATCCAACAACTCGTTCCCAGAGCGCGAACGGACTCCAAATTCCCAGAGTGCGAATTCGAGTATAAACATCCAACAACTCGTTCCCAGAGCGCGAACGGACTCCAAATTCCCAGAGTGCGAATTGGAGATAAACATCCAACAACTCGTTCCCAGAGCGCGAACAGACTCCAAATTCCCAGAGTGCGAATTGGGAACGAGTGCGAACGGACTCCAAATTCCCAGAGTGCGAATTGGAGTATAAACATTCAATAACTCGTTCCCAGAGCGCGAACAGATTCCAACTTCCCAGAGTGCGAATTGGAGTATAAACATTCAATAACTCGTTCCCAGAGCGCGAACGGACTCCAACTTCCCAGAGTGCGAATTGGAGTATAAACATTCAATAACTCGTTCCCAGAGTGCGAGCGGACTCCAAATTCCCAGAGTGCGAATTGGAGTTTAAACATTCAATAACTCGTTCCCAGAGCACGAATGAACTCCAACTTCCCAGAATGCGAATTGGAGTATAACATTCAATAACTCCTTCCCAGAGCGCGAGCGGACTCCAACTTCCTAGAGTGTGAATTGGAGTATAAACATTCAATAACTCGTTCCCAGAGCGCGAACGGACTCCAACTTCCCAGAGTGCGAATTGGAGTATAAACATTCAATAACTAGTTCCCGGAATGCAACCGAAATATCAATACTAACTCTAAGTTCTCGGAGCGTGAAGCGGAGCATAAACATCAATTCCAGGTTTTCGAAGCGCAAACCGTGTTACAAACATCGATAACTCTCAAATTCCCGGAGTGCGAATCGGACTATCGATCTCAAATTATCCTAAGTCCCCAGAGCGTGGACATGTGCTTAAGATTCGCAATAAGTGCGATCAACCACCAAGATGCAAATGTTGTTCCCCGGAATTTGGGGCAAAAAAGCTTAAGTGTTAATCGCTAACTGAAGAAGTGCAATGCCCGGAGTTCAACTCATTCATCAAATCATGACACGAAATTATGTTTTTCATACTTGGCAGATAAAAAAAACAAACACTGCAAAACACTTAAGTAGAAGAAAAGAGCAACTTCCCATTCCATCAACTAACTAAAACAGGTTTGATTACATGGCAAGTCAAAAGATTTCAATTAAGTGGAGGCCGAATCCACACATATACACGGCTCTAAAAGAATAAAAGAAGAAGTAAAAGGATTGCTATGTACAACTACATGATAGATCAGGAAGCTCACTCCTTCTTCTTCTGAGGCTTCTTCTTTGGAGTCGAGCCGCTGGACCCACTACCCGGCTTCCTACGAGATTTCTTGCCCTTCTTTGGAACATCCTCCGGATCTGCCATAATATCAACATCCTCCTCAGAGCTGGAGGGGACAGAGATCCTTTTGGGAAGACGAACTGAAGGCATGGGAGCGGTGACAGGTGTTTGTTCAGCAACGCTCGAGACGGTTACCATGCCACCGGGAGAGATCACCATTAGAGAGGATAAGCTTGAGGGGGCAGTGTCGCTTCCAGAACCACCGACCGTTGTCATCGTGGCCATCTCAGCGCTAATCTCTTCTTCTCGAGACAACTGAGCTGCACTGGATACGCTGGTGGTCGTCATGATAGAACTAAAAACTGGAGCAGCTCCACTCATCACGAATGAAGGATCAGGAATGGGGTCAAGAGAGTGACCAAGTAGCTCCTCTATCATTTGAGCATCGAATGACATCGAGCTCCCCTCTCCAATATCACCGGCCATGGCGGCAGTTGAAATCGCTTCGGTGACAATAACTCCATGCATAGGATATAGGACCGGAGGAACTAGGGGCACGAATACGGCACTCTCAGTCACTGAACAAAGGAGAGCAAAAAATAATCAGTCTAGTAAATTCTCTCAAAAATCGTTACTTTAAGACATGAGGGAAATAATCAAAGTACCTTCCTTACCTTGCCTTGGAGCTTGAACAGGCTCGGAGACAGCAGTCTTACCAGAAGATAACCCCGGTTGGTCCGGGTTGTAAGCAGGAATGACTTGTGGTTCAACCGCGACGATAACTTCGGACGAAGTCGGGATAGGAACCTCGATATTTTCACTATGACGCGCGACACCCGAACCTTCGCCGATCTCTGTTTGATGGATGCCAAGTTTTTCTTTCTCGACGGAGATTATCGCCTCATGAAGAGTTCTCCTCTCATCCTCGCTAAGCAGACGTGACTCGAGCTCAAACTCATCTAATACTCCATCCGGGCAAGACATCCTCTTGTTCTCCACTAATTTTTTCCAGGTACTGTAGAGAAGCATAGAGTAATCCCCCAGCCAGGCGAGATTTCTGTGCTCTAACACGTTGGCATTATATGTGTCCAAGAGTTCGTCAAATTCGGCCTCCATCTTGAACCTCTCTGCCTGGACTTTCTCCTCCACTTCCGTTTCAACCTCCTTAACCCTTGCGACTGCCGCATCACGCTCAGCCCGAAGAGACACAGCTTGCTCACACGCTTCTTGTGCGGCCATATTAGCATCGTCTTTTTCCTTGTTTATATCGGCAAACTTAGCCTTTAATTCCTCTAGTTCTTTAACTGCCGCATCACGCTCGACCTCAACATTTTTGTATCGATGGCCCAAGTCTTCTACTAAAGTGAAATGTGCCTGTTGCATCTTTGCTATCTCAACTAATATCTCATCAACCTTTTCTAGCGACTCAACTTCGGCCCCGCCTCAGATTGAAGTATATCGACAATACGGTTCTTCTGAGCCAAGTCGGCTGCCAGTTTCTCGATAACTTTGGCCCGATCAAAGGCTACTTTTGAAGCTTTAATAGCCGCCTTATACAATTCCTTGTACTGAGCATATAAATCGCGGGTATAACTAAGTGTTGTGGTCACGGCATCTTCGGGAATTCTTTTAAGATTAGGAGGAAAAATACAAGCGTCAAAGCAAATTTCCGGGAAGTCCTTCTTCAATTGAGCAATTCTGATAACCCCTTCACCGGATGGTTCAATAGGGGCCTCCTCCGCAGCCGTGGTCGTAACAACCTCAGTTCTAGAATGATGTGACTCGAGCCTCGAAACCTGCAAAGAAGGTTGATGTCGCAGAGGCTCAGATACCTGAATATGGCTTCGGGGTGGCGGAGGAGAACAAGAAGGGGAGCGGTATCTCCGATCTTTGTCCGAGCGCTCCTGACTAGAGTAACTACGATGATGATCCCTTGCATAATATTCATGGCCATGATACCTCCGTTCACGATCGCGATCGGAGTCTCCACGTCGAGATTCGTAATAAGACGAAGGGTGATGCATTCTTTGGAGTTTGTCTAGTGTAGATTGACGGCCAGACATAGCACATGAAAAAGAGAAGCAGTTCAGTTAAATACCAGGCGAAAGCAATACGATTTGTGCGGAAGTCGTGTAGTGTTATGAAAGTGTATGCAAATGTGCAAAACCCCCGACCAACCAGAAGTGTCGACTCCACTAACAGGTAAAGGCTCGCTTATTTCTAACGCTTCCCGGAGTTCATCCAACCCGAACTCGTGGTGGAGAGATACGTATTCCGCGATGGGAATGTCATCCAGTCCTATAAAAGCGTTTCCTGATTGACAAGGAGCAGCGTCAGAGATAGTAGTTCCGGGGATCAAACGAGATACGACTACAGACTTCCGTCTCTTAAATTTAGGGACAACAGCCTTGCCTTTCCGCTTCTTTTCTATTCGGGAAAGATCAGCCGCTAGCTCGGTATCAGTGGGCGTCCTCTCATCGTCGCTCATTTCTCTTATTACTATGCCGGGTTTTCTTTTCACCGTTTTCTTCTTTGTCTTCGAAGCCGGTTTCGCCAACCCCTCGATAACAATGCTCTGGTTCATCTCAATTAAACCCAGCGTCCTTAAGTTGTCGTCAGTTAACACCAAGTCGATGTGCCACAAATCACTAGGGGCCTCTTGTAAACTTCGGACAACGCCTTTGTAATATCCACCGTCAGGCCTTGAGATGATAGCTGCAAGAAGAACACCTGATATTAGTACAAGTATTGACAACGACTGTTTAAAGAAGGCTTGTGCAATTTACGACACTTGCGTCTAGACAGCCATCGCCTAGCGAACCCTAGGGGGCATCGAACAAAAAACCATTCATTTTTAAAATAACTGAGTCTGGTCCAGGCTCCTGTCACGATCTGGCAGTTTCTAACTGCTTCCAAAAAGGTGAAAGATGGGCTATCGCCCCTACTCTTGAAGTTAAATATGTGTCTAATCTCGGTTGGCCTTGGCGGACGAAAGAGATGATCCATAAATAGGACAAAAACACTGTTCAACAATGCGTGTCCGTTGGGATGAAGTTGTGAGGGGGCGATTCCAATGAACGATAACATCTCCCTGATATATTGGTTAAATGGAGGGAGAGTTCCAACCGCACAGGCGTGACGATAGAAAGCAGTATTCCCCTCGGGCGGGTTGTGGGGTCTGTCATCAACGCCCGGTAGCAAAACGTCGTCCGGAGATAAGTTATGTTTCAAGCAGATCCGGCGCAGTAAGGCTTCAGAAATACTGAACGAAACGGAGTCGATAGGATCATCGATAAATATGGCTTCCGGCACTTCGTCCGGAGCCGGACCAACTACTTCAGGAGGAATGTCAGGGATTTTAAGTATTTCTGGAGGAAGCAAACTCTGTACTTCTTGTTGTTGAGAGCTCGAAGATTCCATGGCTAACTAACTCATCAGAAAGCAACATTAAGCACATAGAAAACCCGTTCATTCCCAGTGTAAAGTGTGTGCGGTGCAGTGCAGTGTTGTGAATTACTTAGAAAGATTCTATAGAGTTAGAGAAAAATTGCAAACAGCAGGATATGCGAACGACAAAACTCTGAAAATCAAGACCGGGAATGATCGTCATTGCTGACCGTCACAACCTCGTCATCCAGATGCCGCTGATCGATTCAAGCATAAATCCGTTATATTTTTGGTTAGGCCACAGTTCCATCGACGAGCTTCAAAAGGCAGTCAAGTAAAGTCCTACAGTTAAGATTAGTTATGCAAGGTAGAAGCTCGTCGGAACCAAGTTTACTAAGGTTCATTAAGTTCGTCAAAATTCAGCTTGAAATCATTCATAGTTCAAGATTGGAGAAAGTCAGATGTATCGTATTTTCTGAATGAAGGACGATCGAATCGATCACCTCGAATCGATACGAGTCAAATCGATGTGCTTCGAATCGATAGAGGGTCAACTCGATGCATTTCGTATCGTAGTAGGTCCTTGGAACGATATCCATAACATCAAGTGAAGGAACGCTTCGAGTCCATCAGCAAAGCAAGTTCGTATTGATCGAACTCAACGCCTTCGAATCGATCACAGAATCATCACTTCGAATCGATCGATACGAGCCACTTCCCTTCGCAAGCATCGATTCGAAGCCCCATAATCAGGACCGAATCGAATTACCCTAGTCCGGATCGATACGAAGCAAGCGAAATCCCCTAAGATCTCTGCTTCTCCAAGAGAACTCCAGCGCTTTGTCACGCTTCGTCCATCGATTCGACCCATTTCATTCAGTTCTTACAACCTTCCAGAATTTTCGAAAGAAAAAATGGAGGATGATGGCGAAGGTTTCCAGTTCTATCGTTCCTATTCAACTTGGCTTGATCCATTAATTACCTGGTTTATTGTGATTACGAGTGAAAGATTGAAGGATTTGATTGATTCGAAGAAACGTTTCTCTCGGCTCTAGGGGATCGATACAAAGGAAGAGTTAGAGAAACAGTAAAAAATAAAAAGTGAAAATGAGCCAAGCCTCATGTATTTATATGGATTCCAAGAAGGATTCATGATGCTTCGCCTCCCGGTCGACCTGACCGATTGCCACCGGTCATAAACCATATCGATTCGAACAAACATGTTCGAATCCATCGCGTTCGAATCCATCAAAGCTTCAAATCCCTCAAAGCTTCGAACCCATCAAGACAGCATCAATGCGAGGCTTTATCGACACGAAGTGATTGAACGAAAGCTGAATTAAAACTGAGGAATCCTATCGATTCGAAATGCCAATTTCATAACCATCAACCCTAGCGATTCGAAGGTTGTCGATTCGAACGGGAATTTCGAATCCATCAGGAACCATTGATGAGAATGAACGCATCGCTTCGATATGAAAAATTACTTGTCAACCTTCTATATCGGTTCAGTAGAGGATCGATACGAAGGGACTTTTCTCAACAACCATCAAGCGTTGTCTCAACTCAAATTTCCAAATCGGTTCAGGAGAGAATCGATACGAGATTCAATATCGGACAAAATTGACAACGACTCGTGGACACACAACATTAACAAGGGTCAAACTAACATATGTGCATATATGTCGGACTAACATTCGATTTTAAACATTCACAGGGATCGAATATTCATCTGGTTATGATTGCAACAACCAGCAGCCAGGCACTATCCTGCAGCAATCAATCATATCAAAGCAAGGTTACAACCTTCGACAAAAGAGCAATGATTGTTAAGAGAGAAATCGCAGCTCTTTAAAGCATGTCATGTTCCACAAGACGTGCTTTGGGGGGCAAATGTTATCCCGCTTTTTGGCAAAGCCGCGATGCCAAGAAATCGATCGAAAACAAAGGACAGTTCATCTCCGAGATTGATCATACTTAGCTTCACTATGGATATCACTGAATTTTGTCCAGATTGAGCTACAATTGATGGGACATGACGGGAAAGATCATAAAAGTCAGCATCTCAAATCTCAAGACAATCCGAGTTCGTATGCTCAAATTATCACCAATGAAAAGTGGAGGAAATAGCTTTAGGTTCGAATCCATACGATCAGTCCCACGACCGAATCCATAAGCTATGCATCGGTTTGAATCCATCGAGACATAACCTTGCTTCGAATCCATCGAGGAAGCCTTGGTTCGAGTCCATCAGAACAGGGCCTTGGTTCGAATCCATCGAGACATTCCCTACTTCGAATCCATCGAGGGGAGGACCTTCGAATCCATGCGGTTGAAGAAACTGCGACTCCATCCCATGACCATCTTCAAATTCATTCAGCTGAGAAGCCTTCGTGTCGATCAACTATGGCATACCTTGATTGATACGAAGAAGCATCCATTCGATCGATTCGAAGGAGCATATCTTCGAATCCACTCCCTCGAATCCACCAAGTCGAGGTGGCTAAGACCATGGATTCGACCTAGTAAACTCAAAGAAAAAGATGGATCAACCCGAGAAGCGCACACGCCATGTTACCAGGCACATGCTCGAGTCATCGATTTGGCCCTGTCGATTCGAAGGGATTGATTCGAACTAAGCTCGTTGACCGGAAGCGCAATATTGAATCGATCATAACTCGAGATCTACAAGTCCAAATGCTATGAAATTTTCACAGGAGCTTGCATACATGTTGAAGAATGTCCACACTAAATTTCACCTCGATTGGACACTTTTTTTATCAACTCAAACTAGAGTTCGAATCGATCCCAAAGTGGGCCCGGATTTCCTGAGGACGGGCGTGTGGGCCCCCCTCACGTGCCAGAAGCGGTCTCCCCGGATTTTAGGCGAAATATCAGCCTCCTACACCTATAAATAGAGCCCCTGGTCATTCAGAAAGAGGATCGGAGAATTTCTAGAGATAAAGCACGCCCGGACGCTGCCAGAATCACTCCATATCGTTTTCACTGTTGTTGATTTCGAATTTAAGTCTATTATCTGCTGTACTTCGCTCTAGAACACTTGTAATCTTCAAATATTAAGCAATAAAGTGATAAAACTTCGTAGTGGACATAGGCAAAACGCCGAACCACTCTAAATTATTGTCTTCCATGCAATTTACTTTTCTATGACTTGGAGTTTTTGTTAGATAATCTTCATTTTCAATTTAATTTCTTCATTTATTATCTCTTCAAAAACTTCCGATGGGTGTTGCCCAATTTTGGCGTAAACAATTTACATTACTATAAAAATGAAGAAGGCAAACATATGCACATAAGGACATATACATACATATATATACACAACATATATTAATTCATACAAATGTATATGTAAACACATAAGGGAACATGACAATTTAATACACATCATTTCAAACTTACAATGAAATCAAATCAACTCAACAATTTATCAAAAATCAAATCAGGTCTACATATTTCAAATCAAAATAAACAAAAGAAAAAGAAGGGAAAAATAAAATAAATTACTGCACAAGCTTCTGCCCTCCCACTCTCTTTATACACACACATATATCACTGCTCAGTTTATACCATTCGAAAACATTCATATAAAAAAATTATCATAACAATAATAATAGAACAAAAGAGGCATGCAGCCATTAAAACAAATAAGCTTAGTGTTTAAGCTAAATCCTGAGGTAGATCAAAACATAAACAGCAGTGAGCATCTTCCTATAACTGTGAGTACAACCTAAAGTTTTCTTGCTAAAATTTTATATTCACCTATATGCTTGTAATTTTTGGATGAAACTCTTTTTGTTTGGAAAGTGTCATGTGTAAATAGATTGATGGTGCCTAGTAGGTGTGTTAATCCTGAGATATATATACCAGTGACTCAAAAAGGATATCAATATCAACCCTGTTCTTGAAAAGTTAAGACCTTGTAACCTTTAAAAAAATCATTACCTCCCTAACCAATTAATTTAGGATTATGATTCCAGAAGAAAATCTGCTTGGTTATGAGTATAGTCAACTCTAAAAATAATTCTTTTTGGTATCATAAGATGTAGAAGGAGAGAGGTACAATGTACAGCGCATCACTTATAACTGACCTAAAATCAAGCTTCATAAACAAATCAATTGATTACAAAAGCTGGTTCGTTATCAAAAACCATGATTTTTGGTGATAATCTTAGAATTCTAATTGGGTATTAAGGAAGGAATGTTGAGTTGAACGTTTTGGAGTCTTTTGTCGAATTCCGACGGCGTGGTGGGTTTTGAGGCACGAGGTAGGGTGAGAAGGAGCATTGGGTGATGGGTTATCAGGGAAAAATGGTGGATAAATTTTCTACGGCGTGATGAGGTGCGACGATGTTGTTTTAGGGTATTGGGGCCATCGTTGTGTTAGTTTGGTGATGTGGAAATGGCGACGTCGAGGGGAAGAGAGGGACATGCGGTACAGGAGAAAAGGGAGCAGTGGTGATGGATGGAGGTCGACAATGCCTAGGCGAGGCGTTTTAGTGGTGGTTGACGTTCCAGGATTTTCAATTGAGGCTCAAAAATTTGAATGTGGGTTTGAGCCACTGTTTCAGGTAGGTAGCAGTGGTGGCAGGGTCGTGGGTGACGTGGGAGGTTGATCGATGGCGAGGTGGAGTGGTCGGTGATCGTGTTCATGTGAACATGATCGCGCACATCTGGGCAAATTTAAAAGGAGAGGAACAGGAGAAAGAAAGGAATAAGTTTTGGGCCGGGTTCGGGCCAGAGTAAAGTAAGGGAAAGAAAAATAGAAAAGGAAAAGAAAGGAAAAGAAAGAAAAGGAGAAAAAAGAAAGAGAAAGAAAAAGGGAACTTATATGCTTTTTTTGATAACCTAAAGTTTTAAAACACTAAATCGATTGTAAAGAAAAATGAACAGGAAGATTTTTACATCCAAATCTTATCGACCGATATTATAAATCAGTATTATGGATTTTCTATAATTTAAAATTTACTGATATTTTATATTTAAAATGGGTAATTAATTATATTATTGTTCAACTTAAATTTTTTACAATTAACAAAGTTAGATATTAAATAGACTGTTAAATTTTAATCAACTAAAATAAATTGTTTTATAATTTCTTTAAATCGTAATTAATTTGGATTTAAAACATAAATGGATTTAGTTAATCAAGGTTAAAAAAATCCCGTTGTGTGAATTGTTTTGACAATTGTTACCGGTCGTTAAATAACAATCCATATCTTAGCTTAATCCTATGGGATATTTATTTAAATTATTATTGTTTGGTGTCACCTAGTGGTCAAACGGGTTAGAATAGTTAGGTTAAAATGATGATTCGTTGTATTTGAAATAAACATTTGTAATAAATTACCATAAGTGAATATTGTCACGCTAATATAAATTGTTTATTTTAAACAATTTACCCTTTAAAATTTATTACTTTGATTCAAAGAGACCGGGATCGGATATCGTCTTTATCCGGTACCACTTTGATTTGAAAATCACTATGAACCATTATGGGTTAGGTATAAAGTTAATAGACAGGAATTGGATTAATTTAACAAATTCAACTATTTTAGTAAGTATTGTACTTAAACACTATTATAATATCGGTGGATTGCTGTAAAATGTTTTGGCTTAAAATAAGATGATAACTTGTCGGGTTTATACAAGTTACCCTGGTTTAAAAGATTTTTATAACTTAAGTATTTAAAATTAAGTTGGTTTTACCCATGTTGGTTTCCAGCCTAACTTGGGTGTTACTTTATTGTAATGCTCGGGTCAGGCCAAGAATTACAGGATTTCAGGTTGGGACATTTTGTTGCTCAGGAGAAGAGATGGATGGCAGAGACGTATTTGACTATATTCCGCTATGTATTGTAGACTGTACATCCTGTATTTAGGGACAAGTTATTATAACTGTTCAGATTTATTTGTTGATGATTATACTCTGATAACTTGAATATATATTAACAGTTACAGCTTTCCTTTGTAAAAATGTTGTTATTGTATATTATAGCTTATTCTGCTGCGATTGTGTGATTCTGTTCTGCTATTTTCTGTTTTTCATCTTCTATCTTTTTTTATCAACCCTAACTACCTGGTATTTCCGGCACTCGATTGCTCGGCACTCTATATAGTGAATGTATTAGTGTTGATTTTTAGGGGTCGAAAATCGCCCGGTCATTACACGTGGTATCAGAGCTGAAGGTTAAGCGAGAACCTTAGCTCTGGTGGGGAATACTCATTTGAGATAGGGTCAGAAGTACCCTAGAATGAGCTGAGTGTAATATATGAGGGCGTACTTGTTATTTTCTTATATAATGATTTTAAAAACAATTTTAAAAATAATTTTTTTGTATAAGATTATATTTTGATGTATAAATAAATAACTTTTGTTGAATATTATAGTCTATCAAGGTGATTTGCTGTAATTATTATAATTAAATAAGAATATAAGAATTAAATGGTTATATATATGTATATAACCAAATGGTAATTTGATAAGAATGAATTATGCAAATGAGTTAAGCTAAAATATAATTTTAAATCCGAAGATTTTGGGAATGTTTTTCAAGAGTGTTTTGAAATGAAATAAGTTTACCCTGATTGCGTCTTTCAGGAAATTATAATGACATATATGTATTGGGTTTCTAGATATGATAATATTGATTATTATGATAAATTGGTTATTGTGTCTTAATAATGGATGTTTATTATAGGATAAACAATGATGAAACAAGGTGAAATATTTTAGGGAAGTAAAATTATATAAGCATGACTTATAAATTAAAAATGGATATTAAGTGTGAAGTTTTGAATTTAGTCCTGGAAATTTTAAATTTTGTTTCAAAGTGCTGAAGGAATAATAAATAATATTATTTAGAATATTTTTGAATATAGAAATCTTTTTTTCAAAACAAGAGTTGTTTGAAGATGAATTTGTTTTGGATTAAAAACCAAGAGTGGTTTCAAATTTTAAGTGTGACTTGATATGTGAATGGGATATATATATACACATACATACATACACAAATATATATATATATATGATTTCAAAGTTGATTTGAAATAAATAACCGAGTGTTTAAATTCTAGAATCCCCTTGAAATGAGAAGTATAACCCAAAGGAAAATAGGTTTTTGGACTTACAAGTGGGAAGTGATATTAATAGAATTTAAATTTGGAATGTAAAATTTTAAATAGGGTAAGTTTGAAAGAATTGAACTTATAACCTTAATTAGAAATTTCAAGATGGAATTAAAATTTAACTTATGGAAGTTAAATGTATTTAATTGTAAAAGAAAAAGGTATAGAGTTGATAAGAGATGCAAAAGGAGTTATGTGTAAATGATTTCAAAATGATTTTTGAAATAAAACGGGTTTCGAATTCAAAAATTTATGGTGGATGCTATTGATTGATGCCTTAGATAATTTGGATTCTTTTTTTTTGATATATCCTGCTATCATCCTGTTGGTTATTTACAATATATAAAACTGTAAATTGGATGGAAATAAAAAATTTGATTTGAAATTATTTAAATGATTTTGATATTAAGAAATAAAAATCAAATTTATGAAAATGGAATCAATTTGAACTTAAGTTTGAAATGTTAAAATGAACATGTCAACCGAAATTGTTTAAAGAATCGGGTTTAAAATTTTAAAGTTATAATTGGGAAATAAATTGAATTTCGAAAATTAATTTGTTGAAAAGATTTGGACTCTTACTCGAACCTTAAAAAATGTTCAAGTGGAGGTAATCTAAATAAATATTTGAAATTTGGGCTCAGAATTGAATTATTTAAAGACTTGGGTTGTTAAATTAAATACTAAGGGTTAATTTGATATAAGTGATTAAATCAGTATTTTGAAAATCGAACTTGAATTTATATAAATCGAGATGGTTTAAAAATTGAGATTGGTTGATTTGAATTAAAATTGGAATCGAAGTTAATTCAAATTGAAATCAGAATTGAATTTAAAGGGAAGTGGAAGCTAGAAATTGATTTAAATTGGAGATTGGGAATTGAATCAGTTTGACCATGAAACTATTTTCAAAATTATTTTAATATAAACTATCTTAAATCTACCTTCTTAAATATTTAATTATTTTGATTTTCCAAGCTATTTACTATACAAGCCATCTTTTTGAAAATCCAAACTATCTTATATTAACTATTTAACTATTTTAAAACTATTCAAGCTATTTTCTAAATTCAAACTACTCAGAGTGCAAATTATTTATATTTAAAACATGGATTTAAATACAAATTGGAATAAATTGAAATTATAACCCAAGTGGAAATTCGAAGCTATTCTGAATTTAGAATCGAAATCAAGATATTAAGGCAAAAATGATTTTAATGTGAAATAATATATTTTAGGTCAGCATGATGATTTAAAAGTGAAGATTTAGTAGTTACTATAACTGAAAACTAACTTTATAATAAGTAATAAATGTTACAAATAACTTTGAAAGGTAATCGAACCTGAAATTTGATTTGGCATTATATAAATGTTTGTTGTATATTCAAATTATCCTTATTGAAATTATAACTGAAAGGAAATGGTCTTTGAAGGACATTTGAAATACTAAATGGAGTATATATAAGTACGAAGTAGGCTCAAAGATTATCGATCTAAAATTTTTTTCAAGTTGAAAGAATAATTTTATATATGAGAATGAAACCGAAATTTTTTTGGAGCCCATTGGTTACGAAAGATTTTTGATTTTGGAGATTTTGGAAATTTGGTAAACCAAATTCTGAAGACAATCGATTTTGAAGATATCGATTTTATATAGATAAAGTTTATATGTGATACATATAAAGAGTATGATTTGAAAGGTACTATATATGTATAGTATGATATGTTTTGAGACAAAAGTATGGAAATGCACCTCCATAAAAGTCAAAACTTATAGTAGGAGATCCACTGGGTAGTTTTGCCTAGGAACCCTAAGGTTGGGTGCAATGTGAATTGGGATCCCAGAGGATGTCCGGACAAAACCTATGAATTCTTGATGATCATTTGTTGGGTATCGTAAGTCGAGTGGTGTTGATGCCTACAGTTACATTGGGTTTTGCTGTGATGGCAACATAACCTTTGTTGTAACTATGATCTATCGTGGTTCCATAGCGTAAGTCGAGTGGTAGTGATTGCCTACAATCTATGTTTGATTTCGTTGGGATAGCGACATAACATTGGTAGATTGCGATCTATGTGGTTTGGTTCCATAGCGTAATTCGTGCGGCGGTGAGTGCCCATGGTCTACATTGAATTTCAATGGGATAGTGACAAAACCTTTGTGTAATTTGTGATCTATGTGGTAAAGTTTCATTTGGGAGCATAATTCGAGAGGCAGTGATTGCCTACGGACTACTTACGGTTTGTTGTGATAGCAAGCAACCTTGGGGTAGCCGCGATCTATCATGTTCCCATGGCGAACGTCGAGAGGTGCAGATGTTTACAGTTTCTGTATGGATTTCACCGGATGGCGACGTAATCATCATGTTAACTGCGACCCATGGTGGTGAAGGGGGGTGATATTTTACATGGCATCTTTGAAAAATATTTCAAAGTATTCTCATTGGGTGTTGAAAATGAGTCTACTAAGTACTTATAGATTTTCTGTCCTACGCCTGATCAACGTATAGCTAAATTTCCATGAGAATAAGAATGGACTTATTTGCACATCGAGTTATGAAAAGTATTTTTATATAAAACTAGCTTGGAAATACTATATAATTTAAAGTGTTTTAAAATGTAAAATTAAAGAGTACGGTGTTAAATGTTTAAAATAATTTAATTAATAATACACGTCGAAATCAAAATTTTCGCTTCGTTCCTTTTCGAGGACGAAAAGTTCTAAGGGGAGAGGAATGTGACGACCCAGGTTTACTAACATTGTTATTGGGTAATTAACCGATTTTAATATTAAAATATAAATTTTTATAAGTTGAATAAACAAATTCTCTGGTATTGAAAATATCCGAATGTATAAAATTTATCGAACACTGTGTTAATTTTAAATTATAAGATCTCTAGAATGATAAATTTTATAGAAATATAAATAAAACTCCACCTCTATAATTCAAGGTAGAATATATTTGTAAATACATATAAATACATACAAGTTAATGATGTTCATATATATGTATATATATAAGCATATAAGAGAGTGTGTGTGTATGTGTGTGTCTATATATATGTATATATATGTGTGTGTGCGCGCCATGATGTATATGGAAATTTGCATAAATGTGTACACGTATATGGGAGTGATGTCAAGATATACATAAGTGTATGTATATATATAGTAGTGAATGAGTAGAATGTAAATACATATGTAAATAAATGCGTACATGTCTACAAGGAAGCACAAACTTTATGATAACAACTAAATGTATATATATAGAGGTATAAATGTATATATAGAGGTATAAATGTATATATATACATTACTATAAAAATGATGAAGGCAAACATATACATATAAGACATATACATACATACATACATATACACGTATATCAATTCATATAAATGTACATGTAACACATAAGGGAACATAGCAATTTAATACACATCATTTCAAACTTACAATGAAATCAAATCAACTCAACAATTTATCAAAACTCAAATCAGGTCCACATATTTCAAATCAAGATAAGAAAAAGAAAAAGGGAGAAAAAAATAAACTATTGTACAAGCTTTAGCCCTTCCATTCTCTTTATATATACCTACATATCACTGCCCTGTCTATACCACTCGAAAACATTCATACAAAAGAAATATCATAATAAAAATAGAACAAAAAAGGTATGCAGCCATAAAAACAAATAAGCTTAGTGTTTGAGCTGAAGCCTGAGGAAGGTCAAAACATAAACAGCACTGTGCACCTTCCTATAACTGTGAGTACAACCATAAGTTTACTTGCTGAAATTTTATATTCACTCATATGCTTGTAATTTTTGAATGAAACTCTTTTTGTTTGGCAAGTATCATGTGTAAATAGATTGATGGTGCTTGGTAGGCGTGTTAGCCTTGAGATATATATACCTGTAACTCAAAAAGCATATGAATATCGACCCTGTTCTTGAAAAGTTAAGGCCTTGTAACCTTTAAAAAAAATCATTACCTCCCTAACCATTTAATTTAGGACTATGATTCCAGAAGAAAATTTACTTGGTTTTGAGTATAGTTGAATCTAAAATTAGTCCCTTTTAGTATCATAAGATGTAGAAGGAGGGAGGTACATTTTACAGTGCATCACTTATAACTGACCCAAAATCAAGCTTCATAAACAACTCAATTGATTACATAAGCTGGTTCATTATCGGAAACCATGATTTTTGGTGATGATATTAGAATTTCTAATTGGGTATTAAGGAAGGAATGTTGGGTTGAACGTTTTGGAGTCTTTGGTCAAATTTCGATGACGTGATGTGTTTTGAGACACGGCGTTGGGTGAGAAGGAGCATTGGGTGATGGGTTATCAGGGAAAAATGGTGGATAATTTTTATATGGCGTGATGAAGTGCGGCAAGGTTGTTTTAGGGTTTTAGGGCCATCGTTGTGTTGGTTCATTGACGAGGAGATGGCGATGTCCCTGGGAAGAGAGGAACATGCGGTACAGGGAAAAGGGAACGGTGGTGATGGCGAACCTCTAGGCGAATTCTAGTGATGGATGGAGGTCGGCAGTGCCTAGGCGAGGCGTTTTAGTAGTGGTTGACATTCCGGGATATTCAGTTGAGGCTCGAAAATTTGAATGTGGGTTTGAGCCACGGTTTCAGGTAGGTAGCAGTGGTGGCAGGGTCGTGCGTAACGTGGGGGTTGATCGACGACGTGGTGGAGTGGTTGGTGATCATGTGCACGTGTACATGGTCGTGCACAGCTGGGTGAATTTAAAAGGAAAGAGAATAGGAGAAAAAAGGAAGAAGAAGTTTTGGGCTGGGTTTGGGCCAGAGAAAAGGGAAAGTAAAATAGGAAAGGAAAAGAAAGAAAAGGAGAAAAAAGAAAGAGGAAGTAAAAGGGAACCTTATGCTTTTTTTGATAACCTAAAATTTTAGAACTCTAAATCTATTGCTATTTTAAAGAAAAACCAACATGAAGATTTTTACATCAAATCCTATCAACCGGTATTATAAATTGGTAATATGGATCTTTTATAATTTTAAATTTATTGATATTTTATAATTAAAATGGGTAATTAATTATATTATTGTTTGACTTAAATTTATACAATTAACAAAGTTAGATATTAAATAAAGTGTTAAATTTTAATTAACTAAAATAATTTTTTTTATAATTTCTTTAAGTTGTAATTAATTTGGAATTAAAACATAAATGGATTCAGTTAATCAAGGTTAAAAAAAATTCCTGATGTGTGAATTGTTTTGACAATTGTTATTGATCGTTAAATAACAATCCATATCTTGGCTTAATCCTATGGGATATTTCTTTAAATTATTTTTGTTCTATGTCACCAATTGGTCAAATGAGTTAGAATAGTTAGGTTAAAATGATGATTCGTTTTATTTGAAATAAACATTTGTAATAAATTACCATAAGTGAATATTGTCACCCTAATATAAATTTTTTATTTTAAACAATTTACCCTTTAAAATTTATTGCTTGGATTCGAAGAGACCGGGATCGGATATCGCCGTTACCCGATACCACTTTGATTTGAAAATCACTACGAACCTTTACGGGTTTGGTATAAAGTTAATAGACTGGAATTGGATTAATTTAGCAAACTAATCTATTTTAATAAGTATTGTACTTAAACACTATTATAATATCGGTGGATTGCTGTAAAATGTTTTGGGTTAAAATAAGATGATAACTCATCGGGTTTATATGAGTTACACTGGTTTCCAAAAGATTTTTATAAATTAAGTATTTCAAATTAAGTTGGTTTTACTCATGCTGGTTTCCATCCTGACTCGGTGTTACTTTATTGTAATGCTCGGGTCAGACCGAGTATTACAGGATTTCAGGTTAGGATGTTTTGGAGCTCAGGAGACGAGCTAGATGGAAAAGACTTATTAGACTATATTCCGCTGTGTATTGTAGATTGTATATCCTGTATTTAGGGACAAGTTATTATAACTGTCTAGATTTATTTGTTGATGATTATACTCTGATAACTTGTATATATATTAACAGTTACAGCTTTCCTTTGTAAAAGTTCTGTTATTGTGTCTTATAGTTTATTCCACTACGATTGTGAGATTCTATGTTGTTGTTTTCTGTTTTTCTTCTTCTATCTTTTTTTTCAACCCTAACAACCTAGTATTTTCGGCACTCTATATAGTGAACGTATTAGTGTCGATTTTCAGAGATCGAAAATCACCCGGTCATTACAGTTTGTATGCAATCAGATAGATGAGTTAAAAGATTTATGGGAGGTTGGTGTTAACACATATGACGTCTTTTCTAATCCAAAATTTAACATGAGGGTCGAAGTTTTATGGACAGTTAATGGCTTACTCAATAGCAAGAAACAATGTTATTTGGGTGCCCATAGATTTTTACCTATTACACATAGATTTCGATTTGACATAAATTTATTTAATGGAAATATGAGAATGTTATTGCGTCAAAACCTTTGACTGGAATTGATTGTTTAAAACAACTATCTTCTTTGAGGTTTACATTTTGCAATGCACCAATAACTGAGAAAGGTACAAGCCAAAAAATAACGAAGAAGTCAAAATGCTAAAGAAGTTAGAGTTATCAGACCATGAAAAAAAGAAGTATATTTTTTTACTTTACCTTATTAGCAACATCTTCTATTGTTCCATAATATCAATGTAATGCATTCAGAGGAAAACATAAGTAAGAATATTTTGGTGACATTACTTGGAACCTTGAAAAAAGGAAAAGATGAATTTTAAGCTCGAGACGACTTAGAAAATTTAAATATAAGAAAATCACTTCAAGCTATTGATGGGGAAAAATGGGCTTTCATACCTCCAACAATCTTTTATACTATAATGAAGAGAAACTGATGCTACATAGCATGTTATCTAAGGTTCCTACATCCAATGGATATTCCATAGATATTTCTCAATGTGTAAATGTGGGAGAAAAGAAGATTCAAGTTTTGAAAAGTCACAACCATTATGTAACCATGCAACATTTACTTCCACTTGTCGTTCGACGTGTATTGCCACGACTTGTTACCCTTGTATTGCTCAAAATATTTTCAATTTTTGGAGAAATTTTTAGTAAAAATAATGTATTACATCAATTGGCCAAATAAACCATATAACCGTATTAGCTGTTGAATATGCGCCTTGCGCTATATGATTTTTGTTTGATGATAATAAACATATATACATTCATTTAAATATATTTGGTAATGTACTATTTTATTTTTAAATAAATATTTGTTGAATAAAATTAAATTACACAGAATTCGAATTTGAATTCAAACAGATCAAGTTAAACAGATTTTGAATTCAAACAGAAATTTTTATTCAAACAAATATTTATTACAACTTTGATAGTACAATTTCAAGCTCTCACTATACATATACAATTTTGACTACAATACATGACATTTCACATTTACATCAAAACCTTACTACATATCACTCACACTCATATTTTTGTCTTCAACTATAATCCAGTTTGAATCCAGCATCTGAGTAATCTGCAAAAATATTTTCAAACGCAGTAAAATTGAAAGAGAAATATTTTTGAAATTTGAAAGAAACGATGATTTTGAAAACATTGTTTGCCTCAGTTATTTGGGTTGTTCGTCATCATTTTTTGACTGTGCAATATCTGTGCATATCAGTATTTTTTATCAGGGACAGGTAACTATGAGTGGCTGTAGTACACACGTGTATATTCGTATACGTGTGCACTGCCTCGCCAACTCGTGTGCACAGCTTCAACCAGAAATTCAAAGCAACAGTCAACTGGCCAAGGCTACAAATACAAACAGCAGCATACAAGATTGCCACCAACAACAACATGAATACTGCAACAACAATTTTGCACTGACTCAAAGCACCACTGACATGAATACTGCAACAACAATTTAGCACTGACTCAAAGCACCACTGACCAGAATACTGCAACAACAAGTATGGTGAAGCACTGACTCAAAGCACCACTGACCAGAATACAATGCAACAACACAGTCAACAAGGCAACAATGAAAATGAACATCACAATGAACCAACAGGTCAGAGGTGAAATGGAATGCTGAAGTGTTGAAGTGCATACAAACAACTGCAACACTGCATACAATATGGTGCAGAACAAAATGCCATCAAGAATTGATGCAATGACCAAGAAATGATACAAGACTTCAAATATGCAATGCTCAATATCACTACAAACTCCAGTAAACAGCAAAAATGATCAAATATACACAAATGCAGTCCAAAAGACCAAAGTACAGCATCAGTAACCAACACATGAAGATCAACAACAAACCCAAATGCACATGTCAACATCAAGTCTCAAGTGATACAAATATCAAGAATCAGTGCAACAGAAAGTGGTGTAAATACAACTCGAAGTAATGCTCAGGTTCAATCTCTAAATACACAGCAGTTCATACAAAGAAGCCATGGTCAATGCAAAGCAAAAGTGAAGATACAGTGAAATTCTACAAGTCAAGGCCAAGCATGATGCAGTGGTGATGCAATGCATACAACAAAAGAAGCAGTGCCAAGAATACATGTACTCAAGGCAAAATGCACAAGTGAAAACCAAAATGACACAGCAGTTTTTTTTTAACAAGAAAAACAGTGACATACTGCAACAACCAAAGCCTTGACTACAAGAACATCACAAGTAAATCGATACAGCACTGACTCAAATGCTCAACTACAAGACATGGCAACTGCACAGCCCAATGAACAAGACACAACAAATTTCAACAGTGCAGTGAAATGCAGTGGTATGCAGCAGAGAAAATGTAAAAAGCAATGGTGATGATCGAAGCTAATACAGAGTAGTGGATTCACATACCCAAAATCAACAGTCGAAAATATACAAAATTGACAAAGTCAAATATCTCAAATCACGAAATCAATTCAAAGCCGTGTGAATCAAGTTACTACAAATACGAAATTGACAAAGTCAGATTAATCCTCAGCATCAAAGCGTAATCGAACGGCAAAACAAGAATTTTTGCAGCAATCAGTCGAACGCAAAAATAGGAAATCAAATCCTATTAAAACCCTAATCATCATCGGCATTTAAATTCGATCGAGTTCAAGTATCAATTTAGAAAAGCAAAAGGAGACAGTACATACCGAATTCACAAGCATCAAACTCGATCCAGCAACTGCAAGCAAGCTAGGGCAACCAATCACAGATCGATTGAAGAAACCGAAGCCCTAATTGCAACAAAGAGCCAAAGCCCTAACTGGATCAAAAGGGAACGAAGCCCTAATCAGAACGAAGCCCTAATCAGAACGAAGCCGCCATTATTTCTCACGAACGAAGACAAAAAGAGGATCGGGTGAAATAAGGAAGTGGGCCGGTCTTAAAAAACAAAAGGGGGTTTTGTTTAATTATAGGGTTTTATTTTTATTAATAATTAGTTTAGGGTTATTTTATATTGTTTTTAATTATTGTTTTTATTTTACGAATCAAAGAGTTTAGGTAAATCACCACCTAGGTTTTAGGTTGTGTCTGATTGTCTATTTAGAGTTAGTTCAGTAAGCAGGGGTTGCGAGTTTGCAAAACTCTATAGGCGGTAGCAGGGTTTGCAAGTCTGTTAGAGTGTTTGTAAGCGTGATACTGTTTAATTCTAATAGAAATCTGGGAATGCAGCAGTAGGCAGGGGTTGCCGAAGCTGGGTAAATCTTGTGTGTGATTTACTTTTCAGTATATTTATTTCTGCAGTTTATTTTTGTGTTTAAATCAAGAAAATTTGCTATAACCCTATTCACCCCCCCCCTCTAGGGTTAATTTAGATCCTACAAGTGGTATCAGAGCCCGGTATATTTTTTTTAACTCTAGAGTCATGAGTCTACAAAATAATGCTTTTTCTGAGGGGCAATCTATTGCTAGGTCACCCATGTTTAACGGGAACGATTATGCTTATTGGAAAGTTGGGATGGGTATCTATCTCAGTTCTGTTGATTATGAAGTTTGGGATATTATTGAAACTGGCTATAAACCCCCCACTATAATCGTTGGTGATACTGAGATTCCTAAACTAAGGATAGGTGGGATGCTAACGATATGTGCTTTGATATGTGCTCTTGATAAAAATGAATTTAATAGAATTTCTCATTGTACAACAGCACAGGAAATATGGCATACTTTGGAGGTGACACACGAAGGAACTTCTCAAGTCAAGGAGTCTCGGCTAGCCCTATTCAGCAATGAATACGAAAACTTTGTGATGGACAAAGGCGAGAGCATAAAGGATATGTTTGGACGCTTTTCAACCTTGGTATACAATGCTAGAGCGCTTGGAAAGGTATTCACTGAGGTAGAGCTTGTGCGGAAGATACTACGAGTTTTACCAATGAACTTTGAGGCAAAAGTCACAGCAATCCAAGAATCGAAAGATCTGAGCAAACTAAGCATGGAGGAGTTGATTGGCAACTTGATGACATATGAGCTTGAGCTAAAAGCAAAGGAAGAACGCAACAACTCCGAACCAAAGAAGAAGACGATTGCCTTAAAGAGCAAAGAAGAAAGCGATGAAGAAGAAGAAGATCCAATTGAAGAGCTTGCAATGGCTGTCAATAATCTTAAAAAATGGTCAAGATTCAAGTCACGAAAGAAGAAAATAAGTGGTAATAAGTCAAAGAATTCTGACGATTCCGATAATGAATTGACATGCTATAACTGCAAGAAGCCTGGCCACTTCAAACAAAAATGTCCACTTCTCAAAAACAACAAAGGAAAGAAAAAGAAAAAGAAGGCCTTTGCAGCAACTTGGGATGATGAAGAAGGAGAGGAAGTTTCAAATAATAGCTCAGAGGAGGCTAACTTGTGTCTTATGTCAAAATCGGATTCAGAAGCAAGCTTAGAGGAATCTAGTGAGGTAAGTAACTATTCTTATAAAGAACTTGTTTCAATGTGTTGTGATTTTACTAAAATGATTGATACTCTTGAATCTAAAATTGAAAAACTAAAATCTGATAGGAGAGAACTTGTCCATGAAAATTCTAGGTTAGAAACTGAAATTGAAAATATTCAAAACCTAGAATTTAAAAAATGTAAGATTTTAGATTCAGAATTATCAAAACTGAGGAATAACTTTGAAAGTCTTGAAAATGAAAACTTGAATCTTAAGGAAACCATCGACACTAGGAGAAAGGATTTTATTAATCGATGCACCTCACTTGTTACTAAAAACTCAACATTAAAAACCAAAGTCCAAAATCTTGAGAAATCTTTGAATAACTTTTTAAGAGGCGAAAAATCTTTCAACATGCTATTGGGAAATCAAATTTTTGCTAACAACGGGAAAGGACTAGGTTTTGGGAAAACACAAGTTGATGATAATGCAAAATATAAGAATGTCTTTGATAGATGTGAAATATTTAGATGTCGTGCTGAAAATGATAGTCATAGGAACAAGAACACAAAATTTATACAAGTTTGGGTTCCTAAGAATTCTACAAACAAATTTCATGTTTATTGGAATAAAAATAAAAGGACTAAACAAGTATGGATTCCAAAGGGATTGTTTATTCACAATGCTTCTATCACTAATAACATTGGACCTAAGAGTTTCTCTAGGTCATCTTCCTCTCTTCTTATGTAGGTCTGTTGGCGGGCTAAGGAACAACAAGAATGGTTTCTAGATTCAGGTTGTTCTAGACATATGACAGGTGACAAATCGAAGTTCCTTAGCTTAGAGAATTTTAAAGGTGGAAATGTGATCATGGGAGACAATAGCAAGTGTAAGATTATTGGCAAAGGTGAAGTTGGTAACGGTATTTTTTCCTTGACTAATGTTTTATACGTTGAAAATCTGCATCACAATCTCATTTCTATTAGCCAACTATGTGACAAAGGTATGAACGTAATTTTTGATAGTGATACTTGCAAAATCATTGATAAATCTTCTAATAACATTGTTTTTATGGGCAAAAGAAAAGGGAATGTTTACTCACTTTCATTTGATAATCTAAATCTTTCTAGATGTTTGGTAGCCACTGACGAAGAGGCATATTTATGGCATAGGAGACTTGGACATGCTAGCATGAGTCTCTTAGAAAAACTCGAATCAAAAGAATTAGTCAGAGGGTTACCACATCAGAAATTTAAAAATAATAAAGTGTGTAAAGCATGTTCCTTGAGCAAGCTTAGTCGATCATCATTTCGTCCTAAAAACATTGTTAGCACATCAAGGGTCCTTGAACTAGTCCACATGGATTTATTTGGACCAAATGAAATTTCAAGCTTGAATGGAAAACGTTATTGTTATGTATTGGTTGATGATTATTCTAGATTTACATGGGTTTACTTTTTAGCCAAAAAGTCTGAATCTTTCGAATATTTTTCAAAATTTGCAAAACTTGTTCAAAATGAAAAAGGAGTTACAATTAAAACCTTGAGAAGTGATCATGGAGGTGAATTTGAAAATTTTGAATTTGAAAATTTTTGTGAAGAAAATGGTTTAAAACATGAATTTTCTGCTCCACGAACACCTCAACAAAATGGGGTGGTTGAAAGGAAAAATCGTACATTACAGGAATTGGCTAGATCCATGTTAAGTGAGTATAAGCTACCTCTAATCTTTTGGGCAGAGGCAGTGAATACTTCGTGCTATGTAATGAATAGAGTAATGATTAGACCAATACTTGGCAAAACGTCTTATGAATTGTGGCATGAAAGGAAACCTAACATTTCTTATTTTTGTATATTTGGGTGTCCTTGTTTCATTCTTAACACAGGTGATCAACTTGGAAAATTTGAATCAAAGGCTGATGATGGAATTTTCATGGGCTATTCAACAAGGAGTAAGGCTTACAGGATATATAACAAACGAACAAAGACAATTGTTGAGTCAATCAATGTGAAATTTGATGAATCTGATCTGGAAAAAACGACTGAAAGGATGGTTGACGATGGAGTAGATCCTGAAGGCACTGAAGAAGGGACATTTAGTGAGAAAACTGAAAGAAGGACTGTTGATGCTGATAAATTAAGGTTCAAACCTAATCATCCTCCTGAATTAATTATTGGTGATCCTACGGAAGGTATACGTACTCGTTCCTCATTTGATGAAAATTTGTGTGCGTTTTGTTGTCATAGTGGTTTTATTTCTGAAATTGAACCTGATTCTGTTGAAATGGCTCTTAATGATGAAAATTGGTTTTTAGCAATGCAAAATGAACTTAATCAATTTGAGAGAAACAAAGTTTGGAATTTAGTTCTTAGGCCTAATGACTATCCAATTGTAGGGACTAAATGGGTGTTTAAAAATAAATTTGATGAATCAGGAAATGTAATTAGAAACAAGGCTAGGTTGGTTGCAAAAGGTTATAACCAAATAGAAGGCATAGACTTTGATGAAACATTTGCTCCAGTTGCTAGGTTAGAAGCCATTAGAATCTTGCTAAGTTTTGCATGTTACAAGGGTTTCAAACTTAAACAAATGGATGTAAAAAGTGCCTTTTTGAATGGTGATTTAAAAGAAGAAGTTTTTGTTGAACAACCACCCGGTTTTGAAAATCATGAATTTCCAAATCATGTGTATAAGCTAGAAAAAGCATTATATGGTCTTAAGCAAGCACCAAGAGCTTGGTATGACTGCCTCTGTACATATCTTTTGGAAAATGGTTTTAAAAAGGGAAGTGCTGACACGACTCTGTTTCTATTACATAAAGAACATGATTTTTTGATTGTTCAGATTTATGTGGATGATATTATCTATGGTGCTACTAATGAGCTTTTGTGTGAGAATTTTGAACAAGTCATGCAGGCTAAATTTGAGATGAGTTTGGTTGGTGAATTGAAATACTTTCTTGGATTTCAAATTAAGCAAAGTAGTGATGGTATTTTCATTTCACAATCCAAATATGTGTTGGAGCTATTAAAGAAATTTGGAGTCGAAAATTCCAAGCCATTGAGAACTCCTATGAGCCCATCAACAAAGTTGGACAAAGATGAGAAAGGAATTGCAATTGATCAAAAGAAATATCGAGGAATAATCGGTTCACTTCTCTATCTTACTGCTTCTAGACCTGATATTATGTTTTCTGTGTGCTTGTGTGCACGTTTTCAAGCTAATCCCAAAGAATCTCATTTAAAAGCTACTAAACGAATTTTGAGATATCTTTCACACACACACAAATTTGGACTATGGTACCCTTCTTGTGAAAATTTTGATTTAGTAGGTTATTCCGATGCTGATTATGCTGGTTCATTAGTTGACAGAAAAAGCACTAGTGGGACATGTTTCATGCTAGGACATTCATTAGTCTCATGGTCAAGTCGGAAACAGAATTGTGTTGCATTATCCACCACTGAAGCAGAATATATTGCTTTGGGAAGTTGTTGTGCTCAAATTCTATGGATGATGCAAACTCTTTCTGATTTTGGCTTAGTCTATAAACAAGTTCCATTAAAATGTGATAGTAAGAGTGCTATAGATTTGTCAAATAATCCTGTCCATCATTCTCGCACAAAACACATTGATGTGAGACACCACTTTCTTCGAGATCACATTGCTAAAGAAGACATTTGCATTGAATATATTTCAACAGAAACTCAACTTGCTGATATTTTCACAAAACCTCTCCCCGAAGACAGATTTTCCAAATTACGTTTAGATTTGGGAATTATAGAGGTTGACTAATCATTTTTTTTTTAAAATTTTGATTTTTGAATTTGATTCTAAATGACAATTTTTTTACTAATCTAACTCCCTAATGATTATCGAAAAGATGAATAGTGATTGAAAAAGTGATGAGTGTTGATATTTATCATATATTATAACTCGAGAAAGTATAATTAGAAAATTTCTTTAGAATTTCATAACAAGAGTTATAAAATTTTTGTTGGGTAATAATTCCATGACCATTTCTATTTCTATCATCTTTCTATCGACCATCACTCTTCAAGATCATATTTAGTATGTAAATTTGTGGTAGTTTACAAAGGAAATCATTTGTTCTTCAATACCTTTAAATCTGTGAAGGAAATTATTTGTGCTTCAACTTATTATATTCAGCAATTAAAAAAAAATATCCAAAGTATTCACTCTCATTTAAAAGTCCTCACGGTTATGCATGGGTGAATTACTTGGATTTATGATTATGTGCTTCCATGCTCATTTAAAAGTCCTCACGGTTATGCATGTATGGAACGCATATCAAAATTAATTAATTAAATAGAGAAGTTGATTCTAATCCCATTTAAAAGTCCTCACGGTTATGCGTGATTAGAAGATACTTGATTTCGTTTTTTTTTTTAAAAAAATTGTGAATACTACTAATCTCATTTAAAAGTCCTAACGGTTATGCATGGTTAGTAGAGATTCAAATTTCCTGAAATAAATATACCACAAATAGGCAGAATTGTATGATTTTTGATGATTTTTTTTTTATCCCCATCACTTCTGAAAGTGGAATATGCGCTTGACAAGGGTAATTATGATTTTTGTTTGAGTTTTATTGAAATTTGATATTTATATTTAATTGAGTTAAATGTTTGATTCATGTCGATCACTTCATCCCTATTTTATAACACTATTATTCTTTTGCTGATAACAAAAGGAGGAGAGAAAAGTTAAGATTTTGTCGAATAGAATCAAGCAAAGGTCAAATAATTTTCACTGTGCATATAGGCTCATTTATATATTTCTATGCATATATGTAGGGGGAGTATTGTGTAGAGAGGGAGCATTCAAATAGGGGGAGCAAATTGAAATTATCAAATAACATTTGATATATTCAAAATCTTAAATATATGTTTGTTATCATCAAAAGGGGGAGATTGTTGAATATGCGCCTTGCGCTATATGATTTTTGTTTGATGATAATAAACATATATACATTCATTTAAATATATTTGGTAATGTACTATTTTATTTTTAAATAAATATTTGTTGAATAAAATTAAATTACACAGAATTCGAATTTGAATTCAAACAGATCAAGTTAAACAGATTTTGAATTCAAACAGAAATTTTTATTCAAACAAATATTTATTACAACTTTGATAGTACAATTTCAAGCTCTCACTATACATATACAATTTTGACTACAATACATGACATTTCACATTTACATCAAAACCTTACTACATATCACTCACACTCATATTTTTGTCTTCAACTATAATCCAGTTTGAATCCAGCATCTGAGTAATCTGCAAAAATATTTTCAAACGCAGTAAAATTGAAAGAGAAATATTTTTGAAATTTGAAAGAAACGATGATTTTGAAAACATTGTTTGCCTCAATTATTTGGGTTGTTCGTCATCATTTTTTGACTGTGCAATATCTGTGCATATCAGTATTTTTTATCAGGGACAGGTAACTATGAGTGGCTGCAGTACACACGTGTATATTCGTATACGTGTGCACTGCCTCGCCAACTCGTGTGCACAGCTTCAACCAGAAATTCAAAGCAACAGTCAACTTGCCAAGGCTACAAATACAAACAGCAGCATACAAGATTGCCACCAACAACAACATGAATACTGCAACAACAATTTTGCACTGACTCAAAGCACCACTGACATGAATACCGCAACAACAATTTAGCACTGACTCAAAGCACCACTGACCAGAATACTGCAACAACAAGTATGGTGAAGCACTGACTCAAAGCACCACTGACCAGAATACAATGCAACAACACAGTCAACAAGGCAACAATGAAAATGAACATCACAATGAACCAACAGGTCAGAGGTGAAATGGAATGCTGAAGTGTTGAAGTGCATACAAACAACTGCAACACTGCATACAATATGGTGCAGAACAAAATGCCATCAAGAATTGATGCAATGACCAAGAAATGATACAAGACTTCAAATATGCAATGCTCAATATCACTACAAACTCCAGTAAACAGCAAAAATGATCAAATATACACAAATGCAGTCCAAAAGACCAAAGTACAACATCAGTAACCAACACATGAAGATCAACAACAAACCCAAATGCACATGTCAACATCAAATCTCAAGTGATACAAATATCAAGAATCAGTGCAACAGAAAGTGGTGTAAATACAACTCGAAGTAATGCTCAGGTTCAATCTCTAAATACACAGCAGTTCATACAAAGAAGCCATGGTCAATGCAAAGCAAAAGTGAAGATACAGTGAAATTCTACAAGTCAAGGCCAAGCATGATGCAGTGGTGATGCAATGCATACAACAAAAGAAGCAGTGCCAAGAATACATGTACTCAAGGCAAAATGCACAGGTGAAAACCAAAATGACGCAGCAGTTTTTTTTTAACAAGAAAAACAGTGACATACTGCAACAACCAAAGCCTTGACTACAAGAACATCACAAGTAAATCGATATAGCACTGACTCAAATGCTCAACTACAAGACATGGCAACTGCACAGCCCAATGAACAAGACACAACAAATTTCAACAGTGCAGTGAAATGCAGTGGTATGCAGCAGAGAAAATGTAAAAAGCAATGGTGATGATCGAAGCTAATACAGAGTAGTGGATTCACATACCCAAAATCAACAGTCGAAAATATACGAAATTGACAAAGTCAAATATCTCAAATCACGAAATCAATTCAAAGCCGTATGAATCAAGTTACTACAAATACGAAATTGACAAAGTCAGATTAATCCTCAGCATCAAAGCGTAATCGAACGGCAAAACAAGAATTTTTGCAGCAATCAGTCGAACGCAAAAATAGGAAATCAAATCCTATTAAAACCCTAATCATCATCGGCATTTAAATTCGATCGAGTTCAAGTATCAATTTAGAAAAGCAAAAGGAGACAGTACATACCGAATTCACAAGCATCAAACTCGATCGAGCAACTGCAAGCAAGCTAGGGAAACCAATCACAGATCGATTGAAGAAACCGAAGCCCTAATTGCAACAAAGAGCCGAAGCCCTAACTGGATCAAAAGGGAACGAAGCCCTAATCAGAACGAAGCCCTAATCAGAACGAAGCCGCCATTATTTCTCACGAACGAAGACAAAAAGAGGATCGGGTGAAATAAGGAAGTGCGGCCGGTCTTAAAAAACAAAAGGGGGTTTTGTTTAATTATAGGGTTTTATTTTTATTAATAATTAGTTTAGGGTTATTTTATATTGTTTTTAATTATTGTTTTTATTTTACGAATCAAAGAGTTTAGGTAAATCACCACCTAGGTTTTAGGTTGTGTCTGATTGTCTATTTAGAGTTAGTTCAGTAAGCAGGGGTCGCGAGTTTGCAAAACTCTATAGGCGGTAGCAGGGTTTGCAAGTCTGTTAGAGTGTTTGTAAGCGTGATACTGTTTAATTCTAATAGAAATCTGGGAATGCAGCAGTAGGTAGGGGTTGCCGAAGCTGGGTAAATCTTGTGTGTGATTTACTTTTCAGTATATTTATTTCTGCAGTTTATTTTTGTGTTTAAATCAAGAAAATTTGCTATAACCCTATTCACCCCCCCCCTCTAGGGTTAATTTAGATCCTACATTAGCATTATGTATGATAGAGAAGATATTTCCACCTTTCTTTTTTACCAAAGCTATTCATTTGATAGTTCATTTGAAAGATTAGATTTCTATAGCTAGACCAGTACAATATCAATGGATGTAACCCATTGAAAGGTAACCAAATATCATTTAGTTGCATTATTATAATTTTACATGTTATGAAAATAACGAAGAAAATTAAATTATGGGCTATTACGTGGAAAATAAAGAAGTTTTATATCATAATGTTACCTATAGTTATATGCAAATGTTGTTAAGATGTGTTCGAAATAAGAGTAATCCCATAGGAAGTATAGTAGTAGGATATCTTTTGAAAGAGTGTGTCATTTTGCGCTATATACATAACTGGTGTAGAAACTCGACAAAAATCGCCATGGTTCGTAATTCCAATATAAGTTTGTCACGTTATTTTATTGGGGGATTACCAATATTTTCCAGTTTTGGTCATCATTTGAGCAAATGCATGGAGATTGATCTTGAGAAAGATACTTGGAAACAATGTCGAACCTACCTTTTATTGAATTGCTATGAAGTGACTCCTTATTTAAAGTAAGACTATTGGATTTGTATTAAGTAATCTATAAATTTTATGATATGGTTTAGAATTAAAATAATTGTAACACCCTACAAAATTAACCAAAAATATAATAAAAGATATTAATTTAAATATAGTAAGTGTAAAATTGTAAGTTTCCAAATGTCAGAGTTGGCTGCGAAACTTGCAATATTTCTTTTGTAGTGATTTTCTGGATAATTTTCATATATTGAGTTTCAAAAATTGAATTCGTATGAAAAATTTATTGAGTTTTAAATATTTGAAATTTTAAAAAAATTAAAATATATAAATATGGAAAGAAATTATTTAAAATAGGACAATTCAACCGATCGACCCCAAGCGGTCAACCGTCTCAAACCAACTGGTCGACCGATCAAACTATTTCAGCTAGCGTTTGCCTAGGCCGAACGACCCAGATTTTATATAGTTAAATTTAATGGTTTATATCCATCAGAGCATCTATAAATAGAACATTAATCTGATAGGAAGAACCCCTAATCTATCATGTACGCACCAAACCTCTGTCTTTTCCCAAACTCTTTACTTCTCTTTAAATGAACATGTCCTTCAAAAACAAAAATTTAAAAATTAAGATAAAAGATTAGAAAGAAGTGAAAATAGTTAAATTAAGGAAAAAAGCAAATGGAAAGGAGAGAGATCAACGAATCAAAGCGGAGGATATTCAAGGCTAATTAAGAGGGAAATAACTTACTAAAGGCGAGTGGGTTCATTATTAACAGTAATGACCCGTATTTTTCTGGATAATTTAACCCTTGGAAAACTTCTATCGACTATAACTTTTGATAGAAACCGAATTGGCATCCGATACCACTTCCATTGGTATGGTTTTCCTTTCCATAGAGTGGTTGTAATAGCGATTTAGACTTTCGGGCTAGGATATATGGTTGTTTGAAGATTGGAGCTATATATTTTCCATTTGGTAGTAGTTGGTTCAGTGTTGTTTGGTTCGGACTAGGCTTTTTGGCATAAGAATTGGGTCATTGATCGATCATGGAATCCTTGTCAATGGGTGGACAGCTAGGTAGCCGATCATAAAACTCTGGTATGTGCATAGACAGCTCGGTAGCCAATCGTGGAGTCCTATTCGAGGGAAGCTCTAGGGTTGTTCTGTTCGGGGGGAGGTCTGTCCTGTGTTCTAGGTGGTGCTTCGGGGAACTTAATTACCTTAATGATTTAATGAATTACACATTATTAAGTTCTAACTAACTTATTGATAAACATAAATCTTATTAATGATTTAATTATCATTATCAAAGTAATTTAAAAACAATTTGCTTTTAAATTTCATCTAAATTCCATTTAAAATTAAGATTTAAAATGAATCAAATTTCAACTTAAACAAGTTTTAAGTATTTAAAACCTTTTAAATTTCATTTCAAAGAATTACTTATCTTCTAAGGTAAATTTAAAAATAATTTTAACCCATATTCAATTTTAAATAAATTTAAAATATACTTTAAATATTTCAAGTGGTTTTGAAAACATTTAAATTCAAAAAATTATTTTATTTCAAATTAGAATTCAAATCATGCTTTGAATTCATATTCAAAAACTTAAATTTAAAATCCTATTTAAATTCTATATTTCAGATTTAAAAAGCATGTTATAAAATACTTTATGATACAACCTTAATTATAACATTTGAATTTATAAACTTATTTCCTTTTCAAATCCTAAAATTCAAATTCATATTTGAATTCAGATTTACCATTCAGATTTTTAAACTTAAATTTAAATCTTGTTTTAAATCTCATTTTTTCCAGATTTTTAAAACCTCATTATAAATACTGTAAACATGTTTCAATTGTTAAACATTTCATTTTATAAAATTTATTTATTTTGAAAAACAAGAATTCAAATTCATTTTGAATTCATAATTTAAACTTGTTTTCAACTTTTCTTTAAATCTTGCTTTGCGTCCTTTTAAATTTGGTTTAAAATTAAAAACCTGCAAACTGTCAGGTTTCAGAAAACAAAACCTGAGAACTAACATACTCGAGCCCATAACTTTTTTACTTCGAGTCATACTCCTCTCTACTATGGGTAAACTCTCAAATAACTCGAGTATTACACGAGTACACTTCTTCACCAAAAGTCCCAGAAACAAACAAACCCTCAGATGTCCACTGTGCACATGCACGAAGCCCATGGATGATTCCGATCATCAACGAGGATCATCCCTAATCCACTAACAACTCCAGAATCCAACACGAACATCTGATTATCAGAATAAACTCGAATTCAAAATCGAGTATGCAAACTCAACCTGGAGCAACTTCAAAACCTGGAATACAGCATTCCTCAAAAACCCCAAACCTACCAATGTCCAGATCTCCCCTCTCCGACCAACGTTAGAGTTGAAACTTCGGCCACAACCTCGTCATGGACCCAGCTACCATCCCTCAAATTTGCTTCACACTCGAACAACCATAGAGGCAGTGATGATCGAATTCAAAACTTGATCATTAAACTAGGGTTACATATAAATTTTAATCACCGTCGTCGCCATACCAACTTGATCACCATACAACCAATTTTCCATGATTCTCCGATCATCCATCTTCCTTCATACAGAAACACGACCCTCTAGAACAATTGAATCACCAGAGATGATCAAAAACTCCATTACTGGTCAAAACAGTAATGTACATCCATACCCAATCTAAAAACTTTGTGTTTAGTTTTAAAAATCAAGATTTTGATTTAGCTTTCTGATTTTATACTTATATGAGTGAACTCGTATGTTTGAAAATTAACATTTATCAAGTTTTCACTGTTCTTCAAGGTTTTCCAGTGAGATTATCAAACTGATTTTAACTAAATAAATTTTTTAAACTTACTTCAAAAACTAAACAACAATACTTGTCTATAATCAAGACTCTACATATCTTGGATCAAAGAATAGGAATTTATGTTGCAATCTGGGTCAAAAACAAAGAACAGAGGTATATTTTTTTTATAATTACAAGCACGCACACATTCATCAAATGTTCACAAATAACTCTAATTTTCCAGAGATAAATTAGGCAACCACATTACTTAATTCATTTTAAAACAAAATGTTACTCACCTTATACAGGAGAACAGAGCATCCAAACTTTAAAGCTTGGAGTAGCTTGCGTTTGTCTATTGATTTTAATACTGCAGTGGTATGCTAATGAAACTGAAGTGCTACTGCTCCCTATCCCAACTACATGCACGCAGGCCTTTTTTATCCTTTAATTTTTTGAAAAAAAATGCAGACTTGAGATCGCTTCAATTCCAGGTTGCTTGTTGAAAATTTCCAGAGGAAATACAGTTGCATGCAGGCCTGATTTTCTAGAGATGAAATGCAGGTTGATTTTTTTAAGTTTTGAAAATGCAAACATTTGATTCTTTTTTTTGAAGAATTGGTTTGAGGGATTTTCAGATTTTGAAGTGTGATGTTTTCTTTGATTCACTTTAGCTTAGAATTTGATTTTGAAAAAGAGAATGAAGGGAAAATGAAAATGGTTTAAGGGCTGAATTTTATTTAACAAATAAAGAAAAAGATAAAAGAAAAACAATGACACTTGTCATGTTATCAAATTTGTTAGCTAACACACGTAGCATGATTATATTCATAAGTTAAACACATGTCTTTTTTATTTAAATTAGTTATATATTTAAATGTTAATAAATGATTTTTCTTTAATTTATTTATACTTATGTAAATATATATGATTTTCTTATTTAAAGAAAATGTAAATAAAACAAATTATAAATTAAAACTTATTCAAATATTTTTAAGAATCTATCAATTTGAATTTCAAAATAAAAATCCAAATTCAAATTAAACTTTTGAAATCAAAATTAAAATCAATTTATTCAATTTAAAATGAAAATTTCATTTTCTTATTTTAATTCCTTTTATATTTATGGAAAAATAATATATTATAAATATGGCTTGAAAATAACAATTTAACAAATTTTAAATGATTTATAAAGAGATTATAAATCACTTTTATTATCAAATGAATTAAAACCATATTTTACATTTTATTTTAAACTTTTATACAAAATTTCCAAATCATATTTATATCAAGTAATATTTAAAAAGAAATAAAACAAACCTTTTTTTTAATTTTAAAAATTAAGCTAAGATATAACTTTAAACAATTTAACATTTATTTCAAGTAATTATAAATCATATAGTTATTAATTTAAATAACTTCGAGAAACTTAAAATTAATTTAAAACATAATTTCCCATTATTAGAATTTAAAAACAAAAACTTTATTTATTTATTAAATTCCAAAACAAAGATTATCTATAATATATATACAAATATATATACATTATAATTAAAAACATTTATTTAGCTTTTAAAAGATAAAATCACTAATTAAATATTTAATTAGATTATTAAATCATATTATACTAATCAATATTATCAAATCAATTTAATTTTATATAAAGATTATTAAATTGATATTGTCAAAAATTCCGGGATATCACATAGGGGAAGAAAAATCAGAAATTTGTCGTTCATTCTCAGATTTGCATCGTTTTGCATGCAAATTTTTTTCTGAAGGTTTTATAAGGGCTTGGATGGATAGGCTCGAAGAGGTCATGAGTTATTTGGATGCATACGGAAGGCATACAGGTCGAAGAACGAAGCGTAGCGGTGGAATCGACTTGAAATTTGGATTCAAAGACTTGACTATATTTTGGTTCGGGAGGTATTCTAGTCGACCCTAGCCACAACTTAGGTTTGACTCAGGTTTGGCTTAAAGTCGTACGAGAATTCTTGATCGGGGGTGTTGGCTCGGGTCTAGCTCAGGTTCGGTGGTGTTTAGCTCAAAGCTAACCATGAATTCTTATTTGGGGGTGCTTCGTGTCATGCTAGGGGATTTTAGCAATTGGCTTGGGTCGGTACACAAGCAATGGATTTAGTTGGGGTTTCTAGGGCGCTTTATGTTGCGCTTCAGGCTTTTTCAAAGGTTGCTTTGGGATTGACTTAGGGCATACCCAGACTGAAACTTGAAATTTGGAAGGTTGGGTCGTGGCAAGGCGATACTTTGGGATTTCTTCAAGAATTTTTCTGAGGGTCCAATGGATGATGTGGAATGAAGCAGACGACTCCAAACGACCCAGAATGACCAAGGATTTAGTGTGGTGATAAGTCGAGCCATGGCATAGCACTTTGATATGACAATACCGACGACGATGGCGATGACTTCAGAACCTTAGTACAATTGCTCTACGACTTACAATGGACACCTAGAGGCATCCTGAAGATGATGACTTAACGATGGGAGTCTTGACGGTGTCCACCAATTATAAGAACTTTCAAGTGAGATTTGTGACTATGACCTACTGTGGAGGTAGGTAAGATGAAATAATGATTGGATTCCATTATAGAGAGCATGAAAAGGGATTTTGATTAACTCCCTGGTTTGCGGTAATGCCATACAAGTTATCATATATCCAATGCTCTTGAGTGAGAGATGTAAGGTTGTGTGATGGATGCCATATTTGCCGTATGTTTGATGTGATGTGTGGTACCTCTATACTCCATATTTTCCTCTTGTGATAGTATTTTAACATATGCCATGTTTATGTACTAACCTTTAGATGCAGGGACATGTCAAGTATGGTTGTTCATACCCTATACCCTATTTACTATTATTACTATGTAGTGTGCAGTTGGTTGTTGTGAAAGTTGTGTTATTAATATGGTGAGTTAGTAGGCATTTGCTGACATGGTGTTGTGCACTAACATGGAGGGTTAGTACCTTTGGTGATTTTGTGGTTGCATAAGAGTAGTGTTTCACATTAATTGCATTGATTGTGATGGTTGCAATGGTTGCATTAGTTGCGTTGACTTCATTGGCATTGATGATTGCAAACGATTGCATGGATGCTATGGTTGTTATGTGTTAATGACTATTTGGATATAGGAGAAGAGCAGAAACCAGAATTACATGGACTTGATTCCCTAAAAGAGGTATGTATGCAGTATTTTTCTATGCAATGTCCATTGGATCCCTTAGGTTGGGTTGGGATGTACAGAATTTGGCACACTTTAAAAATAGCTGAAACCATTTTCCTTTTTATTTTGTCTATCTGTACAAGTGAGAAGTTATAGATAGGAGCGGAACAGGGAATGGAAAGTGGGTGCAGGCTATGTCATGGGTAGCTGATTGATACATTCTTTTATTCCAATGTTTATTGTTAGCAAGATAATGTTAGTTTAGAATCATTCATGTTGTCTTGCGTTGTGTAGTACCGTAGGCACTATGATGTTCTTAATTATGGTTCGTTTGATTAAATCACTGTCTCACCTGTTTTACATCTGTATTGTTATATTATATTTTAGCTGTCGTTGTAAGATGTTCTGTAGGTTTAGTGACTCCTTGAGCTTTGGGTAGACTTAACCATTTAGGATATGTTAATTTTTACTTTTGGTTGTGTTGTTTTATTGCTTATTGTTTGCCTGATTATAATTGTGTACATTGGATGGTAGGATACATGTCTTTTAGCTTAATAATTTTATGATGGGGTAGTTATCCTATGTTAACTAATGAGACGATAAGCAATATATTTGGGTCAGTCATGGTGGATGATGTGAGATTCTCTCTAGTTGACTTTGAGCCATGCCTTGGAAAAATGGTGGTTAACTTCAGATTAGGTGTTAAGGAAATTCTAGAAGCCAGGTTAGGTGTTCTGAACATCGACGTATTGATGATGTGAATCGTTCTAGGTCAAGTACTTAGGGTGTGAAGTATAGGTGGACTTGGTGACATCCGAAGAGGCACGTTCGACAAGGTGAAGCGATGCAATGGGATGTAGTTTGTCCTAATCTCGAGTTGTGTGCAGAAGAAATAAATGATAACTCTACGTGGGATAGGTGTTTTGTGGGGTAAGGGGATGTGAGGATGCTCACCTATGTACCTTGGACCTTGGTCATGGTTTGACCTGCCTTGGTGATGAAAGTGCCATGGTGATATATATGATCGAGCACCGAATCTAATTGTGGCGTGGTGTACTGTCGACCTTGGTGATGGTCGTAAGAGTTATCAAGTATCCAAAGGTATCTTTATGGTGTTGCGAGACCTTGGTGATGGTCATCTTAGTCATGATGTGAGATCTTGGTGATGGTCAGGATGGAGTGGCATCTTGGTGATGATGCAAGACCTTGGTGATGGTCGGAATGAGGTGGGATCTTAGTGGTGATGCGAAACCATTGATGATGGTCAGATGAAGTGAAATCTTGGTGATGATGTGAAGGCTTGGTGATGGCTATGATGACATGAAGCCTTTGTGAGGGCTATGGTCAAGAGAGACCTTAGTGATGTTCTAATCCGCCTTTGTGGTGGCAAGAAGTGTTTGATGCAAGACCTTAGTGGTGGTTTGATCCGCCTTAGGGGTGACGAGGGGTGTTTAGCATGAGACCTTGGTGACGGTCTAGTTTTCCTTAGTGATGACAATGAGCTACTTTATGCTCTGGTGAGGCTATAGTGTTAAGTAGTTATCGATCTCAATGATGGTCGTATGGATTATTATTTATCCTATTGTGCTTAGTGAAAAGCCTTAGTTATGGTTAGGTGATACGAGACCCTATGGTGGTCAGGCAACAAGTGACCCTGGCGAGGGTAGGTGCGAAGTGAGACCTTGGTGATGGTTTCTATTGGGTGTGCTTGTTAGGGATTGGATTAGAAACTTGCTAAGAAACTCAGTTTGGTAGGTGGCGGTTCGACGGTCGATCGAGAATGGCAGTTCGATGGTTATGCATGAGGACTGTTTACCAAGAGCTCTATACTTAGAGGAATGGACATATTGATGAGACACTTGAGAGGGTCATGGAGAAAGCTTTGAGTCACGAGAGCCTATGTATGAAATCAAAAGCTAAAGTTGTTGTTTCTAAGGAAAAGCCAAAGCCATAGGTGAGTGGGGTAAGCAAGAGAAAATGGAACAGCAACAAGGAAATAGAAGAAACATCAGAAAGAAGTGGACCAGAAAAAGGCTATGTGGGAGATGGTGTGCTTTGATTGCAATAAGAGGAGTCACCTTAGTAAGCACTACAGGACCCTAAAGTGTGGAGAAGGAAGTGCTTCAATTGTGTTGAGACTAGGCACATAAAGAGAGATTGTCCAAACCGCTAAGGAATAAGCAGGTTGTGTCTTCTTATGCTTTGAACGTCATTCTAGCTTCATCAAGTGTTCCATCAGCAAAGGAGAGGGGGACAGGCATCGTTAGTGAAGTGTCTTGGTGAGGCGTTAAGGTTATGACCTGGCCTAGTAGGCAAACCTATAGTTGTTTCGAACTTGGTGATAATTTGATTGACTTAGAGCTGGTTCGCTGAGACTTAGGGTATTGAGCCAGAGATGTTTGTTTGCTTATGATCGCTTTGTTTGGATTCGTTAAGTTTGATATCGATTGGGATAGAGTGACAGAGATATGGTGAATAATGAGAACGTGAAGTTGACGAATGGGACTGGAGGAGGGTGAAGGCTAGAGCTAGACTATGCATAGGGTATAGTTATGGTTAGCTTGGTGTGTTCGCTCGGGAACCTGCGTGAGGATTTATCATCATTTCCCATAGTGGGGGAAACATTCAGAGATGGTCGGACTACTGATGTGTAAAGGAATTGAATTCCATATCAACTTAGGACTGGTGTTATATCTTTGAAGAGATGGTCCTCGAAGAGCGAGATGGATTAGAGAAGAAAGTGAAAGAACCATGGAGAAAGGGGGTCCTTTGTAGGATTATATTCAAGTAAGGAGTGCCTACAGTATGTATTTGTACAGTGAGTGGAAGACTTATAGAGACAAAGTGGAGTATCAAGAGCATGGTGGACTTGTGCTAGTGTTCATAGGTGATAGTCTTTCCTTCTAGCAAGAAGGAAGTCCATGATGCACTTTGGAGTTTTGTAGGTGGTATTAAGGAAATATACCAGCTTAGGAGTAGTATTCATATGGAAGATAGAACTTGAGTGTATTGCAAATGGATAATAGGCATGCAAGGTGGATATGTTTGGCTTTATCTTATTTATGTTGGGATTTTGGGGGCGAAATTCTGAAAGGAGGGAGAGTGTAGCAACCCATATTTTTTCAGATGATTTTTCCCATGGAAAACTTGTATCAAATATAACTTTTGATTGAAGTTGAATTGACGTCCGAGACCACTTTCATTGGAATGATACAATGATCCTTTCCATAGAGTGGTCATAATAGCGATTTGGACTTTTTGGCTATGAGGTACGGTTATTTGAAGATGGAGTTATAGATTTTTGGTTCAGTTATAGTTGGTTTGACGTTGTTTGGTTCGGGCTAGGTTTAGTTCGACAGAAGAATGGGGTTTGCAACTGGCCATGGAATCCTGGTTGGTGGGTGGATGGCTCGGTATCCGATCATGGAATCCTGGTCAGTGGATGGATGGTTTGGTAGCTGATTATGGAGTCCTATTTGGGGGGGTGCTCTATTCAAGGGGTAATCTGTTCAAGTGGTGAGGTCCGTCCTTTTTTCTAGGGGTTGCTTTGGGGTTTTGCCTATAAATAGGTGAGCCAACTCTCCCTGAATCAGCTTTCTACAATTTTTCTCAAATATCTCTCAATCTCCGTTATTTTGCACTTCACCCAAACCCTTCTTTTTTCACATCCAAATCTTGTCCAAACCATAGATGAAAAAGAGGATTCATCAGAGAACTTTAGATCCACATCTTCTGGGAATAAAAATCACATCATTACTGTTCATTCTCAGATTTCATCGTTTTGCATGTAAAACTTGGTTTTTTAAGGTTCTGCGAAATTGAGCTTCGATGGATAGGCTTGAAGAGGAAAGGAGTTGTATCAATGCATATAGAAGGCATATAGGTCGAAGAACGTAGCATAGTGGTGGAATCGACCCAAAATTTGGATTCGGAGGCTTGAAAGTGTTTTGGTTCAGGGGGTATTCTGGTTGCCCCTAAGCATGGATCAGGTTTGACTTAGGTTTGGCTCAAAGCTGGACATGAATTATTAGTCGGGGGTGTTGGCTCGGGTCTTGCTCAGGTTCGGTGGTGGTTGGCTCAGAGCCAACCGAGAATTCTTGCTCAGTGGGGTGCTTCGAGTCATGCTCGAGGATTTTGGCAAGTGGCTTGGGTCAGCACCTGAGTAAGAAATTCGGTTTGGAGTTTCTGGGGCACTTCAGGCTTTTTTAAGGGTTGCTTCGGGTTTGACCTAGGGCATACCCGAACCAAAACCTAAAATTTGGAAATTTTGGTCGTGGTGAGGAAAAACTTTGGGATTTCTTTGGGACTTGTTCTAGGGGTCTAGTGGATGGTGTGTAATGAAGTAAACGACTCCAAACGACTCGGAATAGCCTAGGATTTCGTATGGCAACAAGTGAAGCCATGGTGTAGCGCTTCGATATGGCAACGCCGACGACGGTGGCGATGACTTTGAAACCTTAGTACGGTGGCTCTACAACTTACGATGGATGCTTAGAGGCGTTTCGAAGATGAAGAATAATGATGGAGTCGTGATAGTGATCCATAAGGACGAGTTCAATGATAAGGACTTACGAGTAAGATTTGCGATTATGTCCTACCGTGGAGTTAGCTGGGATGGAACAATTGGATTCCATTATGGAGATGCGTAAAAATGGATTTTGATTGAGTCTCTAGTTTGCAGTAGTACCATACGAGTTATCATATATCCAATGCACTTGACTGAAGGACACGAGATTGCATGATGGATGCCATGTTTGTCATGTGTTTTATATGTGATATCCTTATACCCCATATTTTTCCCTTGTAAGAATTTTAGCATATACCATGTTTATGTACTAACTCTTTGGATGTACAGACAAGTCAAGTGTTACTATTCATAACCTACATCCTATTTACAATTATTACTATGTAGTTTTTCATTGGTTGTTGTGAACGTTATGTTACCAGTATAGTGAGTTAGTATGCAATTGGTGGCATGGTGTTGTGCACTAACATTGTGTGTTAGTACCTTCGGTGATTTGGTGGTTGCATAGGAGTAGTGTTTCCTGCTTACATTAATTGCATTGGTTATGATGGTTGCATTGATTTCATTGGCTTTGATGATTGCAAATGGTTGCATGGATACTATTGTTGTTATGTGCTAACGACTATTTGGATGTAGAAGAAAAGCCGGAATCGGAACTACTAGGCTTGATCCCCCAAAAGGGGTATGTATGTAGAATTTTTCTATACAATAGCTACTAGACCCCTTAGTTGGCCTAGGGTGTAAATAAATTAGCATAGTCTAAAGCCTTTTCCCTTTTTATTATATCTATCTGTATCGGTGAGAAGTTGCAGATACGAGCAGAAGAGGCAATGGAAAGCGGATGCAGGCTATGTCATGGATAGCTGATTGATATATTCTTTTATTCCATTATTTATTGTTATTTAATTAATGTTTGTTTAGAATCATTTATGTTTGATCCCACTGTGTAGTGCTATGGGCATTATGATGTTCTTAATTATTGTTCATTTGATTATATCACTGTCTCGCCTGTTTTACATCTATGTTGTTATATTATATTTAGAGGCATTTTACTATAAGGACAAATTTTGTGGTCCAATTAGTTTCTAGGACACACATTCACAGGAATTAATTTCATGGAAAAAATTGAAAGAATAATTACTTTTAAGACAAAGTCAGCTGTCCAATTACTTTTAAGGACATAATTTCAAAGTTTTTTTGGACTTAGAAACTAACTATTTTGCATTTTGTTCTTAAAAGTAATTATTTCAGTTGCGTGTCCTAGAAACTAATGTCACTTGCTAAAGAGGGCCTTGTGGCTAATTTCCACTTATATTTATCTGTGCGCTATAAGATATTCTACAGGTCTGTGTTTGGTCTTCTTTCTTTTCACCCTTGGCAATCATCCTATATCAACCAGGCACGATATAGCATATTATCTTATGTGTTTGGGTGCCAGTAGTTTCAGGTGGTCATCACATTAACTAAGTTTATTTACATGTAATCGAGTTTATTTATACACCTATTGGATCTAGAAATTACCCAAATTAATCTAAGATTTTGTTTGCCTAGTAATTATCACTAGTTGGAAATTTGATAGAAATCTAAACTATATGAATATGATCCCTATCTACTTTTGATTAAAGTAAAATAGGGATATCAGTTGATTTAGTTTGATTTTAATTCAAATGCCCTTTTGATTCACCTTGAATATTAAATCTGGAATTTAATTTGTATATAACTATACCTTGTTGATAATGATTTTACCTTGAATTAATTTGAGATACAAATATACTAAAATAATTACAAAATTTACGAAATTAAAGTAGTGAAAATGAAATAGGGTTCACCGTTTGAAATTGTGCAATAAAAGTATGACTAATTATTAAACAAAGAAATTGAAACAAATTTACATTTTACGGCATATAGTGGTTATGGAACTTTACTGTGGTGATTCTATATCTTGCTATATTTTTAGTATGGAAGAATAGATATTGTTTATGTAAAGCATGTTGTGCAAATGATTTTTTTCCTTCCTTATCAGATATTCTACTTTTTTGTAAATTCTCATAGTGGTCGAAGAATACATGGCTCCTATAGTTGACAGAATAATTGGTTACTTATTTATAATGACTGAACAGATGGTTTCTTTAATTGAGACATGTAATTAAGGGATTGCGTTATTTATTTTCTATATTTAAGGACTCTATTGAATGGCACCAAGAAGATTGCTCATATGCTTCAAATATGACACACATTAAACTTTAACTAAAAGGGTTAGAAACAACAGAGCTAAGCTAAAAAAGAAGTATTACACTTCGAAAATAGGCTCGCCATCTTGTTTCATTTGTGTAGATGACCGTGTGGATAGTAAACAATGGAGATCAATGGTGAATTATTGAGATAATGATCCTAAAAATGAAGTAACCTTTTTATCTTCTCTGCTTTGCATTTTATATAAATCTAGGGAACTTTTAATATGCACACTGTTTTTAGTTAATCCATAGTGGATAACGACTTATGTTTTTATTCTCCAATGTAGATTAAGGTTGAGAAGAATATTGAAAGTCCCAAGTGGTTAATAATGAATCACACTGGTGGGTCGATGCCTTTTGCAGGACACCTATCAGAGTTTGCAATTAGCTCTTTCGTGAACAATTTTTCACATACTATGATTGGTTAAATATATTTTTGGCAATATTACAAAAGACTATAGTCTCAGCGACACCATAGTGCATATAATTTTCTTAGCATTATTTTTTATGCATAATTTTTAACAGTGTAGTAATAATATAATATTTATTTGTTGAACAAAAAAAGCATGGTCATGAATCAGGTCTAATTGAGCATTTGAGATGTTCCACGCAAGAAAAGATGAAGAAAATAGCTCGGTTGATGATGCATCTCAACAAAAGGGGGGTAGCATGCTCTTTTCTATATAATATTCTATTAATTTATTATTATTTCTTCTTTAAACCAATAATGTTTATATTACAATTTTATAGCTACAACAATGGTTGGTAGAATAATTTTTAATTCATGACTACAATAGTGTCTATACAATTACTCATGAGACCAAAGAAATAATTAGCACTAACTTAATTTGCCCTTTATTTCAAAACATAGAAATAATTCTATAAGGAATCAGAATATTGCAATTTTCCTCACAAGCTTTAAACTAGTTATTTTCATGTTGTATTTTCTATTTTTTTAAAGCGTATGATTGAAATAACCATAATAAACCTACAGGCCAATATTTCCCAACAACTAGCTCAATTGGTTACTTCTCATTGCAAAAAGATAGCAAGGTTGATATTACAAGAATATGTGTTTGATATAGGATTCGAAAAAGGAGGTCGAGTTAGATGTTATGGAGAAGGTGTAATGCCGGATATGGTTCCTTAGGTACAACAAACGTAGCACACATTATCATTTAGTAGACTATGTAGATGAAGAGAATATGCTACTTCACAGTCTTCATTTATGGATCTAAAATTAATGTATAAGAGACAACAACCAATAGATGATAAGAAAAAAAAGAGAATGAATAACAAAGAAAAGAGAGTGAGGAACTTCGACAAATGGTTTTAGCATTGAAACGCAAGTCCTCAATTTCACCAACGTAACAATCACCATCTCATAAACATTCTTCGTCACAACTTCAGTTTTCATACGAGTCTCCTTCTGCTCAACAACAACATTGCACCTCTTAAAATAATCCTCTCCAATATCAGCACCATGGATCTTTTTAACAATATTTGCCTCAAGCATAAATTAGACCTTACTAACCATCATCATTACTGTAACTTTACTATTTGTATCTACAACGTCCTTTTTTGAATCTAATACTTGCTTATCCAATGGGAAGCGTTACATCTACGCTCAATGATATGGAACTTGTGCAACAACTCATACCATCTCACTACCAAAAATAGTCGGTAAGGTATGTGTGACTTTCACAACAAGATGATGGTTCATTAGAACTCGAAGCACATGATAGAAAATTTTATTTTGATATCTTGGTTATTTTGAAACTTTATATTGGTAATACTTGTAGTTTGGCTATTATGGTAATGGTAACGATTATCGATACGAGAAAACTATTACCTTACCATACTATTGGTAAGTCAAAAATGACTATCGATATTTTACTATTACCGCTAGTAAAAATTTTATAGATATACTGATAAACTCGTAAACCATTGACTGGTAATGGTAAATTTACTGATACATAAAGGTATTTAAAATTTTATCATATTAAAATTTTGATAATGACAGAAAAAGTAAATATTTTGTTACTTATTTTAGTTGACATTTTGACTTATTTTAGTTAACATAAAATAAATTCTTGGTTCATCACATGTTAATGGCAAAAATATTAATAATAATTTTCTTAATCTTAAACTCTGAAGTTAGTAATTCCAAAAAGAATTATCATCATAAATAATACTATAAGCATCTGCGTAATATATGATAAACTTTCAGAAGTTTTTATGGTTAGGATTAATAGTGAAAAAGAAAACTAATATGAGTGGTAAATTTACCTTCGTCATTGGGTTTGATATTTATTTACCATTACATTTACAGTTAATAGTGGTAAATTTACCAATAGCACCGGTATACCAATGTAGCTCGACATTGGTTACAATTGTTTATTATTCGTATGGTAATGGGAAATTTACCATTACCATAACCGTTGGAACTAGGCCAGCCCATAGTGGAAAATTTGGGTAAATCTCAAAAAAGATTCTGTTATTGGATCTTTAGTGGGTCCATGTAGTCTAATTTATTTAGAACTTCACTAAATTTTCGTTCAAATAAAATCAATATTTTATTTTAATTTTATAAATGAAATTCATTTTATATAATTTTTATTGTATTTCATATATGTGTATCATATGGGAATATGTATGCGGTGCACATGCAACATGATACTATATACATGGTTTGACATGTCCGCGTATAGATGCTACGATTTACACCACATTAGACAGGTGAGCCCCTCATGTATACTCATATTATGTATCAATATACATAAACGTGAATCAAGTTATTGTATAAACATACATACATACATACACACAAAGTTAATTATACATTTATTATAAAATATTGGCTATAGATTATTTGTATAAATCATTTATGAAATATATGTATATGTATATGTATATGTATATGTATGTATATAAATAATTAAATTTTGAAATTATTTTTAAATATTAATTTATAAATAAAACCTTTATCATATGTTATGAAAACAAAAAATATTTTTTATATATACATTGATTGATAATACACATACACATATAACTGGTTAGTTAATTAACATACATACATACTTACATACATACATACTTACATACATACATACATACATATATATATTTAAAATACATATTTGCAACTACTTATGGCCAGGATTTTATTTTTTATAAAATTTATTTTTGATTTAAATACTTTTTAGATAAAATATACTTTAAAATTTATAATCTATATGGATTTAATGATAAAAATTATATAAAATAATTTCTGTAATCAAAATGCATATTTTACATTATATAATTTTTTTAGAAAGTTATATTAGATATAAATGTATCATAAATATATTTTGTTTATTTAACTAATTTAAATCAAATAATTTAAAATGTTTATATATAAAAAATAATTATTTATTTATTACCAAATGGTTTTAGGTGTGTATAAAATTTTGTAACATTTTTAAGTATATATAAATTAATATTTTTTCATTAGATTTAATTGATAAAATAATTAAATAAAAAAATCAATTTTTTTAATCATTAGGGCATGAGCTATAAAAATTCTTTTATACAAAAAAAATGCACACACGCCACTATATATATATAACCATCGACATGTGACAATATAGTAATATACAAATTCGAGATAAGGTCTACCTAACAAACATATGAATAATCAATTAAATTATCAATTAAATTATTAATAAATTAGAACCATACCTCTCACCAAGGACTAGAGATCACACTTTGAAATGATGAAATAGCACCATGAATCGTATTCAAGTTCTAGAGTTGTTGGCTTCCAAACTGCTTTACCACTGATAATCGAACCGAAGAGTTTTGTTATAATTTTTGACTTGGTTTTTTGGGGTTTATGGAGGATGGTTACATGCCATAAAATTACAAAGAGAGAGAAGAGAAAAAATTTGTGAAGAAATGGTGTAGAGAGTGGCATATAAATAGGGAGTCAAATGGAGAGAAAAGTGGATCATATCCTCGTATTTCTCTCTTATCGATTTCATTCTCTTAACCATTCAAACCCCTTTATTATTCCCATCATATGGCCACCCAAACCATTCCTTCCTTTAGCTGAAATAAGCATGCATATATGAGCCTCAAATCTAGTCCAAATCTGAACACTATTCAATGCAATTTAAATCTCATTTAAATGCGTACCGACATCGTATATCAGTCAGTATATTTATAACTATTATAAACATATTATTTAATATTTCTCAATATGTAAAATATAAATTTTATAATTAATATTTCATAAATATTAATTAATTTATAACAATTACGACTTAATTAAATTTGGTGGAAAAAGTAGTATTCATTATTTCTGTTGTGTGACTCTTAGTGTAAATTCGCTTAGCGGTCAGTATCGAATAATTCGAATATTAACGTTCATACGTCACTTAGCAGGCGGTGTGACATTATTGCCAAATTTATTGTTTACTCAGCTTTAGTAAAATCCAGTTTTATTTCATTAACCATTACGTGGCAGTGACAATTCTTTTAACCAATTCTCTTTGTAAAACTATATAACTTTGGACTTATGGAATTTGATAATTATCAAAATTACAATATAGTTATTCAACTCTATAATCCAAATACAGGGTCCTTGGTTCAATAATAACAATTATTATTAACCGGACTACTCCAATTAGAGATTTTGACTTTGAGCCGACTTTAGTTGATCGTAATACTAACCCTATATAACTGAGGATACGAATCCTCTACTGATTAGTGTTTCATTTCCAATACTTTTACTTTACCCAACTATAGCAATTCGATGGACAAAATGCCATGATTTGACTATAATCAGTGAAGCTTTCATATTGAAGATCATTAGTATTCTCAAGTCAAGAGAACTATGTATACTAGTCATAATAATATTTTCCATTTGACCTTTTTTATTAACCAATAGAAAACTATTGAGTGGGTCATTACATAGTTATCTAATAACTTTCGATACGTAACCCTTTAGTGCCCTCAGTAAAGTAATACACTGTCCAATATTTGGACAACAGTATGTACTCTAGTCTCAATGGATGCATCGATATCCAGTCTTAATGCGTCTTGACTAGGATTATTTTAAATGATGTATTTATTATATTATGATACAATAATCATGATTACAACTATTTGTAATTACTACCAAAAATGCACCATTTGTGGATTTTCTATTAAATATATTTTAATTGAACATTTAACTATTTATAACACATTATAACAAATATATAACAGAAAAAAAAAACAACTTTATTACGAACGATAATTGATTACAGAGTTAATTAATTTACAATAAATTACAAAATTACCCTTAGGTCGTACCCCTAACTACATCAATCTCCTACTTTCACTCGGTGCTAGTTATGGAATCTCAATCCCATCCCTTCAATCAACTTCTTGAGAGCCGACCAAAGTAGATCGTTAATGAATGGATCTGCTATGTTGTCCTTGGTATCTACCTTTTGTATCATGACCTCATTCTTCTTAACGAATTCTCTAATGAGGTGGAACTTTTGAATAATATGTCATGACTTCTTGTGCACTCTGGGCTCCTTTACGAGTTATTGCATTGTTATCACAAAAAAGTGCTATAGGATTCTCGGTATCAGGAATCACTCCAACCTCACTCGAAAAACGTATGCATCCATATTGGCTCTTTAGCTGCTTCATTGAGGTCGATGTACTTGGCCTCCATTGTCGAATCAGTTACTGTCACTTCTTTGGAACTTTTCCAATTGATGGCTCCGCCGTAGCGCAAAGACATAACCAGAAGTTGATTTACTATCATCATTGTCACTCTGAAAGCATGAATCCATATACCCTTCATAAGTAAGTCTCCATTCCCATAAATGAGAAATGAGTCCCGAGTATTTCTTAAATATTTCATATACATTTTTATGGTCATTCAATGCTTTTCTCCAGAATTAGACTAGTATATACTCATGCATCCTGATGCGTAAGCTACATCTGGTCTCGTACATAGCACATCATACATTATGGATCCCATGGCTTAAGCATAGGGGATACTTTTCATACCCTATTTTTCCTCATTAGTACGAGGAGCATCCTTTTTAGAAAGGATTATTCCAGACTACGTTGAAATATTTCCATGCTTGGAATCTCCATATCGAACTTCAGTATGGTATCTATGTTCAGGAACTGGGTCAATCCCAATAGCCTCTTAGATATATCTCTATAGGTCTTCATATCTAGTATATTGGTTGCTTCTTCCAAATCCTTGATAGGGAAGTTCTATGAAAGCTAAGCTTTCACTGGTTGAATAATGAAATGTCATTACCAGTCAATAGAAGATCGTTGACATATAGCAGTAAGGATATGATAGCATTTGTTTGCACCAAAAATGGCACAAATGTCCCAAAGTAGATAAATTCAAATCGAACAAGCAAAATCAAGAAGAAAATAAGAAAACACAAGCACTTTCTATAGTGGTTCGACGAATACTCTGGTCTACGTCCATTTTAATCTTATTATTTGATTGATTATCTCTGTAATACAATAATTACAACTTAGATCCGACCATAATCTGGTAGGTTTCGGATCTTGGAGTATTTGGAGAAGAAGAAGATAAAAGAAAAATCAAGTGCCATAAAAAGTCCATTTGTCGTTGCTCTAGGTCTCTTATGTATAAGGAAATCGTCTAGAAGAATTGAGGGCTAATTAAATATTAAGTCCATGTCCAAGTCCAAATATGTAGAAGTGAACATCGGAGCCCAAACATTGATAAAAAACTCTCGGTATTGACTGATTTGGTTGATGCCAAGAGGTTTTGTCTACTTACTTTCTCGATCTTTCTTCGTACTTGCTTAGTCTCCAAGTTCTTGATTTTCACGAGAGGTCTTTAATGTGAGGTCTCTGACGAGAAATCTCCAATGAGAGGTCTTCGACGAGAGGTTTCCGACGAGAGGTCTTTGATGAGAGGTATTCGACGAGAGGTTTTTCATATTTAATACTTAGTCAAAAAAATTTGAGTTCCTTCATTTTGTCATTTTTAATAGTTTTCAAGCTTCGGAATCCATTACTTTATCAGTTTTTAGTCCAATTCGCATGTTTAAGTCTGTTTAAAGACTATGGAAAATTCCATCATAACACTTGCATTCCAAAGTATACCTTATGAACGTAAGGTGTGCTTTTCTCAAAGACAAATTTCCATAGTAGTCGACTTCTGGCAGTCAAGCTTTCTTGGTATCCATTGATTCAAGTTGTGGTGCATCATCCCATTCCTTCGAATTCTCCTGCAAATCCATGGCCATTCAAGACAGTCGTAGCTAAGGACTCCAGTCCTTCTTTAAGTGCTAATCATAAATCATAATCAACCTGTTTTTATCCCAAATTGTCATATCGCATATCAAAATCATCCCATGTTCGTTTGGGATTTATCTATTGCAGTCTGATTACAAGACGTCCAAATCCTAAGGTCATGTCAACATCCACTCTAGGACTTGATCTCATCGGATCATTTACCACCCAAACTAGGGTACGATCTCTTTGGATTGTTTAAGGTCCAATCTAGGGTTCGATCTCTTCTGATAGTTAAACATCCAATATAGGGTTCGATCTCTCTAGATCATTACCGAGTCCAATTCACTCGGTCTTCGGCAAGGGGACTCAACATCCAAGTAAGTCTATCTACTTACACTATGGCAAGGGGACTTACTTTCTTGTACAAGTCATTTCAACTGCTCTCCGACAAGGGAAATTGAACGTTATAGTCGCCCCATCTCTCCGAACAGGACTACCATGTTAAGCCAATATCAATCATCATGATCTGGTGGTTTTCAAAAATCAAATATTCAAATCAAAGCAATCAATCAAACATCCTGAACATTCATCTTAGATATCCATCTCAGATCGTGCATAGAAACCAATCGAGGTCTCATATCCATATAAGCGGTCCGAGGTTATTATGTCTTATCTATTCTAAATGAAAAGTAATATATAGGAAACGAACCTGACTCTCGTTCTTCCCGATCATGGGATTACCAATCTTGACCCAAATCCTTGGTCATGTCTTGATGCATTCACTATAAACAGTGGCTACTCCAGCTGCACCATTGCTGTTTGATTCCTTATAAAATGTTATAGTTGGTTACTCTAAACCAACTCTTCTATCAAATTACGAAGATATCTGCACTCGTTCATTTCATTTCCATCCATCTCATGGAAATGCCAAATCTTATAGACCTTTTCTCCCGATTTGTTGTCTCTCTCTTAGCTGGCTTTCGATAGGGGATCTCCCTCTAGTATCTACGTAAATCCTCTTCGGTGTTTCAGTTAGGCCAATGTAAGAAGAGAATTTTGTTTCCCTCCTTTGTCGATTTAGTCCTCCGAAGTAATCATTAGTTTTTCACTTTCCTTGGTCTCCTGCATATCCTACTCTGAATTGTCCTCCGTCTTTCACCGCATTTAATTCAATGTTCTCAGCGTCAACATCCTCCTAACGCAAGTACCTCTCTACCTCGTGATAGAACTCCATAAGATCCATTAGTGGATCCCTTTCCAAAGCAATTTTAAAGTCAGTCTTACTTGCAACTTTTGAAACTGCCACCATCAGAATCACCGATGGATCCAGCTTATGAACTGTAGCAACTGCCATGTTAAATCTAGTAAGGTAACTTCTATGGATCTCTTCGGCCCTTTTCTTAACACTTGATAACATCATAATATTCTTTGGTCATCAAATACGAACCTTGAAATATCTCATGGACTTATTCACTAACAGATCCACGTGCTTAAGGACCCATACTTCAGCTATGTAAACCATATTATAACTAATTCTATTGAATATAATAGGAAGCATCGTCCCATCATCTTCTCAAAAGCACTAACACCTCCATATATCGGATGTACCTCATTAGGTGGACTTTTGGATCTCTATCGTACATTTCCAACGCCTGAAGCTTGAAATCAGAAAGATTTCTTGCATACTGGATGTTAGGAGCAGATAGATACCTATTTACGTCCTACAAACTCTGGTCTAGGGGTTGTTATCGTCTAATGGAAGTCTTGTTCAATATCTGCATTTTTCACTCCGTTCCTTCGGGGAAGCTCCGACACATACTCCTTTAGCTGCACATCTTCATTTTGATATGCATTTCTAGCTTTATTCTGTCCCCCCGTTCCTATGGGGAAACTCTAGAACATACTCCTCTAGTTATTGCGCATTCACATTTTGATAAGCATTTCTGGCTCCAACATCATTTGCTTTCGATATTCTGTCTCTCCCTAATTTCAAACCAACATTTCCCCCGATTAAATTCCTCTCCGTAATGACTTAATTTAGGTCAGTACTGACTAGTTTTTCTCGTGGGGGAATTACTCCAGTTTTCTCTGCTCCAACTTCAGATGTTTCTGCATTATTTTTTTGGTCCTTGGTTCTGAATTCTAGCTACTCTGATTGTTCGCTGCTGTCCCATCCTTTTGTAAACCCCCTTTAGCATTTCCTATTGTCAAACTATTATTCATCTTGCATCATTTGCATCATTCTCCTCTTCTTCTCTTTGGTCAAATAGATGGATCGATTAGAACTTGAGGACACCTCCTGGGCTGCCCCATGCTCTGGTTGACTTCCTTCAATCATAAATCTAGTGTTAGGTCTCTTCATTTTCTCCAAACTTTAGATTCAAGCTTTAGGTTGTCAAATCTAGTGCTCTCTCAGTAAAAGCACCAAAAATGTTTGAACCAAAATGGCACAAATATCCCAAAGTAGATAAATCCAAATCATATAAGCAAAATCAAGAAGAAAATAAGAGCACACAAGTGCTTTTTATAGTGGTTCGGAAAATTATTTGGCCTACGTCTAGTTAACCTTATTATTTGATTGATTCTCTCTAGAATCTAATGATTACAACTTAGGTCCAATCATAATCTGGTAGCTCTTGGATCTGGGAGTATTTAAAGAATTTGGGCAAGAAGAAGATAGAAGAGAAATCAAGTGCCAAAAAAATGTCCATCTCTTATTTCTTTAAGTCTTCTATTTATAGGGAAACTGTAGTAGAACTGGGAGCCTATGAACTATTAAGCCTAGGTCCAAGTCGAAGTATGCAAAAGTTAGCATCGGAGCCCAAACATCCATAAAAAGCTCTTAGTGCTGACTGGTTTTGGTTGATGCTGAGAAGTTCTGACTACTTGCTTTCTCGATCTTTTTTCATACTTGCCCAGTCTTCAAGTTCTGGATTTCTGATGAGAGGTCTTTGATGAAAGGTCTTCGATAAGTGGTTTTGATGAGAGTTTCCCAATAAAAGGTCTTTGATGAGAGATCTTCGACAAGAGGTCTTCGACGAGAGGTTTTCGATGAGAGGTCTTCGTCGAGAGGCCTTCAACGAAAGGTTTTCGAAGAGAGGTATTCGATGAGAGTTCGAGACAGATTTTGCATATTTAATACTTAGCCAAAAATTATGAAGTTCCTTCATTTTTTCATTCTTAATAGTTTTCAAGCTTCTGAATCCATTCTCTTATTAGTTTATAGCCTGGTTCATTGTTAAGTCTGTTCAAAGACTGTAGAAAATTTGGTTATAACAGCGTTGCTATGTTCCTTTCTATATACGCACACTTGCTTTGTGTTTTGATATAAAGTAAATTGTTTTATTGCCTTATGAAAACACTTGTTCCAACTTCTTGAATCTTGTTAAGTAGATATATGGACTTTTACAAATTGCAAGCCTTGACCTCACGCCCACTGACTATAAAACATTCGGGCTATGACATATAGATGGTTTCTTCTAAGTCGCCATTTATAAATACCGTCTTTATGTTTATTTACCATATTTCATAGTCATAGAATGCAGCGATGGCTAGCATAATCCAGATGACTTAAGCATGGATACATGTGAAAAGGTCTCGTCATAATGAACACCTTGAATTTGACGAAATCCTTTTATAACTAGCCTGGCCTTATAGGTCTGTACTTTCCCATCTGCATTTAGATTTTTATTAAAAACCCATTTGCAGTCGAAGGATTTTATTCCTTTGGGTACTATTGACAAAGTACATATTTTATTTCTATACATGGAATCCATCTCGAATTTCATTTCTTCAAGCCAGAGTGTAGAGTTTTTACTTTGTAGTACTTGTTGGAAAGACAGAGGAGTATCGTCATCTAAGATACGGTCCTCCTCTCCATCCACAAGAAAACCATAGTACCTCCCTGGTATGTGAGATTCCTCATAAGTCCTTCTAATAGATTACGTGTTTTCATATACAGGTGAACTTGGTTCTCCGACTGGTTCGGCCTTGGTGTTAACTTCTTGGATATCATCCAAGCTACAACTTTGCTATTAATTTCTTTTGATATTCTATATATTTGGGATATTAATATATATACCATCGAGTTTTTAGGATATTCTATTAATATATATACCATCGAGTTTTTAGGATATTCTATATATTTACAAAGTACCTATCTTGTCTCTGTTTTATTTAGACCAACATTCTTAACATATGCCAGATAACCCCACACCTTCAAGAACTTAAGTTAGGGTCTCTTACCATACTACATCTCATATGGTGTTTTAGGCATATATTTAGTAGGCAACAAATTTAACATATGTGTTGTGGTTTCTATCCCATATCCGTAGTAGGAAAGAGGTAACTCGGCTTTACTCATCATGGAATGAACCATATCTAATAAGGTTCAGTTCCTTCGCTCTGACATACCATTGTGTTGCGGAGTATAAGGTGGAGTAACCTCAGAGGTAATCCCATTATCTTTTATGTACTATTGAAATTCCTGTCCAACGTACTCACCTCCTCAATCAGATCGAAGAATCCTAATCTTATTGTCCATTTGATTTTCTACTACATTTTTATACTCAACAAATTTCTTATAGACATCAGATTTGTTCTTCTTAAGATGCACTAGTCTCAAGAAATCACCAGTGAAGGTAACAAAGTAATAATTATTATCCTTGGTGATTATGTAACGACCCTAGTTTTGACTAACATTATTTAGGACATTTAATTAGATAAATTAAATGAAATAATGTAAATAGTTAAGGGATTAAGATTTGTATAGTTATAAGGTAGCCATGCCTAATTAATCCAAAGACAAAGAGAATCAAAATAAAATAAGTAAGAGGAATAAGATGAGGGAAAAATAGGAATAAACTAAGTTCTCATACCCTAAACCCTTATTCCATTTTCATTCATAACATTTACAAAAAAAACTAAAAAGTTCAAAGCTTGGTCGGGCACCACTAGGTGAAAGCAAGGGGAAGATAAGCAAGAATTAAAGAGGGAAGCTTAATCAAATCAACTCAAGAGCAAATCTCAAACTCCTTAAAAATAAGCTAAGGTGAATAATATATTACATCTCATTTTTATTGTTTCGGTTTCAAGATGAGATCCGAACCTATTTTGCAAATTAAAATGCCATGGTGGTGGTTTAAAAGGATTTGTATGCTTATTGATGATTTATGTTGCTTCATATAGATTTTACGATAAGATTTGAATTGAAAAACCTATTTAATGACATCCAAATAGCTTGTTTTTTTAATATAAGGTCAAAAATATTATTTTAGTTATGGGTTTCAAGTTTCATAATTTTCTAAGTTGTTGTGGATTTGATATGAATTTTCTAGTAAAGAAAATAGTTAAATTGGGTTTAAATTAATTTCGATTATAATATGTTAGCTTTGGGTTAGAAATTTAAATATGTTAGAAAACATAGTAAAAGTGATTTATGAGATTTTTGGAGAATTTTCCTAACTATTTTATTGAAGATATAAAATCATTTAAGGTATGAGACTTAAATGTTTTATATGTTTAAAAAGGAGAAGGGGCAATTTGTTAAATGTTTTAAATTGTTAATTGCTGTATTTAACAGCACCTTTTAGAAAATATTTTGAAAAAAAGTGGGCAACCAATTATATGTTGACAAATAAGGCAAGTTAGTTGGAAAGATATTACTTTAAAAAGTAAAAAAAAAGTTTTTTGTAAAGGATTGTTGCTTTGCCACTTTCGACAGCCACCTTTCAGCCTCATACTGCCGCTCTAACTAAATCGAAACCAATACACATGGTATTAATACCTTGGTACGTAGTGGATAGGAGTTAGGAGGAAGATATGAAGTCAAACATGGTTTTGAAGGGGTAGAAGTAGTCTTTATAATCTTAAAATTATTATGTTTAAAAAATGAGGTTATCGAAGGAAATAACTTTCGACTTAGTCAAATACGCCTTTGTTATGGAAAAAGCCTTTCAAAAGAGGCTGCCGCCTTTTGTTTTTAAATAAAGCCTTTGAAACGGTTGAAATGCCTACTGCCGCATTCTACCTTTAGAATCAATACTTTTGAAAGGGTGCTTTTGCTTTTAAATTTTGAAGCCGCTTCTCCATGCTTTTGAAAGAGTTGGTTTCGAAATCATCAACTTTCTTTTACTTAAGAATAATGCTTTCATCCCAGTTCTTTTAAGACCCTTAAATATATTGAGAGGTAAACCCAAAGGTTTAGAATGAAATGGTTTTGAATGGTTTCGAAACAATGTTCCACAAACTTTTACATAAACCCAATGCTTTCTAAGGGTTGTTTTAAGCAAGAGACTTTAATACTTTTTAAAGGTATATAATGAAGGTTTCGAAGGGGAGGTTCCCTAATGTTTTCGTAAAGTATATTTTGAGTATTAGGTGGGAGATTTCCAATGCTTTCGAAAGGCAAATTTAAAGTGTTTGAAAAGAGGATGTCTAAGGTTTTATGAAGCTTTTGAATGGAAACTTTCAATGATTTCGAAAGGTCAATTTAAAAAGGTTTTGAAAGGTATGTTTTGGCCTAGTGTTTCAAGGTAATGCTGTTAACCTATTTTGAAAGGGGTACTTTCAATGGATTCAAAAGGGACTATTTAAATTTTAAACAAGGGTTTTGTAGAGGATATCTTGGATTTAAAATCTAAGGTTTTCTAAGTTAAAGAAGGGCTTTGACTTATTTTAAAGAGATAGATAACCCTATTGATTTAGGTTTTCATCAACATTGTTTTGTGTAGAGCATTATCATGGAAAAGATATTTGAGTAAAGCAAAAAGTATGTTTTCCTTGTTTAAGTATGATTTAAAGGGATTAAATCAAATGAAAGAAATGTTTTCAAGGAAAATTTGATGGTGTGGTTAATCCTAAGTAAATGACTCGGATATTAGAATACCAAATGGGACTGGTGTAGGGTCGTGCCCTATGCTTTAGCTATTAGCCCCTAACTAAAATAAGTCCAAAATTCCAGTGTGTAAGGCTTCATCACAGGTAAGACTAAAATGATGTTACACACGGAAAGGAATATATACAATGAAAGATAGGTTATTGGTGAGCCTGCAAAACCATTAGGATCACTTGATCCAGGAGAAGTAAATTAAGGACAGTCCAGGAGTGTGTTTATTAGAAGTTAGATTATTTATTTTGTCTAGTAGGCCCAAGTCAGCCAATGGTAAGTAGTTAGCCAAAAAATTATATTGTTTGAGTAGATAGTCCATTTGTTACCTGATTTATATGCATATATATGATATTGCTATTATTGCTTTAATCAGTTTGATTGTCGGATTCTGATTTGCAAAAAGATAGGTTTTAAAGGGATATTAGTGAGGGGAAACCCGTTCCGCTAAGCGGCGTGGTCTCACTTAATATCAAAAAATCGAGATGTAATAGTGTTATTCACACAAGGCTTTATGTCTAACTCGAAGTTTACGTTTTTCCCCTTAAACTCTCGGGTGCTCAAAATTAATTTGAGTGGATTGAGAGTTAAGTTTCTTACAGGCCTGGTAGGTGGACGAATAAGCTTTCTGAGACGAGCAGGAGGCAAAAGTTGGCTATTTAGGAGTAATTAATTCTATTTCCACTGTGATGTGTTAAGACTGATATGTCAACTAAGTACTCTGATCATCCAATGGAGCAGCTTCATATGTGGCTATTGACGTAAATTATAAAAATTATATTTGATCAAAACCTGAGAATCGTTTGGGGATTATATTATGGAATATGAAACATGGATTTGAAATGTAATAAGCAAAATTGTGTTTTTAGGATCTATGATTTTGTTTCATATTCACGTGCTCCTGATATTATGGATACCATTAATAATACCATATATTTTTTACCAAAAGTTAATACTATAGATGACTGCAGCATCTGTAGCGCTTAGCTTCTGGCCTCAAGATAAGGGATGTTACAGATCATAGGCATCGAGCCACAAAATCACTATCTACTTACCCTAAGAGTTCATCAACTTTTTCATTACTCCCATTAAAAGGGTGCTTGGCCATTTTCCCTTTGAGACATGACTCACATGTGTCAAATGATTTAGAATCAAGTGATGGGAGAAAACCTTTGGTTTTTAGTTTATGTAGTCATTTCTCACTAATATGACCTAGCCTACAATGCCAAAGATAGCTATCATTTATTATATTAGAAGAACTATTCACATAACACACATAGTTAGTATGAATTGCAAAATGCCATTTTCAAGAACACCATCATAGACTTTATTTCCATTCAAACTAATGTACATCACACTATTCGCATAATGAAATATATATCCAGTCTCAAACAATCTAGAAAACGAAAAAATTCCACAAATAAAGTCTTTCACAAAACATCAATTATTTCATATCAATACTTCACCAGAATAACATAAATGATATTCTTCTACTAACATTGCATCTAAGATAGATCCATTAACAACTTGGAACCTTGCCTCTCCTTTTGCTACATGGTGCCAGTTCCTAAGCCCTTGTAACGAAATACATATATGGATTTCAGATGCAAGATCTAAAACCCAAAACATGCTATTGATTACAAAACAATTTTGAATCACAAATGTACCTGACAGAGCTGTAGAATTGTTGCGCGTTCTTTCACAATGATCTTTAGGTAATCAGGACTATTCCTTTTCCAGCAACCTTTCTTGTGGTAATGGTGACATTCACCTTTGTCGTTGGCCTTCTTATTTTTCTTACCTTCTTTTTTCCACTTCTTCGAACCTTTCAAAAATGACGCACTGCCCTTTACAGCAAGCACAACCCCTAATGCTTGGATTTAGACTCGATTGACCTCAACATGTTGAGAAGCTCCATGAGATTCATATTCAACTGTTTCTTATTATAATTCAGTATGAATGGTTCATACTGAGGTGTAAGAGAAACAAGGATCAAATCAACTTGTAAATCATTACTTATCTGTACTTCCAACTATGAAAGCCTATCAGTATAGTCCTTCATCATTAGTACGTAATCGTCCACCTTCTATCCTTTAGTCATTTTAGTATTGAACAGCTTCTTTGTAAGCTCATACCTTGCAAAATGTGATATTTCATCAAACAATGCCTTGAGATTATCAAATATCTCATGGACAGATCTGTTTTCGTGTTACCTTTATAATGGCTTGTCTTACGTAGACAACACGAACATCTGGGTGATCTCTAGGTCTGAAACTCATTTCTCATAAACAAGTCTTAGTTCAGCATCTGCATCGTCAATGGGTTGTTCTTTAAGATTGCATGTAATAGACGATCAAAGATACCCATAAGTCAATGCTATCTTAATCGCTCTTAGACAATCGATAAAGTTAGGTTCGATAAGGTTGTCGCTTTTAGAAAACAGTTTTGAAGTTGACATTTTCTACAAGTTTTAATTAGTAGATTATTAGGATAATATAATGGATGTTCTTATAATATTAGTAAGGTTAAACTTTATATTCCATTTTACTAATAAGCTCCAACTGGTCATTTATATTTCATCAGACCCTAAGTTGAAGCATAAAAGTCTTTCGACATCATTAGTGAGTGTTAGGACTCGTCCGCCTTCGAATTCCGACCTTGAGTTTGCTCAATATGTCATGGCTCCACAGATGATGGATAACTCCTTATCGGTTGTATCAACAACTCCTAACTCATGGTGCCTTTTCCTAATTTCACTTCGATTTGGAACTTGTCCAACAAATCGAAATGAAATTATTCACTCACACATACCGTATCGCAATGACTTAAGTACAATATATGTACCTTGAGTTTGCTCAATAAATACATATAGTTATCTTATATCATCTATTTAATATAAGAATACTACACGTAACATCCCTAGCTTGAGCTTGCTCAACAACTAAGGAGTATGAAAATAACTTATTAATATATATAGTAAAGGGAAACATTATACTAAAGATTCATAATCTTCACTATATCATATCGAATGATATTGACTTAAGGAACACTGTATTTCTTATGAAATGCCTTCGTAATTCAAGTGTTGGACACATCGAAAATCATGGTATACGTACATTTACATATGTGTTTACTTCTTAAATCTATTTAGGGTTTCTATAATGTTCCACCTTTAGTTTATACATTCATATTATATAAGTGTCATTATTATATAACTTTGATATTTTAGTTAGCTTATATAATAATCTTATATATATAGCATTATACTAGTTAAATTATATTTAATTAATTTTAACTAATTCTTTACTGTTTAATTTTAACATACTATATTGAATATTTATATAATGTAACCTTTATAGTAATACATACATACATACATACATACATATGAATATGTATATGTATATGTATATGTATATGTATATGTATATGTATATGTATATGTATATGTATATGTATATGTATATGTATATGTTTATGTATATGTATATGTATTTAAATATGTTGATTAAATTTTAATAATTTATTTAATTAAACTATTTTAGATAAGTTTAGTTACTTTCGGAAAATTACTTTATACATACATACGTGTATACTTATATCGTCTTAAACATTTCAAGACAACATAACATATATTACTATATATTATACATGCATGTATGTATATTATTATGTTAACTTATTTAATTAATTTAATTCTTTTATTAATCATATTAATAAACTTAATTTCGAAATTAATCTGTATTTACTTTCAATTTAAAATTTATTATATTATAACTATTATAATATATATATTATTTTAAATTTAAATTTAAAATTTAAAATCTATATTTTTTAATTTTCAAATAATTATGAAGATTAAACCAAGGCCCAGTTCAAATTGGGCCTACTTTATTAGGGGCAACTTTTGGACTTACATAAATGTTCGGACCAAATCGGTAGCTAGGTAAGGCAAAGTAGTTGATTATCCAAACTGAATTCTTTGACGCCACCTTTCTAGACATCCACTATTTGGGTTGTGAACTTAATTAATTGACCCTCATATGACTAATTTAGACTATATAGGCTCTTGGGCTTCGATACCATTGTTGGAATTAGGCCAGCCCATGACAGAGGAATTGGATAAATGTCAGAAAAAAATTCTATCATTAGACCTTCAATGGGCCTATGTAGTTTAATTCATTTAGAATTTTTCTAAATTTTCGCTTAAATAAAATTATTTTTTATTCGAATTTTATAAATGAATTTTTTTATATAATTTGTATTGTGTTTCATATATGTGTATTATATATATATATATATATATATATATCTGTGTGTGTGTGTGTATGTGTGTGTGCATGCACATGCAACATGATAATATATACATGGTTTGACAGTCCGTATATGGTTGTTGGAATATACACCGCAATGGACATGTTAGCCCCTCGTGTATACTGATGTATTGTCTAAAAATACATAAATGTGCATTAAATTATTGTATAAAATAAATATACAAACATATACACACACACACACGTACACGTATATGTATGTGTATATGTAGGCGTATATGAATGTGTATATGTAGATGTATGTGTATGTGTAAAGTTAATTATATATTTATTATGAAATATTGGTTATAAATTATTTGTATAAATCTACGAAATACATGTGTATATATATAATATAATTAAATTTCAAAATTATTTTTTAATGTTAATTTGTAAAATAATTCAAAAACCTTTATCATATGTTATGAAAACAAAAAATAATTTTTTTATATACATTGAATTATAATATATATAAACATATAACTGGTTAATTAATTAATATATATATAAATACATACCTACATACATACATATATGTATATATAATATTTTTTATTTTAAATACATAGTTGCTGCCGTTCACAGAAAGGATTTTTTAATTAACTATATTTTTGATTTAAATAATTTTAAATAAAATACACTTTAAAAATTAAAATCTATACTGATTTAATGATAAAAATTATTTAAAGATCATTTTCGAAACCAAAATGCATATTTTATGTAATATAATTTTTTTTAGAAAATTATATTATATGTAAATGATTTATAAATATATTTTGTTTATTTAAATATTTTTAGATCAAATAGATAATTTATAATGTTTATAAAAAATAAATTTTGTCGTTGAATGGTTTTAGGTGTGTATAATTTTATTTAATTTTTAATCGCATATATGACATGAATTAATATTTTATCATTAGATTTAATTGATAAAACATTAAATAATAATATTCAGTTATAAAATGTTAATTTGCTTTTTTCATTAAGCCATAAGCTATAAGAATGCTTTCATACAATTTACTTTATGGATATATATATATATATATATATATATATATATATATATATATGATAGACATGTGGCAATATAGTAATATGCCAATTCGTGATAAGGTCTATCAAACTAACATATGAAAAATTAACTAAATAAGCAATTAAAAATATTAATAAATCAAAACAATACTTCTCGCCCAGGCCTAGAGTGTTAGAAAATGGAGGTTGTTTATAACTTAGTGCAGAATGGATCTTAAAGCTATTTAAACATTAAAGGGGAGGTAGTGTGTATTTCAATTCTATAAAACTAACTTATGAAGTTAATATTATATCTATTCAAATTGCAAACAGAAATAAGTAATAAAGTAAAATGTGGTAAAATAAATAACGTCCGTATTTTTATACTGGTTCAGATTAAACAATCCTACATCTATTCTTGCACTGCACCATGTAGAATTTCATTATAATTGCTTGCTTTTCACGAGTAGCAAGAACACTTTTACAATCTTAATTTCACGGGCTACAAGATACACCCTCTTGATTTACGGGATACAAGAACACCCTCTTCTCTATACAAACAACAATTGAATATAGCAAGCGGTCGTATTTTCAACATATATACCTGCAAATTCGGTAAAATGATCCTATAAACCTCCAATGGCAATATATCTTTGAATCCTTTAAGAAATAAGATGAAATCAGAGAGACGATGATATGAATTCAAATAGAAACTCTTTGATATTGTGTGGTTTGCAAATCCTTGAAGAATCGAACTGAAATGGTATGGATTTGAAAATTTAATGAAAGAGTATGTAAGGGATTTCTTTTGTGAAAGTATGAAACAGAAAGAGTAAAAGAAAGAAGAGATAATTGATTGGAAAATTCATTTTCCAGAGGCTTTAAATAATGATTGAAGAGACATGTCTTTTGGTGAAGATGTGGCAGGAAAATCCCTTGATTTGAATTTTAAAAACTAACCAACATGACATATGTCGACATACTAGATACCCATATGTTAACATATAAGATACCCATATACCGACATATAGGCTTTTTTCAAAGAGAATAGTAACATCAATAAGTGTTGCAAATTTTCATATTTCAAAGTACTTTATATTTGTGGATTTTTTTGTGATTCGACCGAGGTCAATGGTTGATGATCTTCAAGTATAATTGCCACTAGGTCTTTAATAAGGAATTCTAAGACTAAACCAACCACTCATCACTTCAAACACCTCTGTCCTTCTTTGATTAACCTTCGAATATAACTCATTTGCTTCCACTGTATTCTTATTTATTTTTATAAATGTCTCCATAATATATGTAGAAGTACCGCATAACTCAAAGATATGTTAGTAGCAATATTTATATGGTTATTATCATCAAAATCAATACTTAGGGCATTAACATAGAGATCACATTTTGAAATGATGAAAAAGCTTCTTGAATCGTATTCCAAGTTCTAGAGTTGCTAGCTCTCGAACTGCTTTACCACCGACGATCTAATTGAAGAGTTTTGATATAATTTTGTATTTGGATTTTGGGGTTTATAGGGGACGGTTGCTGGCCGAAAACTGCAGAGAGAGGAGAGAAAAGGTGTGCAAAGAAATAGTTTAGAGAGTGACATATAAATAGGAAGCCAAATGAAAAGAAAAGTGGATCATATCATCATATATCTCTTTTACCAATTCCACTCTCTTAACCATTCAAACCCATCTCATTTGTCGCCATATGGCTACCCAAACCATCCCTTCTTTTGGTCGAAATATGCATGCCCATGTGAGCCTCAAATATGGTCCGAGTTCGAACAATATTTAATGCAATTTTAAATCTCATTTAAACGCGTACCAGTGTCATATATCGACCAATATATTAATAATTATTGTAAACATACAATTTAATATTGTTCAATATATCAAATATTAATTAATTTATGATAATTAAAAATTAATTAAATCAGGTGGAAAAGGAGTATTCATCGTTTCAGTTGTGCGACTCTTAGGTGTAAATTTGATCATGGATTAATATCGAACAATTTGAATATTAATGTTCACACGTCACTTAGCAGGTGGTGTGACATTACGGTCAAAACGTCGCTTACTCGGTTTCGGTAAAATCTAATTTTTCTTTATTAAGCATTACCCGACAGTGATAATTATTTACACCAATTATCTTCATCAAAACTATATCACTTTGGACTCATAGAATTTGGTAATGATCAAAATTCCAATATCATCCATATTCAACTCTATAGTCTAATCACAAAGTCCTTTGTTCAATAGTAACAATTATTATTAACCGAACTACTCTGCCCATAAATTTTGAATTTGAGTTGACATTAGTTGACCGTGGTATTAACCCTATGTAATTGAGAAGTTGAATCCTCTCTTGAATAGTGTTTCATTTCTAATACTTTCACTCAATCCCACTATAGCCATTTGATGGATGCCATGATTTGACTATAATCAAAGTGAGCTTTTGTATTGAAGATCGATAGTATTCTCAAAACGAGAGAACTGTGTAAATTAGTTGCATCGATATTTTCTTTTTAACCTTAGTTATAAGCCAACATAAAACTATCGAGTGAATCATTTCATAGTTATTCAATAATCATCAGTAAGTAACCCCTTGATTCCCCCTAAATGGTCATATGTAATATACTGCCCAACATTTGGACAATGTTATGTATTATATTCTCAATTGATGCATCGATATCCAGTCTCGATGTATCTTAAGTAGAAATATTTAAAATGATCCGTTTATCATATTGCGATATAATACTCATGATTACAATTATTTCTAGTTGTTATCACAAACATACCATTTATTGATTTTCTATTAAAATATTTTAATTAGACATTTAATTATTTATAGTACGGTATAACAAATATATAACAGAAAGAAAAACACCTTTATCACGAACGATAATTGATTGCAGAATTAATTAATTTACAATAAGTTACAAAATTTCCTCTAGTGCAGACCCTTAACTCTAATAACGGCCCTACTTGTAGCAGTTGAATTTCATGGTGCACTTTTTGGTTTATGGATTTTGTAATATAAACTTTTGCTTTTACCTGTTGTTTTTTGTATGAAAACTTGCACGCACAGAGGCACGGATGTGTATGTGTTGTGTAAGATTATAACTTGGGTCATTATTGTTTTATCATATATTAGGTCTATTCAACCTATTGAGTTAAAATATATTTCCAAGGGCATTCAAAAGTGTCTTTATTTATTATTAGTTGGACATCCACCGTTAATGCATGTTCAACTTTTAAGGGCACTTTAAAAAATGTCTTTATTAGTTAAAATCTAGTACAGACACTTATAAATATGTCTTCATTAACTTGGTTTAAAGTGTAATTGCTTATGTGACATACATAATAATAGAGGCATATATGGAAATAAATAGGATGGTCTATTAACGTCCAGGTTTTTCTTTTCACCCCCTCCCCATCCTGTAAATTTAAAACAATTATTTACACAAAGTTGCTCCTGTCCCTGTAGCGACATATCATATGATATGTGATGAGAAGAGCGGATCCATAAAAAACCAGGTTAGGAGCAAATGATGAAACATAAGAAACCAAGCTTCATTTGAGTGAGGAAACACAAAAAACCAAGTTTGGGGTGAACGAGGAAACACAACCAGTCAAGCTTGGAACGAGTTGGAAAAACTAACAAACCACCCTCACTAAAAGCGTAGCCAACACAAGTTTTGTACTGATATGTGATTTGTTTTAAATATCACTCATTCCTAGTACAATACCTTACCCGGTTTGAGTAAGATTTTATACAAAACCACAATGAACCCGAATGTATTTTGTATTATAGAAAATATCATGTTAGAAATTTCGAAAAATATAGTTATTTAAGGAATAAAATGGAAAGTTAAAAGAAAAGAGAGCACTGTGCAATTGTTTCGTGTAAGACAAATTGTGATATTAATAGAGCCGGCCAATAAATAGAGACTCACTTACAAGGGCAAACCCTCTTAGTTTTAGAGGCAAATTTATTTACTTAAATATCTCTATTTATAACGTTGGAGGCTTTTACCAAATGCCTTTTGTTTCTTTATTTGTTGTAGTGAATATGTCTTTGAAATTCATACCTGTAGAACTTGTAGCTACCATCATGCTCTCAAGCTGTTTCTTTGGTTTCAAAGTCTTATTTATCTGAATGCCATTATACATACTGAACAGCACGTCAAAATTGAGCAATTAATGGACATCGTATTATTGCTCACCGAGATATTATGTCCTGAAAGCTGCATATTTTGCCACGATTGCAAACATAAAAGATGGAGAAAACCCAGTTTTGTTCCGTCGAAACGTAAATGCAGGAGATGAATAATTTTATATGTTGTAAGTAACGTGAAGCACGGTCAAATCAGTATGATTGCAAATTCAAGTTCGAGTCCGAAAACAGCCTCTTCGTAGTGGTGTAGGAAAGGCTGTGTATGTTATCGAACTTCGCAGCTAGTGTACGAAAGCCACGTGCAATGGAGGTTCCACCTTTTTTTAACAGTTATCATAAGATTTGAGTTCAATGTGAAGCATGAGCTCATCCAATTCAGTCGATTCGTGCTATAATGTAACATCTTTTGCACCATGAAAAACTTAAACTGCATGAACTCCATCTGAACCTCAGAGTAATTTCTCTGCAGCATCAAAATCATGGACTTAGCTTCGTTCATAATGCTTGATGCAGAGTTCTGCTTCTTCTTGAGCTCCAAGACTAGCTTGGATCATCTGCTGTGAGTTTGGTGATCTTTCTATAGCCCAGCTCGTCAGCTCCATAGTCACTAAATTTGAACGGACTAATATAGAAAAAAGCCTCCCGTGTAAACTTATTCCACAAATAGGTCTATCTTTGTAATTTGTTCATTTACCTTTTGAAAATGTATGTCCACAAATCCGAAAACCACATCTATTTTGTAGTAAGTGTTGGGTGATGTCTATTTACGGAATGAGTTTTCAAACAGAATTAGTTTCGTAAATAAGTACTTATATAAATTATAGTACTGTACATAAATATATTAGGTACAATACGTCAACGACATGTACGACCAACAAAGCACCAGCATTAGCATGTCAAGATGACTGTGTTTCTGTTTAGGCACATAAGTATGTAAACTTATATTAGATTACTTTATCGTACATATAAAAGTAGAAGCAAACAATTAAAATCTTTCTCAAAAAGCAGAGTTTGGCCTATTCGGGTTCAGGTATGACTGTGTTTCTGGTGCATTATGTCCCTTTGACGTAGATATTTTGACAAAATTTTGTTGGTTACAGCCGTTGAGGACATGATTCATGTTTTTGTTTTGTCCCACAAATTGGTTTTATAGTTCCTGTTATGATGAACCAGATCTAAAACTATTGAGTTGGTTTTACACTTCTAATATGTCTCCATATTACTGAAAAGGGAGCAAAATAAACAATTACTAATTAGGACAATCAAGCATACAACTAACATAATACTGTCAGCCATGCATATCCAATGTTTAATATGTCTGTACACTAGCTTTGGTATAAGCAGTAAGCATGCATGATCAAGATGTTCAACTTGCTTTATGTTGTAATTCAGTCTGTACATCGGGTAGTCATAAACCTAACAATCTAAATCAAATGTAAATATAAGAAAACTTACTTTTGAACGGGTCGGTTATTGCTCAACTGAATGTTTGAAATAGTAAAACTATGTAGTGTTTAGTTTTTTGCATTTTCGTCCATTCAAAACGGCACATGATACATGTAAATTGTCGAAAACGGCTAAACTAGAAAACGAAATTAGTATACAAAATAAAAAATAACTTTTGTTTTATTTCTATGTTTTGAAACATAACACAAACACGCGAAACAAATCATGTATCGCCTCCCTACCCCAACCGTCCTTCCATCGACGAAAAACTTGTATTACGAGAATCAATGATGCTCTTTCCGTTATTCTTCGTTACACGCAGCGCTCTCTTCAAAATTTGCCACCGATTACAAGGAGAGGCACATCACAAGTTCATAATATTGGCGTATACCTAACAATCGTGTTGAATGGGGCTAACGTGAGCCAACAACATTATTACAAGGACAAAAAATACGACGTCGACAGCAGGATTCGAACCTGCGCAGGCAAAGCCCAACAGATTTCGAGTCTGTCTCCTTAACCACTCGGACATATCGACCTGCTGACTGAAATAGAAAATTTTCTTTTATTACAACTTCGACGTCCGATTTTTTGGTAAAAGCACTTTAGCGCATAATCGCAAGAGTATCTAGATGCACTGTTTTAAATACAAAATTGAACTGATCAGGCATGCCTTTTCTCCCCACGGTGGAAGGAAAGCATTTCTATTTCAGTAAAATTTTGCACTTACATTTATGTTTATTGTAATGTTTGGTAGCTACGCAGCTACATGCTATCTATACCACAACGATGGAGAAACCATCCATTCTTCTGTACGATTTTCAAAAGAAAACATGTTGTAATTTTCTGTTAGTTTTAATTAAACGTAATGGTATATGTTTCAAAAAAAATTATTTTGAATTATTAACAAATATAAAAACCCAATATAATGATCTCAACCATAAATAGATGACATAATTGCGGTAGAAACAATCAATTCTAGGTATATTATTAGCAGTAGTAGCAATCAATTATATGATTCGGCCAAGCATCGGAACAAAAGTATTTCTAACAAATTAGTTAGACTATTAGGCAGTATATTAATTGGAGAAACTCTTTTTCAAGTTGTAACATCCCGTAATTTTACGAAAATAAATAGTTAAACTAAAAAGAGTAAAATCATAATTTCAAATAAAGGGTAAAATGGTAAATTTTTAAATAAGTTGGAATTAGGCTTCCGGACTTATTTCGTTGCATCCATAATGTTGTTTACAGTAAGAAAACATATATTATCTTCTTAATTTTGATTAAACAGACTAGAAATTAAAAGAAATCAAACCCATTGACATTTGTAATATATTAATTTCGAGATTTTAGTCTAGATAATATATTTTTACCCTATAAATAGATCTCCAATTTATTCCTTTTTCTCCACTTATAAAACCCCAGTCACTATATTAATTTCAAATCCACTAAATCAAATCAAAATTAATCAAATAAATATATGGAACCGATTGCAGCTAAGAAAGCTACGCAAATAAATCGATGCTATAAAAAATTTTGCAGCTTTGAAGGCATGGAAATTCTGCACAGCGAAGGAGATGAAGGATCTACATCAAATCGAAGAGGAGGCACGGCTAATCGGTGACTAAAATTTGTTATCTTTGTGTGTATACTGTTAAGACGTAGCAATTCACCTCTTATGATCTTAAACGAAATTATAATGATTAATTGATGCAATTAACAAAAAAACTGATTTTTTATATATACACCCAAATAGGATATAGTATGTCATGGCTAGATGGTTAAAACATAATTTTTATCGATTGTAATTAGCCAAAGATAATCTCCTTTCAAAATAAAACTAATTAAATAAATAAGAGTTCCAAACTAGACGTCTTATAAATCAAAATTGTAGTTTTTGAGGACATAAATCCACTAGCGGTGTTTGTTCGTCGATTGAGTTTACGGATTGACCAAAAAGCTTTGAAAGTTTGGTAAACATGGACTGTCCGTTTCGATCCAACGATGAAACGGCAAAGATATAACGATCAAGAAGCGTGGAAGTAAAGAGGTGGTCGAGTTGGTCACCAGGCTATTTTTTGATCGATCAAGCACGATCAGAGGTCGCTGGAATTTGTCTTTAAAGGGGTGGCGATGGTATTGATTTTTGACGTGGAAGAAGGCGCCGGAGATTACAATAGGCGACGGGATTGACTCATCTTTCCATGAAGTTGCAGCCGGTGAGGTCGAATTTGCAACGGTGGCCGGGGGAAGGCGATGCGGTGATGGAAAGCAAAAGTTGGGTTAGGGATGACGACGTCATAGTTTAGATCGTGCGGTAGCGAATGCGCAATTGCATAAAATAATAATAATAATAATAATAATAATAATAATAATAATAATTAGATTATTAAATTAAATAATTATTAATCTTTGGTCACCCGTAACCCTCGCATATGGTTCGTGGCGTTGCGATCATAGTGAGATGCGAAATGTTTTAGTATATTGTTTGTTGTGTTTAAAGACACTTCTTAAAAGTGCCTTGTTTTAGTAAATTCTTTATATGCTGTTCGATATGGCGATAGCGGCTGAGAGAATTTATTTCTCAGTAGCGAGTCATTTACGATTGGACGATAGTCGGCTAAGATGATTTGTTCCTCGGTAGTGAGTCGCTTACGATTGGACGATAGTGGGCCGAGATATCTTGTTCCTCGGTAGCAAGTCGCTTACACTTTGGTGATGGTGGTAGGGGACATTGTGTTCCCCATTAGCGAGTCGCTTACAATATGGCGATAGTGGAACGGGACATTATGCTCCCTGCTAGCAAGTCACTTACGATTTGACGATAGTGGGCCGAGGCATTGCATTCTCCAATGTGAGTCGCTTACGGTTTGATGATAGCGGACCGAGACATAGAGTTTCTTAGTAGTAGGTCATCCACGATTTTTACGATAGTGGGATAGGACATGTACTTCCCCAGTAGAGAGTCGCTTACGACTTTGCGATAGTGAGCTGAAACATATAGCTCCTCAGTAGCGAGTCGCATACGTTTTCGACGGTAACGAGTTAGGATATTGAGCTCAATCATGTTGCAGCCTTTTTTGGCGTGCAAATTTGGACCTTAGGTTCGATCGAGTGCATATGATTAGATATGGGTCAGATTTAGTCAGATCTTATCCTATGTTGTCATTGTTATATTATATTTTGTTTAGCTGACTGATTAGGTGAAGGTGACACGGTTAAAGTATGATTTTCGGGCATAAGCGTTATTTTGCTAGCTTATTAGTATTATACATTTGTATGATGCGATTTACTCACCAGACATACACTACACCAAAATAGTGATTTTGCAACATTTTCCATTTGTTAATTTCCAACACTTATAAATGTTACAGCCTATTGACAATAAAAAAGTGTCAGGATACCTAAAAAAGTGTTGGAAAATATAAATAATATTTTTTATAAACTTTCCAACACATCAGTTATAATTTACAACACAAAAAAGTGTTAGGACGGTTGGTAAATTTGTGAATAACTCACTAAAAATTGGACCCTTATGTAATCTTGTATAGTATCATCTTTCTCACGCTTTCCCTTCCATCTCCAATATCAGCCGCCTAATTTTTAATTTAATTAGGGTTCCCGCTTTCCCAATCGCGCATCCTCCATTTCTTCTCCAGGTAACGATTTCCCATTCTACTAACGATTTCCCAACTGCTTCATCTCTACATCCCACTAACGATTTCCCATTCCATCCCGCGCGTCATCTCCAGGTACATCGACTTAGGTTCGATTTGGATTTTGAATCATCTTTAATACCTTGACTGTTATTTGCAAATATTGAAACCATCTTTTGTTTAATCGGTAATGGAAACGTGCTTACTACTTAAATTGATGGATAGAATCTGGAACGTGCTTTAACTTCTGCTCCGATATCTTTTGCAGGCTGTAATTGATGGATAGAAGCCGTTATTACAGTACTACTTACTGCTATATTAAAGGTACTTGTTTAGGTATCAATTCCTTTCCAAGATATAATTACATGTGAATTAATTTACTATTAAATTTAGTTCTATTGATTGAGTCCAAATAAAAGTTTACAAAAGTCGGTTAACTGAAAGATATAGCCAGGAAATGATAATAATCAATATAGTTTTTCATTTCCAGCTTTAAAATTTTCCAGTTTATATTTTGAGCTCATTGCAGTTTCTACGTATCTAAATATGAATTCAAACTGATCTTTTCCCACACCGCTTGCAGAGCAATTTTTGATGAGAAAGATAGTATTTGTTTAAAATTACAACATGAAGAGTGCTTGAAATATGTTTTTAAATTAGAGCTTTGACTTCTTTATTTGATTATAAGAACATCATAGCTAATTTTGAGATTATATTTCTTTTTCTTTCCTTTTTATATCTGATCATCGCTAACTTTAATATATTTTACTTTGTTCGTGGACAGAGATTTTTAAATTGTTAATTGACTGATTTTAATGTGTGCAGTAATTTTGTGAATGGTTTAGTAATGAGTGAACCCCCATTAGTGCAGAATTAATCTCTATTAATTGATTTATCAAATGCAATTTTCATCACTATTAAGTGTATCCCAATAGTTCTTCCGTTTGATTTGTTTTCTGTTTACTGTCATTTCTTTTAATCAGAGATCCAAACCTATTTATTCATCATAAATACAAGCCTTAGACTTCAATCCTTTGAATCCAGTAAAGGAAAATAATTTTGTAGTTTTTTTAATAGCATTAAAATCTTAAATTTACTTGAGTAGTTAACTGATTTTGATTCAGTATTCTTCTAAATTGAAACGGTTGCTACTTTGGTCTTTGCTGCTTGTAGTTTCCTTTCTAAGATGCAACAGTTTTCAAGAGGTAACTAAAAATGTGCATATTTTCTTTATCGACATTGATTTATGGAATGATCCATGTGGGGCAACTGAAAATGTGCATATTTTCTTTATCAATAATCTATAAACTTTAACGTGCATGTAAATTTATGTCTGGTTTAATATAGAGGACGCAAAGTACATTGAGGAGCCTTGTGGAAGATACTACAAACTCCAGAAAGAGAAAAAGTGACTGGAATTCAAGTTATGTCTAGTTCTTATCTTTTTTATTATTGATTTTATTAAGTGTAGGCAGTGAATAGGAGAATATCTTGATGGAATATATGAATTGCGAGGACAGAGCAGGTTGATATATTGATGCATATCGTCAAATGAAAGTAAGTTTTATGCGTAATATGGATACTTAAAATTTTCTTGATTGATTGTATGTTCGTTTGCTTTTTGGTAAATCAAATAGGATAGAGATACAATATGAATTGGAGTATCATTTTCCCTTTATTATATATAATATTTTCCTACTTCAAAGATTATCATACTGTATTATAATGTATGCATAGTAGTAGGCCAGTTTGTTTTGTACAACATATAAAAACGTATATTTTATTGACATCTAATATGATAACAACTAAGATAATATAGTGATTTTTTTAAATTGAATACTAGTACTTCATTTAGGATGGCTAATCCAAAGCCAAAGCCTTGATTGTCATCCATAAATTAGTTGGAAAAATGTTTATATTTGAATGCAACAAACTGCTATTACTTGAGTAAAAAAAATGCAATGAAAGATTCAAAGAAAGAATATTTAAAATACAGGCATATTATGAAATAGACAACAATAACTACTACAACAAACTGATAATTCATCACTTGCAATAAATGTTTAGCATTACTAAGTGAATATAATAAAGAGTGTATCCAATGACAAAACTTTTTAAGAAAGGCTCACCTAAAGAAGGTACGTACTATACAACCAAGTAATAATGATTTGAAATAATCAGTGGTTCAACGAGGATGTTTTGAGCAATTGGTGATTATTAGGTGGTGATTCGCGGTCGGTGGTGGTTGATGCAACGGTTGCTGTTGCTTGCGACTGGGGATTTTATTATTAGTTTTTTTGGTCGATGAAGGACGGTCAAGGCAGTTGAAGCCGAAGTATGTATATTTGATAGTGTTGTTTGGGATGCACTGATAGGTCGGGATAGAAATAAGAGGAGGAGGTCACAGTGGTTTTTTATGTGGTCAAAGCAGCGATGGAGATTGTCCTCTTGTAGTCGTGGCAGTGGTCAGTGAAGGAATAGTGAGACTGATGCTATGGGCTATTGAATGGTAGCTGTGTTGTTGCCTTGGTGACTTGAAGGCGATGGTGGTCAAGCAATCATTGAAGTGGAGTGATGTATGGTTTGTTTCAGGTGATGGCACAGTTAGATAGTGAATGGCAGTTCATAAATGGTTGATGGTAGGGGTTATATGAGGAGATGGTTGATTGTTTGTGGGTTATGTATGATGAAGGAAGGTGTGAGATGATGGTATGAGTTGTTGTATGTGCACAGAAATGTGCACAGTGATGATGATGGGTAGAAATGTGGTGCAGTGCACAGTTTTGGTAGAGGAGGTGGTTCCAATAGTTGACTGTTGGCGATGGATGCAAGAAGTTTTAGTGAAAGTGAATGGACATGCTAATGTATTGTGGCAGAGAAACGGTGCAGATGAGTATTGTTGCAGCACGAGTGGTGACTGTGATCCGTTTAGTTTAGTGGTGGTTAATGGCAGGTAAGTGTGGGATAGTGGTTTAGTTTTTAGAGATGGAGGGTGATAGTTGGTTGATCAGTGAGATGCACAGTTGGTAGGGTGTAGTTGTAAGTGGTTTGGAATTAGACAGTGGGATGAGGTGGATGGTGGGGGGTGTTGTTTTCTGGGTGATGGGGTTGTATATTTGTGTACAGTTGGTATGTAAAGGCACATTTATTTAATAATTTTATTTTTTCCCATTCTTTTTGATACTAACATAAATATTTGAAAATACATTGGTCTTTTAATCTGTAAAATTTATAATTTTAAAATCGGAACTGATAAAATTGGGTACAAGAAAATGCTTTCTCATTTAGAGAACATATGAAAATAAGGTTGTAGTGTTTAAACTTGGATTTTGATAGAATTTCTAAAGGAAGAGAAGAGTTAAAGGAGAATAAAATTGTAAATGAACCATGTAATTTTAAAATATGGTAGATAATTAAAAGAGAGTTGTCTAATTTCGGTTTGGATGCTTAAGAATATAGTAAATAATGGAAAATTATGTTATTCCTAAATATATTAGATAACTTAGATTATTGGGACTTAAACTTGGAACTTCTTAAGATTATAATCACTCAAGAAGAGTTGATTACTTTATTTATAAAGTAAGTAGGAAAATATAAAAATAGGAAGATCCATCATTAATACGTACAATATAATATTATCTTTAAAGAAGCAATCAATTATGGCATAACCTTTATACAATCATAATCTCAAATAATATATCATGATATAAACAAACACACACAAATACATAGCATGATGTTGAGTTCATAAAAACATTTACCTATACCACTTTTCGTATCAAAAGGCACACCAATGTTGGCCTCTCATTGGTCATTGTGGAGATCACGTATTTTTGTTTGTCCTCGTTTTTCCACCGTTGATGCTTCAACGGTTTGTGATAGTTCATTTATTTCATTTATATGTTCATATATGCTTATGTTACCTTCAGGATCCCTTTTATATATTACTGTAATTGTTGTAGGCTAAGAATTGTTATTTAAACCAGGATTGTTTTACGCTTGCTAATATTTGAATTGCATCTCGGAACATTTGTTCCGTGTATTTTCGTGGCATTTTAATTCAATCTGAGCATGGCTATTAATACAGTTCTGTTATGCTGTCATGTTAACTAAGCTGAGTTTCCGATTATATTTCCGTTGTGCCATTTTAGAGGCAAGTATTGTCCATTGCATTGTCAGTCAAATTATTTTGTGGAACTTGTTCTCTGTTTTGTTTGCACGTCGCATATTATGTGCGTTGTAGCCGTTCCAGTTTTGTTTCAGGTGAAAGAAGTTAATATTGTCTATACGTATGGCTACCCCATTTTATCTTCATGTAGTTTGATTAACATGTATTTTGCATACTAAGTGCTGATGTAGTTTGATTAACATGTATTTTGCATACTAACTTTGCGAATTCATAAATACAAAAAAAAATAGAACCTGAGTTGTAACTTAGTCTTTAACCTTTTGATTTTGAAGGTATAAGTTTTTATCGAGTGTTTATATTAAATGCAGGAACTTAAAGAAGGATGCTTTGGACTGTTGTATTAGACGTTGAAGAATATTCAAAACCATTAGAGTTTGGAGTGGATGATTAGGAATGGTTAGGTTAACCGTAAGTTTAAATTTAAATGTATTTTGAAATATATTTTTTGAAGCTTATGTTGTTATAATATCTAAATATATGACAATGTGGTATTTTAGATATGTAAATAATTGTTTATGATATATTATACTACATTTGCAGAGCGTTTAAACTTTGCATTGAATATGTATGATGAATTATTTGTGATATGGAAACCATTATTTGCAGTGTGTTTATATTTAAACTTTGCGTTTAAGTTTTGGTATATATATATGTGTTACTAAATAATCATTTTCCAACACTCATAAGCGTTATCGTGTATTTCTATACTAACACTTATAAGTGTTACTGTATGTTTCGTTACCAACACTTATAAGCGTTGCCGTATATTTCTGTACCAACACTTATAAGTGTTAGCATATGTTTCGTTACCAACACTTTTAAGCGTTACCGTATATTTCTGTACCAACACTTATAAGTGTTACCGTATATTTCGTTACCAACACTTATAAGCGTTACCGTATATTTAGGTACCAACACTTATAAGTGTTAGTAATACGTATGTTTGTAACACTTATAAGTGTTACAAATCTCGCCGCTCCATTCCTCACAGTCCATTAGTAACACTTAAAAAGTGTTACTGGAATTATTTGTAACACTTATAAATGTTAGAATTTGCCTGTTTTGGTGTAGTGATATATCTGATCCCCTCTATCATTTCATTCTTTTTAGTTATATTTTGATAAGTCGTTAGAGAGGGCTGGTGGTGACTTGGAGGAATGCTGGTGCGACGAAGACGTGCATTTCTTTGTCTATTAGCTATCTACTATTTTTATTTCATTTATTCCCAAACATTATACTATTTCCATTATCAGTATAGAAAATGTTGTAGTTGGAATTTAAGTAATTCTATATTGTTATATTTGTTTGGAATTGTATTACTGGTTACTATTATATTTTATTTCTTCTACTGTAAACTTCAGAAAATGTAGAGTATTGTAGATAACTCTGTGATCTGTTTTATATATTTTACCTCAGAACAATTCCCTGTCTACGAGGTCTGCATACCAATTCCACTTTTGTCATAGGTTGGGACGTTGTAGAGGTGGGTTGTTACAAAAGTCTTATTGGCAAGGAATGCAAGAAGGAGAAGCGAGTCATATATATATATATATATATATATATATATCATTTAAATTTCCAATGTGATTCCTAGTCAAAAGTAATATATTTCTGATATTGTCCAATATTTAATTAGATTAATCGCTAGAAAAATGAGATGAATTTTTCTTTCAGGTTCTTTGCTACATTTTACACAGAACAAAGGAAAGATTGCTCCATTTGCTTAACCATTGCATGCCCATGCTACGCGTACTGACACACTCTAAGTTAGTTTAGTATGGTAAACTATGAACATGAAAATGTGCAGGGATAAATTTTTTAATCTTTAACAATATGAATAGTTTAAGTCGTTAAGATATATAAATTTGATACAACATTTCATATATGTGAAATTAAATACTTAGCAGCAACTTGAACAGGTTTGAGGAGGCAATTATTTAGGGGAGGGGAGACAATAATTTAACTTCTAACAATGGAATATAATGACCTATAATCTTAGTATGAGTTGCAGCGCCTTTATTGTAAACCATAAGAGTGGTATTATATGGAATCATGAACATGAATCTATACCGTAAGTCAAATAATCCATGGTACCAAAGAAGATGATATTGTTATTAGAATCATAATTTTGGTGTTTTGATTAAAAAAAAACCATACGATAAACTGCTAATGAGTCTATCGAGTTTTACAGGATGAAAGTAAGCTTTGTGGTAGCACGACATCGAAGAAAAAGAACATATAGTCTATTTAAAGTGATATTGTTAAATATAAGCTAAAATATCAAGCTAAAGCAATCAAAGATATATGGAATGGGTAACAAGCCTTCAAAGGTATTTAATGAATTCAACAAATCAACTAGAACTCAACATATCAAAGAAATTTTTTAAGATGGACAAATAGGCACAAAAATCAAATATGTTATTTATCCATTCCTTATCGAGTCCTTTTAATTTAGATTTGTTAAACTTCACAAATGATCTTCGAATCACTCCAAAATTTGTCACAACCTTCTACAAATTCTAAAGTACTATTTTCCATTATGCTAGAAAAGATCAAATAAAGGACGAACAAGTCGACAAGTGGACATTACACATGTTAACATGTAAACTTACAACATGTCGACATGTGATACTGTAACGACCCAGAATTTTAATTAATTAAAATTTGAATATTTAATTAATTTTAAATATTAATAAGTGAAATTTATAAGTCGAATAAATTTTATTTCGAATAATTGGATTTAATTGAATGATTAAATCGATAATTTAAAATGTGAAATTATAGAAATAATTGAAAATCGAGTTAAATATGATTGAAAATGATTTGTAAAATTTTATTTTATCATATTGAAGTTAGAATGATATTATAGAACTTTTAAAATCGAATTAAGAGTTTATTTGTGAAAATTGAGTATTTTAATATTTAATCGACTAGTGAAATAGCCAATTTTCAACCAGTCTCGGAATTGGACGAAACTAGTTCCATTGGATCCGTAATAGTTAGTTATTATCGGATTTCAATTTTCGTAGTAATCGGAGTTATCGTTTGATCGTGGCAGCTCGAAACGCATCGAAATTGTTTTAATATTAATTTGGCGAGTTAAAATAGTCATTTTTCAAAAATGCTCGGATTTCGACGAAACCAGTTTCATCGGATCCGTATTGTGATATTATTGTATGGTTTCAAATTTCGTGTCAATTGGATTTACCGTTTGTCCGGTGCAAGCTAAAACGCCTAGAAAATCGTTTAATCGGTTTAATTTTAAATTGAACGTTTATAGCCATAACTCGCACAGATGACCGAATTAGCTCCCGAAACATGTTCCATTGTGTTCGGAACGTGGGGTAAACCTTAGAAACGCCAACCGGCACGTTTCGTTTGGAGTTCGGAAAATCCGGGATGAATAGTGTCGCGCGAATTTTCTATAAAAGCCCCTCATTATTCATTTTTTCACAAATAACACAACCCTTAGGATTTCTACAGCCTAGCCTCCACCCTCCTCTATGAATGGCCGAAAATTATCAAGTTTCTTCCTCGTTTATCTCTTCATCCATCGACTTTTACAAAAAACTTCCAACATGAAACTTGTAGAGCATCGCGTAAGCTACATATCCAACGGTTGTGATCGTCATCGGAGCGTTGATTGAGGCACGACTGGCCTTGGAGGGAGTCACGAACGGGCATGATTTTTGAAGCCAATATGGGACCGAGCTCTGACCTATTCAGGGCGTTGGTAGCTCGTGTTGCGAGCTTCGACGTGGAGCTCCTTGATCGTGTTCATGTTGCTCGTGAAAATCGTATAATTAAACCCTAGTTTGGAGCATGGGTTCGGCATGTTACTGAAGTAAGCGTGAACGAAGAAGAAAAGGGATGGGGGGGACGTGCGGTCATGATGCAAAGGAGATGGATCTAGCGGCCAGAAAGATGTTAGTTTTAAAAATTATAAATTATGTTGTAAAATTTGTGTATATAAATTCGTGTAACTTGTAAAAATCATATCTTTTTCATACGAGGTCGAAAACGCGCGAAACCAGTTGCGTTGGAATCGTATGGACGAGCATTACGCTATGGAATTGAATTGGAGTCGTTTGGAGTTAGTAAGAAATTTGGGTAAAATTAAACGTCCGTTTAATTTTATTCGAAATAAATCGCTAAAACGAAATTGAAATCAAGGTGAGAACTTCTCACTCAATCGAATCGGTTTCGATTTTTATTTTGAATAGTTATATTTAAAATTCTTGAATGTGTGTTTGAATGATAATTGTTATCTATTGATTGTTAAAATAGATATTATGCGCCGTTAGTAAACGGATGTTATTTATTAAAAACATATACCGCGAATATTTCATAAACAGTGAAATTGGTATTATATATAATAGCAATATATATATATATATATTGACATATATATATATATATTGCAGTTGTTGATTTCCCGCATTATATAGCGGATGAGACCCTATTGCGCCGTCTATTAAGCGGATAATATTTTAAATCCCATATACCGCGATAATTTCGTACTGGAACGGAATTGGTATTGTGCTAACATCTTTGGATGCAGGAAAACAGGTTGGAGGGATCCAACTGGATTCCTCAACAGTATTTATTTGATTATGGATATTTTAATATTCGTTGACTACCATATCAATATATGATGTCGTTGTAGTCGTGATTGACTATTTGGTGTGTAGCATCATTGGACCAAATTTTGGAATTTTAAAAAGGATTTTTAAAGTGATTTTTGAAAATATATAATATTTTTGGAATTGATTCATTTTAAATAAATAACGATATAATTTTTAATGTTATAAAAATTATGATTTTTGAGAAATATAGTTAAAAGTTGATTTTTGAAAAATATGGGGTTAATGGTTTTATAAAATAGTTTGAATTGGGATTTTTGGATTTATTGTAAAAAGTTTAAAAATAGGATTTATAAAATTTGATTATTTTATAAATCAAAATGATGAAATATTAAAGGAGTTTAAAGACGTTTTAAAGAATAATAAAAATTGATTTATATAAAAGATTTATAAATTGATATTTGTAAATTAAAATATTTGAATTATAAAACGGGTTTTTATAAGTGTTAGAATGAATTGTGAATGAATTTCATAAATGAATGAAATTTATAAAATTATATACGGTGAAGTTATAAATGGAATTTTATAAGCAGTAGGTTTATAAAATTTGTAAAATTATTAAAATAATGGTTTTGGATAAATAAATGAATCTTATAAGTTATAAGATTTATAATTATGAAGTTTAAAGGAACGATTTTGCAAACAAATAAATTATAAGCATTTAACTTATAATATGAGCCTTTGGTATATAATTGAGTTATAAATCGAATAGGTTAATAAAGGAGATTTATAAAGGAAATAGTTATAAAATAAATAGAAATGGAATTTATAAACGTTGTTTTATAAATTCGCAAACGACTTATTTTGATAAGTAAATTGTTATAACTTATTTATGGAGTTATATTCACTTTTTAGACAGTGAATAATCCTTTGAAATAAAATGTATAGAAAGGATGAAATTTGTTAATGAAGTATATTCATGTTTTGAATAGTGAATAATAAGTTAAAGAAAATGTTTTGGATGTGATGTTTTAAATAGAATTAAAACGATCTAACGATGTTTTAAATGTGTTAAGATTCGAAACCATAGATTTCAACATTCATTGTTGAAATAGACGTTTTCGAGAAATAAAAGGAAATAGTGGACTATAACACTGTTGTTATAGTAAATGATTTCCGAAAGGAAATGTTTTGTATAGTATTGGGATTTATAAATCTATTTTAATTTCGAATCCCTATACTAGTGATTTTGGGTTGTCGTAACGATGTTTTACGCAACATTCGTTTTGGCCCAAATAAATATGTTTAAGAGAATGATTTCCTTAAAGAATGAAATATATACTTAATTTCGATTTAAGTATATTGAATATTTTCCAAGTATAGAAAATAAAAGGACTTGTGAATTACTTATAAATAAATAAGCATGGAAATGTTTTTCCAATGTGAAATGAAAAATCTAAAGAATTTATCTTTTTGAAGATAAATTGAAATGAATAATTGAATTCGTATATGCATAGATATTTTAGAATATAAATTCATTATGGAATTTATAAAAGAAAGGGGAATCTGTTTAAAAATAAATATTGATTTATTTTTGAAGTGTGAAAATTATATATCTAGTAAAGATATTTTTGGGAAATAAATAATTTGGAAAATTATTTGGAATCTGATGATGTTGTGCATATCCATTGATAGTTCAATAACCGATTATCAATATTTACCTTTGAATGGGTATTTGTTGTGATTTGCTTGGATTTGAATGCCACACTTATTTTTAAATTATTGCGCTCGTTATTCGGATTACCCATTTCGAATAGTGATACGACGTAATGGATAGCATTGATGACCGGTGTTGAAGACCGGATATTTTTGAAAGCGAAAGGACAACTCGTCGATTGTCTTTGCACCGAGTAGCTACGGTATAGAGACCCCCTATGTGATGGGAAGTCCGGACGTGATTAGAGATTATCCGGATTGCAAGGACTTCTTTGTAAGTGCCTTCGGTTCTGTTCGAGCCCGAAACAGACTTGTATGGATTGTATGTCTGACATTACAAATTGAGATATAAAGCTGATTTCTATCAAATATATTTCTGTTGGTGGCGGAGAATTTATTCTTTTAGCTTAACACCCTTCTCTGAGACGTATGAGCTCAGAGGTTATGTAGTTGAAGGTTATCAACGATATATTCCCAATTTGGTAATGTGACATGCTGAGTGTTGCTGTGAAATGATCATTGTGTTGATCATTTGTGATAGGATCATTTGTTTGATCGTTTATCTTTGTGATCATTTCTATGATCATTTGTTGAGCCAAAGCACATCTTTTGTATAAAGAGTGGCTTTGTGGACGAGACTTCATCGAGCCTCACACCCCGGAATGGTCAAAACAGGAAAGATGCAGCAAGGTTATGAGGGGTAGCTCCCTTTAGGGTATGTGCATTTCCTTCTGGAAAAGGATGGTATCATGGTATGTAGCCCAGATACTTACTCATGTTGAAACACTTATTATTATGGTGTGATGTTGATTATGAGCGCTCGGTTAAAGGTCCAAAGGACCGGGGGATGGCATACTCGTGTCAGTAGTTACCCAGTTAGGGGTAACCCGGCCTTGTGTTGGCAGAGATCCGGTTTGGTTCTCGGGGACGTCCTTCCAGAGGCGTTCTCATGTGGCAATGGGAAGTTCCTTGGCCTGACCATTCGTTGGAAATCCAAAGAAACAATACGATCTTGTACGGTATTAGTTGTAGAACCTATCATTCACTTATGGTGGCGCCCCACTGTTTGGATGATAGCTATAGTAGGCATACGATAATGTGGTATGTTGGCTAAGATTTATATTCTACTTTTGAAATATTTCCTACACTATGCACTAGTAATAATATCAAATGTCTTTTTAATACGTATCAAGCGTCTTTGACTATCATAAGGAGAAATCTCCTCCGATTCTGCGTTTGCATGTGTGTGTGCGGGAGGCCTTATGGTAGTCTCATTTTTTAAAAAGCATTGCGAATTGACTTTAAAAATATTCCTCTATTTTGATTTTAAAGAGAAAATAAACTATTTTGAGTTCTCACACCAGTCACATGACTGACTCGGAGTTTATTGTTTTCCTTCCTAAACTCTGGGTGCCCACCAATTTCCACACGGGCAGTCAAGAGTTAGGTTTATCAGGATATTCTGGATTTGCTGGAGGCAAGCTGGATGGCATGGCGTATTACTTGTATATAGTATTTCTTTTTCCGCTGCATTGTTTGTTGTTGTTGTACACTCTGATGTAATGAAATGTAATGTAATGTAATGTAATGTAATAACTGATATAGTTCTTTGTTTAAAGATTATTCATTTATTATTATATGTTGTCCGCTGCGATTGTGAGATTCTGATGTTGTGTTGTTGTTTTCTTTCCGTTTCTTTCTATTTTCTTTTCTCTCTATTTCCTATCTTTTTCTCTCTTCTTCTACCTTTATCTTTTTCTTAAACATTGAGAATTCGTATTTCTGTTCATCTTGAGTTAATCTATGGAGATTTGTGTATATTCAAGGAGTACGGATTTGCGGGTCCTCACAGGTGGTATCAGAGCATATGGTTAAGCGATAACCATGGCTCTGTTGGGTATTACTCATTAGAGATAGAGTCAGTAGTACTCTAGAATGAGTTTAAGTGTAATAATAGCTATGAGAGCGTATTTGTTAGTGAGTATAAAATTGTTTTGTATTGTGTTGACTTATCGGTTGATTGTTTATAGATTCCGGTCGATGTAGTCTTGCTAACTATCGTAGATAGGGGTTTCTAAACTCTTAAAGAAGATAAACCGAAACGATATCGTTTTAAATTGGGTAAATGAAATAATTTTACCTTGATTATATTTTTATATATAAAGGAATAATTTTTCAGAATTATTAAAATGTATATAAGTTGATTGTTTGGTTGTTTGAATAATCTAAATAAAAGAATAATTGTATAAGCAAAAGAATTATAAGTATGAAATTATAATTAAAGTGATTTACAATTGTGAAATAAACTTATATATAAAAATGAGTTTGAATAAGTAATGAAATTTGACCTTGGTTAAAGTTAAATAAAAATTTACCTTAGAATTGGAATCTGAATTGATTTATAAATAGGAATTTAAGTTATGTAAAACCAAGTGATGTTTGTAAAATGAAATATAACTTAAGAGATGTTGAATGAAGTTGATATTGGTATCAAAGTAAATTAATAAAGTTAAGTAATGGATATGAACTTGAGTTATATAAATGGAATTCAACTTTTGTAATTGAATTGAATTAATGAATTGAATGTTAATCAATTGAATGTAAATTAAGTTGATATGGAATAATGATTATAAGTGTTAATTCATTAAAATCTAATGTTATTGGAAGTTGAATAATTGAATGAAGATCAATTTAATTAAACCAATTGAAAGTGATGGTGTTAAACCAAATTGAATGAATATAAGCAAAGGAATTTGGTTGTAATTAATATACATTGGTTGTTATATGATTGTTAGTTGATTGTATATGATTCATTAAGTGTTAATGAAATAGAAAGCTAAAGTAATTGAATTCAATTGGAAGTTAAGTGAATCTTAAATAGAACTGAATTTGATTTGGAAGTGTACCAACTTGAATATGAATTAGTGAATACAAACTAATTGAAAATGAATGTTAGTAAAAACATCCACTGTTAATAAATCAAATGTGATTAAATTGAAAACCCAATTCATTGAATATTAATGAGAATATGAATGAATATTTATTAGTTGGATGATAGTTGGTTGATGGTTGAATTTATTGCTTTTACTGCATTTGCTATGTTGGCATATATAGTTATTATATTGTTATATGTTGTATATCGATACTATTGTCTATGTACATGTTTCTCATCTGTTTGTTGAGTGTTTAGTAGGTGCGGATCGCGTTTGCTTCGCATTTGGAGCTCGCTTTCGCGCTATTTTAGCCGTATATGCTTGCTAATAAAATATAAGGTACATATCTCGGATTAAATATTGTACTTTTATACTTTTTTCCCTGCGGGATGCCTTATTACTTGATGAGATGTATATTTGTGATATATATACTGTCATTTTTTTTCCGGATCGAGCCGCGCAAAGGAGACTCTGGCGAATTTTTCCGAAAATTTAAGGCGTTAGAATTGTGGGAAAAATTGAAAAAAAATTGTGAAAACTACAACTTTGATTTTGGAATTGAAAGTCAAACAATAGTAGTTGTTTTTGAAAAGATAACTAAGTATGATTTGGAAACTTAGTAAAGTTATTGTAAGAAATTTAACTATGGATTTTGGAAAGTTGATAGATTCTGTAATTTTTTTTACTTGGTAATTTCGAGGACGAAATTCTTTTAAGGGGGGAAGTATGTAACGACCCAGAATTTTAATTAATTAAAATTTGAATATTTAATTAATTTTAAATATTAATAAGTGAAATTTATAAGTCGAATAAATTTTATTTCGAATAATTGGATTTAATTGAATGATTAAATCGATAATTTAAAATGTGAAATTATAGAAATAATTGAAAATCGAGTTAAATATGATTGAAAATGATTTGTAAAATTTTATTTTATCATATTGAATTTAAAATGATATTATAGAACTTTTAAAATCGAATTAAGAGTTTATTTGTGAAAATTGAATATTTTAATATTTAATCGACTAGTGAAATAGCCAATTTTCAAACAGTCTCGGAATTGGACGAAACTAGTTCCATTGGATCCGTAATGGTTAGTTATTATCGGATTTCAATTTTCGTAGTAATCGGAGTTATCGTTTGATCGTGGCAGATCGAAACGCATCGAAATTGTTTTAATATTAATTTGGCGAGTTAAAATAGCCATTTTTCAAAAAGTCTCGGATTTCGACGAAACCAGTTTCATCGGATCCGTATAGTGATATTATTGTATGGTTTTAAATTTCGTGTCAATTGGATTTACCGTTTGTCCGGTGCAAGCTAAAACGCCTAGAAAATCGTTTAATCGGTTTAATTTTAAATTGAACGTTTATAGCCATAACTCGCACAGATGACCGAATTAGATCCCGAAACACGTTCCATTGTGTTCGGAAAATGGGGTAAACCTTAAAAACGCCAACCGGCATGCTTCGTTTGGAGTTAGGAAAATCCGGGATGAATAGTGTCGTGCGAATTTTCTATAAAAGCCCCTCATTATTCATTTTTTCACAAATAACACAACCCCTAGGGTTTCTACAGCCTAACCGCCACCCTCCTCTATGAATGGCCAAAAATTATCAGGTTTCTTCCTCGTTTATCTCTTCATCCATCGACTTTTACAAAAAACTTCCAACATGAAACTTGTAGAGCATCGCGTAAGCTACATATCCAACGGTTGTGATCGTCATCGGAGCGTTGATGGAGGCACGACTGGCCATGGAGGGAGTCACGAACGGGCACGATTTTTGAGGCCAATATGGGGCCGAGCTCTGACCTATTCAGGGCATTGGTAGCTCGTGTTGCGAGCTTCGACGTGGAGCTCCTTGATCGTGTTCATGTTGCTCGTGACAATCGTATAATTAAACCCTAGTTTGGAGCATGGGTTCGGCATGTTACTGAAGTAAGCGTGAACGAAGAAGAAAGGGGATTGAGGGGGGGGGACGTGCGGTCATGATGCAAAGGAGATGGATCTAGCGGCCAGAAAGATGTTAGGTTTAAAAATTATAAATTATGTTGTAAAATTTGTGAATATAAATTCGTGTAACTTGTAAAAATCATATCTTTTTCATACGAGGTCGAAAACGTGCGAAACCAGTTGCGTTGGAATCGTATGGACGAGCGCTACGCTATGGAATTAGATTGGAGTCGTTTGGAGTTAGTGAGAAATTTGGGTAAAATTAAACGTCCGTTTAATTTTATTCGAAATAAATCGCTAAAAACGAAATTGAAATCAAGGTGAGAACTTCTCACTCAATCGAATCGGTTTCGATTTTTATTTTGAATAGTTATATTTAAAATTCTTGAATGTATGTTTGAATGATAATTGTTATCTATTGATTGTTAAAATAGACATTATGCGCCGTTAGTAAGCGGATGTTATTTATTAAAAACATATACCGCGAATATTTCATAAACAGTGAAATTGGTATTATATATAATAGCAATATATATATATTGGCATATATATGTATTGCAGTTGTTGATTTCCCGCATTATATAGCGGATGAGACCCTATTGCGCCGTCTATTAAGCGGATAATATTTTAAATCCCATATACCGCGATAATTTCGTACTAGAACGGAATTGGTATTGTGCTAACATCTTTGGATGCAGGAAAACAGGTTGGAGGGATCCAACTGGATTCCTCAACAGTATTTATTTGATTATGGATATTTTGATATTCGTTGACTACCATATCGATATATGATGTCGTTGTAGTCGTGATTGACTATTTGGTGTGTAGCATCATTGGACCAAATTTTGGAATTTTAAAAAGGATTTTTAAAGTGATTTTTGAAAATATATAATATTTTTGGAATTGATTCATTTTAAATAAATAACGATATAATTTTTAATGTTATAAAAATTATGATTTCTGAGAAATATAGTTAAAAGTTGATTTTTGAAAAATATGGGGTTAATGGTTTTATAAAATAGTTTGAATTGGGATTTTTGGATTTATTGTAAAAAGTTTAAAAATAGGATTTATAAAATTTGATTATTTTATAAATCAAAATGATGAAATATTAAAGGAGTCTAAAGACATTTTAAAAAATAATAAAAATTAATTTATATAAAAGATTTATAAATTGATATTTGTAAATTAAAATATTTGATTTATAAAACGGGTTTTTATAAGTGTTAGAATGAATTGTGAATGAATTTCATAAATGAATGAAATTTATAGAATTATAAACGGTGAAGTTATAAATGGAATTTTATAAGCAGTAGGTTTATAAAATTTGTAAAGTTATTAAAATAATGGTTTTGGATAAATAAATGAATCTTATAAGTTATAAGATTTATAATTATGAAGTTTAAAGGAACGATTTTGCAAACAAATAAATTATAAGCATTTAACTTATAATATGAGCCTTTGGTATATAATTGAGTTATAAATCGAATAGGTTAATAAAGGAGATTTATAAAGGAAGTAGTTATAAAATAAATAGAAATGGAATTTATAAACGTTGTTTTATAAATTCGCAAACGACTTATTTTGATAAGTAAATTGTTATAACTTATTTATGGAGTTATATTCACTTTTTAGACAGTGATAATCCTTTGAAATAAAATGTATAGAAAGGATGAAATTTGTTAACGAAGTATATTCACGTTTTGAATAGTGAATAATAAGTTAAAGAAAATGTTTTGGATGTGATGTTTTAAATAGAATTAAAACGATCTAACGATGTTTTTAAATGTGTTAAGATTCGAAACCATAGATTTCAACATTCTTGTTGAAATAGACGTTTTCGAGAAATAAAAGGAAATGGTGGACTATAACACTGTTGTTACAGTAAATGATTTCCGAAAGGAAATGTTTTGTATAGTATTGAGATTTATAAATCTATTTTAATTTCGAATCCCTATACTAGTGATTTTGGGTTGTCGTAACGATGTTTTACGCAACATTCGTTTTGGCCCAAACAAATATGTTTAAGAGAATGATTTCCTTAAAGAATGAAATATATACTTAATTTCGATTTAAGTATATTGAATATTTTCCAAGTATAGAAAATAAAAAGACTTGTGAATTACTTATAAATAAATAAGCATGGAAATGTTTTTCCAATGTAAAATGAAAAGTCTAGAGAATTTATCTTTTTGAAGATAAATTGAAATGAATAATTGAAATCGTATATGCATAGATATTTTAGAATATAAATTCACTATGGAATTTATAAAAGAAAGGGGAATCTGTTTAAAAATAAATATTGATTTATTTTTGAAGTGTGAAAATTATATATGTAGTAAAGATATTTTTGGGAAATAAATAATTTGGAAAATTATTTGGAATCTGATGATGTTGTGCATATCCATTGATAGTTCAATAACCGACTATCAATATTTACCTTTGAATGGGTATTTGTTGTGATTTGCTTGGATTTGAATGCCACACTTATTTTTAAATTACTGCGCTCGTTATTCGGATTACCCATTCCGAATAGTGATACGACGTAATGGATAGCATTGATGACCGGTGTTGAAGACCAGATATTTTTGAAAGCGAAAGGACAACTCGTCGATTGTCTTTGCACCGAGTAGCTATGGTATAGAGACCCCCTATGTGATGGGAAGTCCGGACGTGATTAGAGATTATCCGGATTGCAAGGACTTCTTTGTAAGTGCCTTCGGTTCTGTTCGAGCCCGGAACAGACTTGTATGGATTGTATGTCTGACATTACAAATTGAGATATAAAGCTGATTTCTTTCAAATATATTTCTGTTGGTGGCGGAGAATTTATTCTTTTAGCTTAACACCCTTCTCTGAGACGTACGAGCTCAGAGGTTATGTAGTTGAAGGTTATCAGCGATATATTCCCAATTTGGTAATGTGACATGCTGAGTGTTGCTGTGAAATGATCATTGTGTTGATCATTTGTGATAGGATTATTTGTTTGATCGTTTATCTTTGTGATCATTTCTATGATCATTTGTTGACCCAAAGCACAGCTTTTGTATAAAGCGTGGCTTTGTGGACGAGACTTCGTCGAGCCTCACACCCCGGAATGGTCAAAACAGGAAAGATGCAGCAAGGTTATGAGGGGTAGCTCACTTTAGGGTATGTGCATTTCCTTCTGGAAAAGGGTGGTATCATGGTATGGAGCCCAGATACTTACTCATGTTGAAACACTTATTATTATGGTGTGATGTTGATTACGAGCGCTCGGTTAAAGGTCCCAAAGGACCGGGGGATGGCATACTCGTGTCAGTAGTTACCCAGTTAGGGGTAACCCGGCCTTGTGTTGGCAGAGATCTGGTTTGGTTCTCGGGGACGTCCTTCCAGAGGCGTTCTCATGTGGAAATGGGAAGTTCCTTGGCCTGACCATTCGTTGGAAATCCAAAGAAACAATACGATCTTGTACGGTATTAGTTGTAGAACCTATCATTCACTTATGGTGGCGCCCCACTGTTTGGATGATAGCTATAGTAGGCATACGATAATGGTCGTATGTTGGCTAAGATTTATATTCTACTTTCGAAATATTTCCTACACTATGCACTAGTAATAATATCAAATGTCTTTTTAATATGTATCAAGCATCTTTGACTATCATAAGGAGAAATCTCCTCCGATTCTGCGTTTGCATGTGTGTGTGTGCGGGAGGCCTTATGGTAGTCTCATTTTTTAAAAAGCATTGCGAATTGACTTTAAAAATATTCCTCTATTTTGATTTTAAAGAGAAAATAAACTGTTTTGAGTTCTCACACCAGTCACATGACCGACTCGGAGTTTATTGTTTTCCTTCCTAAACTCTGGGTGCCCACCAATTTCCACACGCGCAGTCAAGAGTTAGGTTTATCAGGATATTCTGGAGTTGCTAGAGGCAAGCTGGATGGCATGGCGTATTACTTGTATATAGTATTTCTTTTTCCGCTGCATTGTTTGTTGTTGTTGTACACTCTGATGTAATAAAATGAAATGTAATGTAATGTAATAACTAATATAGTTCTTTGTTTAAAGATTATTCATTTATTATTATATGTTGTCCGCTGCGATTGTGAGATTCTGATGTTGTGCTGTTGTTTTCTTTCCGTTTCTTTCTATTTTCTTTTCTCTCTATTTCCTATCTTTTTCTCTCTTCTTCTACCTTTATCTTTTTCTTAAACATTGAGAATTCGTATTTCTGTTCATCTTGAGTTAATCTATGGAGATTTGTGTATATTCAAGGAGTACGGATTTGCGGGTCTTCACAGATACATTCTCAAGTGGACCAATGGAAGTTCATATGTTTGTCTTTGGTAAGTCCAGAGTGTTGAATCAATTGCATCAAACAAAGGGTAAAAGAGATAATTTAAAAAAAATTAACTATTTAGTCACTAGATCGTTTATAGTGTTATTATGAATAGTGTTGTTAACATAAAATCACATTTATTTTTTATTGGATGAATATGATTTGAATTTTAACTTACATTAAATTATCATTATTTTAACAATATTAATTTAATTCAAAATATTATTATTTTTTCAAAATATTTAACTAAATATTTTATTATTAATTTTAATAATATTTATTCAATTGTAAGTTTAATAATAAAACATTTTATCATATATAATGATATATACAGGCACATACGTAAATAAAACATTACATAACATATATCTGAATAATGAAAAAAATTTACAACAAATTTGAATGGTACTTGTTCGATTTTGATATTTCATCGCTTAATATTACAAGTTTAAATTATTATAATTTGTTCTAATTTAAACATCGAATATTCGAATCAAACGAATAGTGCCTTACCATATTATATCGATTAATAATGTTCGTATGTAAATATTTAGTAATATTAATATTAAAATGTCTAATTTACAATGTCAAAAATAAGCATGTAATTTATTGTTGGATAATACAGGCGTGTTCAGAATTTAATTACAAACTCATTAATGCAAGTCGTCTGTGAAAAGGAGTTCATAGGTGTGAATTATACTAGTTTGAATATTTAGGGATAAATTTCTTATTTTAAAAATTTTAGGGTCTCATCAATTAAATTACCTTCTTCTTCCTAAGAATCACTAGTCACCCCTTTGTCAAGATTTCATTTGATTTTTGCCGCTACTTCCGACCACCAGACATGTCGTCATTGTATATGCTACATTTTCATGCCAAACCAAATTCGATGGTGCCATCATTGCCATGTCTGATCACCTCATGACATGCCTTTCATTATTAGATCATCATCATCGTTAGAGTCTCCATCTTTGTGATGATTGTTCTCATCATTGTTTCTTAATCAATTTTCAAACTTCAGTATCGACTTGATGCAAATAGAGATGGTCTTTCGATCATGGTTATGTGCATGATCTAGTACACTTATAGTTATCAATTCAGTACTCATGGTTACGAACACATATGTAACTGCAATCGAATAAACACTTTTCCTAAGAATTTTCTACTTATATATAATCTATTTATAATGCTATTTATATCCTAACATAATATATGTATATATATACAACATAAAATAAAACCAAAAGATTACTTTATCTCGAACAAGATTCGTTATACGAGTTGTGTTGTACAATCAAATTACATAATTGCCTATACGGCACACCCTTAACTCTATTAGTCTCCACTTGCACTTGGGGTTGATTATGGTAACTTATAACCATATTCTCATTTAGTTGTCCTGGACAAAACTTGGAAAGGGCCATTGTGAGTGGATCTATAATATTATTATTTCATATTTACTTTTCGATTATCCTTTTTCGGTCATCACTAATAAACTCTTTAGTCATATGTTAATTACATAGAACATATCTCGGCCTCTTATTGAGCTCTGGATTCCTACTATAATATATAATGCATCATTGTTATCACAATATGTAACTGGACTCTCAAAGGTCTAAACTACCTCTAGCTTTCTTATTAATTTGCACACATATATATAGCTTTAACGGCGACACTATTCAATGGGATGTACTTAACCTTTATAATTGAATCTGTGACAACCCCTTGTTTGGAACATTTCCAACTTAAAACCTCTTTATTAATGATAAATATGAATTTAAAATTGACTTACCAATTTCGACGTCACTTACGAAATTCAAGTTCGAATACTCTTCATAAGGAGTTAATTGTTTCCATGAACAGTTATCCAGTATTTCCTAAATTCACGAAAATACACTTAAGTAACATTCAATGAATTTAACTCGGGTTTTATATTCGTTAATTGCATAAAGTACAGAAGTAAATTTCGATCTAATACATAATTTAGCATATATGATCCTATTGCTAATGTATAACGAAATCTCATATGGTCTATATTAAATAATTTTAATATGGTTTATGTGTATACCAAGTATAAATAATATTTTTGTCAAATCATTCATCGAGAAATAAACAACAGAACTTTAAAAGATTATAACACAAGTACATCTCTACCAATTAGTTTCTTGTTGTTAATTTATGGTAGTAGAAATGTTTTAGTACTATTGATTTTCTTTTGATTGTATTATAAATCTTGTTTTATAGACACATATTTTCTTTGCATTTTGAATAAAGTCAAATTAAGTGGTTTCTTTGTCAAAGTACTAGCTTATGCTTTATATGCTTGTTTAAGATCATATCTCAACAAATCTAGAAGCTCTGTTGCCGTTCCCATCGACTTCATGTCACTTTTTTTATTATGTGTAAAAGGTCTCCGCTAAATCGTTACTTAAAAGTTCCGTTTCAATGTCAATGTGCCAAAACTCATAGTCATATTACGATAATTTGAAAGTAGAAACTGATTGGACTTAAGCATGTTCATTAGTGAAATTGGTTCATGAATTCAACATTTGAAATCAAGAGATCATTTTCCAAAAATCTTATTTTATACAATTTCAACTGCATTGATCTTCTCCATTAGGAATCATTTGCATTCAAATGATCGTATTCTTTTAGGTACAATTACCAAACCAAATTATATCAATGTAGTTGGAATCCATTTCAGATCAGTTATTATTGTTCCAAAAAATGTTTGAAATGGAAAAGCCTAAACATTCACATCATTTTTTCTTTTTACTAGCATAACGTAGATGTCTTACTTGAAATGATGCAGTTGTAGGATGAAAATTTTGTGTTGCTAAAACCATTGAAAATCATCGGTGCACTTCTTGCTAAGCTTCATTACACGCATCCAGAAATCAATATTAATATTTAGGTTGCCATAAATTTAATGTGACATGTGGTTACATTATTGAACATGAGAAAATCGAGGTAGGACATAAAAATTAATAGTGTTTATTCCAAAATTTGCCATTGATTTCAAGTAGATGCACATCATAGACGTTCATAATATTAATGTGGCTTATAAGTTGAAACTTAAGAGCCTACAAAATAAGCATCTTAAAATCTCATCAAACAACATAAATTCAGTATGCAACAAACAAAAAAGTAAGCAACAAACATGTCACTACACAATTGGCATTGTAGATTTTATCAGACATTTAAATTGCAATATACATTTCATGTTACCACTTTCCACGGCTACACATATAGTTTGAAAAGGCATATTATCGTATCATTAATCCTAACAATTATGTTGAATTGGAATGATTTGATCCTACATCTGCAAAGCTGAGATATATAATAAAATTAAAAAAGACAAAATGAAAGAAAACTATGTATTCCTCCACCATGTAGCCGATTAGTTGATGATGAAGCAAAAAAACGAAAAACTTCCTTCAAAATGAATCAAACACGACGTCGACACCATGATTTGAACATGCATGGGCAAAGCTTATAAGATTTTGAGTCACCATGATTTGAACCTGCATGGGCAATGCTTATTAGATTTCGAGTTTGTCTCCCTGTCCGCTCAGATATGTTAGCTTTTTGGTCGAATTTTGAAATTTTCATTTATTAAAATTTTGTAATCTAGATTTTTCATATATGGGGAAAACAATATTTATGTCAGTGTATAATTATATATCTAGGTATATTGATTTAAATATTGAAAATTATGTCAATCAAGCACACATTTTTTTCTTACCGTGGACGGAAATCTATTTCTATGTCAATAAGCTTCTTGACCAATTCATTCACGTTTGTTGTGATCTTTAGGATGAGAGAGTAAGGGTATGCCATAATGACAATTATGTAATTTGTTACATAAATCTAACTTTATAACTAATCTTATTCATAATAAAAGTGTTTAATTTTCTATTGTTTACTTATTATATTATGAAATATTAATTAAGAAATTAATTTAAGTATATTAACATAGAAGCCACTTAACTAATATTTTATTTGATATAATTACAAGAAGTCGTAATCATGAAAAAATTATCACACTATAAAATAACATATTATTTTAAATATTCCCGATGAGAAAGGATATGGTACATCCTTGTAGACCAAAGTGCGTAACACTCTCTAAATGTTAGGTAGTGTACTACTAATGGCTATTTGAGTGGCGCCATGGGATTACGTACTTGTAGTTATTGGATAATTATGATATCACTCGTTTGAAAGTTTCTTTTAGTTAATAAAGACCATGTCAAATATGAAATTTCAAGGTGGCGATCATACACGATTCCGTCGACTTAATAACACTATGGTACTTCAATGTGAATACTCTATCTTTATTATAGTTAAATCATGGCATGACAATTCATCGAGTGACTATAGTTGAGTATGAGTCAAAGCATTGGAAGTTAAACATTATTTAATGGAGAATACGTCTCCTTAGTTGTATGAGGTTAGTACTACGGTCAACTGTAGTCGATTCAAAGCCAAAATCTATGGCTAGAGTAGTATGGTCAATAATAAATATTATTATTGAACTGAAAATGTTGTTTAAAAATGTTGTTTATGCACTAACTAATTGAATAAGGATGATATTGGAATTTTGACCAAAAAAAGATCCTTAAATCCTAAAGTGATATAGTATTGACAAAAAGAATGTACATAAATCATCGTTACTGACAGGTACCGCTTAAAATATGTATAATTGGATATTACCCAAGAAAACTGTAAGCGATGAATTCGGCCAACCGTCACACCACTAGCTTAGGTGGTGAATGGTTTAAAATTAATCATCATTGAATTCTCACCTCTAAGTCTCACAGCATTTTGTGAATTCTTTGAAAACTGCACGATTTAATTATTTTATAAACCATTATAAATGGATTAAATTAATTAATATTTTAGAAACATTGACTATTGTTTAATATATTACATTTCTTGGGGTTGTTTGGAATTATTTGATCATATACCAAAGTTATAATTATACGCATTGATATAAGATATCAATGTAACTTTAAACAAGTTGAAATAATAAATAACTGCTTAAAGGAATTTTTTGGCAACGGCCGGCCATACATGTTAAGAGGGAGGGGTGGAGTGAGAGATTAAGGATACCTAGAGAAGTTTTAACTAAAAGAAAGGGATATGTTTCATTCTCTCAAATAAGGAAAATTCAATAATTTTATTTTCTTCATTCATTTCACTCATTTCATTTTTCATTCTCTTCCTTCTCTTCCTACCATTGCCAAATTTTATCACCTTCTAAAATCAAATCTAATCCAAAATAAATGAATAAATATAAAAAATATGCGATTCGTCCATATCTTGCAAAGATTACGTGTGATGTGTACGTAAATGTGCATATTTTTACTACCATATTCATTCTAATTAAATTAAATAAATGATCATATTGGGCATATATTCATCTTCATATAGGGAAAAAATGGTTATTTTTATGCATGTATCAATTTGAGAAAATTTAATTCGAAATTTCCATATTATTTTGTAGGAATTTGGCTTCATAAACAAGTGCTTTCATGAAGATATATGTATGCACAAGAGTGAATACAAAGAAATGGAGATGAAAATAATTCATTTTATGGATCATGAGGACCCCGCTTACCTTAGTGTACACTTAGGAGCTAATGCACATGTTAAAAGGTCATTAAAGCTACTTAATGGATGATTATTGGATGCTAATGATTACTTGGCCACCACACTTTCTAAGAGGGTAGTTCCCAAAAATTGAATTAGGGTTTTCAAACATGTAAAAATAACCCTTATCTTCATGTAATTACTCCACATCTCTCTCATTCTCTTAAAATCTCTTCTCTTAACTTAGTTTACGATCAAAAATAAAATGAGAGTTCTCTTTCTTTTCATGCCTACTTAGCCATTTCTTATTTCATGTAATTTATTTTTTTATGCAATTTAATACATACCCTTTTCTCTTCTTGTTTATTTCCTTTCATGTTAGTAGTGTAGATTTACTTATTTATGAAAGTAGAATAGATTTTATTTTATGCAAGCAGAATAGTTCTCTTTTCCATTAGCTTTTATTTTTTAATTTTTTTAGTTTCATGTTGCATGCTACAAGTGTTGATATGATAACACAAAAGAGGGATTAAACCCGTTCAATTTAGGGGTAATGAAGCTCTCTAGTTACGTAGCTTCAACATTTCGATAATTATTGCTCTCTTTTTGTGCTTAATGACAATGCTTGAAGTGGTTTAACTTGTTGTTTTTGCTTCGAATTTGATAGCCTATATTGTTGACACCAAATAAGCTATGATTAAACAATCACAAACAATAATTACCTCTTCATGTACATATGATGGTGGTAATGAAGTGAACGTTGAAATTAAAATTTTATGGTCCATATTTCTAATTAATAGTTAATAGGTCATACTTAAAATAAATTTCATTTTCAACTTTGTTGTCATTTTCATGAGAGTTGGTAAGTGGTTTAAGAAGTGTGTTATAGTTTGATGGCTTATGTTGAGCTAATTAATAGCACAAATAAGCTATACTTATGATAAACACATCATTTAAATTCACCAATGACCAAAAAGAGAGATATGATTTCATTTTTGTCGAGCTACATGATCTAGAGAGTGAATTTATCTCTAAATTATTTTTCTGCTCTCATATTTTCATCACTTTCTTTTTGTCATTTTTCTACATTTTAGCCTAAACACATCTCAAATTTTTGGTATAATTTGATTGAATACAAATTTAAAATCTAACAATTCCCTACAGATCGACCCGTACTTGCCACGTACTAACATTTGTACGCCCTTCGCTTGCGGTAATTTTTATTATAAACTCGTTCGACTATTTTCTAACTCGACAGACATTTAGTCGACGCGAACAAGTTTTTGGCGCCGTTGGTGAGGAATTTGTTTTGATTTTATTTTCTATTCTTCGAATTATTTTTGTTTGATTTTTTTGTGTTTTCATATTGTGTGTTAACTTGCGTTTTTTTTACAAAAAAAATTATGTTGTGTGTGTAATTTTTGTGACATTTTGTTGTGTGGATTTTGTTTGCATTTTGATTTTGCTTTTGCATAATAAAAACAAAAAACATATACACAATTTCATTTGAAAAGAACTTTTTTTTTCATTTGCATTTCATTTTACATTTACATTTGCATTTACAAATTTCACTCTCTTTCTACTGTTACATTGCTGTGCATTAACACTGTGCAAATTTGTGCACATTTCCCCCTCTGTTGCAATGTTGCTGGCCAACACCTCCCCTCTGTCAATATTCCTCTACACTTAAACTACTTCCTTTGAAATCAAAATACCCTGCAACACACCGCATACAATCCCAACAGGACCCACGGCATATACATTAACCATCCCACGACATATACATCAACCATCCCACTATTCCAAAACAATTCATACATCCATACAAAAGAAAACTTAATAAAACCGCCTACAACTGCCGTTTTCTCTACCTCCCCGACCTCTACATCCCTCTGACCTCCTCTGTCACTGATCAAACACATCCATTCAGCCACTAGAAACTGCCTGACAATCCACCTCTATCCTTGCCAAAGCCACTTCCCATATCAAACAATCATTTACTACTCACTTCACTACATTTCCCGCCATATCATAGTGTCCACTTCTACAAATTCACCTACAACTTCATATCCTACCCACCACATCACCTTAGCCAAATTGCCTTTACATTTACCAACTACTGCTCAACTAACTATGCATATCCATCAACAAGCATTCACACTTCCTCATCAGCAAGCATTCACACTTGCAACAATCTTCAAATAGTCACCAGTGATCATTCCCCAAACACAACACATCTCCTAACATACTCACCGTTACAAATACCCACCAATGCATTGATACATAACCACTTTCCTATTACCTTCGACAGTTGCCACAAGTTTTCCTTGACCATCAACATCATCAATCACAACCCCTTGCCACTTGACGCAGCGGATATTTAACAAATGATGTAGACCGATGAAAGTAGCAATCGGTGGATTGAATGATGCCAAAATGCCCAAATCCGTTGATCTCAAGAGATACCGGATTCTAGCTATCCTTAACACGTTGATCGCGCACGATACCGTGATGAAGGATCTACGATTCTTCGACGTTGATCTTGCGCACAAGATTCCGTGAATCGGCTTCACAAACGAAGATTCGAACGCACTCGAATGTCGTAGGTGGAGATAGGAGATTACACTCAACTACCAATTTAAGATGAAAGCACACAACAATCAACAAGAAATTTTATTCAAAAATCAACCAAGTTCAAATGTACAACTCACGCGTATTTATAATATTTCACCCCTGACCCTTAAGTCGGCTGCGACTTACGACCCACGACTCAACTAGGTCGTTGCCGACCTAACATCACGCGACTCATTTATTACATGACCTAAGACACTACAACGCTGGTACATCACGACATACGACTTAAAGAAGGTGGTCTCCGACCTATCACAATGTTACATGCAACTCAACAAATTACATCACTTAGGTCGGTGACGACCTAAAATCACACGACTCAACTCATTACCGACTTGAGACCATATACTAGGTCGTTCAGCGACCTAACACTCACATATATGACCGATTTAACCCATTACATCACATTTAGGTCGTATACGACCTAATGACTCAATACAAAGTGGCTCTTCTTAGCATAGGTCGTTCCAACGACTCATCTCATAGCTGCTTAGGTCGTAGCTCCTCTTCTTCTGTCCTGTTAGGTCGTGGCCGACTCAAGGTCGCTTCCTTAGGTCGTAGCCCCTCTTCTTCAGACCAGTTAGGTCGTGGCCGACTCAAGGCCGCTTCCTTAGGTCGCAGCCCTTCTTCTTCAAACCAGTTAGGTTGTGGCCTTGTCCCTCGAGCTTTGTTAAGTCGTTGTCGACCTAAGTCCTTAGGTCGTTGCCGACCTAAAACCGACGCTTCCTGCGCCTTAAGACCTTCCTCCCCTGGTTGACTCGTGAACGGCTTAAGGCTTAAAAACGAAGCTTCCTTAACTTGTGAACGATTTAGGCCTTCCACCTTAAGTCGAGTACGACTTATCTCCTGAGCTGCATCATCCTCCCCTGGTTGAGAAAAATTCGTCCTCGAATTTGTAAATTCTTCCACATCGGATTGTTCATCCCCAAAATATGGTACAATATGCTTAACATTGAACACGTCAGAAGTGTATACATCTTCCGGTAGCTTCAACTTATAAGCATTGTCATTAATCCGTTTCACAACTTCTACAGGACCAATTTTTCTGGCTTTCAACTTGTTATAAGCGCCTACTGGAAAACGATCCTTTGTTAAAACAGCATACACCAAATCACCTTCGTTAAATTCAACATTTCGTTGCTTCAAATCTGCAGTTCGCTTATACTTCTCATTCGACTTCTCCATTCGTTCCTGAACGATCTTATGACATTCTGTTAAGCCTTCAACAAAATCAGCAGCTCGTTTAACCGTCCCCTTCGGTTGTGGTACTACCGTTAAGTCCAACGGTCCCCTGGGTAAATTTGAATATACAATCTGAAATGGACTGAATCCTGTGCTACGATTCACTGCATGATTATGTGCAAACTCTGCCTGGCATAACTTCATGTCCCAACTTTTCAGACTGTCATTCACAAGACATCGCAACAAATTTCCCAACGATCTATTAACAACTTCGGTCTATCCATCTGTTTGCGGATGATAAGCGCTGCTAAAGTTCAACTTTGTTCCCACCATCTTCCACAAACTTAACCAAAAATGGCTTAAAAATCTAGTATCCCGATCAGAAACAATAGAGCCTGGTAAACCATGCAATCGATACACCTCCTTAAAGAATAATTGTGCCACTCGAACTGCATCCACTGTCTTCTTGCAGGCAATAAAATGTGCCATCTTCGAAAATCTGTCAACCACTACAAATATAGAATCATTTCCCCTTTGATTTCTCGGCAAACCCAAAACGAAATCCATGCTGATATCAACCCACGGTTTAGTCGGTACAGGTAACGGCATATACAATCCTGCATTTGTCGCTGTCCCCTTCGAAACCTGACATATATGACATCTCTCCACAAACCTTTCAACCTCCTTCCTCATTGACGACCAAAAGTAAGATTGTGAAATCAACTACAAAGTACGATCACGGCCCACATGTCCTTCCTCGTGTAACTCTTTGATAATCTTCAATCTCAAACTGCTCTCTGGAATACATAATCGATTTCCTTTAAACAAGAATCCATCAACCAACATAAATTCATCAGTATCTCCATCCTTAACTTTCTCAACGAACTTTGCAAAGTAAGGATCTTCGTCAATCAACTCTGGCAATAATTCAAACCCTATCACCTCAACTTTCATTGTAGTCAACAAATGACTCCTCCTACTCAAAGCATCAGCTACACGGTTCGTCACCCCTGACTTGTGCTTAACGACAAAAGTAAACTGCTGCAGATAAGCAATCCATGATGCATGTCTCGCAGAAATCTTATCCTTGTCCTTGCAAATGCTTCAACGCCTCATGATCAGTGTAAAAAACAAACTCTTTCTGAAATAGATAATGCCTCCAATGTTTAACAGCTTGCACAACAGCATAAAACTCAACATCGTATATACTGTGTCTCATCTTTGCTCCTGATAACTTCTCACTGAAATAAGCAACGGGTTTTCCACTCTGACTCAAGACTCCCCCAATTCCAACTTTTGATGCATCAGTATGTTGCTCAAACAATAATTGAAAATCTGGCAAAACAAGAATTGGTGCTGTCGTCAAAAGTTCTTTGATCCGTTCAAATGCAACTCCTGCTTCCTCTGACCAAGAAAACTGTTTCCCTTTTATACAATCAGTAACTGGTGCCATCATGCTACTGAAGTGTGGAATGAATCTTCGGTAGAACGATGCGAATCCATGAAAACTTCTAACTTTAGTGATAGTTCTCGGCTATGGCCAATTTCTAATAGCTTCAACTTTACTCTGGTCCACCTGGATTCCCTTCTCAGATACAACATATCCCAAAAATAATACACTTCGAGTCATGAACACACATTTCTTCGTAGCTGCATAAAATTGTTCCTCACGAAGAATAATTAACACCTTTCTCAAATGTTGAACATGCTCCTTCGTGCTCGCACTATAAATCAGAATATCATCAAAGTAAACTACAACAAACTTCCCTATGTATGGTCTGAAAATTTGATTCATCACCCTCATAAATGTACTTGGTGCATTTGATAGACCCAACGGCATAACCAACCATTCATATAAACCTTCCCTCGTCTTGAATGCGGTCTTTCATTCGTCTCCCGGTCTAATTCGAATCTGATGATAACCACTCTTCAAATCAATCTTCGAAAAGATAGTAGCTCCACTCAACTGATCTAGCAAGTCATCCAACCTTGGCATAGGAAACCTGTAACGAACAGTAATCTTGTTCAAAGCTCTACTATCGGTACACATTCTCCATGTTCCATCCTTCTTTGGCACCAACAATGCTGGTACTGCACAAGGACTCAAGCTTTCCTGAACACGTCCCTGTTCTAACAACTCTTCCACTTGCCTTCGTAACTCCTCATGTTCCTTCGGACTCATTCGATAATGTGGTCTATGCGGTAATACTGCTCCTGGAACAAGATCGATTTGATGTTGAATGTCTCTCAGTGGTGGTAACTCCTTAGGCAACTCTTCTGGAAATACGTCCTCAAATTCTTTCAAAACTGGCTTCGCTTCTTCTAGAATTTCAACCTCTTCACTGCTCTCACGCCCTATCAACAAGTACACTTCAGGTTCCTCTTCGACTTTCTTGACAAACTCCTTCAAAGTTAACAGAGTTTTCAATTCTTCAATTTCCTCCAGCTTGCTTTCTTTCTGTTGCTGCGTCTTGGGAACTAACGTGATTTTAGTACCTTCAAACATGAAACTGTAGCTATCAGCACGACCATCATGTTGTACTGCTCTATCAAATTGCCATGGTCTGCCCAACAACAGATGACACACATCCATGTCCACTACATCACACCAAATTTCATCTTTGTACTTCTTTCCAATAGAAAAATTCACACAAGCTCTTCGACACACCTTCACTTCACCACCCTTCCTCAACCATGCTAACTTGTACGGTTTAGGATGCTTCTCAGTTTTCAAGTTCAACTTCCTTACTGTTTCTGTAGAGATAATATTGTCACAGCTTCCAGCATCAATAACGAACTTGCAAACCTTTCCCAGAATAGTACATGTAGACTGAAAAATATTTCTCCTCAACCAACTAGAATCTTCCTCTTGCTTTGGTGTAAGACAAGATCTCCTCATCATCAAATTACAACCTTCATCCCCGGACAATAAGTCTTCCTCGTCAACATAAGGTGCATTTGAACATTCAGCTTCTACTTCCTCATCTTCAGCTTCCGCAACCATCACTTGCTTCTTAGGCTTTGGACACTCATTGCTTTTATGACCCAACTCTTAGCAATTGTAACATTTGAAACCACTGCTAACCTTTGCCTTCTCACCCTCCTTCACTACTGGCTTACTGACAGGTTTAGGAACATTAGAACTCCCACTAGCACCCTTCACTTGATTATTGGAATTAGTAAACACACCACCTCCACGCCTTCCTTGCTTCTCCCAAGCCAATGCTTTCTGATGTGCTTCTGCAACAGATCTTGGATCAAACATATTAACCATATCCTGAATCTGCATTCGCAACCCTCCAACAAATCTAGCAGTTAGCTGTTCTTCCGTCTCCATAATATCATTTCTGGCAATGAGTTGGTAAAATTCATCTGCATAATCATTAATTGACTTCGTCCCTTGCCTCAGATTCTGCAACCTCTGGTACATGAGTGATTGATAGTTGTAAGGTAAAAATGTAGCTCTCATCAACTTCTTCATCTTCTCCCATGATTCAATCTTTGACTTTCCCATTCTCTCCCTTGTAAGTTTAGTTTGCTGCCACCACGCCAAAGCTCTCCCCCTCAACCTAGTAGCAACCAACTTCACTCGACGATTCTCTGTAACTTCCTTGAAATCAAAGATCTCTTCAACATTAGACAACCAATCAAGAAATTCTTCTGCTACCATTCCACCTTTAAATTCAGGAATTTCCATCTTCATACCCGATTCCCATCGACGATCATCATCCACATCTCGATATGAATTTCGAACTGGGTCTCGATCTCGATAATGAATGCTAGCTCTATCACCCTCTTCATCAAAATCAAATGTACGTCTATATCGATCTCGACCATTATCATCCCTTCGATCACGCATGTCTCTTCTACTATGTCTCTCTTCATCTCTATATGGCTCATCTTCAAACTCACGTGGAGTTCTCCTCTCTTCATGCCTATAGTCATGGTGATCTCTTCTCGATGAAATTGATGTTTCTCTTCTTTCTCTAAAAGATTGCGGTGATACCCTCCTCGCTTCCGTAACCGATGGCGAAACTCGGTTTCCTCCATGGTTCGAGATTGGTGATCTCCTCCTTTGAGTTTGATTCAAATCGTTCATCAACTTCTCTAACTTTCCAATGCCTTCATCAAATTTCTCATTAATACGTTGTTCCATAAGCTCGGCTTCTTCTCTTCTATACAACGCTTCAACATTTTGATGACGATTAGCTCTCCTTGGTGGCATGGTTAAATTTCACAACACTTCAACAAATACTTCAAAATTCTTCAACAAAGCTTCAACACAACAACAAGTCACAGCTCTACACTAGCTCGCACAACTCCTTAGCTCGGTTCAACACTAACTCGGCTCAACTTTGGCTCGCAAACTTCCAACAAGTCCAAATTCAAACACCTTCCAACACTTTGATCCAAAATGGAATGGATCGAAAGTCTCTCTCTTGTTGCAACTTTAAGATGAACACGATGAACAACTTCAAACTTCAAATACTTGGCTCCAAGAATCAACTTAGTTATGACTGGCTAACCTGGCTCTGATACCAAAAAACTGATGCAGCAGATATTTAACAAATGATGTAGATCGATGAAAGTAGCAATCGGTGGATTGAATGATGCCGAAATGCCCAAATCCGTTGATCTCAAGAGATACCGGATTCTAGCTATCCTTAAAACGTTGATCGCGCACGATACCGTGATGAAGGATCTACGATTCTTCGATGTTGATCTTGAGCACAAGATTCCGTGAATCGGCTTCACAAACGAAGATTCGAGCGCACTCGAATGTCGTAGGTGGAGATAGGAGATTACACTCAACTACCAATTTAAGATGAAAGCACACATCAATCAACAAGAAATTTTATTCAAAAATCAACCAAGTTCAAATGTACAACTCACGCGTATTTATAGTATTTCACCCCTGACCCTTAAGTCGGCTGCGACTTGCGACCCACGACTCAACTAGGTCGTTGCCGACCTAACATCACGCGACTTATTTATTACATGACCTAAGACAGTACAACACTGGTACATCACGACATACGACTTAAAGAAGGTGGTCTCCGACCTATCACAATGTTACATGCAACTCAACAAATTACATCATTTAGGTCGGTGACAACCTAAAATCACACGACTCAACTCATTACCGACTTAAGACCATATACTAGGTCGTTCAGCGACCTAACACTCACATATATGACTGACTTAACCCATTACATCACAGTTAGGTCGTATACGACCTAACGACTCAATACAAAGTGGCTCTTCTTAGCATAGGTCGTTCCAACGACTCATCCCATAGCTGCTTAGGTCGTAGCTCCTCTTCTTCTGTCCTGTTAGGTCGTGGCCGACTCAAGGTCGCTTCCTTAGGTCGTAGCCCCTCTTCTTCAGACCAGTTAGGTCGTGGCCGACTCAAGGCCGCTTCCTTAGGTCGCAGCCCTTCTTCTTCAGACCAGTTAGGTCGTGGCCTTGTCCCCCGAGCTTTGTTAAGTCGTTGTCGACCTAAGTCCCTAGGTCGTTGCCGACCTAAAACCGACGCTTCCTGCGCCTTAAGACCTTCCTCCCCTGGTTGACTCGTGAACGGCTTAAGGCTTAAAAACGAAGCTTCCTTAACTCGTGAACGATTTAGGCCTTCCACCTTAAATCGAGTACGACTTATCTCCTGAGCTGCATCACCACTCCTATACTTGTTCTGTATATCAAATATCCGTTGTAGACACACAATTACATCATAACTTCTTCCATCAAACATCATCCACAAACTTATTGTCCCCTCCCAATTACTGCAGTTCTACCCCATCATCAATTCACCATCAGACATTCACAACTGGAGACATTCAACCTTCACCTATCACTATGCTATGCTTCAAAACTCCTACATTCTTCCTCCACATTCACAACTTCATCAGCTCACAACTGTCACTGTACCTATACATCACTACAGTGCATACTCATCATTTTTCCACCATAATTGCTTCCACATTCCACCTTCACATTCAAGTTTACACTGTTAATTCATCATTTCATCCACCACCGTACATTCATAATTGCCATTTCATCTACCTCAACCACCAATACAACTGCAGCAACCCATACTTACAGCCACTAATACAAGTAACAACCATTCCCTTCTCGTACCACCTCACTTCAACCGTCCTCCACCTTTTCATAACCATCGCCAAACATCGCCTAAATCGCCCAAAACCATCACCACAAACAATCTATCCAACCATCCACAATTTACTCCCTCCACCCACTTTCGAGACCATAATCCCATTCCACCCCAATCACACGCGACTACAAATCGACCACCTCCTCAACATCAACCACCACCTCTAACTACAAAACTCGCAATCGCCTCGACTTCGACACCCAAGTCACCAGAAGCCCCAACTCAACAACGGCGACTTGGCAATCACCAGAATCACCAAACCACAATTCGAATACTTGAACGCCATCTAACAGCAAGCCGAATACTCGAACACACGCGATTGATGATTTTTGATTTTTGAGTTTGGGTGGGATTTTGATTCTGCGGCATCATCTTTCTTTCGAAAAGAGAAAAAACACAAAAGTGTTTAGGCCGGGTCATAATATTTTTTTTGGCTAATTCTATTCCAACCCAATTTATTGCTTAGTAGCCTCCTGTAAAATAATTAAAATTATTATGACTAAATTACCCCTAAGAAACTAGTTAGCAAAATATTTTTTTTGCTGTGTACAGTTCACCACGCAGGGCAAATGCGTGGTAAAAATGCGTACCACGCATGGCCAATGCGTGGTAGAAATGAATACCCCGCAGTAATTGCACGATGTTTTCATTTTTACCACGCGCCTTAAGTGGTACGCATTTTTACCACGCATTTGCCCTGCGTGGTAAACTGTATACAACAAAAAAATAATTCACGACTGAGGAGGAGGACTTGCTGAGGAGGATGAGAATCGCGACTTGAACAGGAGGAGGAGGAGGAGAATCGCGGGTTGAACAGGGAAAAATCGCGACTTGAACTAAACGAAGAGGGGGGAAATTGCGTACGTGAAAGTGAAAGGGGTAGTATTGGAAAATATGGGAGGCTACTAATCAAACTAAGGGGTATGCAAAAAAATTAGAAAATGGGGGGCTACAAAGCAAAATTTTGGGTTGGAATAGAATTAGCCATTTTTTTCAAGTGTTGAGGCTGTCTTGATTTAAGTGATTAGGATTTAAGTGTTTGGGAAGTGGCAATTCTATTTTAATTTTTTTAGGGATTGTCTTGGTTTAAGAATGTTTGAGAAGTTTGAAACAAGAATTCTTAAAAAAAGTTCTCTTTCCATTTTACAATTTTTTTTCCTAAAATAGTTTTCTTCTTTGAATTTGTTTTGTTTTGTTTAATTTGTTTTGATTTAAATTGTTTTAAGTTTCATCCTTATATATCATAAAAACATACATACATACATACATATATATATGCATGTATATATATGTATGTATGTATGTATGTATGTATGTATGTATGTATGTATATGTATATATATTGTTTTAATTTTTCAGGTAGCCAAAGCAGATAGAGAAAGTTGCTTGCTTTGCAGAAGTGCTTGCCAAAAATAAACCACTTGCTTGCTTAAAAAAATTGCTGCTTTCATCTCTAGTTTTATTTGAATTGCATTGTTAGTTGCTTGCATTTGCATTTTATAAAAAAACTTTCAAAAAAAAATTTCATCGTAGTTGCATTACTAATACACGTTTACTTTTCAGCTTTGCATTTCATTCTAGAATTTTGATTAATAACGGTTAGACATCGATAACACTTAATTGTATACTGACAAGTTGTCTTCTTTCAATAATTTAATTTCTTGGTGTCTAGGCTACGGTAGAGCAATAATCAGTTATAAATATTACGATGATTCGTAAATATTGTGCTGAATTGTTTTTCTGAAGGTACTTAAACCATCGGCTGCATTGCTTTGGTGATTCGTGGTGCACCGATAAATCCTGTCCGTTACCTGACTGAGAACTATCTTGTTGGATTATGACGATGTGTGAATATACAATTTTGGGTTAGGAGCTACTTAGGATAAATCATTTGTAATTAAAACTTTATATTCATTTAGTTGCATTAGTTCAAGCATATTTAAAAAAAGGAAAAAAATTTCAAAATCCAAAACTTAAAAAAATGTAAATATTCATTTTCCTTTGAAAATTTTAAATCCTTTTCCTTTGGATTATTTAGTTTTTTAAGAAAATCAAAACTAATAATATATATAATCTTTTCAAAAACAAAAAAATTGAAAAACCAAAATACAAAAAAAAGTCAAATTTTCCTTTTGAAAAATAAATTCCTTTTGGTAAATAGTTTTTTATAAAAAAATCTAAGAAAAACATTCTTGAAAATGTATGAATTTCCATATTCACATGAATTTTACGATAGTTGTGAAAATCAATATAATCCATATAATTTCACTTCAAATTCTTATGGATATTTCAACAACAACTATTGTATAAATAATTCAAATTTTGAACCACAAAATTTTCAAAATGATGAACAACCTCAGCTTTTGAAAAGAGAATGAAATCTTTACTTGAAATTTTGACACAACAAAATCAGTAATGAATGATTTGTATAACTCATTCCAAAATAATCAAAATTTTAATTCACTTCACAATTCCAATGATTTTGATTATAACCCATGTCAAAACAATTTCGAACTCCAAAATGAATTTCAAAATCACAATGGAAATGTGAATTGCTTTTCAAATGATTTTGGCAATGGGAATGGTTTTAATTTTGGTGCAATTGATAATTTTTGTTCTCAACAAATTCAAATTGAAAATTCTCAAATTAATAATCATGAATTTGATTTAGTTGAATAAACGGAAAAAGATTATGAGGATTTGTTGTGTGAAACCTATAAAAAATTTCATAAGAAACAAAATCAAATCCCAACATGTGAAAAATCAAATGAAAATCCATCGTTTATCGAAATTGATGATTCTTGTTCTCAACAAGTCCAAGTCGAAAATCCTCAAGTTAATAGCTATAAATTAGATTTTGTTGAACAAATGAACGAAATTTACGACGATCACACGAATTTGTTGATTGAAACATAAAAAAAATTACGTGAACAACAAAATCAAATCCCAATGTATGAAGAGTCAAGTGATAATCCATCTTTTACCCAATTTGATGATTTTCAAATAATAACTTTTGAAATTGAAAATAGCGATCCTAATGAAGTTGTCGAAAACACAGTAATTGAGTTGGATTTCAATTCTTTTGAGGGTAAGAAACTTCGTTTAAAATTCAATTTTCCTTTTTTTTATTTTGAAAATTCGAATACAACAACTTTGGATTTTGAACTTGACGTATGCAATGAAGTTGTTAATAATTCAATAAAGAAAGAAAAATTTAATGAACACGAATATTTTGGACTTTTCAACGACGAGTTGTCGAATTCTAAAGGGGAAATTTAAATCACCATTTTGATTTTGAAGTCGGTAATTATAAAGAAGTTTTCAATGATAAACTTGAATTTCAATTTGGTGAAAATAAACTTGAACTTCAATCAATTGTTTTATCGACCCCAAAAATAATCGAAAATAAAACAACTCGTTCGATTTCTGATAAAACGACATTTGTTTTTTCAAATCAACATTCAACTTTCAAAACTTTTACGGTTTGGATTTCCAAGCTTAAGCTACATCTCGCATATTTGACTAGACAAATGAATCGGTCTTTAGAAGACTGTTACATATACTTTTTGATGATATACTTTCTGATATCGTGTAAATAACGCTCATTTTCATGTAAATATAGGTTATCATTTTATTTTTATTTTATTCTTCTCCTTCCACTTGGGTTAACTGTGGGGACACGGTCAAAAGAAAGTGTGGAGGAGGGGGTCTCATCTTCATTTTTTATTTTTCATGGCATTTTCTTTCCAAAACTTAGAAAAAAAACAAAAATAAAGTCTCAAAATTTCTTAAAGCATTTTTGATTTATTTTTAAAGAAACATTATAGGATAAAATGGTTTTGTTTATTAAATTGAAATTTTTGAAAATTTATTTGTCTTAACAGAAATAAAAATGAAGTTTGATTACAAATAACAATGGTTTAACTAGTATATAGGAAGATTCATACGTGTTAATTATGAAATATGTAATAATTGAAAATCTTTGTTTTAAAAAGTAGTTGATTTAAAGTAAAGATATAACATTTTTTTTGTCTTTTAAGTTAAATAGTGCTAAGATGATAGTGCAAAACTCTCTCTTCTAAAAAACATTGTAAAAACATTAAAAGAACAAAAAATATTTTTTGTATATATGTATTTTTTTTAATAAACACCTAGAGTCATGTGTTCACATTCGTATTTTCACTCGCCATGCTCTATACTCTTCTCACGTAAGCCCGAAAGGCAGTGCACGATCGACATATTTGGCCTCAGTTTATCTGAGTTAGGTGCATGTATATAAAAATTCTTTTTAATAATGCCTATAGTCGATAGGTGTTTACACTCGTATGTTCACTCGCCACGCTCTGTACTCCCCCTACGTAAGTCCTCAAGGCAATGCATGTGCAATATATCTGGCCTCAGTTTATTTGAGTTAGGAATATGTAAATATTAATATCCATAAAATTTTCAAGAAAAAGAGAGAGTAAGCAATTGAAATCTAAGCACTATTTTAACTTGTTTGATTGGACTTATTATTGAAAAGAAATAAAAATATCACTTTAATAAACTTTGATAATCAACTAAGGATTTATTTCATAGCTACACTTTGTTACCAACCAAAACAACGAGTTAAACTATTGTCTATTGTTATGATAACTTGATTTTATTGGAAATTTTGACGAGTACATGACTTAAATTTGAAGATAATGACCAAAACCTATATTTAACTTATTTGTGTCGATTTAAAAGTAAAACCTTCATTGTAAATATTTTCAAAAACTCGCATTCATCTCTTTGTAATTAAATCTTGCATTTCGTAAATATTTTCATCCTGCATTTGAATTTTGTGGGTAGTATCCGCTGAAAATCCTTACGAGACAACACTCGTCCTACGGGGACACCTAGAGGTTTAACGGCATGTTGCATACGCTCAATGCAATCGTGCTTCCTATAAAAACAAATTTGTCTTAGTTTTAGTTTATTCGAGGACGAATAAAAAGATAAGTGTGGGGGCATTTGATGTGCATGTGCATATTTCTATTACCATATTTATTCTAATTAAATTAAATAAATGATCATATTGGGCATTTTAACTTTTTAAAACAAAATTCAAATTATTTTCAAACCGTCATATATTCATCTCCATATAGGGGAAAAATAGTCAATTTTGTGCATGTATTAATTTGAGAAATTTTAATTGGAAATTTCTATATTATTTTGTAGAAATTTGGCTTCACATACAAGTGGTTTCATGAAGATATATGCATGCACAAGAGTGAATATAAAGGAATGGAGATGAAAATAATTTATTTCATGGATCATGAGGACCCCACCGAGCCACCCGCCTTAATGTACACTTAAGAGCTAATGCATATGCTAAAAGGCCATCAAAATTTCAAGCACACTTAATAGATGCTAATGATTACTTGACTACAACACTTCCTAAGACTATAGTTTGGGTAGTTCCCAAAAATGAATTAGGGTTCCAAACATGTATAAATATCCCTTATCTTCATGTAATTAATCTCTCTCTCTCTCTCTCTCTCTCTCTCTTAGGCTCACTTCTCTTAGTTTAGTTTAGGATCAAAAATAAAATGAGAGCTCTCTTTCTTTTCATGGCTACTTAGCCATTTCTTATTTCATGTAATTTCTTTTTTTTATGCAATTTAATACATAATCTTTTCACTTCTTGTTTATTTCCTTTCATGTTAGTAGTGTAGATTTACTTATTTATGCAAGTAGAGTATATTTTATTTTATGCAAGTAGAATAGTTCTCTTTTCCATTAGCTTTCATTTTCCTTCTTTTTTTGGTTTCATGTTGCATGCTACAAGTGTTGATATGATAACGCAAATGAGAGGCTAAACCCCTTCAATTTAGGGGTAATGAAACTCTCTAATTATGTAGCTTCAACATTTTGATAATTATTGCTCTCTTTTTGTGCTTAATGACAATGCTTGAAGTGGTTTAACTTATTGTTTTTGCTTTGAATTTGATTGCCTATATTATTGATACCAAATAAGCTATGCTTAAACAATCAGAAACAACAATTACCTTTTCATCTACATATGATGATGGTAGTGAAGTGAATGTTGAAATTAAAATTTTGTGGTCTATATTTCTAATGAAAAGTTTATAGGCCATACTAAAATAGATTTCATTTTCAACTTTTTTTATCATTTTCATAAGAGTTGGTAAGTGGTTAAGGGGTGCGTTATAGTTTGATGGCTTATGTCGAGCTAATTAATAGCGCAAACAAGCCATATTTATGATACATACATCATTTAAATTCACTAATGACCAAAAAAGAGAGATCATAATTTCATTTTTGTTGAACTAGTGATATAGAGAGTGAATTTACCTCTAAATTGACTTTCTACTCTCATATTTTATCACTTTTTTTGGTCATTTTTCTACATTTTTAGCTAAATACATCTCAAATTTTTGGTATAATTTGATTGAATAGAAATTTAAAATCTAACAATTCTCTACGGATCCACCCGTGCTCACCATGTACTAACATTTGTACACCGTGCTCTTGCGGCAATTTTTATTATAAATTTGTTCGACTATTTTCTAACTCGATAGGCATTTAGTCGACGCGAACAATGTGTAGATTCAAGGATATAATAAGGGTTTTCTAAATCAAATGTAACTTATTGGCTAGTTCTAAAGGGTATATTCTAATTTTAATAGCCTTATTAGATGTAATATGTTTCTTACAATTTTATATGCATGTATTGTTGCCTCACCTTTATTTAAAACTAGTTATGCTATTTAAATAAGTTGATGAATGATTTAATTTGTTTTAATCTGATAAATCAAATCGAAATTATATATATGATTAAACTAATGTTTTGGTTATGTATCTTTGTTTTAAATTTACTTGTGTTAATATTCTAAACACGTTATACAATTCAATGTTTTAAATGTCTCTATTTGAATGATTTGAAGGTTGTTGATACCTTGTTTGATTTATTATGTGAAATTTTGGTTTTATAATATTTTGACTATTTAATTAAAAAAGAAAATTGGATTGAAACTTTATTTATTTGTATATATGTATTTCATCAATTAATTTAAGTACACTATATCTACAAATACACTATAAAAGTTTAACATGATAGGATGCTTATTTTCGAAACAATCAGAAAGTTTTAGGTTAATCATTATATATATATGTTTATATGCATATATATATATGTGTGTGTGTGTGTGTGTGTGTGTGTGTGTGTAAAAATATTTACAATTATCATTTATATTGTTAAGGCGTGTTTTTGAAATATTTTTATTTAAATTTTCTTTATTAAACAGTAAAAATAATAATATATACAAATATCAATTACATATATATTACATATAAATCCTAATATCTAAACATCTATATATTGACCATGTTTTTGTCAATTTCTTTGTACTATATCATCCCTTTTATGTTAATTAGATGTTGTGTCACTTAAATTTTGCTAAAGAGGGAAGGTGAAATCAATCATTGTTGCCACCTTTTATCTCTTTCCTTCTACATCTAGATGTGATTTCTAGTTTTATAATGCTACACCCTAAGTAACAATATTTTGCGCATGTGTTTTCTTTTCGTCGTCACCTTGTCATAAATTGTTTGGAGTTTGACAATGGTCAAAAACTCTAATACTATTACTACTTAATTGCATGGTGCCACTTTCAAGCCCTTGGTTCATTCTGATATCGATTAACTGATTTATAACGGTTAGAGATTTTGACTCTAAATTGAATACCAATTATAGTGATACTTATCTTGAAGACGGATCATTTCTTGAGTAGTGTTTTGCTTCAAGTGGCTCAACATGTACCAACTGTGGTCGTAAAATGATTGTTATGGCATGTTATTGACCATAATCAAAATATAGTCTAAATATTTAAGGTAAATGGTACTCTCAAGTCTAAAGAGTACTACGCATTATTATATTATATTTTTTATTTTAACTTAATTGTATTAATCTATAAAAGACACTCATTAAGTCATTCTATGACTGTTCCCAACAACCACAAATACTTAAACCCTTAATGTCCTTAATAGTCATTAGTAATTCACCATTTATCATATGGACTGCATTGCATACACTAGCCTCAATGGATTTATCAGTATTTTTTTCTTGATACATCTTGATTATGAACTTTTAAGGTTATGTATTCGATTACATATTTATGGCTATGAAAACATTTGCAACTGAAATGGTCTAAACACTTTCCTCAAGAATTTTCTACTTGTATAAGTCTAATGTGTTCAAATTATTACTTATATCAAAATGTAACAATACATACAATAGAAAACAAAAACAAAAGCTTACTTTATTTTGAAAAAGATTCTTATACAAGAGTTATCTAATATAATAAATTACGTAATTGCCCATAGCACATGCCCTTAACACTACAATAGTGATGTTCTTGAGAATGCGATCACAAATTAGCTAAAATTATAAATTGTCGAAAACAATGCATGGGAGATTATCCACTAAGGGAGATTACAAAACTAACAATAAAAGTTTTCAAAAAGGCATGCAAATCGTGGAAAGTGATGAAGCTCGTGAGTGGATCCAAGAGGAACTCAAGACATTGTGAGAGCATCGTTAATTGTCATATTCTTTTAAAATTTATATTAATCTTTATATATTATCAACATTGTTGTTATACCACATATTTATAAAAAAAAAGCGGTAGCAAAGCAAATGTTACAAAGTGTAGTGAAAGAAAAAGAGCTATCGAAGTTGTAAGAAATATGCTTTCGAAGATGTCAGAAGTAAGGTATTAGAGATGTAAGTAGTGAGCTATGAAAGATATAAACAAATATCTTTTGAATGTATAGTTTGAGTGATATCGAGCTTTTAAGAGTTATCAAAGATGCAAAGAAGGCTACAGAAGATACAAGAAGCCATCGAAGATGTAAAAAGTTAGCTATAGAAGATTTAAGAAGGGCTATCAAAGATGTAAGAAGTGCCATCAAAGATGTAGGAAGTAAGTTATCGAAGATGTGAGAAGTAAATTTTCATGATGTAAGAAGCGAGTTATCGAGAGCATAAACAAAGGGCAATAGAAAGTACAGATTGAGTGCTATTGAGCTTCTATCAAAAGAGCCATCGAACATGTTAGAAGAAAGATTTCAAAAACTAGGGCTGTCCATGGATACCCAAAAAATCCAAAATCCGTCTGCATCCGAAAAGCTGATAAATATCCGATATCTGGAAAAACGGATGCAGATGCGGAAGGCATCCATATCCAAAAATAATCGATTTGGTTTTTGCTAAGATTGTTGTTCAAATTATATGTATTTTAGTGCAATGAATGGTATTTGTTTATTATTTTATTTTGTTAGTAGTTTATATTATATGCACTTAATGCTTTTTAACTGCTCGACACTATTTTTATTATCATATTTTTTAACTTTTAACACTTTTATAATCAATGGGATTGAAAATTATTTATGTCAAACTAAAATTTTCTTTTTATAATTCTTGATTTATCGGTCATTAGCGGATATGATAAGTATCTGGTATCCGTCCGTATTCGCGAATGTAGATATCCGATATCTAAAAATGATTTCGATGCGGACGCGGATATGGCACTATCCACATCCGAAAGCATCCATTGAAAGACCTATCAAAAACATTAAAATTAAGCTATTGAAGGTGTAAGAAGTAAGCTATTGAAGGTGTAAGAAGTAAGCTATTGAAGACACAAGGAGTAAGTTATCAAAAATATAAACAAACGGCTATTGAAGGTATAGATTGAATGCTATCAAGCTTCTATCAAAAGAGCCATCAAAGTTGTAAAAAGTAAGCTATCAAACATGTAAAAATTAAGCTATCAAAGTTATAATAAGTAAGCTATCGAATATGTAAGAAATAAGCTATCAAAGATGAAAGAAGTAAGCTATCAAAGATGTAAACAAAGGGCTATCAAAGGTATAGATTGATTGCTATCGAGCTTTGACCAAAAGAGTTATCAAAGATGTAAGAAGTAAGCTATTGAAGATGTAAGAAGTAAGCTATTAAAAATGTAAACCAAAGGGTTATCGAAGGTATAAATTGAGTGCTATCGAGCTTCTACCAAGAGACTTATCAAAGATATAAGAAGTAAGCTATCAAATATGTAAAGAGCTATTGAGAATTTAAAGAGTTATCGATCTTCCACTAAAGAGCTATCAAACTTCTACAAAATGCTATCTAACTTCTACCAATGTGTTATCGAGCTTCTACCAAACTGATGTTGAATTTATAGAAGATTTAGTAGTTGTTCACGTGTCAGTCCTTAGTTAGGCTACTTATGCCACGTCAACATGAAAGTTTGAAGAATGGAAGTGAAAAGAGGATTTGAACCAGTAGTGCCATGTGTCATCCCAGCACATGCCATGACACATTCATAAAAAATGATCTCAGTCGTCCAATGTTGCCACTCGCCACATATCAAGAATCAAATGATGCAATTTTACTATAAATAAGCACGTACCTCCATATAAGAAGGGGCATTTTTTCGAATTCTCTTCACCTCACTTTTCATTTGTAATCAAGACATTTATAAAAGCTTGATTTGAGACTTTCATGGTCGCCTAGTTCAAATTGTGATTTCCAAATTACAATAAAGGAACTCTACATTTAGTATTTGTATATTTATCCAAGAGGGTCTCCTCTTGCACAAATATCTCCAGGCATCTACTTTAAAGCTTAAAAGTTAAGCCAAATTCTAGGCTAAACTTTTTTGGTGCTTTGACTAAGAAAGCTCTTTAAAATTTTCTTTTCCCTAACGTCGTCAACAATTCCGTTATATCAATTAGAGTTAGATGGCAAAGCCAAAGAAGATGAGCATCCAAAAGCAAGAGGTCGTTTACAACACAAAACTAATAGAGAATGTTGTAGGATCATAAATAACCCCAGAAGGAGGTGAATTAGTTATTAAAATTATTTCATAGATAAACTGTAACGACTCGATATTTTCAACCATTCGCATCCACACATGTCGGGCTTGAATTGTTCAAAAAACCAAATTGTAAAATTAAATTTGGAAAGACACAACATAAACAGTAAATAAATCATCACAGATCACCGACACAGAGTAATAAAATGCAACGGAAGAAAAGAGATAGTAGTTCATGAAGCTACTATATAAATACATCAGAGTTAACAAGATACAACATAAGTTCAATACAATAATCAAGTACAAAGCTGAATATATCACTGGGATCAACTGGATAACTAGAATAAACTGAATACAGAAATTGAAATAGATAGCTGGATCTTCAAGCAAAGCTCCAACTCCGAAGGAGAGTCTCTAATGTTGTATCACTCAGTCTGACCCGAGCGTAAAGCAAATACATAAAACACTCGAGTCAGGATATACATACTTATACAATGTAAACCAACTCAAGTGAACTGTAATATAAGGTACAAGTAACTTAAAGGATGCTTGGGACCGTCCATCCTCTAAGGATCCGTTAAACTATTTACTATGTAGTAATATTTCGCTATTATAGTAATGTCTATAGTAAAATAAACTTACTTTTAAATAGCGTTAAGGGGTTACCCATATAGCCTTTAACACGTAATAATGCCAATAGTCTATACAGTACCATAATACCTCCTGATCGGAAGGCTACCAGAGGATACTCCATAGGTACGACACAAATCAAACTCGTACAAGGCGCGCTTGGGTAGATGACATGGCACACAAGGCAATGCCAGGGGAGATATACCAATTACGCACACGGGCTGGTGGTAACGCGTAGCAGCTACTACCGCCCACCTCAAGCTACACCCCCAAATCAAAAATCAAAAGTGGCCACCAAATCAATCTCAAAGTCAGAATATAAATCGAAGGAGTGTGTCCGATAAAAGGGGATACCTCAAAGGACGTCGCCACCATCCTACTTCATTCTGGAATCTCCACCGCGTATATGGTTGTTAAAGTGTTTTTCGAAGTTGGCAGAGAGTATGGCAACTTCCAATCCCGGTCTCTTTAACAACCAGTCGTTATTATAACCCATGAATATTTATTTCAAAATCATTTCTATTCCAAAACCATTTAAAATCAAATACCATTACTTTCCAAATAATACCCATTTCAAAACCAAGTAATAGTATACCATCTAAATTTCAAAACCAAATCAATGTACCATTTAAATGAAACTCAATTTCCAAATCATTGAATATTCCTTCAATTTATTAAACTCGAAATATTGCTTTAAAACATCTTAAACCAAACCACTTTATAAAGTCATATTTTTAAATCTTCAATTTCAATAAGTTCAAATTTATATATTTAAAGACAATTCTTAATTAAATATAATTTCCAATAATTTCATTTCCAAAGCCATATTACTTTTAAGTTATAACAACTCTAAAAACCAAACATTTTGAAACATATTTATTTAGACCATCTATATTAAATCTTAATATCTTCCAAAAAAGATTCAATTAACCATTTAAATTCAATGTCAAATAATATTCATTTCAAAGTTGTAGCATTTATAACTTTATTAATTCAATTATAAACTTTCCAAAACATTGTATATTTCAATACAGTAGATTTATAAAGTGCTGTGGTAGGTATATTTAGTATATATCAAAACAGAATTCAAATTCAGAAACTACAGCATTTCAGAAATGCTATAATTTCTGTTATACCCTTTAAAACAATATATCTTCAATTTTCTCATTTTTAACTTATCAAACTTATTCCACTTTTCAAAAAATTTATTTGGATATTACTTAACTTATAAATTTTAATAAAATAACATTTATTAATAAATATCCAATTTAAATTAAACATCCATTTGTTGAGTCAATACTTGATAAATTAACCTTTATTCCAATAAATAGCTTAATAATTTATTTAACATACCCATCTCATAAATAAATTAAATTTCCATTTATTTGCTTAACTTAATGTTTCCATTTAAAACCAAATTTCAAATTTCCAAGTTAAGTCATTATTTATATTACGTTTTCCCATTTTAAAACCATAACAATTTATCTTACCCAACATAACATTTCACAAAAGAACATTTTATCATAATTAATGTAACAATCAAATTTCCTTAATAGATCTATTCATTTAGACATCAATTCAACTATGGTTCTAAGTTAAATAAACTTATTACAGATGTCCCATAAAATGTATTTCATTTTATTTATTCAAAATTGCATTATTTATTGTACAAAATATGTCCATTTCAAGAAATAACCTTTATTAAAATTAGTAGGTTAGATTTAAGATTCCAAATTAAATCAACTTAATTATTAAGTTATTTATCATAAATAAGACTCTTAAAACTCCATCAAAACCAGTTAACTTATAAAAAAAATTAACTTATAGACAAACAACATTTCTTTACACTTTAAAGCATTAAATCAAACTAAGTTAAATTTTCATATAATTATAATTCCAAAATACTTAATAATTTTCATAAAATATTAAAATACTTAATAAATTTTTAGGAAAATATCATTTAAAATATAACCATGGGCCTGTATAATATTTTCTAACCTAGGTCAAGTGATACGATATGTATCATTTCAATCTGTAATTTAAAAGAAAAATATGGGTTTTATCATTTCAAACCCGCAATTCCAAGTAAAATAAACGTAATAAAAATCACAATAAAAATCACTTGAGCCTATCATTTTAGCTCATAATGATTTTTCCTTATTCTAAAGTCCGTTCGAGTATGTATTATTTTCAACCCATAGTGATAGGGAACTTGTAGTAATGATACGGTATATCATATAATAACATATTAGATGATGTACAAATATATAAACAGCATTTAACATCATATAACATATCATAGTCATGTATGAATAATATATCAATTTATACAGATCCACTTCTCATTATTCCACAATAATATAAGTACATATGTCTAAAGTGATAAAACTCACCTTTTAAAAGCTAGAATCAAATTCACAATACACAATTGAAACTCTGCAAAGAACGACAAAACTTTGATGGAGAGTCAAGATCCATATCTTGTATATAACAAATACACAAATCATAAGAATAAGATTCAACAACACAAAAGATGGATTAAACAATGCAATTACGAATCAAAGAGGACATAACCTTGCTTTCAATCACCACGTAGGCTCGGCCATTGGGTTTGGGTAGGTCTACGCATCACAAACTTACGTCTAGGGATACTTGTGGTCATGTGGTGGTGATGAGGAGGAGAGGTGGGCTAGGAGGTGGAGGCCGAGCAAGCATGAAAACCAAAGAGAAAATCAAAAGAAAAGGGAAGAAGAAAGTAAGGAGAAGCCATAAATATTTAGAGCTTGTTTTATTTTTCTCTCACACAAATGAAAATGAGATAAGAAAGTTTTCACGTGAAATAATAATAAAAGTGGCGGCTAGGGTTACAGAAACAATGAACGACTACAGATATGGAGAGTGGATGGCTAGAGATGTAAAGGCTAGAAAATGAATGGTTAGGAAACTAAAAGGCATAATTTAAGGAGAAGGAATCTTGTATATTTTCTTTGTTTGCACTCAAATTACAAATGAAGTGAATAAAAAGTTTCTCATGGCTTAAAGAAATAAAATGCACGGCTAGAAGGTAATTAAGGAGGTAGGAAATAAAAAGGCAAGAAATAAAGAAGCCAGTGAATGAATGAGATTTGTTTCCTATTTAATAAAAGAAACTTATGTAATATCTTCCAATCAGAAGAGGCAAATGAAGAAGTGAGATTTTTGGGAAGATTTTGTACGTGTTTTGATAGAGTAATGTACGGCTATAATAAGTGAGAAACGTTAAGAATTAATAAAGAGGGTAGAAAATTAAAAAGGCAAGCATTTAACAAAGTAACATATACCCATTGATTTTCTCCAACTCTTTATAAAAGATATAAACAAATAAATTCCAATGAATACAATAATAGCCTAGACAAATAAATAGAGAAATAAACGAAGAGATGGATATAGGAAAAATATATATATATATATATATATATATATATATATATATATATAGAATGAAAATACATAAATTTATTGCGTGTAAAACGCTGTAATTTATCCAAATCTAAAAGTATAAATCGGAATTTCATGAAACGAAAAGCAGAATAAATATTAAAATAAAATACATTTTCAAAGAAAAAGATTAGCATTTAAAAACTCAAATTTAAAATTTTCAAATGTGGTCAAACTTTGACTTTCAGTTGAACAAAAATTTCTAGAAATTGCTTATTTTATTAAATTTGTCAAATGTATACATTTATTATGATTGAAACCTCAATTAATTCATTCAGATAGGTTTCATCCTTTAATATTATCTTATGAATAAAATATGCATTCCCATTTCATCCTAGTTTTCAATTAATATAGTAATTAAATTCATCTACTTATCATTAAATTTATTTATTATAGATTACATTCCAATCAATTAAAATTGATTCCCATAATTCGATTTGATTTAATTTCCATCTTTATACTATGCCCACTATTTCTTTATAAACCTGATTACATTAGTTTTATATTCCATTACATTAATACACCCCTATTTACATCTTAAATTTGTACATTTGTGTACTTTTTTCAATTGTACACATTAATTAATGTTTAAAACCAATTAATTAATTTAACTTAGTTCCATTTCTTTTACCAATTTATTACTTTATAAATAAATTCATGTTTCTATTTAATTCATACATTCACACCTCCCGTTACTGCATTAATTCTTATTAATGACATTAAAGATTTTCTACTTATTTTATAGACTAAATAGGCAACTTATAATAACTGTTACCATTACCCTTTAATTTACACTTAAGTTTATTATATTTAACTAATTATTATAATTACCTACCTAATATTGAATTCATTCAATTATTATTAATTATACTAATTCATTTTTTCATACACCACTTACCCTTATTTACTTATATTCAAATTTATACTCAAATATAACAATTACAACTAAATTAATAGGCCAATTAAACAATAACTTACAACCGTTACTATTACTTTAAGTCATATTAATGAATTCATTATTGTTTACAAATCAAATGTTATAATTACTTAATTAACATTGATTTACTTCAATTTATATTAGTCATATATTATCTCATTGATGATTCAACGTTCACACTTGTGATTTCATTGTTCACAACGAATGTTACCATTCTTATAGACCTAATCTTTATTCAAGAGTCATTTATTTCATATTATTCCTTTTATAAATTTAAATGTTTGCATTAGTTTTCTTACACTAATTTATAGCCAAGTATACCAATTTTCATTACTTCACTAAATTGTAATTTCATTTCAATGTTACTAATTAGATCTAATTACCATCGTTCAATTTTTAATTAATAAGGTTTTTTTATATTAAATTACCAAAACTTATTAACTTAACAAATTAAATTATTAAAAATTTCATAGGTCGTTTCACTCTCCCCCACTCAAAACTTTTCGTCCCTAAAAAGGAAAAGAAGGAAAAAGAAAGAAAGAATTAATTTGAATAAGATATACCGGTTTATTTATACATTCCTTTGACACCATTTTATATTGTAAGTTATTCAATTAACCTTTTATTCTATTTACCTCAATTAATCCTTTTTACAACTAAAATTTAAGTGTATAACATTTATTATAAACACTCAAATTTTATTTATAAAAATCCCCCTTATATTGTATATTATCCAATTACATTGTTAACTTCTAGTAATTAAGGTAAGTTATATTGGAATGTAATAGAATATTATACAAATAAAGTTTTCTAATCCAATTTTCTCAAGCTTAAATATTTATTCAAAAATTTTGTTTCATTGTATATTTGACATTATCCTTTAAGAAAATGTTTAAGAATTAGATTTCCGATTAACTTTAAACGAATTTAGAGATAAATAAATATACACAATATATATCAAATAAAATTTTAGAAATCCAAATCCATTTAATTCTCCAAAGCAAGATTGTAGCAAAACTATAGAATGGTCTCTTCATTTCGAAACTCGAAAATGAATGTCGGTGATGTTGCAATCATTGCCGAAATTATTTTCCAGCGACAAAGAAAAGAGCACTAATTTACAAATTAAAATTCCTTGAAATAATTTCTACTTGAAATACTTTAATAATACACCCTTAAAACTTTAAACACAAAGTCTGAAACCATTGAAATTAAATTCTTAGTTTCTTGTTTTAAATTCATTTAAATTTCCAAATTAATTTATAACCATGTTTTAGTTCTATTATTTATATATGAAACCAAAGCCAATAGTTACAAGGCAAAGTCAAATATTATTTCTTAACATCCAAGTCAATTAACTAACAAAATGCAGAAAATTATACTTATGCATATATAATATAATTATACAAAATTTATTCATTTACTAAATTTGAAAACAATACCGTATCTGTTTGCTCTGTTCAAGTGTTTTGGAGATCCTATCGATAACGTTGATCAGACGAATCGATCAAAAACCCAAATCAACATCAACAACTCAAACAACACACTATATAAAACATTTTAAATATAGATTTACAAATACATTATACTGGAATAGATTTTCAAAGCAAGGATAGAGATTCAAATTTGATTAATTCAACTCAAAGAAAATTTTGATTTGAGGATAAGTTGAAACAAAAATAAGATGATTAACTAACCAAATAAGCAAATAGATAAGCTTATATAAATTGCGAGCAACCACGACTTCAAGAATAAGATCGATGCAGAATTCTAAGACAAATCTACATTCGATCTCAAGAGGTAGAATTTGGGATAACAAAAGATATTAGCATCTAAACCGAGGATATAGAAATCTTCGATGAATCAATGCCTATTGTAATGGACCTTCACCCCATTACAAGTCACCCAGTGGAGCTATGGGGTGCTTCAGCATTTAGAAGAATGCGAATAGTGAGGGACAAGAATGTATTTCGGAACCGCAGGGAACGTTCCAAAATTCAAAAGGAATCGAGTCAAAAAGGAAGAGATTCACACTCGAATGAAAGTGATTATGTAAATAAATTTACCATATATGCTAAGTTTTTTGTAGAGCCAAAGCTCTGATACCAAATGTAACGACCCGATATTTTCAACCATTCGCATCCACGCATGTCAGACTTGAATTGTTCAAAATACCGAATTGTAATTTAAATTTGGCAAAACACAGCATAAACAGTAAATAAATCATTACGGATCACGGACACAGTGTAATAAAATGCAGCGGAAGCAAAGAAATAGTTGTTCATGAAGCTACTATATAAATACATCAGAGTTAACAAGATACAACAGAAGTACAATACAGTAATCAAGTACAAAGCTGAATATATCATTGGGATCAACTGGATAACTGGAATCAACTGAATACTGAAATTGAAATAGATAGCTGGATCTTCAAGAAAAGCTCCAACTCCGAAGGTGAGTCTCTAATATTGTACCACTCATTCTGACCCGAGCGTAAAGCAAATACACAAAACACTCGAGTCAGGACATACACACTTATACAATATAAACCAACTCAAGTGAACTGTAATATAAGTTACAAGTAACTTAAAGGATGTTTGGGACTGCCCATCCTCTAAGGATCCGTTAAACCATTTACTATGTAGTAATATTTCGCTATTATAATAATGTCTATGGAAAAATAAACTTACTTTTAAATAGCGTTAAGGAGTTACCCATATAGCCCTTAACATGTAATAATGCCAATAGTCTATACAGTACCGTAATACCTCCAGATCGGGAGGCTACTAGAGGATACTCCATAGGTATGACACAAATCAAACTCGTACAAGGCATGCTTGGGTAGATGACATGGCACACAAGGTAATGCCAGGGTAGATATACCAATTACGCACACGGGCTGGTGGTAACACGTTGCAGCTACTACCTCCCACCTCGAGCCATACCCCCAAATCAAAAATCAAAAGTGGCCACCAAATCAATCTCAAAGTCTGAATATAATATCGAAGGAGTGTGTCCAATAAGAGGGGCTACCTCCTTGGCCCGAGATCGCTCCTGTTTTAGCCAACTTAAGCCAACTCATGAGAGTCTGGTCCATGTCCATACCTCAAAGGATGTTGCCACCATCCTACTTCATTTTGGAATCTCCACCGCGTACACGGTTGTTAAAGAGGTTTGTGGAGTTGGCAGAGAGTATGACTACTTTCGATCCCGCTCTCTTTAACAACTAATCGTTATTATAACCCATGGATATTTATTTCAAAATCATTTCTATTCCAAAACCATTTAAAATCAAATACCATTACTTTCCAAATAATATCCATTTCAAAACCAAGTAATAGTATACCATCTAAAATCCAAAACCAAATCAATATATCATTAAAATGAAACCCAATTTCCAAATCATTGAATATTCTTTCAATTTATTAAACCCGAAATATTGCTTTAAATCATCTTAAATCAAACCACTTTATAAATTCATATTCTTAAATCTACAATTTCAAAAGGTTCATTTTATATATTTAAAGACAATTCTTAATTAAATACAATTTCCAATAATTTCATTTCCAAAGCCATATTACTTCCAAGTTATAACAACTCTGAAAACCAAATATTTTGAAACATATTTATTTAGACCATCTATATTAAATCTTAATACCTTCCAAACAAGATTCATTTAACCATTTAAATTCAATGTCAAATAATATTAATTTCAAAGTTGTAGCATTTATAAGTTTATTCATTCAATTATAAACTTTCCAAAACATTGTATAGTTCAAAACAGCAGCATTCATAAAGTGCTGCTGTAGGTATATTTAGTATATATCAAAATATAGTTCAAATTCAGAAACTACAGCATTTCAGAAACGCTATAATTTCTGTTATACCCTTTAAAACAATATATCTTCAATTTTCTCATTTTTAACTTATTAAACTTATTCCACTTTTCAAAAAAATTATTGGGATATTACTTAACTTATAAATTTTAGTGGAATAACATTTATTAATAAATATCCAATTTAAATTAAACATCCATTTGTTAAGTCAATACTTGATAAATTGCTTAACCTTTATTCCAATAAATAACTTAATAATTTATTTAACATGCCCATCTCATAAATATATTAAAATGTCCATTTATTTGCTTAACTTAATATTTCCATTTAAAACCAAATTTCAAATTTCCAAGTTAAGTCATTATTTAAATTACATTTTCCCATTTTAAAACCATAACTATTTATCTTACCCAACATAACATTTCACACAAGAACATTTTATCATAATTAGTATAACAATCAAATTTCCTTAATAGATCTATTCATTTAGACATTAATTCAACTATGGTTCCAAGTTAATTTAACTTATTACAAATGTCCCATAAAATGTATTTCAATCATTTATTCAAAATTGCATTATTTATTGTACAAAATATGTCCATTTCAAGAAATAACCTTTATTAAAATTAGTAGGTTAGATTTAAGATTCCAAATTAAATCAACTTAATTATTAAGTTATTTATCATAAATAAGACTCTTAAAACTCCATCCAAAACCAATTAACTTATAAAAAAATTTAACTTATAGACAAGCAATATTTCTTTACACTTTAAAGCATTAAATCAAATTAAGTTAAATTTTCATGTATTTATAATTCCAAAATACTTAATAATTTTTAGAAAATATTAAAATACTTAACAAATTTTTAGGAAAATATGATTTAAAATACAACCATGGGCTTGTATAATATTTTCTAGCCTAGTTCAAGTGATACAGATACGTATCATTTCAATCCGTAATTTAAAAGAAAAATTCGGGTTACATCATTTCAAACCCGCAATCCCAAGTAAAAGAAATGCAATAAAAATCATAATAAAATTCACTTGAGCCTATCATTTCAGCTCATAATGATTTTTGCTTATTTTAAAGTCCGTTCGGACATGTATCATTTCAACCCATAGTGATAGAGAACTTGCAGTAATGATACAGTAAATAAAATGAATAGTATATCATATAATAACGTATTAGATGATGTACAAATATATAAACAGCATTTAACATTATATAACATATCACAGACATGTATGAATAACATATCAATTTATACATATGCACTTGTCATTATTCCACAATAATATAAGTACATATATCTAGAGTGATAAAACTCACCTTTTAAAAGCTAGAATCAAATTCACAATACACAATTGAAACTCCGCAAAGCACGACAAGGCACGACCAAACTTTTGAGCAGATGGAGAGTCAAGATTCATATCTTGTATATAACAAATACACAAATCATAAGAATAAGATTCAACACAACAAAAGATGGATTAAACAATGCAATTACGAATCAAAGAGGACATAACCTTGCTTTCAACCACCAAGTGAGCTCGACCATTGGGTTTGGGTAGGGTCTAGGCATCACAAACTCACATCTAGGGATGTTTGTGGTCATGTGGTGGTGATGAGGAGGAGAGGTAGGCTAGGAGGTGGAGGCCATGCTAACATGAAAACCAAAAATAAAATCAAAAGAATAAGGAAGAAGAAAGTAAGGAGAAGCCATGAATATTTAGAACTTGTTTTATTTTTCTCTCATGCAAATGGAAATGAAATAAGAAAGTTTTCACATGAAATAATAATTAAAGTGGCAGCTAGGGTTACAGAAACAACGAACAACTAAAGATATGGAGGGTGGATGGCTAGAGATGTAAAGGCTAGAAAATGAATGGTTAGGAAATTAAAGGCACAATTCAAGAAGAAGGAATCTTGTATATTTTCTTTGTTTGCACGCAAATGACAAATGAAGTGAATAGAAAGTTTCTCACGGCTTAAAGAAACTAAAATGCACGGCTAGAAGGTAATTAAGGAGGTAGGAAATAAAAAGGTAAGAAATAAAGGGACTAATGAATGGGATTCATTTCCTATTTAATATCTTCCAATCAGAAGAGGCAAATGAAGAAGTGAGATATTTGGAACAATTTTGTATGTGATTTGATAGAGTAATGCATGGCTATAATAGGTGAGAAACGCTAAGAATTAATAAAGAGGGTAGAAAATTAAAAAGGTAAGCATTTAACAAAGTAACGTATACCCTTTGATTTTCTCCAACTCTTTATAAAAGATATAAACAAATAAATTCCAATGAATACAATGAAAGCCTAGACAAATAAATAGAGAAATAAACGAAGAGATGGATATAGGAAAAATATAGAAATATATATATATATATATATATAGAATGAAAATACATAAATTTATTACGTGTAAAACGCTGTAATTTATCCAAATCTAAAAGTATAAATCGGAATTTCATAAAACGAAAAGCAGAATAAATATTAAAATAAAATACATTTTCAAAGAAAAAGATTAGCATTTAAAAATTCAAATTTAAAATTTTCAACTGTGGTCAAACTTTGACTTTCAGTTGACCAAAAATGCAAAAAATTTCAGAAATTGCATATTTGTTTAAATTTGTCAAATGTATATATTTATTATGATTGAAACCTCAATTAGTTCATTCGGATAGGTTTCATTCTTTTATATTATCTTATGAATAAAATATGCATTCTCATTTCATCCTAGTTTTCAATTAATATAGTAATTAAATTCATTTACTTATCATTAAATTTATTTATTTATTACAGATTACATTCCAATCAATTAAAATTGATTCCCATAATTTGATTTGATTTAATTTCCGTCTTTATACTATGCCCACTATTTCTTTATGAACCTGGTTACACTAGTTTTATATTCCATTACATTAATACACCCCTATTTACATCTTAAATTCGTACATACTTTTTAAATGTGCACTTTTGTCAATTGTACACATCAATTAAGGTTTAAAACCATAATTAATTTAACTTAGTTCCATTCCTTTTACCAATTTATTACTTTATAAATAAATTCACGTTTCTATTTAATTCATACATTCGCACCTCCCGTTACTGCATTAATTCTCATTAATGACATTAAAGATTTCCTGTTTATTTTATAGACTAAATAGGCAACTTATAATAGCTGTTACCATTACCCTTTAATTTACACTTAAGTTTATTATATTCAAATAATTATTATAATTACCTACCTAATATTGAATTCATTCAATTACTATTAATTATACTAATTCATATTTTTATACACCACTTACCCTTATTTACTTATATTCAAATTTATACTCAAATATAACAGTTACAACTAAATTAATAGGCTAGTTAAATAGTAACTTACAACTGTTACTATTACTTTAAGTCGCATTAATGAATTCATTTTTGTTTACAAATCAAATGTTACAATTACTCACTTAACATTGATTTACTTCAATTTATATTAATCATATATTATATCATTAATGATTCAACATTTACACTTGTGATTTCATTGTTCACAACAAATGTTACCATTCTTATATACCCAATCTTTATTCAAGAGTCATCTATTTCATATTATTCCTTTTATAAATTTAAATGCTTGCATTAGTTTTCTTACATTAATTTATAGCCAAGTATATCAATTTTCATTACTTCACTAAATTGTAATTTCATTTCAGTTGTCACTAATTAGTTCTAATTACCATCGTTCAATTTTTAATTAATAAGGTTCTTTTATTGAATTATCAATACTTATTAACTTAATTATTGAAAATTTTACGGGTCGTTACATAAACTAGTAAATAAAAACGTGAAAATGTAAATTTTAAAAAATGCAAAACACGTGGATTTATTCAGCTTCAACAACTATACCATAATTTTTTACATTGCCCCTAAGATTAGTAATAGAATTAAATAGTCGACCGTTAACAAACCCGCAAACTTGCTATCTATTGCCAAATGACTATTTTAATCCTATATATAGTAACCCCGCATGGACTCAAAATACTGAGATCGAAATCTATGAACTATAATTCGTAACTAGAAAATCTATAGTTCGACATTAGAAGATACAAAAAAAATTCGAAATGGTTTAAGTTTGAATATGAAGGAAGTGAAATAAAAATCTTCTTTTATTCTTTTGCATGCGCTGTTGTATCTAATTTTTGAATTCTGAAAGCTATTTTGACCACTTCCTCTTATATCAGTTGTCTTCTTAATACAAAAAATCTTTCCTTTTTAAGTAAAGCTTGAACACATCGCTTAAGATTAGCCTGTTGCGTCCTTTAATCTTATGTCCCGATCGAAACTTTTGCTGCAACGCTGCTGTGATGTTGGAGTTTGCCTTGCTACCTTGCTTCTAACTGTTGCCTCAAAATATTATCGCTTTTTCTCCATCAAATTTTGAGACATTACTTGTAGAGATGAAAATTCGATGTCCGGTAGGTTCTCCTTCCTCGGTTGTCATGCCTTCGCTTGAAGTTCGATTGCTTTTGGTTGCGTCGAAGTTGATGATTTGGGAAGTTGTTTTTTATTAACCATTGGTCATTGCCTTGATGATGATGTTCTCATGATGTGATTTGGATGAACGAGACTGGATGCCAGTGTTTTTTTGATATCAGTTCTACCTGAAATTTATCTATTAATTGTAGGTGATATACAAAGATGGTCAAGATCAGCGATACTTGCGAGATAAAGCACAGCTTTGCCCTACTTAAACTGATTTTAAATGCTACCAGGTAACCACACAACAGTGGAGGGACCGATCGTTGAATTTTATTATTTCACAACAAAAATACTTTAATTTTTTGAAATAGGTAACTATAACATATTGAAAAAAAATTAAACGGTGATAATTATATATATTTATTTGTGTATGTATGTATGTATGTTTGCGAGGAGGAAATAATAGACTATACATTTAAGAACGAAAAATTAAGAAGTAAACAATGAGATTCATTTGCAAAATAGAAGAAATATAGAGAAAACATATAAAAAACATATCTCAAAAGACCATTGTAACTAGGAAAAATATCTTTTTAGGCAAATACTAACAATTCAAGAAAATGCTGAAAGATCTAACGCACTGACTTTGATAATCTAGGTAAAAGAAACTAATGTTTATTGATGAGTAAATGAAGGATGATATAATAGCGTATGCACAGACAATTAAATTAAAATTCAATTTGTTATATGAAATATTAATACAAATAAATTTCATGACACTTTGATAACTAGCTATCATTATATATCAACATTGTTATAATTTATACGAATTTGTTTTCCATGAATAAACAAGAGATTATTCACATCATCATGTAAGTGATATATGTGTACATCTTTATTCAATTTTCTAGGAAAATCAAATATAAACTACGTAGGAACCCTATATAGAAAGAAGATGAAAACATTATGTGGTAAATCTTAAATATTTGTTTCAAAACTTTCCAAGTTTCCAATATTCTTGTTCACAGTAAAAAAAATCTTCTGGAAAAATATATCAACTGATATAAATAAACTTACTTTTAAGCAGATTAACTGCAATTTCAAGCATGAAAAATAAGCATAGGGCTTTGAGTGATGTTAAGTCGTATTTTAAGAAAGCAGATTTCAACTGGACTTATAAGATTCAATCGATGATGAAACGACTTAAAAACTTGGAGGTACGCTTAAAATGACTATAAAATTGAGCTCAAGAAATTTAGACGAAAAATACACTAAGGAGAGAGGTCACTACCTACCTCTCAATTAGGCATCAATCTCTTCTGTTAACTTCGTAGATGTTGCGACTACTTTAGGACACCGCTATATGAAATTAGAAAAGTGCTGCTAAAGAGTACAAGTCATTTCAATCTAAGAAAAAAAAGTCACTACTGACCTTTTAGGCAATAACGCTGATACTTAGCTGCTTTGAAGAGAGGTAGGTACCAACTTGTTTTGGACGACCAATGATCGATGGAAACAGCATGAGACACCTTGAAATGGAACAAGAAGGATGAGGAAATTCGAAGTGATTCAAACTACAGAGAGTAGTCATCATCGACCTGAAAAGCTGGCACCAGCCTATGTGGTTAACTTGGGAGATCCTACAACTTTGCACACTACTTCGAGCCACTAGATCAGCATGATTGTTTCCCTTATAAATACAAGCCATTAAGCAACCAAAATAGGATCGGAATTCTCTGACTGTGAAGACTCTATCATTTCTTCACCTCTACTATCTCCTCTATTAAAGTCAACTAGGAAACAACCATTTGTTGTTCTAGGACTTAGATCAGCAAATTCTTAGTACTAGTGACTCCCAAACACTCTAGAAACTTCATTATAAATCTAAGATTCACTAGATTATGGTCGGATCTGATATATCTATTTGTAATTTAGAAAGAGAACAACCAATAAAATAGATTAAAGTGGACATAGGCTAGAGATTAAGCCGAACCACTATAAAAACTATCTTTTTAACTACTTTTTCTATTTATTGAATTTGAATCGGTGCTTTCATCTTGATTCTAGGTGTTGATTCATTTTTTGGGTTAACATTTTTCTGCTTTCACTGACAATAAAGCTAGATCTGAAAACTTGAAGCTTGAATCTGACTAATACTAGATCTAAAACTGGAGCAAGTCAACCAGAGCCTAGGGGTATCAAGAGGTTCCCTCAAATTCTGATCAGTCTAACTATGTGACTAGAGAAGAAATGGAGAGAATGGTGAAGGAGATGCAGGATGGGACGATAACTAGACAACAGGAAATGCGTGAAGAATTCTTTCAAAGGATGGGGCAATAAGGAATAACTAGAGTTGCTGAAATTCAGAACAAAAGATAAGGAGCTAACGCAGGAGTATCTGGGATTGAGGAGGAGAAAACTAGAATAATACCCCCATAAACAGAACAACTCGATACCGGTCTAAATCAAATATTTTCCGAGAGGACTATGCTAGGGGTAATGTTGGTATGACTGTGGAAATGTCGGGAATGTGGGAATGGATAATGCTGGAATTGGAAATGTAAATCAGAATGTGAATGCATAACAACCGAAGGAATATGTGCTAGAGCTACCCCATAGAAACGGAGGACAAAATGAAACCAGCAGAGTAGGGGAGAACGCCAGTGTGCAGCCAGTGGAATATGTGCCAGAGTATATGTCTGAATTCCCCTACAGGAGCGGGGTTAGAATATTTCTTTTAGACGAAGACCTTCATTGGACAGTGAAAACCGAATTGCTGAATTGGTAAGAAGAATAATTAGAGGAGGAACCCTAGATCAGGATCTGGAGAATGTGAACTAGAATCCATTCGCTTCTAATATTCGAAACGCAAGGAATCCTCCCGATTTCAAACTTCCAACGTTGGAAATGTATGATGGAAAGACACATCCGACTATTCATCTTATGAGATACATCTGACATAGAGAGGTTTTGGGTGCTTTTGTGGAGGTAATGGGGTGGTGTTTCCCATTATACTAAATGGACTTGGCAACGTTATGGTTCAAACTGCTGGAGAATGGTTCCATAAGCATATGGACCAACTTATTTAGAAGATTCTTGAGACAGTTCAGAGTTCACGTCTCACGATCAAAGAATGTACTAACGCTGTCAATGTGAAACAAAGGCCCGGAGAGATCCTGAAAAGCTATTTGACATGATTTAATGCAGCAGCAGTTGCAGTGCACAAGCCAAACCCATCATTAATACTAATGGTGGTAGTATTTGGAGTCGCGAGTAAGACTGATTTCAAAGGTGCACTGGAAAGGGACTCACTTATGAATCTTGTAGAATTCTACTATGAAGCAAAGAGATATTTGTGTCAGAAAGACGCTGAAGCTGAGGATGAAGTTGAGGATGCTGAAATTAATGTTGTGGATGATAGGGACCGTCCGGAGCAGGAATTAAAAAAGGAGAAGGAAAAAGAAGAGTTGATAATGACTTTGGAGAACCAAAACGAAAAAGAAGCAAGCCGAAATTCTCTTTCTACACTGATCTGACTAAGACCTCGAAAAGAACATACCTATACACTAGGGGAAAATCCCCTATCAAAAGCCTGCAAGAAGAGATCCTACTGATCAAGAGAGAAAAAGTCTGAAAAGTTCTGCATCTTCGATGAACTGGATGGGCATGAAATAAATGAGTGCCGACACCTTCGTGACATGATAGAGTAATTAGTTCGGAGCAACCAGCTGCAATAGTATGTGAGGAATTGAACTATAATGGTGTGGCCGAAGCAAGCACTACCAACAAAGAAGGCATCAAGCAAAAACCAAGTATTTGGTCCAAGATTCGAAATCCCATGATCGAAATGAACGAGAGTCGAACCTGATTCCCACGCTCTGCTTTTTTATTTCTTTTCTTGCATTTTTCTTTTCGTATTTAGCAATAAAGATGATAATACTTCCAGACCACTTAGAAGTGCATAAAATCCAGATTGATCGCTTGTAGTGCTCTGAGATGGATGTCTAGGTAGTTGCTTGGGGTAATAATAACCTCGTACTATGTACACCTGTACGAGACCTAAATTGGTCTCTAGACATGCTTTGAGTCGGATATTTGGGTTGGACACTTAGGATTTCTGCTTGTTTTCCTTGATTTGATTTGAATATTTGAATTTGGAAAATACATTGAATGTGATGACTCATATTAATTTCTTTGTGTGCCATTTAAAGAAACGGGACCAAAGTACAAGGTGCAAGCTCCCTTGCTGGAGAGCGAGTAGATGAGCTTGTATGAAAAGTAAGTCCCCTCGTCAAAGAGTGAGCAGATGGGCTTGCTTGGTCGTTGAGTTCCTTTGCCGGAGAGTAAGGGGACTTAGCAAAGATCCGAAGAGATCTTCCACTTAACTTGAACTTTAAACGATCTGGACAGATCACCCCGCTTAAATTAAACATTATATGGTCTGAAGAGATCATCCTCTTAACTTAAACGATAAACAATCTGGAGAGATAGCATGTTAAATTAAATGAAAAATGATCTAGAGTGAACAAACCATAAAACGGAAACAAACTTGATAAAAGGATTTAAACTCCTTGTAAGTAGAATAAAATTGATAAATCTCGGATGAACAGGGAATGATTATGGATATGTGATGTAATAATTTCGAATGAAATCAAATACATGATGTAATAAGAGATATGTGATGTAATAACTCCAAATGAAATCGAAACAATTGTGATGTATAAACTAAACTTAGGAAAAATCTAGAGTCTTAGGCTATAATAGGCTTGGAACAACCCATAATTGATAAGAGAATGCGAAAGAATTGCATGATCCAATAAGATTGAAGTAGTCGGAGAGCTCAATTATCAAAGACTGGTTACTGGAACTTATTCTTGAGCAAAGCGCACATTACCTTCGAAAGAAGTACTTTGAGGGGCATGTATTAACCCACTTTTTTTGCAAAGCAGATTTCAATTGGACTTGGAAGATTCAAACGAGGATGAAACGACTTGAAAACTTGGAGGCACACTTAAAATGACTAGAGAATTGAGCTCAAGAAATTTGAGCGAAAAATACACTAAGGAGAGAGGTCACCACCGACCTCTCAAGTAGGTACCGACCACTCTTGTTAACTCCGTAGATGGTGCGACCATTTTGGGGCACCTCTATATAGAATTGGAAGAGTGCTACAAAATAGTACAAGTCATTTCGAGTTAAGAAAAATGTCACTACTGACCTCTTAGGCAAAAAGATTCATATTAAGCTGTTTTGAAGAGTGGAAGGCATTGTCTTGTTTTGGACGACCAATTCGATGGAAACAACATGGGATACCTTAAAATGAATTAAGAAGAAGGATGCAAGAAGGATCAAAGTGATTCGAACTATAGAGAGAAGTCATCACATCCTTGAATGATCAACACCGAACTTTGTGGTTAACTCGGATGATCCTGCAACTTTGCACACTACTTCGAGCTGATATTTGCACTCTACCCCAGGTGGATTTCTGGCCCAACACGACTGTTTTCCATATAAATACAAGCCATAGAGCAACCAAAAGAGGATTGGAATTCTCTGATCGTGAAGACTCTACCATTTCTTCACCTCTAATTCCTTCTCTATTAAATCCACCTAGGAAACAACTATTTACTTTTCTAGGACTCAGATCAGCAAATTATTAGTATTAGTGACTCTCAAACACTCTAGAAACTTCATTATAAATCTAAGATCTACTAGATTGTGGCTAGGTCCGATATAGCTAGTTGTAAACCAGAGAGAGGAAAACAAATAAAATAGATTAAAGTGAACGCTATTGGAGATTACGCCAAACCACTATAAAAATAGCCTTCATTACTGCTTTTTCTATTTATTGAATTTGAATCGATGCTTTCATCTTGATTCTGGGTATTGATCCATTTTTTGGATTAATAAATGATGCCTAGCCAAAGATGCTGCCAGTGTTGTTGAAATAAATAGCCAAATTTCACAATGCCAATGAATCATAAATAAGTTAACAAGCATGAGTATACTTGAAAATAATAAATGTTTGAGCACTTTATTCCTACATACAGCAACTGGATGATATAAAAGAAAATCTAAAGAGCATAATACAAGTTTATATTCTAGTACCACGATCATTTCCATTTTAGTTGCAGTACTAATGAACTGAGGTTTGCATAATCCCAAAACCAGATAAATTGAAATTATGATACCAATAGCAATTAACAACTAGAAGAAATATAAATGATTGACAGAAGACAAATGATTGTTTTGTCATCAGAAGACCGGAAATTTGCGGAAGCCTTAGTGTCAAAAGGTTAGCTTTTGTTTGAGTCGAAACCCTACTTTGTTTTCATAATTAAAATTCTTGTCTTGTTTTACCAAAAGCTTTCGACATAGTCGAAATATATGTTTTCGAAAGGTTTTCATAATTAGCTTTTGAAGAAGGTTGCCATGTTGTGTTAAAGTATTTGCGTTTGAAGGATTACCTTTTTCCTCTAAATAATTAATTTCGAAAGGATGGTTTCGACCAAGTCAAACCAAGCCGCTAAGTTCCCCATCCGACTACATTGAAGTCATCTATGATTGTTGAAGGGGTTACTTCTGTTTTACCTTAAACTAAGCCTTTTCCTAATTATTTTCGAAAGGGTTGAGTGTTTCGAAGGTAATGGAGTGAAAGGGGGTTTCGACTCTGTCCTTAAATTTTTTTGTTTTAAAGGTTTCTACTTTCGACTAGATGGTTCCGACACCATCAATTTTTTCCCAAATTAATTTTTGATTGGTTTCAAAGGAGATACTTTCGTATGTAACCACTTGGACCCAAATGTTGTTTCAAAAAGTAAATCCAATGGTTTTGAAAGGGGTACTTTCATTTGTTTCGAAGTTCTATATTTTAAAAGATGATTTGATACCATCGAAAGGTATAATAGGTTTCGAAAGAGAATGGTTACTAAGGGCTTTGAAAGGTATGTATGCTATGTTTTGAAAAGAAATCTTTGCTTTTGAGGGAGGCTATCCAGGGGTTTCGAAAGAGATGTTTTTATGATTTCAACACATAAACTCAATCTTAATTTAAAGTAATAGCCATGGGATGAATAAACAAAGTGATTTGAAATAAAGAAGTTTTCCTTGATTTAAAAGGTTAAAAGGTCTAAGCAAGATATTTATATAAAGAGGATTTCAAGGATAATAAATCACAGGTGTTGGTATTATTTTTTTGTTATGTTTACTTCTTCATATATTTATTCACATTGTTATTAACCCATAACTGTATTTTTGGAAAAAGAGCAGAATAACCAGTTAGGTTGACCCGGTAGTGAACATAACTTAACAGATTTTAAAAATTTAATTAATATATTGGTAGGGGCCAATAGGTTTATAGTAAGCCCATAAAAAATGTATAATATTGGCAGGGGCCAATAGGTTCATAGTTAGCCCTTGAAAACTACGATTTGATACTAGCAGGGGCCAGTCGGTTTATAGTTAGCCCATGAAAATTATATCTAGATTAAGATATTAATAATTAATAAATAGGTTCCTAGTTAGTTGATGAAAGCTAGGATAAGAGAAAATAGATTGGAGTTACCAATAGGTTCTTAGTGATCCCATGAGAACTATGAAATTGGACATAGAGTCCATAAACATTTAATAATTGAGACAGATAGTCAGAATGAATGGGGATGGCTAATCCAGAATTGATTTATATGTTTTGAATATCATCACAATGTTTCGAAATACTATGTTTTAACCATTGTGGATGCAGGAGCACAGTATATGGTTTTATAAATATTTTAGGACACTAGTGAGGGAAAATCCATTCTGCCAAGCGGCGTGGTCTCACTAGCTATCTAAATGGTTTGAGATGGTAAATTATTATTCATACCAAGCTTTATGTCTTACTCGAAGTTTTTCCCCCCTTAAACTCATGGGTACTCAATTGGTTTTGAGTAGTTTAAGAGTTAAGGTTTCTAGGTGTTCTTTTAGATGTATAAAGCTTCTGAAGACGTGCAGGTGGCAAGCTTATTGCTAGAGTTCTTTTATTTTCACTGTGTGTTTGATTGTAAAGGAAAAGCTATTTTAGTGCCTTATTATATTCTCTGATCATCCAATGAGGCATCTTCATATGTCGCTCTTGGCCTATTTAATAATAATTATATGTTATTTGAATGTGGTATGCAAACTGGGATTATGTAATCAATTTGAAATGTTTTGAAATGGAATGTGGAATTTGTTTGCTCTTTAAATTTTTTCCATATTCTTATATTTCTATGTATCAATGGATCTAATATCGCCGTATGTGGAAGTCGAGAATTAATAACCATAGATGACTACAACATCCATAGTCATTAGTTTTGGGCCTCTAAGTAAGGGGATATTACAAGTTGGTACCGGAGCATAGGTTTATGAAACTTTAAAAGAAATTTAAACCTAAAAGATTTTTCAAATATAATCCAATGAATTGGATAATAAGACCGAGGTTTGGGTTAACGCTATAGTAACGTACTTGTATTTGATATATAGTTATATTTGTGTGTGTGTGTGTGTGCACGCTTCTAGCTCTATTAGACCGTTCTTCTATATCTTACTAAGGCTCGTATGCAAATTTACGAGAAAGGAAATATGGAAGTAGGAAGGAAGAGGACATTTTGGTAGAGGAAGGACCACAACAAATGGAAATGCTCGACCTACTACTAGGAGAAACTCGGGTCGATAGGCTAATGCTAATAAGCAAAATGTTGATGCCAATGTGGATGCAAGAATCCACCAATAGATATAGGGGCGATGTATCAGTTCTTTGCTGGTCCGATGCAAGCTGAAGCTGCTGCTGGTGTTGTAGAAAATGTAGGAGGAGCTAATCCTATGGCTCCAGTTGGGAATATTGCTTTGCCGAGTAGAGTTTTCACTAGTTTCGGTGGAAAGCTATTCTTGGGAACGAAGAGTGCCATAGAGGTTTAGAACTAGCTGTTGCATTGTGAGCGTAAATTTACCGATTTGGGTTTAAATGATGAACAAAAGAGGAGGTTGGCCTCTAGAAAGTTACATGTGTCAGCACTACATCGGTGGAATAGTGTCACTGCTGGAGTTTTGGAAGAGCAGTTAACTTGGGCTGATTTGATAACAAGATTTGAGCAGAAGTTTGTATCTGAGTTTGCTAAGTCGGAACTGATGAGGAGGTTTATGGATCTGGCACAGGGAGAGATGTGGGTTGTTGAGTATGCTACTAAGTTTGAGGAGCTGTCCCTGTAACGACCCGAAATTTAACTCATAATAATTAATTTGTTAATTAATTAAATAAAAAACAACTTTGTGAAATTATCATAATCAAGCCACGGAAGTTGCACCATTGTGCCCGTGGTATTTTTTTGGTCAATTTCCATACATAGAACGTCAGAAACCAAGCTAATATGACCAAGTTATAAAATAAACTAAATAAGCAGAAGTAGAAAAAAATACCTATATAGGTTAACAGGTCGGTTGACCTAGGCAAGGGGGCGGTCGACCGCCCGGTCGACCCTACATAACTATTGGCGAGCGACTGAACATTCGTTCGAACGATTCAGTGATGAGTAAACACGTCATTTGCATCTTTTATCTCAATCTAGTCCTTACAGTTTTGCTTCCGATGGCTCCTATTCAGCCTATGACAAGGTTGTATCCAATTCAATCTTCAAATCCAACGGTCAGAGATCCACTTTCGCACCTATAAATAGACCCATAGACCTAACACTTTTTTCATTTTAGGTTTTCTCCAATTGGGTTCACCTTTCTAGGAAGGATCCTAAGCGGAATAATTTTTCCAAAGGAGAAAATCATTATAATTTAATTTATTTTACAACTCCAAGTGGATCCGAGAAGACCAAAGGAAAAGTTTAGGGCCGGAGATGCTTTAAGTAATTTAAAATAATAGGGTTTCCAATAGTTGTAGTTTTACTACGATTTTTGGAATAGCCTTTCAGTAATTTATTTACAGTTTTTTGAATTATTTTTAGTCTATTTCCTTTTAGCTATCCTTTTAAGTAATTTTAGTTTATTTCTGTTAAGCATAGATTTTTATTGATTTACAGTTTATTTTCAGTATATTTATAGTATTTAAGTCTATTTACTGTTATTTACATCTTTTTCGATGTTTGGATTTTATGCAAGCGTCTATTCTCTTTATCCCCCTTTCTCCTCGTGTATGGATTTTAATTAAAACATGAATATGAATTATATAAGTAAGAATATTGAATGAAGAAAATAAGATGTAAATTATAAAGTCTGCAATAAATAATGAGATTAAACTGTAATAAATAATGGAATTGGACTGAAATTGAGCCTAATTATAATTAGAATTGGACTACTTAAAGATAAGTGGTATAGTTATAACCTACAATTATAACTAAATAGAGTAAAAGATGAAATAAGCTTATTTTCATGCTTAGAAATTGGGTTAACTAATAAGCATGATTATAACATAGGTTATAATAAGAAATGGAACAAAATGAGGCTTATTTTAAGACTTAGGATAAATTAATAAGCAAAGATAGAATGGATAAATTGTAAAGGCTTATTTAAAATAATTTATCTAAGTTAATAAGTAAAGGTGAAGGTAGGGACTATACCAAATAGCATTCCCTAAGACATGCTTGTGCTAAGAATGGTAGTAATTGGTCAAATACCAAATGACGGGGGATTTGGTTAAAAGGTCACAACTAGACGCATGTTTTTCATTTGAAAGAAGTTTTTCGCATACTTCGTAGTCATCATTTGAGAGCTAAGTTTTCAAAGTGTCACTTTTGAAGAGAGGAAGTTTGTTTCGTGGGGCACGTAGTCTCGAAGGAAGGTTTGGCTGTTGACCCTACCAAGGTTATTGCGGTACAAGATTGGAAGGCCCCAAAGAACATTACCGAGTTTAGGAGCTTCCTAGGATTGGCATGCTACTATAGGAAGTTCATTGGAGACTTTGCCAAGATTTCGGCACCACTCATGTGCCTTATTAAGAAGAGTAAAGCTTTCGTATGGGACGTGGATTGTGAGGATTCCTTTACGAAGCTTAAGAGAGCCCTTACTAGTATACCCGTGTTAGTTTTACCTGACGGAGCTAAGCCTTTCATTGTATACACTGATGCATGTGGAACGGGTCTAGGAGCGGTGTTGATGCAAGAAGGGAGGGTAGTGTGTTATGGTAGTAGGTAGTTGAGGACGCATGGGAAGAACTACCCTACCCACGATTAGAGTTAGCTGTCATTGTTTTTACACTTAAGGCTTGGAGACACTATTTTCTTGGAGAGAGGTTTGATCTTTTTACCGACCATAAGTCTTAAAGAAAAAGAAGTGGATTGAGTTTTCAGCCTCGTATTATTTTGATATAGCCTATATCCTTGGCAAGGGTAATGTGGTTGCAGATGCATTGAGTAGAAAGAAAGCAACCATTGGTCCTTCATTCGTAGAGTGGAGGAGCTTGGAGTTTATTTCTACTTTTGATTTTAAGCCCTCACTCCTGAATTTTTGGCAACGTCAAAGGTGAGGCCTACCCTTATGGATTAGATTGACTTGAGGCAACGGGAGGATTCAGAGCTCATGGACATTATGGATAGGATTAGCCGAGGAGAGGTCTCGAGACATCTCCAATGCTATTGCATTGATTACTGAGGACGGCTTAGGAGTGATGGAAGGCTTTATGTTCCATACGCCAGTGACTTATTAAGAGCAGTCTTGGAAAAGGCGCATCATTCACATATGACTATTCATCTGAGTGGTGACAAAATGTATCGGGATATGAAGAGGATGTTCTATTAGGGTGACATGAAGAAGGACATGGCAGAATTCGTAGCTAAGTGTCTCATATGCCAAAGGGTAAAAGCAGAGCAGTAGAAGCCCAGTGGATTACTTCAGCCCTTAGACATGCTGGAGTGGAAGTGAGACAGTATCTCTATGGATTTCATTGATCGTTTACCCCATTCTAGGAAAGGTAACACTTGCATTTGGGTGATTGTTGATAGATTGACAAAGAGTGCTACTTCATCCCAGTTAAAGGTAAGTGTACGACTTCATATTTAGCATCCTTGTATATTCGAGAGATAGTCCTTCTGCATGGAGTTCCTTCTAGCATTGTTAGTGATAGAGACCCCATTTTCACTAGTGAGTTTTGGAGAAGCTTACAAGGGGTGCTAGGGACACAACTTAGGTTGAGTATGGCCTATCACCCCCCAGACTAATGGTCAAACGGAGAGGGGAAATAAGGTGCTTGAGGATTTGCTGCGAATGTGCATTTTGGTCTTTGGAGGTACTTGGGAGGAGCATCTTCCATTGGTTGAGTTCACGTACAATAATAGTTACCAAACAAGTATAGGAATGGCACCATTTGAGGATTTATATAGGAGACCTTGCAAGTCCCCATCATGTTGGATAGAGTCTACGGAGAAGTTATTACACGGACCCATTATGGTTAGGGAGACCTCTGATAAGGTGGATTTGATTCGGCAAAGGATGAAGATGGTTCAAGACAGACAGAAATTGTATGTGGACAAGCGAAGGAGAGACTTAGAGTTTGAGGTTGGCGACTTAGTTTTTATCCCCGCTTAGGAAGGTTGTAAGATTCAGATCAAATGAAAAGTTTGCCCCTAGATTTGTTGGACCATTTCCTATCACAGAGAGAGTTGGGAAGATGGCTTGTTGAGTAAGGCTACCTGATAGGCTCATAGGAGTGCATGACGTTTTCCAAGTTTCGCACTTGCTAAGGTGCTTACATGACTCGGTGGAGGTTGTGGAGCCTAGTCAGTTGGAGGAGGTAGAATAGGAAGCTTCAGTTTGGCATATCGTCACGAAGATTGTTGGAAGATATATCAAGTGAATTAGGAATAAGGTGGTTCCACTGGTGAAGGTGCAATGGAGAGATGATGTTGCTGACGTCACTTAGGAAGCAGA